>CM022486.1:11030849-11378477 GCA_011952105.1 Coreoperca whiteheadi | reverse complement strand
CCTTCTCTCAGTTGGCCCTCCCTCTCTTGGTGAGTGTAGCTAATAGGAGACACATGGGATGAGTGTGAGACATGGGAGTTGAGGCGCTCCAGTGAACACCAGCCACCCTGTAGAGCGAGCATTCCTTACTGCACTGTAAAAATGAAAAGAAAAGGGGAAGAAAATGTAAAGAGAGAAATGAAAAGGAGGAGCTGCGAGAGTGTGATTTACGGACGCTGCTGAAGGCTCAGGGCTGTGTGTGTTCTCACCATGTCCGGCTGGAGGAATCTCCTTCAAACGGACACGGATCAGTGAATACGGCCGTGATGTTGCAAGACAGAAATCACTGCTGGCTCGCAGATTTGAGGACATGTAGATCTGCTCAAGCAAACTTTGCAATATTGCAGCTTTCATTTTTTGTTATAATGATGTACTCTGTCTATTTGGATTGCCTTGCAGAGTTCTCCAGATGCCTAAAGTCTGCATCCTTTAAATTTTTTGATGCACTAAAAACTCATACATATGTGGTATTGATTGCTAGCCTTATCTGTCAGAACCACCTCCGTCAGGATAGTGATACTGGATGTGAGGCAGAGTACAGTAAGTGAAATATATACTGTATAGGGCATGCTTGTGAGTTGGTATGTAGGTTGTGGGTCATTAAAAGTCACCTTGAAGAAGTGTGTCAACATAATGTAAAGTATCTTCTAGCAGGACAAATCTGATTTTCCCCTCTGGTGACATCACATCTGGGGGATATTCTTAGCACTTCATCAGTCCTTCCTGAGGTGTGGACAAAACATGAAACACATAGTTTGAACACTGCATTTCATATAGGCCTAGTGTTATTACTAAAGTCTCTTTAATAGCAGTTTTGAATGTAAACTAAAGGTTATTATTAGCAGCTGTTGTTCTCAAGTCAAGGATTAAAATTCGCAAATAATTCTTTCATACTGACCTACTTTTAATACCAGTAAATGGTACTATGTTTTAATGCATCAGAATAATGCACGGTGTCAGGTACATTTTAAATCACAGGAATTCTAAGTACATCCCTGCAGTTTATGAAATGATCTGTAATTAATTGTTTTGTCACTGGAGACAGACCCCAATCTGGCAGCAGCAAGACAGCAAATACTACAAACGATTTGCCAACACGTTTGGACCTACACTTGAAACCAGTTTGTGTGGATTCAAGACCCTTCTTTACGATGATTAAAGTCACACTCTCATCTAATCAGGGTCAGTTTTTTTCTGCATTGTAAACGTTTCAATTAAGAGGTGATGCCAAAGTCAAGTAAAACTTTTAAAATGTCCTCCAAATAATTTGTACTCTTTCACCTGGACACCCAAATAAACATGCCCAAGTACTCGTTGCCCAAGCATGTTGTTGCATTATGTACTGTATGTCCAGTTATCATTCATGTGCCCTTCGTAGCTGCTGATAATTGTAACTGTATGAACATGAAGCTCAGACAAGTCAAGTTGTTCTCAATTAATGGAAAGTAAAATAAAAATAATAACCAAAACACACATGCCCTTACATTTGTAGTACACTGTTGGATGGTGCATAAATACATAGTACTTACAAGTAAATATGAAGCTGGTTCTACACACCATGGGATCTGGTTATCCCCTGTGCCATTAGCCAAAGAAAGCATTCATACAGACAAATGTTAAAAATATGATACACTAATTTCCAAATGTTACCATACCTAACGCAAATAGTGACTAATTTGGTTTAGTCCCTATCCCACAGTTCCCTCCAGCAAAAATATCTTCCTTTCTACACTTTCCTTTTCAATTCAAGCTCTGTTTTGCATGAGAGAGACACTTTTCTACGTCTTCTAGCTAACGTATTTGCGCCACAAAAATCTTTCTCCTCCTGCTGGAGCTTTCATATTTCACAAAGTTTGCCTTATGACCACCACTCACCCTTTTTTGCACCTGTCCCTCTGCTTCTCTTGGGGTCCATTTTTGCCCTGGCTGACACAATAGCCACCGCACTCCTGTTAAGACTGTCATATCCAATTTTTCTGTTGCAATTTTACAGTGGAGCTCCTCTGGTTGTTTCATTGAATTAGATACAGAATGTTTTTTCCCCCCTGTGCCATGGAGGGATACTCATCCTGGTCAATGAAACCTCTGCTTCAGCAAACCCTCCAACTCTTCATTCATCTGCAGGGGTGCCATCTCAGCCAGCACCATCAGCAGACAAGTGTTGGCTGAGAACAGAGTCTGTTGCCTTTTTCACCTTCTCTCACCCGTACAATCAATCTCTTCTGACCTCTTGCTCACTCCATCACAGCCCTGAGAAGATGATCCCACAGGATTCTGACCATTTTTAAGTGGTTGTGGAAAACATGCGAGTGACCAGCGCTCTCTGCGTCGTTGCACTACAGACGAGGGAGGTTCACAGGGTCTAAGAACAAGGTTAAAAAGAATAGGTCTATGTGGATCCTGGCCGCCCAGGATTTTATTTAGCTACATACAACAGCTGTTTAATACAACCAGGTGATATAGTTGGTGAATTCACTTGCTCTATTATTTTCCCTTGCAAGTTTTTCTTCTCTGGGCATCCAAGGTACAAAGTAAGCTAAGCTAGGCTAGGCAAGCTTTTCCAGCATACTATTATGTGTCTTTTTTTTTTTTTACTTCATATTGCTTTTGACCTATCCAAGGCGATTCCCTTGGATGAAAAAAGGTACGTATTACTGTGAGGATCATTAATTGCAGTAAAGCTTCTGTTGGACCAAACACAATGTTGGGTTTGAAAGAGGTCTAACATGAAATTGAACACATATTATGTTTGCATGGTTTGCTGCTGGATTTATGCATATAATAGGAACAAAGAATGAGTGAGCCCTTTGGCCACAGAGTTCATGGGAAGCACACAGTACTTTTTGGAGATTCAGTGTTTTAATCCAGATTTTCAATTTCAAAGAGATATTATGTCATCATTTTAATTGTCTACTCTGCACACTTGTCGTAAGTGCTTTACCGCACAGAGCACCTGCATGTAACCAGCATGAGAGCTCTCAGAAAATCGCTCTCCAATAAGTGAGTGTATACCCTGAAATAATAATCCAGTTCAACAAGATGTTCTACAACACGGTGAGACATGAATGAAGTGTAGGCGCTGGCCACTCACCACAGTCATTATCAACATCTCAAGTATTTTTATTTAATCAAGCAAGGTGACACATGAAAAGGGAATGTATGAATTGAAAAAGACGTGTGTATTGGCTCCCTGAACCTGACTGTAACCACAGTGAATTCTGTATTTCATAGGTGAAAGACGGTTACAGTATATCTAAACTAAACGTTCATACTTTCACCTGTAAATGAGACCATATTTGTATTTACTATTTATAACACAAAACCTTCAACTCTACCACTGGTGCTGCTGCATAATGTACAGTATATACACACTCTGGCCAACATTGTGACTCACAGCTCCCCTGCATTACAAATCTCAATTTCACCCCTGAACATAAGTAATGGCTTCATAATGACAGCAAATAGAAAGAGCAGCAGGGGGAAGCCCTGTCTAGTTCCACCCTGAACAGTGAGGTGTTGTGACTGTGTGTTTCTTGTGTGGAGCAGCACAACATCCCAAGTTTGCTTGTGTCAAATACACTGCGTCGTGGTGTGTGGACACCCGACCATTAGACCCACATGTTTGTTGAACATCGCATCCTAAAACCATGGGCTTTAATATGCTGCTATAACAGCCTCCACTCTCATAAAAAAGGCTTTCCAGTAGACTTTTGGAACCTGGTCGCAGGGATTTGCTCCCATTGAGCCACAAGAGCATTAGCGAGGTTGGACACTGATGTTGGGCGATACGGCTTGGCTCACAGTCAGCATTCCAGTTCGTACCAAAGGTGTTGGATGGGGTTGAGGTCAGGGCTCTGTGCAGGCTGGTCAAGTTCTTCCACAACAAACTCAGAAAAATATTTTTGGGGGAATCTCACTTTATTCACCTGGGTATTGTCACTTTGAAACAGCAAAGGGCTTTCCCAAATTGTTGCTATAAAGTTGAAAGAACTTTGTTGTCTAAAATACCATTGTATACTGTAACTGTACCCTAAATAGGCATTTTTCTGGCAGATATTTTGACTTGTCAATGTAGGACAATCAGAGGTGTTACTAATAACATTAACGATGGCTCTCACTGCTCCAGTAGGCAGTGAGAGTGAGCCAGCATGTACAATACCAGGACCCTGAAACCAAAGCAGACAAAAAGGGAATTCAGCCGCCATTCATTTTATTATTTTCCTAATGTGAAATGCCAAAATGTCTTCTGTTAAAAATGCCTATAAGAACTACAAGTCTTAGCCAAAGAGGTCTGCACATACTTTTGGCTAAGTAGTGTAAACTACAGTCAAGAACCATAACTTTTAGGAGAGAGAAAAAACCCATCTATTTACAGACATATACGTATCTGACAAACCTGCCAGTGAGTTTGGACGTTACTACATGAACCATCAGCCAGGACAAACAGTGTGCTACCAACCCACCTCCCATTAAGATGCCAAGTTAAAATGAATTCATACTAATAAATACTTCTGTGCTTTTGGATCCTTGCTCCTTCAACCACCTGTTTCACTCTCTGCCTGAACTCATAAGCTCAAAACTCCCACTCCTTACAGTGGCTGATGTAAGCCTTCTACCAGAAGGGCCACTGCTGCTGTACCATCAGCCAAGCAGTTGTCTACCAAGACATTTGGAAGGTGTAAGCGTAAAGGTCCACGGGCTGAAATGATACACAAAATACAAATGACTTTTTACAGGTTAACACAAACTAGAAAGGCTATTCTCTTATTGTTCATGCTGGCTCACTGTCACATTTTCATTGCTTACTGGGACATTTGAATAGAACTGAGCCAGCGTTAATGGTATTAGCCATACATGTGCTTGAGGTAATAGAGTGAGAGTCAAATATAAATAGTAAAGAATGTATAATATATTTTTGAAAAACACTTCTATGAGGTTTAAACTCTTAAATGCAACTGACTCGCAAGTGTATCTGTCGTTACAAACTCTGCTGCTGTGCTGCTAAATATAATTCAAAGCCACAGAACTTTATTTTAGATTCTAGTGGAGATCCCAAAGTTTCAAAAGATACAATTTATGTCAAGATGTGTTTTGGGAAGATGTCTATAAAATGATGCACAGGACATCTCGAATATTTCCATTGGATAAAAATCATGGATTCTTTGGTTTGAATATTTCACTCAGTGTAGACATCATATAGCTTCAGTGAAAAGTTGGAACAAGCTGACACAGAAACTGTATATGATACTATCAATGTGGAATCAGATTATGTTCCCAAGCAAAATAACACATAAGAGGAGCTAAGTTGTGGTGGAAGAAGTACTCCAATCTTTTACTAAGTAGGCTAGAAGTAGCAATACCACAGGGTTGAAATACTCGGTGACAAAGTCATGCATACAAAATGTTACTAAAGTTAAAGTACAAAAGTATTATCAGCAAAATATACTTAAAGTAGCAAAAGTTAAAGTACCTATGTAGAACGGCTCATTTCAGAATAATATATATTATATTATTGGATTATAATTATTGTTGCATTAATGTGTAAGAATCACTCTAATCTTGCAGCTGTTAACGGTGGGGCTCATTTCAACTACTTTATATACTGCTGGGTATCTCAATACATAATAATACATAATTATTTATTTGTTGATTATATTTTGTATTAATAATCTGAACCTGCAAAGTAACTAGTGCTGTGAGATAAATGTAGCAGAGTAAAAAGAACAATATCTCCCGCTGAGATGTAGTGGAGAAGAAATATAAAGCAGCGGAAAATGGAAATACTCAAGTAAAGTACAGTACTTGAGTAAATGTACTTAGTTAGGTTCCACCACTGGGAATAAGGGGTTACCACCCTCATATTTTGACTGAAAGAATACTGTCAGTTCCAAGAAAAGCAGTACACACTCAGTACATTAGACACCAGAGTCTGAATGTTGCCAAACTGTAGATTGATGGGAAATTGTGAATGAAATGCTGTTACTGCCATCTACTGGAGTACTGTGCAACTTCCCTTTTCCTATGTTCCTGCAGCAGAAAGGAGAATACATTAATGAAACAATGCCGAACTACATATTTAGAGTATTAACATTTTATTCTGTAAGAATACATTTACCATAATTTATTTATAAAACGCTATGTCTGTGAATTAAATTTTTTTTACAATTCATTTGCACATCATTTGCTGCAGCTATTGTTAATGTAGAGAAGGCTTAATGAGGTCCATGCACAGTTACCAACACAACTAAACATAGCAAATACATTCTTCGTTTGCACCCATTTGGTGTTCTATATTTAAAATATAGATGATTCACATACAGTAAGAACATTAATCTATTGGACATTAGCTCGATGTCACTGAGAGTTATACAGGCACATTCTCTCGCTTATGCACGCTTCTCATGTGCCTGCCAAGAGACTCCATCCATTTGAAGGATTTACCACAATAGTTACACACAAAGTGTTTCCCTTCGGTGTGGATTGTCTGGTGTCTGTTCAGAGCGCTGGTTGTGATAAAAGTCTTCCTGCATATTTCACATCTGTAGGGCCTCTCTCCCGTGTGTGTCCTGATGTGAGCTGCGAGATGGGAGCAGTTACTGAAACGCTTTTCACAAACGGAGCAGCAGTAGGGCTTCTCTTTGCTGTCCTCGCCGTTGTGGTGGTTGTGGTTGGGGTGGAAGAGCATGGTGGGGTCCTGCAGGCTGCTTCTCAGACTGGAAGGCGATGAGATGAAGTCTTTGATGTCTGATTCAAGGCTTTCGAGCTGCTCTGCCTCGTGAGCAATCCAGAAATCCCTGTGGCCCCTCTGCTGCTCCTTCTTGACCTGCGAGGGCTCGGGATGCTCCTGCTCCATGCTGCTGGCCCCATCCTCTTCACAGTGCTGGGACTCAGGAGCCTCCACTGCAGGGACTGACTGATGGTGCTGCTGCTGAGAAGGAGGAGGAGGAGGAGGAGGAGGAAGATGGTGATGGTGGTGATGGGTGTGCTGCTGCAGCTGGGCTCCAAGGCATCTATCCAACCGGGGCTCTTGGTGAAAGACAAAGCACAGCAATCACAATCATGCAGTTTAACAAAGAAATAAAATCATGCAAAGCTGCATGAGGTTTGGTTGCAAGCCGATTCATTCACACCAACCTGACTTGAGAAGCTTCAGCTGCATCCTGAGCCGACTGATCTCTAAATCTTTTGAACGAGAAATCGCCTCTTTGTACTCGGCTATTGTCTTTTCAACAGCTCCGAATATCTCCTCCGCCGCCGCTGTCAGCCTCTCGCTGAAAAAGGCTTTCAGCGACTGCATGTTGGACGGAAATCGATGGCTTCACTTTGCGCTAGGAGACGTATTCTTGCGAGTCCGTGAACGTCACGCTTCGCTTGTAAACACGGAAACGAGACTGAGCCACTGAGTGCCCAATGTGAGGCATTACCGCCCCCTGCCGGCCCGGGGGGGGGGGGGTGTCCAGGCTGCAGAGGGAAGGGGACGAAACAAAAGGAACGAAACACCTTTTAACATAATGCGGTGCAATACATTCACACAATATTTGCTGACTCAGCAAAAACATGACATTATTAGCCTTACAAAGTTTGCTTTTTATTTGCTGCTACTTTAAAGGGAAATAACAATTTATTTTATGATTTCGTGGCAACTAGTCTTAGCTCGAAATGTTGGGTCTGATCCTCTGGGGTAAAACAATCTCCGGGTGAGATCCCAGCTCACACAATTAAATCATGCAGGATTACCACCCATGGAAAGGGGACTCTGTCTGGGTGGCAATTACTTTGGGGTCCTTTTATTAATTCCACGAAAAGCACAAATAAGAACTGAACTGTACATGGCAAGGGCCCAAGGGTGGCTCCTGCATTTTAATCCAATTTTGAGGCCTTGACTTACACTGTAGGGGGGCCCAGTGTGAACATCTTGTTTTAATACTTAAAAAGGTGAGGCTGTGCTCACATTGCGTGCATTCTTAATGACATTTGTGTTTAATCAAATCATCACAAACAAGGCAAACCTGTGTCTGTACCAGTCTTTGTAGGACCATGTATGTGTATATGTATACTATAAACTATATCATAACTGATTAATGCTGTTACTATGTACTGTATAGGGGTTTTGTTTCTTGTTGATTTTATGTGCCGTGCAGTTTCCATAATGATTTTTTGGTTGTGTTCCAGTTTATGTGTGGAAAAAATAATAAATCACTATTTTAAAAAGTGCTGTTGTATTGAATTACGTCATATTCTACAAGTCTTCTTGTTATTTAGTCCTCCTCCTGTACATACCTACAGCACTGTGGTCACTGGAAGTGGTTCAGTCCTGTGGGTGTTTCAACACAGTAAGAATATAAAGGGTACAAAGACACTGGGACAGGCAAATATTTGGTTGAATACAAGTGTTTGCTGAAGTCAGACATGCAGATTATGAAGGAAAAAACGACAAATGAAATTTTGACCTCAACCTGAGCTGAACGACACTGCTCCAGGGACTGGTTGATGCCTCAGGAAGCCAAATGGAAAGTCTTGGCTGACAGTGCAGCAGACTCACGGAATAATCAAAATATCATATAAAACACATATACCCTTCTGTAACTTCAAGCCCATTTACTTCTTGTTTCTGTTATTGTACCATTAAGGTTAACAGCGTGTTGCTACAAAAGAACAGTAAGCCATCTTACCCTGTATAAATAAAGGTTCAACAAAATGTCAGTCTCTGCGTGTCTGTGTACTTGCTACATAAAAATGATGTTTATTATCCTATTAAAAACACAATCTTGGGGGCATCCGTCCTAGTGGTTAAGATGTATATAACAGCAACGTCCCGGCTTCTGGCCGGGTGCATTTGCTGCATGTCTTCCCAGTTTCTGGTTTGTGCAGTGGGTCCAGTATGATAAAAGTGTTGCGTGTATCAGAGGGTGAGAACTATACAGAGTTGGAAGTTGGTTAGAAACCAACCAGACTAAAATCTACCTTCCATTCTATTTATACAGTAAACTATTTATTAATAAGAGACCTGAAGTAGGAATATAGCCTTGTTAAAACCCATACAAGATGTAGTGACTAAAATGCTCAGTTTGCTTTGGGGTTCATTTTACAATCTAATAAACACTAGTTTCTGTATGTACATTTGTAATTGGCAAAGCTACAGTTTTCCCGATACATGAATCTTTCACGGCTCTGTGTCGGTTTTAGTTCAGCGCTGGGATAAAAATAGCATTCAAATGCTTCTCTGCATGACATTGTCTTAACAGGAGTTTACTTCTGTAATGAGATCCTCTTTCCCTGCTGTCCTGAGAATACCATGATCTGTATATGAACACACAACAGTCTGAAGAGCTGGTTATGAAGCCTGTTCGTGTATACACACACACCCCCCCCTATAAAATATAAGGAATATGGAAGGTTTTCTGTGGAAAATCATGGGATCGACCTCATCAAGACACGAAACCGTCTCGGAACCGTTTATTAGAATGTTTCCTTACAGTCTTCCCACCCTTCATACCCATCGGCCATGACACAATATGATTAACATGTACTGGAAACTTCCCTCTTGGCAAAGCAGCCAATGAGAGAGTGGATCATGCACGTCTACAGGGAGGAAAAAGCCATAGAACATCATAATTTCACAGAGGACACACAGATATTCAAAAGACAAATAAATCTGATTGACAAGAGCTGTGACACTGTTTACAAAAAAAGTCCGTAAACTTTTCAAGAAAAAAGGCGCGGACTAGCCTACCACCTCAAAGTGTAATTGTCGGTCTTTACAGCTTGAGCACTTGGTGCGGAAGTTAGTATGCACACAGGCTATTCTCAGTGGACTTAACTCTTTTTAGTGCATGTGTCAACCTGCCCATTTTCTTCAAAATAAGCCCTCCCCCCCCAAAAGAAAAAAAAAAAGAAAAAATAAAGGAACAGGAGGGAATGACGTCATTACATAAATACTTTGAATAAACAGGGGAAGAGGACTGTGTGCTGAGAGTGCGATGATGGAACTGGATCGCCTGAACGGAGTTGGCCTCTGATCTGGACAAGGTCTCGCTGCAGCTGCCTGAGTTTTTATGCCTTGGCGTTGATGATTTCGACAAACTCTGGCTTGAGGGAGGCTCCACCCACGAGGAAACCGTCAACGTCCTTCTGGGAGGCGAGTTCTTTGCAGGTGGCCCCGGTCACAGAACCTGAGATGAAAAGAAAAAAAAGAGTAAAATGAGGATTTTTCTAGCAACTGTTCAACAACCAACACAAACTTTACTCTGACTGACCTCCATAGATGATCCTCACAGAGTTGGCTACGGCCTCAGACACGTTGGTCTTGAGCCACGTCCTCAGTTTCTCATGAACTTCCTGAGCCTGAGATATATCATACAGGAAACATTATGATATGTTGCGGGAAGAGACTGTAGTAATCATTGTCAGCGGTTACTTATATTTTACCTGCTGTGGGGAAGCGGTCTTGCCGGTGCCAATGGCCCACACAGGCTCATAAGCAAGCACGACCTTGCTCCAGTCCTTTACATTGTCTGTGAAAGAGACATGCGATAAGCCTTGGATTTGTATTTCGCAAAGTTTTCTGATTTCCACCACACTCGAGCTTGGGCAAACTTTCCCTGAAATACGTGTTACATCATTTAGACTCTCTCTCTCGCTCTCTCTCCTGTGCATATGAAACTCTATGGTGGGATTAGCAGGAGTCGCGCACCTGCGATGACCTTGGTCTGAGCAAAGACGACCTTCTCGGTGATGCCGCCCTCTCTCTCGTCCAGCTTCTCGCCGATGCAGGCGATGACACCGAGACCACTCTCCAGAGCGTGGGCTGTCTTCTGACCAATGAGCTAACACAACACACACAAGCATCTAAATCACAGCGTGTATGCAGGAGGAAGGATGTGTTTATGTATTTTTTTGTTTCCTAAAAAAGATGCAACTCTCACCATCTAGCACTCGGCGTCATTACAGACAATTAAATAATCATCCAGAATTACCTCATCGCTCTCTCCGAAGACGTGGCGCCGCTCAGAGTGTCCCAGGATCACCCAGTTCACACCACAGTCCTTGATCATCGCAGGGCTGAAGACCGATAACATAGAATAAACATACAATAATCAAATCTTCTCATACCTGCTCATTATCAAACCTGTATAATTTTCCTCTGATGGACGCATGACGTACCTGATCTCCCCAGTGAAGGCACCCTTGGGAACTTTGTAGCAGTTCTGAGCAGCCACGCCGAACTTGGCGTCCAGCTTGGACCTGGCAAAGTCCAGGTAGATTGCTGGAGCACCGCACACCACCTCTATTAACACACAAGAAGGAAACCATGCATAGCTTAGGTTTTTGTGTAGTCATGTATTAGGAGTGAGAGCTATTCATAAAACCAAATAGAGACATTTTTGACCAACTTCCTTGATATCAATGATATGACTGTAGTCTGAGATTTACTTTTGGTACATTAGAAGATATTAACTGTACATATAAAGGGATTCAGAGAAACACTAGTAACGTGTGTGATGGCTAAACAGTACGAGTTATTAGTTCATTTCAAATAATTGTATCACTTAACAGTATTGTAGCCTTTATGGCAAGAAAAAGACAACCAAAAATCACAAACCATTTCTAGGCTGTGACACAGTATCCTTAATAATACTGTATATTTCAGGCATTTCCTTAAAATGTTTTTTTTCGGGGTTAATTTTCATGAATGTGACCGAATGCGATGAGTGTGTGTTCAGCTGCTGATCAATGTCCCAAAGGGAGGCTCCAGGCCTTGCTGCAAGACATGTCAAAACTGTGCCACAATGCCGGCCTGTCAGTTAAAAGGGCAGCCTGTACAACCAATGAACAACCAGCCTAAACTGCTGCCAAGTACATGACTGCACATGCACTCCCCCCCACACACACATATATACATAGTAGTCGATATACTCGTTGACTACTATCCAATTGACAACTTGAATTAAGAAACTTGATATTCATGGTGTAATTCTTTGACACTGAAACATATTGTGCTGTTTACAAACGGTTTGCCTTCATTTGCAAATGTGATTTTCAAGCAGTACAGTCTGCATGGGTCAAGCAGCGTACAGTACAGTCAAGACACTGACATTCAAAATGTAACTATATCTTGGGGTTACGAGAGTCTATATTAAAGCACCTCCTGTTATTATTGGTTTGGTAAAGGTCATTTGTCTCCGGCCACAGTCAAGCCCCTCTGCATTAAAAGGTCTGGGTTCAGCCTCCTAAAGGTCGCCTATATGGCCGCATTCTGCAGAGGTCAGAGAAAAGTCATGAGGCGGAGTTCAAAAGGGTCAGAGAAACGAGACCCAGAGTTTAAATAGCCAACATGTGGAGGAAATCAGTCTGGGGATGAATCGGCTGAACTTTGACTTTCAAACTCTGCGGAAAGGCCAGTGGGAAAACTCTGATTGAGTTTCACTCTGGCGCTGTAAAGGGGGAGGATTCGTTCATGGAGCAAGGTCCATGGATAGTCTGAACTGTGGCAGGCGGAAAAGAGGGATCGTTTGCTCCTGAGCAGAGGAGCCCTGTGACTGGTATACACAGCATTACAGTTGCATAACACCAACTTGCAGGAGGAACAGAACTGGCCCGATGGCAGCGGAAACAGGCCTAGACACATTCAGTGTCTCCCTGCTTGTGCTCCTTTTTCAGCAGAGTATCATGCACTGAACGAAAAGAACTGAGAAATGTCCTAATAAAGCAGCAGCTGTGTAGTTTGTCTCCAGTCTGCAGGAAGCAGACAGCAACAGGGCAAATGTCTACTGCTGCGTTCATGCCGCGCTGAAAAAATCGTACACGAGAGGACTACAAATGAACGAGTGGAAAAACACATTTATCAGTGTGCCCTTCGGAGTTGTTTAACACTTCCGCGACCGTTAAGTTTCTTTGCCTGGTTGTCAAAATGCCTCAACACGTTAAACTAAACATAACCTCTCACAACAGTCTACTGGATCATCAGCTTGCAGATGAAAGAGGAGCCATTAACGAGCGGCCTCACGTGAATGCGCCCTACACGGTCACAGCAGAGGCAGAGCTGGCTGCTGGACTACGTGCCGCTGCAAACGCACACCCACCACCTCCACCGACATCACCGAAACCCCGTCATCTGTAGTCATACATGTCTGTCCGCCTGGGGCTCAGTGTTAGCGCGGTTAAAAAGCATAAAGACAAGAGCTCACACTGAATGTAACTTTCTCAGTGCATACAATTAAAAGGAGATGTCGGTCCGTGATGAGAATGGGGGTCATTGATTTATTGAACGGCCGAGCCATTTTGACTCCAGATAGGATAAACTCGGCTGTGATGTGAAAAAATAGAGGAAACAAAACGCCGCCAAGTCGCCACAGTAAGTAACAATGTGATCACGATAAGCAGGAAACGGGTGGCTAAAAGGACAAATGTCCCGAAGCAGGTTCGGTGTAACGTTATAAACGGCTGTCAAAATCCCCTTACCGACATTGGGGTCCACCTTGGCTCCGTTCATGGTCTGGATGAGCTCCCCGAGGCTTTTCTTGTCGCCGTTCATCTTCCAGTTTCCACCAACAAAGAATTTCCTGCTCATGATTGCTTTTCTTTTTTCGCGGGGTGTTAGCTAAGATTGAAAACAGTACCGACGGGCTACGGGGGTCCACTTCGTCTGGGGCGAGAGAGCGGACGTGAGAGCGCAGCTCCGAGTATTTATGAACACGGGAACTGTAACCCCTCCTCTCCCTCAGCACCATTGGTTTATGGCGGCACGCCCCTAAACGCATCTCCCCATTTGAGGAAGGGGAAGAGCAAAATGTCATGCTGCGTACAAGTACTGTGTGTAACAGTACAAACGTATTAGTATCAAAACTTTGTATGTAACATTTAAGAGGCGCTATTGGCAGAAATGTAGTATAATATTTACGAGTATGTTTAGTGTGAAGTCGCCTGAAAATAACAATCGTTGTGTTTTTGTTACCTCAGAGTGAGCCGTTTTAGCTACAGAGGGAGCGGGTCCTCTTCCACGGAGGCCGTCATGTTGCGCCGCCATGTTTCAACAGTAGCCCAGAGCGGACAAATCAATCACTGGCTCCAGATTGGGCCATTCGCCTTTTTCGAGAGTTTCGCGGCCACCGTAGTTTCTCCTACAGTTTGGAATGAGAGGGTGAGGCGAGCGGTATTCAAATGGTTGCAAAGTTTATTTTCACCACAAGATGCCACTATATCCTACACACTGAACCTTTAAAAGTATAAATACTCATCATGCAGTATGGCCAATTTCAGAATAATGTTATTGTTGCAGCTAGTAAATGTGGAACTCATTTAATTACTTAAGATACTGGTGGGTAGCTTGTGAATTTCTTGTGAAAGTCTTATCTTAACCTATGATAATGCATTTATTTCTTAATTATATTTTGTATCATTAATCGTAATCTGCAAAGTAACTAACTCAAGTTATCAAATCAAGTAGTAGAAAATTGAAATACTGAAGTAAAGTACAAGATCCCAGAAAATACTTCTTAAGTAGTACTTGACTAAATGTACTAGTTACTCCTAACCTGGCACAATGTGCATCAATTGCATCCGTTAAGTGTGGTAAACAATGATGCAAATAGCACAAAACAATACAAATCAATAAGACTTTTTAGCCATTTCTCAAAATACACATAAAACTGGATTTGTGGGCCCCAATCCCACTCTGTGTAGTATTGTGAGATGAAATATTAATAAATGTTCATTAAAAACATTTAAAAGTTCAAACTGATACGTTAATATGCTGTACATTCAGTCGCTTTAAGCTGGAAAGAATAAAGAATAATAAGGTTGAGTGTTAATTGCTGCTTAGCAGCACTGACCTACCATACCTATCGATTCTAAAACAGCTTTTGATGCCTTCAGTCATTATGGTCCTACTCTGAAATTCTCTATCACATGATGTAAGGTCTTCTACAACAGTATCTACTTTCAAAAGCAAATTAAAAACACATCTTTTTTCCGCAAGCTTTTAGTTAGGTTTAAAGTGTGTGGTTAACAGGTATTTTGAAGCACACTGAGTCCACACCTGTTGTATAAAATGTGTTATATAAATAAAATTGACTTGACTTGATTCATATCCTTTTCATTATTCAAAACAAATTGCAGCACCACCATATAAATCACAACATATTCTATTCTCTCCCGCACTTTTTTTACCCATAGTGCAGGGTGGATGGTGGTTAACAGGTTACATCAGATATCATACATCAGTAGAAAGAGGAGACAAAGAAAGAGACAGTATCAGTAGCACAGAGCCTTCTTGAGGTACACCTAATCTTATGGTAGGAACATCTGGTGCCACATGACCCAAAACAACATAATCACAGGGCCTGAGGCCTCCTTTGTAAAATCATATTTTAGTCAAAGTGTCATAAATTCTGTTAGACCCATTGAAGTAGTTTCAAAGTATCTGTAATAATCCAGTGACGCTCAAAAGCTCTGTTGTTATTATTATTATCATTAATGAAAAACATGTAAATCTAAATTTGTATTAGTGTGTTACAGGAAGGATTAACAAACATCGAAACATTTAATAGCCAAAAAGCACAAACCTGGCATCAAAATATCATTTTCAAATATCAAATCTCACTAAAATCGATTAGACGTGCAGTACCAGTGTGATTTGTGGCCGAGAGACAGAAGCCATGGCGGTCAACTGTTTGATTGGCTTATACCACAAAAGTCCCACCCCCTTATGGGCCTCTTGGCCTGCTATGGAGCTTTGTGATTGGACGATATTCCGACCCGAGAGGCACTGCGGTAAAAGAATAATTCGTTTTGCAATTTTTTACAAAGATAAAGTTGCATTTTGAGGAATTTTAGGTAATGTTTGTCATAACTAAACGCTGAAACTTTGTTAAACTTGTTGATAATTCTGTTCATTTTGCTAAGTCAATACGACGTAACACCATAGCAATAAGGTATGTATGTAATGTACTAGTACCGCAAGTAGGGCTTACTTTGGTTAGGAATTATTTGCTCTTTAGATATTTTTCTAGCAGGTTTCTCTTGGGAAACCCTCTAATTATGTGAAAAACTAATATCCAAAGAAAAACATATACAACAGCGTTATCATGCCACACTAATACTGGGCTTTACTTCAATCTATGATACTGTTTCCTATTTAGAAGTTGATAGGATGCTTAATAAATGAAATCTTTATCAGCAAAATAACTAACAAGGATAGATGATCACACAGACATGGAATATGTTTCACTGATGAACTGATGTTTATATTCAGCAAGTAAATCGTTATTTATTTTTTCAAGAATTATTTAAAAAAGATATTTCAGTACTATTGATAAGTGCCAAAAAGCTAAAAATAAAATGATACCCTTACACAATGCCTCTATGTTGACATTTTATTATTTAGTTTATATACACTTCTATATTATTTATATGTCTGTGTTTGACGTGTTTTCAGCAAAGGTATATATATAGTTTAATTATTTATTATTAATTTAACATAAGATAAGATGTTCATGTAACACGTAATAAAATTGAGATAACAGAATACAAGCTGAGTTGGAAACGAAACTGAAAGATATTTGCATACTCAGGAGTTTTCAGGGTTTGTAATTTCAATCATGTTTAAGTAGGTCGCTGAACGTTTTAGCGGTAAATCACATCACACCCAAAGCGTCAGGCCTTTGAGAGCAGAGGGTTTTAATTTGGTTTTAGTAACGTTACACGTCTGGAGTGCGTCTTTACTTAATGTTGTTCCTGTGTGTCGCCACATGGAGGCGCTACTACACCACTAACGTTATATCACTTTTGTTTCACCGAGCGCGTTCCTGCTCACGCGCTGCTACCTGTCTTCAGCCTGACGTTACCTGGCAGCCCGCACTCAGAGTGTCGCTATAAAGGCGCCCAATGAGAGTGTGGTACAGGAGGGGCGGGAGGGGAGGGGAGGGGAAGTGGGAGGAGAATCACACAGTTTAACTTTAAAGGAGGTTAACCCGCGAAGGGCCTTTAAAACAGCCCACTGTGTGTGTGTGAGTGTCTGTCTGGATGTCTGCTTGCCTGCCGTGAGTCAGTTCAGTTCTCTGAGCCGCCGCGAAGAGACGTTTCCGCCCACAAGAAAGATGGCGCCTCCCGTGCTGGAGAATCTGTCGGAGTCCTTAGGTTCCCCGGAGCCAGCGGTTCGACTCATTTTATCTATTTTAATCGGTGAGTTTCGCCTCACGAATCAGTCACGCGTTATCCCGCTAGCTAGCTGAAACGGCGTCCATCCCGCCGACAGGTTTGAGCGCTGAGCTTCTCTCATTGCTCGGTGTCACTCGCTGCTAGCATGACGCTCAGCCAGGTATCGTTACTAACGGCTACAGGCTGCGCACCAGCTCTTTTGGTATACACGTTTCAGCTGTGTAGCTAGCTAAATAATTGTCCTGATAAATCAACCACGGGCGTCCCCGAACCAACTGACTGGTTTCCAGAAAGCATGTGAATAAATGGCACACACCCTTCCTGAGAAACAGCACCCAGGGCTAACTTGTGGCAGTTAACTGACGTGAAGGTGGTGTCGTGTTGTGGCCAGCACTGCCGGAACCCCCCCTCCTCTCCTAGCTGTTGGACTATAACCAGCTAGACAACCCGGTCAGGTAAACTGGGACGTTTGGGCTGTAGGGTTAGCGTAACTGTATGAGAGTGGTGTTGAGGTTGGTGAAAATAATAGTCCCAATGTTGTTGGGGGAGGGACGTGCTTTGACAAGGAGGATGAATGAATGAATGACTGACTGCCAAAATATGTCCCCCCGCCACGGCTCCATTTTCCACTCAGTTGAGTTGAGCAGAGGGGAGACATACTCTGACGGGGTTAAAATATTGGAACAAGGCCGCAATTTACTGTGACTTTTCATTGAAGTACACAAGTTTGCTTCACTGTAGGGTCTGCTGCTGTATTGTTAGTTAGGACTGTAGGGGGGGGGTGTGTTTGGGGTGGTGGAGTAGGGCTTCCTCCATGCTGTCTGCTGAACTTTGTCCTGACACATGGACACGTCTGTTTTTCTCTCTGCCACCTCACACCATCAACACCACGGACTGAATGCGGCCATTCAGACCAGACTTTGGTTGGCTAATACCCTTCAGTCTTCCTGTTGCATGCTTTTTGTCCTGCTTTCTTCATGTGTCTTGCGTAATATTGTAGCCATAAAATAACTGCCCAGTGTTTCCTCTGCTATATGCTAATAGGATTTACTCTTTGGTCAGCCAAGTGCTTGAATACAACTATAAGATCCTTAAGTTCTGGGTCTTACTTGCTTTTTATTATGTTTATTTTTATTGTAAAGCACTTTGTAACTTTTGTTTTGAAAGGTGCTGTGTGTGTGTGTGTGTGTGTGTGTGTATATATATATATATATAGTGCCTCAGCATCCAAGTGACTCAGATGATTGACCCTACAGCGGCTCCATTCTTGACTTATTGGACTGGAAAGGATAAGACTGGTTTTATCCCCCCAACCCCAATAATTTTGGACTTCCGTGCAATGTCTGTCTCAGCCTCTTTGAAAAAGAGATCCCGAAATATATAGTTGAAGTTCTTTTAATAAGGAGACTTCTAAAACAGCAGGGCTTTGCAAGCAAACATTAGTCAAGCAGGAGTCAGTAGTGCTTCTTCAGCACTAGTGAACATTTATGGCAGCAGGATGGTGCATGTGGGGTTGGCTCAAAATAAACCACAGAGCCCCTTCTCATCGTCATGAAGGGACATGTCACCCAGTGCACTGGTGTGGCCCGTTGATGTGCGTTTAGTTATTTGTACCACAATGGAGCCCTATGGGAAAGAGGAGTAAGCTATATCAGGCTTGGCTACACCAACAGTATGTGTTAGTTGGATCAGTTCATTGTTGGTTTTGGTCTTTTTATGAGATTTGTTGACAGTAAGAAAAATATAGCAAATCGCTAGCCGTGTCCTTTAAAGTAACCCAGTAGAAGCAGATGGAACCTTGACTGTTACTTTACAGTAAAGATCAGATGTGAATGTTATCCCCACCTTGATATCCACTAATAGATCTTTGTCCCAGGAAGGACAAATAAGGCACTTGTTCATCTCATCTAATCAAAAAGAGTTCATTCAAATTGTGGGCCGTTTGGCCCCTCAGTTATATTACAATGTGGATCATGTTTGCACTCTGTTCATTTTTTTTCAAGATAGTCATAACTCCAGAATCGAATCATAATTCTGCCAAATATATTTATAATGTAGCAGTTTGAAGAAGGCTATTGCATTTCAGAGATTTACATGCAGTACATGTGGGCGGCCGTGGCTTGGTGGCAGAACAGTTGCCTGGCAATCAGAAGGTCAGCGGTTCAATCCCCCAGCCATGCGTCGAAGTATCCTTGAGCAAGTTACTGAACCCCAAAATGCTCCCGAAGCTGCGCCTTCGGTTTGTGAATGTTCTTATATGTAAGTCGCTTTGGATAAAAGCGTCTGCTAAATGACTAAAAATGTAAATGTACAAATATTAATCAATCATTGCATTATGATGAGTCACAATTTGAACAAGAACATGTCAAACTGACCTGGTTGCCTGTTTGTGCAAAGAACCTTTACCATGATCACTAGTGAGTGTTTGTCCTACTTAGGGCAGGTGTCTTTTATCTGGCCCACCTGGCTGATTTGAATACCTGTACCGTAGCTCCATTAACAGTTGCTTTTCCTCTGTATTTCTCTCTGCAGGGTATCCCTGTGCTCTGGTGTACCGGCGGTTCTTGTTCTACCAGCCTGCCACAGTTATACACTTGTTCCACATATTCTCTGGACTGGCTCTAGCAGCATTCAACTTTGGTGAGATGAAGAGGGAGATTAAGGGCCTATTTTTACTATTCAGCTGTATATTATTATTATTCCTTGAGTTTGTTAAGATATGTGTCAGGCCTTCTTTAAAGCTGCCCTGTTGAGTTTTTCTTGTGAACACACAAACGTTATGTGTAAATTCACTGTTACTTACCAGAATGCATTGTGTGTATCCTTGAGGTCGAACAAACATGTTGAATGCAGCATTTTCTTCCTCCTTAAAGCATTTGTAAAGCCGAGTTTTATTTTGAACATTTGAATTCTGCCTTGTGGCGCGTTGCTGTGTTTCTCGTGTATGTGCATGAGACAAACAAAACCGGGACCCGCGCATTAAAAACGCCCCACAAAAAAACCCTTCCCTGTAGCAGTAACTGTTGTCAAAAGACTCCACAGGGTCACCGTGATTTACATTGTTTGTTAGCATCAGCTTAAAAAATTGGAATCGCTTGAAGCCAAGCTTTTACCTGCCAGAGGTGGGATAAAGTAATTGTTTGGCAAGTTACAAGTCTTGGTTGTCAAGTCCAAGTCCTAAACTTTGTGTTTTGAGTCCTAAACAAGTCATTTTTTCGTGTTTTTAAGGAACTAATGAATACTTAAAGATATTTGTTACTTTCAAATAAACTTTGTAATTTCTGAGCTGAATGTTTTGTATGATGCTGCCTGGGATATCCTCTTCTTTTCGTCTGCTCTGCTAAATACACATTTCTTTATTGCAAATCACAGATTGGCTGCTGTCAGACTGACTCAAAGTGAGTCTTTGTTCAGACAAAAGAAACAAATCTCTGCTCACTTTTGGATTAACATTCTGGTCTTTGGGCTTGGGGAGGTTATTCAGAATCAGAAATACTTTATTCATAGTCATAGGTCAAGTCTAAATGCTACTTTAAACCACCACCAGTCATACAAACCTATATCTACAACTATATTTTGCTACAAGACATTTTTGTTTTGAATTGATTGTTGATGGATTGCTTTTGATAGCGAAGTGAAGGCTATTTGATACATTTGCAAACGAAATGGGGTCCCAGAAGCAGCAAAATATAATTAATCTTTGAATTACATATTTCATGAAAAACTAACATTTGGAAGAACCAATGGACTTCAACAGAAAGCACTTTTATTTTTTTATTTTTTTATAAGATTTGTTTTGTGGGGTTTCTGCTTTATTTTGATAGTCATAGTAGAGAGAGACAGGAAAGGCAGGGGGGGGAGAGAGAGAGGATGAAATGCAGCAAAGGGCCCGGGCTGGATTCGAACCCAGGCCGCTGTGGTAAGGACCCTGATACATGGTACATGCGCGACCAGTTGAGCAACCGGGGCGCCCTGAAAACGGAAAGCACTAAACTAAAGCAACCATTTAGTTTGGAACACTACGGCTCAGGGATGTCCAGTTGAAACCAAGTCTTTTTCATGTGGATGACTCAACTATTGTTCGGTCATTTCTGGATCGAGGAGGAAGTAAATGTGGTGCTCTTTACCAGACTAAGCCAGCAGGTTTGACCACTGGAGATTTACATCTCATTGCTATTTTCATCCATGTAGCCCAGACTCTCTTCCTGCACGTCTTAATATACAGTACATTGGGGGCTGCAACTAACGACTCTTTTCATCATCAGTTAATCTGCTGATTCTTTTCTCGCTTAATCAATTTCTTGTTTGGTTCATAAAATGTTAGAAAATAATGAAAAATGCCCTTCAAGTTTCAAGAGCCCAGGGTGACGTTTTCAGATGGCTTGTTTTGTCCAACCAACAGTCCAAAACCCAAAGATATTAAATGTAGAGCTGTAAAGATTAATCAATTATTGGAAAAAGAAAAATACTAAAGATTTCTTGTTCGAGCTTCTCAAAGGTGAATATTTAAGTTTTGGACTGTTTGTTGAATAAACAAATTAGTCATTTGAATAGATTTCCTTGGGCTGAGGTAAATAATAGCAGGCATATTTCACCCTTTTCTGATGTTTCATAGAGAAAACCGATTAATCTGCCAATTATTGTCTAGCTTAATTTGTTACTGAAAATAATCATTAGTTGCAGCCCTGATTCAGTTTACTATCTTAGGGAACAGCGAAATTCACAAATCTCAACAACTGAGTTTTTGATGGTTTTTGAGTGAGTGATTGCCGGATTAATTTCTGTCAATTGATTAGTCAATTCAATGAGTAATAGTTTCAGCTCTACAGTAAACATACATTTTTAAATTGCTAATGTGATGACAATGTTAAGAAGTGCTCCTCTGGATAGGACGAATGGATGGCGCTTGCTCATGGATGAGAGTGGCATGCTGGAGTAAACACAAACTGCTAACATTGATCTCTTTCTCTTTCCTTTGTTCTGTTGTGCCTGCACTTGGATTTTACAGCAGGTCTGTTGCTTTATCTTTCTCCTTGTGGAATACTTTTTCTTCCAACCGTCTTTGACAGCTCATTTCAAGTCGGATGTGTATCCTGGGTTTGCCTTGTTGTCCTTTCTCCATCTCTGCCAACTCTGAACTGTTGGGGGGGGGGAAGTGCTGTTGTCATGGCCAGTCCTACAGGTCACGCTTGACTGCACTCACCATCATCCCCATCCCTCCTCTGTCCGTCTCTTTCCCAGGCTCTCAGATCTATCACTCCGCAGTATGCATCCTTGTCCAATTCCTGATGCTGAGGCTCATGGGAAGGACGGTAACAACTGTCCTGAGCAGCTTTACCTTTCAAATGGTGAGGTGTCCCGGTGTTTCCTCTCTCCTTTTCCATGCTTCCAGGCTTAATTTATAGCATTAGCTCCCATTTGTCCACTGTCAGACTTGTCCTGCAGTGGCTCAGGTACTGTCCGCCAGTTAGTCTGCACAGCCTGATATCTGATTTCTGCATCTGCATTCTGCGTTTCCGTTTACTTGCCTTGTTAATGCCTACACACTTTTTGTCCCATGTGTTAAAAGGGCCCTTTATCACCAAGGCCAATAATCCTATGATGTAGTCCTGTGGGAATGCTGGAGCCTTTTTATTTTTGCATGCTCTTGCATTTATTGTTCACACTTGAAGAAAGTAATGAAACAAAGTTGTTCAACAGAAATATGTCCACTTCAGATTTCCATTTATTTTTTTTATTTTTTTTTTTACAGCACCCTTTCTTGCTTACTGGATGTCTTTGTCTTTCCATCCTCTCATTCTGTCTTCCGGTAGGTGTACCTGCTGGCAGGGTATTACTACACGGCGACAGAGGAGTATGACATCAAGTGGACTATGCCTCATTGTGTCCTCACACTCAAACTTGTTGGTGAGTTGACTGCAGACTCTCCTCGCACTCCTCTGCTTGACAAACTCAATTGTTTCATAAAATCAAATCAAACTCATTTTGTTAACACTGACATGGCCATTGCATGCTTTTTAAGATGTTCATTCAAATGATCATGACCGCATTAGTCACACTAACATAGCTCCTGACATCAGTTGCATTTTCTGATTACAGGTTTGACATTTGATTACTATGACGGCGGGAAGGAACCAGTGAGTTGGTTGATCTCTCTTGCTTTTGCCTGCTTGATCATCGGTCAATATGTCGGTGTCATCTGACTTGGAATGTTCTTTGTTTGAGTTTAACCTATTATTTATCTCTATTAGTTCTTGTAATTGTCATTTCTCGCTTTTTTGTTTTTCAAATGGTGTGAAACTACTAAACCAACCCCCCCAAAAAAACAACTGAAAACAGGACTACTAGCAGACTAAAGCAATAGTGAAATAACTGCAAAATAATAAAAGGGCTTTGTGCAGGTGAGGCGCTGGCCTGACCCTTTACTCTGCCTCCTCTCCTTTTTTTCTATGTAGCCTCAGTCAGCTCAGGCGCTCTCTATTTGCCTATTAAAGGTTCTGTGGAGGAGAAGACAAGACTATATAGAACGGAGGGAAAAATAGGACACAACAAAGAGCAAAGAAATGCCTGCAGAGGTTTAAAATGGTGGTGGGTGATAAGGTTAAAATCATTTATCATGTTATATGTAGTAATGTATCGCAACCTCAGTATATGGTTGCGATACATTATTACATTTAACGATGCAGTTAAGTTATACAGTATGAGTGGCTAATCCAATACTGTATTCCTGAAAATGATGTTAGTTTTTCACATTAAAGCTAGGCTAGGTCATGTATTTCTGAAGCATTTTCGTTATATTTGTTGAAATTTTATTTACATCCCGACAGCAATCAATAAATCAAATGCTCTGGAAGTTGTTTTTAAAAATCCGGTATCTGTGGCTGTCACAGGTCTGTAATAAGCCCAGCCTACCTGCACTCGCTACGCATGGAAATGTGGCTTTGGAGGAAGGCCTGAAGGGAGGGGCTGGGATTTTTGTCATTTGGATACTTTCAAAATCTCACTGTCTGTTTCTAGTTTCTCCAACTTTGGCTACCCTAGCTTTAATGCAAACATTTTAGAAATCCAATATTTCTATAAAGCAGTCCCAACGTATTGGGGTGCAGCATATATGATAGTATAAATGATCAAACAAATGTGCCGTCAAATATGCCCCAGCCCCATAAACGTGTCTGTCAACCATTGTTGTGTCCCTGGCTTTCCTTCACCAGTATAAAGCTCATTGGGGTTACAATAACTCTGTCTGTTGAGCAGCGTTTCCTTTTCCCGTTCTTTCATCTGCAGTATGCTTGGTTCCTTTCTAGTACAGCTAGTATATCTGTGTCGGCTGTTCCCTTCCGTTGCTTTAACTGTTATTCTAACGAGTGTTTATGCTGTGCTTTTCGTTCAGTTTTATCGGTTTTTAAAAAATAAAAAATAAAAAAAATGTATATCAACATGCTTTTAAAATTACGTCTCTGCCCTTTTCTGTTCTCTTCCTCCGCTCCCTTCATCCTTCTTTGATTTCGCTCTTCTTCGCTCTTATCGTCGTCTTTTTCTTCTCGTATCCTTAAACTCCAGTCCCAGCTGAGTTCAGAACAGAGGAATGCAGCACTGCCGTCTGTGCCCTCTCTGCTCGAGGTGTGCGGCTTTTCCTACTTCTATGGAGGCTTCCTGGTGGGGCCCCAGTTTACACTGCGCAGCTACCAGAGGCTGGTGTCAGGGGAGCTCACCGACTGCCCCGGAAAGCCTCCGAACAGGTAAAAGAGCGAGAAAACGATGAGTGATGCAGTTAACATTAGTACCGTCCTTATTTTTTTTTTCATCCTCGTCTTCTTTCTTCCTTTTTTCAGTGTTATACCAGCTATGAAGAGGTTTGCTCTGGGTTTTCTTTGCCTGGTGATATATGCAATATTTAGTCCCTATTACCCGGATAGCTACTTCTTAACAGATGAGTATGAGGTGAGGACGACGGTATGTTAAAAAATCAGAGTGTCTGCTTATGTTTTTCAATGTTCATGGTCTAAAATGTAAAACTATCTTCTTTCTACAGGCTCAGCCCTTCTGGTATCGCTGTGTGTTTATACTGCTTTGGGCTAAAATTATTTTGTATAAATATGTCAGCTGTTGGGTTATAGCGGTAAGTAACCTCTTGATCTGCAAATATGTACATGAAATGTGTTTGTGGCTTGATGGCAAATGGCTAACCGCTTACTGATTTGTTTCCCAAAATATTTATTTGAAGCTTTATTTATTTATTTATTTATTTCATACAGTACCTGGCTTAACACCTGCTGTGAGAGAGCATTAACAGTCAACATCGCCCTTTACATACCTTTGCATACACTCATGCATGAATCTTTTTTTGTTTTTTAATGGCACACCCTAATCAGCCCAGCCCAGTTTATCAGGTTCTTGTGTTTCATGGTGTGATCTGAAATGCGCAAATGCAATACAAAATGGTGTTTTGTGTGTTACAGGAGGGTGTGTGTATATTATCTGGACTAGGCTACAATGGTGTAGTGGATGGGAAGCACCAGTGGGACGCCTGTGCCAATATGAAGGTGTGGCTTTTTGAAACCACGCCACTTTTTGGAGGAACCATTTCTTCCTTCAACATCAACACAAACGCCTGGGCTGCCAGGTCAGTGTCGAGCCTGAAATCTGTGACGTTCTCTAGCTTGTCTTCCAGGTGGTGCTGTAAAAGTTAAATATTTACTAAGATAATAACACCGAAGTTGAGGGGACAACAGTTCAGTCCAATATGCAGATGTGGCAACACGTCGCGAAAAAAGGATCCGCCTAGTATCACATGCCAAGGCCTCTCTTTACAGTTTGTCTCAACATCAGAAGAATCATCGCAGCGAGGGAGAGAGCGGCCACCCTAGGAGGGGTTTAAAAGTTTGCAGTTTTCTGACAATTAAAGGCAATTTTCCAGCAGGAGCATTTACCATCATTTTGTTGATGACCACAGTGAGCAAAGCAATTTATTGAACATACAGTTTATTACATGGTCCATTTCAGCTGAACGCGTTAGCTACCTGAGCTTGCTTTTACTTTCTATTATCCAAAACTGCGTGAGACACAGAGTGAAGGAGGGGGAGTGACACCTTTCCGAAATAGAAATAAAAATTCTCTCAAGTAACTAATGGCCTATTAGAACTTCACATATAGGGGATTTTATAGCTGGTCCATGGAGAGATTTCATGCCCTTAAGATAAAATACACAATTGACACAACATGCTCTTATTGTTTGACCTACAAATAAAAGTCTATTTATAGTCTCATAGGCACCACTTCTGACTTCTGTTTCTCTCAGCGCACACTTAAGCAGTTTAGTATTAAATGGCTTAAGTTGGATATTTTTTTTTATTTTTAAGCTATTGGAAGGAGACTTATAAAGATACTTATAAACATGCAAGCTTTTTGTGAGGCATTTAAGTTCATTCGACATACACTACCAGTGTGAATCAGAGAGGCTTGACTAATTAGTATGAGGACAATGTTTGATAAATGGAGAAGCTCCTTAAGGGGTCAGTATGCTTCAAACGCACTACTTCGTATTAAGTGCCATCGGATATGCCGTTTATAGCCGTTCCGATTGGCCAAAGTCAAAGGCGGGGAGAAAAGTCAGCTCTCATAGAGAGGAGCGAGATGCAAATTGCAAATCAAAGGCATTCATAGTGTTGTACACACCAAAATTGACAGAAGTACATGTGTGAAGCATGGGGGAGGAAAAAAAAAAGGGGGAGCTTGAGTGAGAAGGTCAAATCCTGCCTTTTCACCTCTGCACCTGGCCAGTCGCTGCGATAAGAGAGCGTGCTTGTCAGATTTTCGTTTTCGGAAAGTTACAAAAATGATCCACCCAGTTCCGACATCAGAAAGGTGTGTGGAGGGCTAGACCCTGTTAATGATCTGACGAGCGCTTTGTTTGAAGCATACTGATGCCTTAAAGGCCCGTGAGCAAGGCTTTTAAAAAGTAGTGTGTCATGTGCTTATTTGTCTGACCCTGCTCTCTACAGCTAATGCTGCAGCTTGTCACCAGCGTGCTGCCAGAAAAACAAAAATACTGGTTTGGAGATGGAAAACATAGTGTGCGCCCACCTGTCTAAGATATTATAACAGAGTCCGGGCCAGCCTTGAGTTAACGAGTAGTAGTAGAGGATGCAAAGTTGTTGATGAAATGTTTTAATATAACCTCAGTTTCTATGCAACAACAACTTCCAGGTAAGTGGGTGCTTGTCATGTAGGCAGTAATTGATGCATTAAGCATTTCTGACTGCCCTTATCCAGATTGATTGTTTGCCAAAAAGAGATGATCCATAACTCTGGTTTTATTTTCTCTTTTCTTATTTTAAGACATGTCTTCAAGCGGTTGAAGTTCCTGGGCAATAAGACCCTCTCTCATGTGACCACACTCATCTTTCTGACGATTTGGCATGGTCTTCACTCCGGATACATCCTGTGCTTCTCCATGGAGTTCTTCATCATCACTGTAGAGAGACAGGTATGCTACAGATACAGGGCAGGATGTGGAGATGGGTACCCTAAAGATAAGAAACTGCAGGATGCTCAAACCATCTGGGTATTTATTTCAGTGGGTGGTAAATTAGTTGTTTACCGCTTTTATTATACTGGTTTTCTTAATAAAAGCTATCTTTGTTCTTTGTCTGCATCATATAAACCCACTGTTTACTTTTTAACACGAGACAGTCTCTTATTATTAAATAGCACTGTTGGTCAAATGCTGCAGAGTGTACTTGTGATTAAATATTGACAACAATCATAATTTGGCATCAGTTAATTATACAACCATTCTTTTATTGTGTGTGTGTGAGACAGGCCCTGGCACTAGTGATGGACAGTCCCTTGCTGACGAAGCTGGCCAACAGCGCGCTCTACCCTCTCATCTATGTAGTCCAGCAGTTTATCCACTGGCTCTTCATGGGCTACCCCCTAGTGCCGTTCTGCCTCTTCACCTATGACAAATGGCTCAAGGTAACTCACCACTCTCAGAGACCACCCCAGTCTTAGGAAAGGTCACTGCTCCCACTTGTAACATTAAGCTTTGGGTGTCATAGTTAAAGTAATACGAAAGGCGGGGACATGCTGAAATACAATCCAGGGACTTTGATTTGCAATATGAGATCATTCTCTTCTCTCTCCTCTCTCTCATTTTGACACCTTTAATAGACCCAAACAGACCATACACCATACAAGCGCATGAAAGAGCCCTTTAGGAATAAATCTGTACAGCATACGACACCCTCCCTCATCCTTAGAGCCGCAATTCGAATAAGGAAAACCTCCCCCTAAAACAAACTACAGTGAAATTACTACTATTTCTCCTAAATTAATATGCCGTGTTTGGCCAGGTACAGTAAACAGCAGAAATACGCTGTTCTTGTTACAAAGTAATCTACCAGGAATGAGCAGTTTACTGAAAATGGTCAGCAACAAGAAGGGAGTCGTAAACATCAGTCGAGGGGGGGAAAAAAAAAAAAAAAAGCGAGCAGGTTTTCAGGATCAGGAATGGGTGGAACGATATGTCAGGTATTTAGATGATCTGGACACTGCGGGAGAGGAAAGTGGCTGGTATTTCTACATTGTGGCTTAGTGAGGGACATGTGTGACTTGACAAGGGATCGAGGGAACAGGGATGCAGGGTCAGGTGATTGACAAAGGCGGGAAACTCTCTGATGGCAGCTGGCGGACAGATGTGGCGGAGACAGCCGGTGTTATCGTAACATCAGGGTTTTAATTTGACTGTTCACTGTCACCTTTTGTTTTTCAGGTGTATTCGTCCATCTATTTCTGCGGTCACCTATTCTTCCTTGTAGCCTTTTTAATCATGCCATACCTCCGTAAGGCGCTGGTGCCTAAGAAAGCACGGAGTCCGATAAAGCAGGATTAAAACTCGGTACTAAGACTTGGCATGGTAAGCAAGTGCAGACCTTTTATGTTTTGTCATTTTGTTTCAGTCCATAATGTTGCTTTGAGTAAATGTTTTAGTGTTAAAATATTTCTGTTTCCTTCCAGGTCCATAAGGCAAATATCACTAAAGGGAACTGTGACTTTCAAGGAGCGGAATGGAAAATATTTTAAGGCCTTTAGTTCTATATATATATATATTGTCCATGTAAAAATAAATTTCTATATATTTTTGTGTTTTAAATGGGAGGGTGTTTTATAAACATTTTGGAGAAATGTTTACAGGAAATGACCGTCGTGCCACATGGGGTAATTGTGAGCCAATCATGGGTGATTTCCTGTGTGTTTGGGTGTCTGTTTGTTTTTCAAAAGAAAAGTGGGACTTGTAGAACTTAAGATATTTACATTCTGTCGACACAGAAATGCACGGGTTCAGAATCTGCCATTGGCTCCGATGTGTTTTTTGTTTGTAGTTTAATTTCTCTATCTCACGTCTAGCACCCACATTTAGCCGCAGCAAGTCTTCACAGGTGGTTTAAGCACAGCGCCAGCGTACATGACACTTTCTAATGTAATAATACATAAAGCATACAGCTTTCTGCAGAAGACTGATAATAATCAGGGGGGTTGTTTCTTGAAAATGGCTGCCAGGGGTTATACAAGCACTGTAAATCACACACTGAACACTAACCTACAACTCAAAATGGCCTTGTATTAATGAATGTTTTACCAATTGTTTTTGGTTTATTTTTGATTTGAGGGGAGGGGGGAGGCACTTGATTTATAGAATTTTAACAGCTTTTATGAAAAAGAACATTTTGTAGCTTTGGATAATATTTCATGAAAAGAATTTGCATTGTTTCCTGCCTCTCCTCGTGGATGTTTCGGGTTTTTTTTGTGTGTGTATCCTCTGCAGTCTACGCCTCTCCTCTCTCTGCCTTGATTCAAGCGCGGCCCTCAGCTCTGAAATACGCAGACGTGAAAGTGAATCATTTCAGAAGGAGACTTGCACACTGCCCAACCATACACTCATTACAGTTAATAATTGTTGGTTCATCCTATGCTCACGCCGATCTCCATAAATAGGGGGCAGAGGCTGTTTTTGAACTGAGGAATTGTCTCATTTTTGAACTGGAAGCAAAGCAAAAACGGAAAGAAGAAAACAAATCCACTTTTGTGTTTCACCTATGGCTTGTTCTTCTGTTTCTAAGAGCAGGTGGTGATTAAAAAGAGTGTGAGGTAGAAGCATCCATCCCACTCTGGGGGATGCCTCTATTCTGTTTTAATTTAAAAAAAAGAACAGAGACAAAATTTGTGTGTGTGTGCTGGATTGTCTGATCCATGGCATGCTGGTGGAAGGCCCAGCACTGCTGCTGCCGTCCTCTCCTGACGCTAACACACGCATGGAGAGGACGAACCTCACTGTAGCAACAGCCCAGATTTTGGTAATAGGCCTATTTATACATGACATGGTGATTATTAATTGATGTGAATTGCTATTTCAAGTGACTACTTTTTTGCCTTATTCCTACCAAATGTACAAAGGAAAATAAATCTTGGGATGAATGCGGGCGGGGGCTGATTTTCAAATACAATTTTATAATATTCATTAAAATGCTGCATTTCAAGCACGGACTCTGTAGTTTTTGTGTCTGTCTGTGCGTGTGTCACGGGAGCACAGGGCAAAATAAAGGGGTGACATGACGTCATTTTGCAGTCCGGTTATGGGGAGGCTTGAGCAGTGGGACGTAGTGGGAAATTCCAGGAGGACCAGAGCTGAAAAGTAACGTGATGCGATGAATTGCTGTGTTGTGGTCTGAGTCACTCTCAATGTGCGTTCAACAGCAAAAAACAGCCAGAGCAGCAGTCTGGTTCAGAGCTGGTGGGGGCCGGGGAGAGAGAGAGAGGGAGAAGGACGCAGTGTGGGCGGGTTAAGAAACGCCGAGAGGGAGGGGACGCCAGCGTAATATTCCCACCGTTTTTTCTCCCTCCGTAGAGCCGAAATAACAAGGGCATCCGTCGGTCTCTGAATCTTCCTCACATCTCATCAGCGAGTCTTAACGTCAGCCTTAAATATATCATTTCGTGAGCTGCTGCGTTAAAGGTGTCTAGTGTGTCCCCTGTAGCTGGTGGTTTGTTTTCAGCCTGCGGGGGATTGCCGAGCCGAGCGGCAGGGGCGTGAGAGGCGGATGCTGCGAGCGTAGAGGCTGGGTACCAACCAGGAGCATCGCCGCACTCACCACGGTAATGGCAAATCGGCAGGTTTCTGCTTCAGCTAACCTTCATGCCTGCGACATTTCTCCAGCATGATCTCTCAATATGGCTACAGGCAGGCATGGAGCCCAAGCTGGTAATGTGTGTCAATACCAGCCTGTAATGTATAACGGCTTACTATTGTCGCATTGCATGTTTCTCTGCTCTTGGATGGATGTGTAGCCCGAACAACCTGTGCGCATATGGAGTCTCTCCTGTTATTATATTTCCTATTTTTGAGGTAATCTACAGTATTTGTCCTGTAGCCTATCAAGGACTGCAGCAATGGAAACACGTAGAGGCTCGTTATGTCAATGAGAGCTGAACCCCCCCCCAGGACTCATTTTTCAGTTGTGGCCACTGCCACAAGACAGCAGCTGCATTTTCTTTTATTACCTAACAAACCACAATTAAAACATGGGAAAACAGCCACATGCAAAACCTATTCCAGTGACACACGCATCCACTCACTCACGACCAGGTATGTGCTGCTCTGTAGGCTACTCTAACTGAAACAATTACTGATTATTGACTTCATTATGTAGGGTCTCTCTCATCTATGCAGGCCTCCAAAGGCTACATGCATGACACATGAGTGTTTTATTGCACAAACACAGCAAGGTAAAAAAAAACAAAAAAACCTTTGTGCACCATCTGATAGGCCTGATGCCTGATGTGTCTCTGTGTGTCTCTCTCTCTGTCTTGTTACTGTACCTGTCTCTGCCAGTGCTGATCAGTTGTTGATGCATGTACTGTACTCCCCCTCCCCCTTTCCTCACCCCACCCTGTTGCCCCCTCTACCTTTCCTTTCCTTTCCTTTGCTCCCTCAGATGGACAGAATGAGTTTTCTCTCCTTCTTCCTCCTTTGCTTGACATCAGTTGCCCATGGCAACAAAGGTCAGTTCCTCATCCTTTTGACTGTTAATTGTGAAGTGTTGAAATGATGGTTATGATTGCCATGGGAGCACGCAGACCTGTCAAGATGCTCGGGCAGGGCCATGGCTGTTTTGCCCTGAAATGCTCCTGATGACTTTATTGCTACCCCTCATACATGTAATTGTTAGATATACAGCTTCAGCATTTGAGACTACATACATGTACTGTATGTTTATACATTTTGTGTTTCGTGTTCGTGACCCAGTGTGCATGTGCCTGTTTCGGCAGTGCCGTGACTCTGAGAAGATGATAAATCTGTTTCCTCCTCTGTAGCAGATTTATCATCCTGCATAACCATGACTCTGATTCAACATCATTGTTCCAATGATTATCATGCTGGGGGAAGGCGAATGAAACCGACAGCGTGGAGGGAGAATGTCAGAGAAGGTGGAAGGGGATTGTGATGCAGGGAAGACGAGGAGATTGAAGGAGAGATGGAGTGTCAGAGAAACACAGAGAGAGGGGAGAGAGAGAGACGGGGGAGATGTTAGGAGAGACAGAGGAGAAGGAGCTGTGACAGGAGAGGACGTGGCCGAAAAGACGCAGGCCGATAAGGAGGTGGTACGTGAGATCAGGTGACACGAGGGAAAACGAAAAGCGCGAGATACCGGAGCATTTGGGTGTATATATATATATATGTGTGTGTGTGAGACAGACGAGGAGAGGTGGGTGAGTGTTGTGGGGCGATAGAGTGACAGAGAGAGGAAGAGTGCCAGGAGAGACAGGCAGAGATGGAATGGGATGCCTCTCAATCTGTAATCCTGGATGTAATCCACAGGCCTGATGCTCAGATTAATGCTATATAGCAGAGCAGAGGAGGGAGGGAGGGAGGAAGGAGATCAGCTGCGGGGACAGAGGGCGGGAAATAAATGACCAAAAAAGAGACATGGCAGAGAACTGTGGAAATAGAGGTGGGGATGATGGTGTCCGGCTGGACCTTGAGAGGAGATCATCTGTGATCAGATATTTCCTTATTTAAATAGACTATTGTATTCAGGCTGAGTTCTTGTACATCCGCTTGTGTTTGGATATTTGAGAATTTTAGTTTCTTTTGTTTCTTTAAAAATGTGTTTTGTGTAAAAACAAAACTGTGGTGGAAGAGTAAAAGTAGCTAGGTTGCAAACAACAATAATTGTCATTATTGAATAATATTAATAATTTGGTGTATAAAAAAAGTTGCGAGTAATTTTTTTAGCGATCAGCTCGATTAATCATCTTATCATTTCAACTTTCGAAGTATTAATACTTCAATGTAAAAATTCACTATTACCAGTAAAAGTTCTGCCCTTAACTTTTTTACTAAGAAGTGTTATCAGCAAAGGTTTCTCAAAGAGCAACTTAACACCCTGTTTTAGTGTTTTAGCTTGAACTATTACTCATTAGGCAGCAGAACGGCCTCTTTCAGAGTGGTAGCATTTTAATGTAGCTGGTTGAGCTAATTTGAACTAGTAACTAGTAGCTATATCTGTCAAATAAATGTAGTGGAGTAAAAGTACAATATTCCCCTCTGAAATGTAGTGGAGAAAGAAAAACATATTTACATTCTCCAGTAAGGTTTAAATAAAAGTATTGTATCGTATTGGCTCTACAGTCTAAAACATTTCAAACCATACTCAGTCCTCTTCAGTCTTTGAAGAGAGAGAAGTTTGATCAAATTCAGAACCGGCATCAACTTGCTCTGTTGACTCTCCTCTCACAGAATAAATGGCGAAATTAGTTCCAGTAAGAATTTCTGGAAAATTCACTATGTAGACAACAAAGCAACTGCTAAATGCAAGTCTTGGGCCTCTCTCTGATTTCAAACTCTGTAGATTCAGCGTTCAGAGATTGAGGACAACAGAGGGGAGGCACTCTGGCTTTTGTTTTTGCTCTTTGCTGGAGTGAAAAATCGTCATCCTTCTGGCTCATTAACTTGGCCTTTGATCATTCAGCACAGAACATTCAGCACAGGCCTGAATAATTAATTCGCAATTAAAGGTTAAATTCACAGTAAACCTCAGGCATTTGTTTTGACTCGGCTGTTTTTAGTGCATTATTGTACAGCGCCTGTGGCAGGCCAGTTTGGCTGATTGATATGAGCAATATACCTCCCTGTGTGTGATAAGGTGAAATCTGACTGGCTTTAATTATACTGCCAACCAGGGAGGTGTGCACAGTGACGCTTGACGTGAACAAGAGAAGAAGGTCTATATGGAGAAAAGAAGAAAGAGGGGAAATCTGTGAGGGTGCGAAAGTGATTAAACTGTGTCTTTGTGGTCAAACACACACGCATACATTGTGTATTTTTCCGCTCATGCATACTCTCGCTATGTCCTTGCCCATAATGGACTGTTAAAAATAGACACGTTGGTTCCTTCTAATTGCTCCATTTAACCCAAAGCCTCTTTGGTCTCTTCTCTGTGCCGTTCAGCCAATAAGCATAAGCCATGGATCGAGACAGAGTACCAGGGGATTGTCATGGAGAACGACAACACCGTGCTGCTCAATCCCCCTCTCTTTGCCCTGGACAAAGATGCTCCACTACACTATGCTGGTAACACAAACAAGCAACAAACAGCGCGGAAGAATATAGGATGAGAGGGATGGCAAAAAAAATGCTCAAAAACATTCGAACTATTCCATGAATTTGCTCGAACATCCACAGAACTGGCAACTGTGAAAAATAGGTCAAATCAAGTGCTCGCCCAGCCAAATTGAAAATTATCTCACCAGGCCAAATTGAAAATGATCTCACCAGGCCTTGCTTGGGCTTTAATAGTAAACATTTTTACAGAGAGAAGTTTGGCGCTATCAGACTGCTGCCATTTCAAGCCATATTTCCCAACAGACAGTCTAAATATTAAAGGCAATGTATTCAGTCACAGAGTCCACTATTTTTAGACCAACATAGTGTAATTCAACCCTTCATCTCAGGAGCCGTCGGCAGCACTCTGCCTCTGCAGCCTGATGAAATAAGGTTATAGTGTTTGCACTCGGAGTCCTGGAAATAACCGTGTTCAGTCAAATTATAATAGATCAACTAGTATTACTCGAGCGCTCCCTGAAATTCATTGGGCTCATGTCAAGAAGGAAGAGAAAATTAGCTGTTTGATCGGGAACCTTCCCTACCTTCAACTTATGTCTGCCAGGGAAGATCAGCTGTTATAAAATGGGAGTCTCAGCTGCAATCTGTTTTATTCTATTCTTATAATGATACTTATATAAGATAAAGTGCTACTTTAAGGAGTCTTCCAGATAAACAAATATGACACGACTTGCGAATATTTGGATAAATTGTCACAATTACTTCAATAATAGTAGAAGCAATGATTAGTATGTTTGTAATACATCAGTGCCTGATATATACCTTCTCCTGGTAGCTCACTTCTGATTTGTTTGTTCTTATTGATACAATAAGACCACTTAGATTGTAGACATTTGGGCTGGTCTGTGGGCTGCTTGAATTTCTGGTTATATGTCACTGGTTGTTGTAGGTGTTCTAACAATAATGATTACATTTATTTGTATAACAGCTTCACAGAAAAATGGGAAAGAAATATATTAAAATAACACAAATGATTGGGACAGAAAAAATAAGAAGTGACAGGGCACGGAAAGACTACTTCATACAGAAATGAGAGTTTTAGTTGAGATTTGAATGAATCACTGAGGTAGCAAGATGAATTTTAAGAGGAAGGCTGTTCTAAAGTTTGGGGGCGCTCACAGGAAATACTAAATCTCCTTTATTATTTAAGGTTAAGTGCATGTATGTAAAGGCACAAAACTCACAAATGTATGCTGGAGCCAGACCTTTAAAAGTAATGAGTAAAGCCTAAAAAACTTAATGCTAAAATCAACTGGAAACTGTCCTGGAAGAGAGTAACTTTGGGGTTAAATAATATATAGAACACTACAATATGAGTAAACTTGGAGGCATAGTTTCTATAATTTGATACATTTGAGTTATTTTCCTCCCAGGTGAAATCTGTGGCTTCCGGGTTCATAATGGCCCCTCGGGTTCAGGTTCGGTCCAGTTCGAAGCGGTGGTTCTGGACCGCTCCACTGGCGAGGGTCTAGTCCGGTCCAAGGAGCCGCTGGACTGTGAGAGCCAGCGGGAGCACAGCTTCACCATCCAGGCCTACGACTGCGGAGAGGGACCTGACGGCGTCAACAGCAAGAAATCCCACAAGTTCGTCTGCTCTCCTCCTCCTCTCAATTTAAATAGATGGTTATGGTTTTTAACAATAATTACAGTCACTGTCTGAGGTTCCTCTGGCTGTGCACTGTAAAGACCATCCAGCCGTCTTACTGCTTCCTGTTGTTACAATAATCCATCTCTCTCTGCTTGTGTTTTGCTTCCCACTCCTCCTTCCCTCAGGGCCACCGTGCATGTTCGTGTAAACGACGTCAATGAGTTCTCCCCCGTGTTCGTTGAGCGTCGCTACGAGGCTTCAGTCCCAGAAGGGCGTCTGTTTGACCGAATCGTGCGTGTGGAGGCTCTGGATGCCGACTGCTCCCCGCAGTACAGCCAGATTTGCTTCTATGACATCATCACTCCCAATGTGCCCTTTGCTATTGACAACGATGGTGAGATATGTTTTATCTTGTAGCAGTAAATCAACGGGTGTTGGACTCACAGACCTATTAATATTTGTCTTTCTCTGCTGGAAACACAATATCCCCACTAGTCACTGTATTATTATTCTTTTATGCTGTCTGCGCTATCTGCTCTGTGTGGCCTATGTTGCGAGTAGAATTGCTAAATTCAGTATTCAACTCCAAAACTCTGGATGTCCTCAATACATGAAAAACACACAGCAGACCCTGGTGAGATTGTGATGTCTGCATAGCGACAGAGTGAAAAGAATCGCAGGTACTTAATTCCTCTCACAGGTAAAAAGATGCAAAAATAGACTTCGCGTGGGTGGACTTTTGTTCTGTCTCTGCATAAACATTGCAGCAGCTGTTTGGTTTAATATAGCATCCTTTTGTTCCCGGCTGCTCGTAGATTCCATAAATTCTCCTTTGTCGTTATTGTTTCCATTGACTGCTTGGGCGGGAGATCAATCGTAATGTGACACAGCAACTGAGGAGGACCCTGTTTAAGTGTGACTCTGCAGAATTGTCCTGGACTTGGAGGGTTTTGCAGAGGATGAGCAGCTCCTTTCTTTTTAGAGTCAAGACTGGTACAGCAGCACAGAGACCTTTTGTTCCAACCTTGTTCCGATGCTGTAGGCTTGTCATTGTCTATTTTCTTTTTTCCTTGCTTTGTCTTTTCTGCTGCTTCCACTATCTCTTTCATCCCTCTCGCCATGTCACAGCATCTTCTGTCTTACCTATTGTTTGACAACTGGCATGCTGAGCGCTGTCAGCCTATCACAGTTACTCGCTGCTGCCTTTATCTCTTCAAACAGGAAAAACCCTTAACTTTTCGTTCTGTGCCATTTATCTTCCTCTGGTTTTAGCTTTTTCTTTTTCTAATCCTGAATATAGTGCACTGTTAATGTGTAAGTGCAGTGATAGAAGCTTTATCAATGAGTGTTCATTCGTGCTGGGCTTTCAATTATGCAATCTTGTTATTGATGACTAACACTTCTATTTCTGTTTCCCTTTTATTCTGTTTCATTATTTCTTGTCCTTTCTTTCTTTGTCTCTCTCTCTCTTTCTCTCTCTCTCTCTCTCACTCTCTCTATGTCTCCTAGGTAACATTAAGAACACAGAGCCGTTGGATTCGAAGCGTCAGCGTGTTCACACCTTCTGGGTGACCGCCTTCGACTGTGGAAAGAACCGTGCTCAGGCTGACGCCCAGGTTGTTGTCACGGTCAAGCCGTCCTGCAAACCTGGCTGGATCGGTAATCAATGTCAGAGATCGCTCTCTTTCTGTCCTGAATATCATCCGTGGATAACTCTCGCGAGGCTTCAGAGATGTGTTTCAGTCCTTCAATCTGTTGCTTTTTGGCTGAAACTATCACTTTTAGCTGGAGTGTGTGTGGGCTGCCGCTTGGATGAATGACCTTTGCATGTTTATATCAAGAGCTGAGTTTTAAAGAGGTAGTAGTGAAGTTAAGTAACATCAAGGGAAGGCAATTAACTAAACAGTGGCAATATATTTATAGAATCACACACACTACTACTACACTTTCCCTCATATTAAATTCCTCTACAGGATGAGCATGCACAGTTTATTGACAGCCTGTCTGGTTTGTGGATCTGGCGTGTTAAATTTTTATCTAGCGAGATCTTATCTATCAATACAGTGCAGTACGTACAATTTCACATTTTAACATGTCGGTTTCCAGCTGCCATGACATTTATTCAGCTATAAATACATTAAGATTTTTTTTAAAGAATAATGAGATACATTGACTAACACAGAGACCTCAATTGAGAATTGTATGCATGTTGAGGGGCAGGGAAAATGAAGTGTCAGTTAGTATGAAATCGAATAACCTTATTTCATTAACAGTTTCATTACAGGACTCCACCTCTTTATAAATGTGGGCTTTTGCAGCCTTAGTGCACATGTTATTTGCTTCATCTCATAAAGTTCCCATACGTTTTGAATCTAAGTGTTGTATGGCAGAGGCTCAGGTTGTAATTGGCATGTCACATTACGTTTGTTTCAGGATGGACCAAGCGTGTTGAGTACACACCTGGGTCAGGTAGCATCCCCCTGTTCCCCAGCTTGCATCTGGAGACCTGCGAAGAGACCGTGTGGAACATCCAGGCCACCGTAGAGCTCCAGACCGGCCACATTGGGAAGGGCTGCGATAGAGACAGCTACTCTGACAGATCTGTGAGACGACTGTGTGGTGAGTTGTGGTTTACGCCTCAAAACACGTGAATATTCAGGAGGGCAGCTGACCTTTTTTATTCATATCCTCTCTCTCTGTGCTTCATCAGGTGCTGTAAGGGGTGAAGTAGACCTCCTCCCACCTCCATCTCCTGCTGCCAACTGGACGTCAGCTCTGCCCACTCTCCCCTCTTCTGATTCTTCTCTGGTCTTCTCCTTCAACGGATCCAGCCACGTCGCCGTGGTGCCAGATTCGGTTGTCTCTGCATTATCAGGCGACCACTTCACGCTGCAGCTGTGGATGCGAAGGGGTGGGGCCAACATCCAGGCTGCGACCACTCAGACCAGAGGAAATCGCAAGGAGGAGGAGACTATTGTGTGCAGCACCGTCAAGAACGGTGCGTTATTTCATCTTGGTTTTAATAGCATTTGAAGGAATTTTAAGAGTGCTTTCAAATGTGTGGAGCTATATAATACATAATAGTGGGCAATTTTGGCAAGGAAAGCTAAAGGAATGTCTATACATTTTTATTCAAACATCAAATCCCCAGAAGGTTACCCACTGCCAGGCCTCTAGGACTGCAGGGAAAATCACAGTTGGGAGGAAAAAAGTAAAGCAGTTTATAGCTTCAATAACTACTATGAAGGTGCTCTTGAGAGAGACACTTAAACCCAGCTGCTCCACTTGAGCAGCCAAGTGGACAGCAGAAGAACAGTAAAACACTGTAATTCTGCCAGGCAGAATATTGTGTGTATCATGTAAATATTTTCAACTTGTAGGACTTTGTAGGTTGCAGTGCTAAAAAGCAGCATGTTCAGCAAACCTTCCCTCGGTAAAAACAGCAATAAAATTCACACGTGAGAAAGATAAAACAGATTCAAATCTATAATAAACTCATTGTCCATTTTCATTTCTTTCTGTGGTTATTCTTTGAAGAAGATGCCTGGCATCAGTAATTATTATGCTGACCCACCAATTTTCTGTTCCTCTGCTCTGTGTCGGCTGTACAGATGACTCCTTCTCCCACTACTCCCTCTCCGTCCACGGCTGCCGCCTCTCTCTCTTCTACTGGCCCGACGTCTCAGCCGCACGGCCCGTCAAGTTCTTGTGGAAACTGGAGCAGGTACTGGGGGAACTGTGACTCGTAACTTTGATGTTCTCGCCTGCAGTGTTTCTTCTGTATTGGTACCTTGGAATTAAACTGCAATAGAGGAAATGCAATAGTTAAAGACACCGCTATTTTATAAAAAACATCACTTATACACATACAAAAACAAAAGAACTAAAAAGTGTAAATTATAACATTATAAGTACTTCTATGTACTGTCAAATAACATATTCATGTGGAGAAATTTCACATGAGCTGTACACAAAAAAGAACTCCTATAAGCCCAAAGTTTATCCTGATAAAGGATCTCAAGTTTTCTCTAAGTAGCTGGCTATTTTAAATGTTTCATTGTGAACAGAAAACTCAGTCTTTGTGCAACATCCATATTCACAAAAATCGATGTGCTGTTTTTGTCTTACTAACTTAAGTGTTGTGCGGTTCCCAGTAAGAAGCACAATAGAAAACAAAATGGAAGTAATTTTCTTTATCATTCAGACAGCACATTGAGCATTTTTTCTTCCTGTTTTGACATAAAGTGGTAAAATATCAGATCTCAGCAGGGCACCGAAAGATCTTAACTTCTTCGATGAATTACAAACAACGCGATTCTCAGCATTATATTCATATTTTATCACCCGAAACATTCGTGTAAGGTAACAGTGGTGCATGCATCAGAATACATGAAAAAGAGAAATGTGTGTGTAATATGGTTCCGAGTGAGGTCTTTTGAATATTGATCATGTGGCAAAGTTACATACCTGCATGCATGTGAGTATATGTGGTTTGGTGTGGGGGCTGGGGGGGCTGGGGGGGTTTGTTTTGACTGAAGCCACTGGTCACAGACAGATTGAAGCAGCATGGATTAAAGGATGCTGAGCTGATACAGAGAAGATTTGTCAAATCCCCCTGTCTGAACCACAATATCTTATTACCCTGGTCTTTATTTTCTGACCCTCTGTCTGTAATTCCCTCGTCTTTCTTCTTTGTTTTCCTTCTGATGTCGCAATATCTATAGAGAAATCCAAAACAAATGTGTACAGGAATTTAGATGAAGTATCCGCCAGTGGTGAAATGTAATTAAGTACATTTACTAAGTACAATTTTGAGGTATTTTTTTAGTATTTCCATTTTATATACTTTATACTTTTACTCCATTTCTGAGGAAAAAATATACTTTTTACTGCACTACATTTATCTGACAGTTCTAGTTACTTTTCAGATTAAGATTTATATGATGTATAAAATACAATACATTGTTTAAGATTAAACCAGGGGCTCCTGCTCCAAAAAAAGCAGTGTCTGGACCCTTGTGGCATTTCAGATGTCCATGAGTTGTTGGCGGTTTCCACCAAAGAGACATTTCCCTGTTCGGGGCCCCCTGAAGAGATAAAATGATCCAATAATTCCCAAAGAAAGCAAAGATTAAGAAACGTCTAAAAATGGAAAGCAAATTTGGGTAACAGCGTTTTGTTTTTTTTTCATTCCTGCCACATTAATCATCTCACGACCCCTCAGATTTACCGTGTGACTTTAGATTGAGAACCGCTAGACTAAAGTAGTTAAAAATAGCTTCTCGAGTAGCTGCAACAATAACAACATTAACAACAATGCAATATAGAATAATACATCAGTCTCAGGAGCCATTTTTGCAGAACGAGTACATTCACTTTTGATACTTTAAGTCCACTTTTACTGTTAATACCTCTGTACTTTTACTTAACTAAAATATCTGAATGCTTCTCACCCCCTGTGAGATGTTTCATCTGTTTCCTTTGTTCAGGCTCATGTTGACTCCATCTTATCTCTGTTCAACAGGTGTGTGACAGTGAGTGGCATCATCTTTCACTCAGCGTCCAGTTCCCCTCAGTGACCTTGTATGTCGATGGTGTGACCTTTGACCCCGCCCTCATCCATGACAACGGAGCCATCCCCAACCCTGCCCCCCGCCAGAGGATGTTTATCGGCGCCTGCTGGGGTAAGACGCTGAAATTTATGCTCAGTGAATCCACAACTGACATATATTTCATTCCAGCTTAATGATGGATTTTGACAGAAATGAATGCAAGCAGAGAGAAAGGAACACTGGGGTTTTTTGGTGCTATGAGCAACAATTGTGCAGTTGGCGTCCTGCTTTGCATTCCTCCATCACTGAAATGTCATTAAAATCACACATCACCAAAGATAACAGGCTGCCATTTCTGGAATGAGCACCTGCAGCTCACGAACCCTCACAAGGCCTCTTAAGACAGTCTGCCGAGACATTTTGCCTCGTGCCATTCACTCCCTCATTTCACTCAGTTATAATTTGGTTGATGCATTTTGTCTTCGAGGGCTAATAATATAACTGACTTATCAATTATTCAGGGTAGCAGAATAACATGAGCACCAGACAGCTATCAGCCACTTACACCCGAACCGCTGGTTAAACTGGGAAACTCTGGCTGCCAATTAGCAGTGAAGCACACGCACACACACATACATTCACTGTCTTACACTCTCATCCACAGTGGAAGCCGCCCTGCTGCCTGCTTGGCAACAGCTGCTGCTAGATAATGAGGAGATGGTGCATTTTTGAATATCATCTACAGTTTTCTTGCTTGCTTTTTCTCACTCGTGCCTGCTCGTGTTATTTATTTATTTTTCCCTGTCAATCTCTGGCACCTTCAGTCTGCCTCTCACTTTCTTTTCATACCTTACTACATTGAAGTATTTTTCTCAGTGTGCCTTATTGTTTTCTCTTTCTCTATTCCCCTGTGCCCCTCACTGGTTTTCCCTGCAGAGCCCGAAGAGAAGCAGAAGGAGATACTAAACAACACCATCCCAGAGGGTAAAGACTCAGGTGACCTCCCGGTTTTCACACTAATGTCAGCGTGAGAGTGTGCAGGCTGTGATTGTGCTTGGTCAGTGTTGGGTGTATTATTTATACGCATATTAGAATACAAATGTGGTGTTCATACTGGACTGTCTCTGGTCTTTAGTGAAGTATGTGGGTGGTTACCACGGCCTGTTGTCGGGGGTGACGGTGCGTCCCGGCAGCGTGGAGCCTCACAGTGTGGTGGAGTGTCTGTACGCCTGCAGGGAGGGCCTGGACTTCGGAGACCTGGAGACTCTGGGCTCTGGCATGAAGGTAATGCCTCAGAGAACTGTAGACTGCCACATTATCGTGAGAGAGGATGCTCAGAGAGTCCCTTTTAGTTTTATGAAACGTGTTTCTCAAAACACACGTTTAATTATTACATCCCCATTTGTAAAATGTTGAGGCTTTAACATTCAAACTACTCTTCTCCAGTACACCATGCTTTATTCACCAAATGTTTTCAGCCATCTTGAAAACAACATTAGCATCATGTTTCTAGAATAACATTTACAAAATATAGTGTTTGCTCTTAGGGGATAAATAAATTGACATGAGATGTTATGAATATAAATAACCCGTAAAGACAAAACTTACAATGTTAAAACCAACTTTTCAAAAATACTACAAAATAGAATATTTCATTAACCTATTAATGGATACATAAGTTGAACCTCCATTTTTGAATCCAAAGCCAATTCTGTTCTCTTTTAATGTTATTTTTCAAGCACATCAATCTCTCTCATTTCATATTACTTACAGATAACCCAAACCCATTTCAAAGTCAATCTTTGGATTACTGTACCACATCCCTCATTTAGCTAAAATGAATATTGTTCTAAAATTCCAGTTGAGATGTAATCCACTGAGCTTGAGTTGAGATCTAGCTCTTGACCCTCTCGGGCTTAAAGTGCCCAATTTAGAAATCCAAAACACCGTTAAGGAGAACCTCTGTAAATTGAAATCTTAATTTTGTTTCATATCTGGAAGTAGCTTTACGCTCACAGGTTTTTATTTTATTTTTATTTATTTTTTTACAAATTGTGAGTTCATACTGTCTTAAGTTATGCATATGAGGTGTTACTTTTAGTTAAAGTCATTCTCTAATTTGCCTTCAATTAGTTTAATTTGTATTCACATTCATTTGTTTTCATTCTTGCTGTTTATGGGGTGTAGATTAAAGAATAGTTTCACAATTCGTCAAGTCTGAACAGGAGGAATTTATTGCAGCAAGCAAAACCTGTGTCTTTCTTCATATGGGCACCTGACTATTGTTTTAAGACTTGAACAATCGACTCAATCCTTTAATTGCACAACTTTTTATGTTGCCAAATATGTTTCTATCCTCCTCTAGTGGTAGTTTGGTGTGTTTCAGGTGTTTACACTTTTGTATTTGTGTTAAATGTATATTAATGCTGTGTGTAACAGGGGTCAAAAAGTAGGATGTCTGCTGATACTATTATTTCTTTGCTACAGAATTAGATTCAAGAAGATTAACCCTTTCCAAAGTTTCCCTTTATTTTTTTATTTGTTGTCAAGTCAAGTCAAGTCAAGTCTGCTTTATTGTCAATTGTACAGGATAAATTCGCAAATACTGTAAAGTGTCCAATTTTGTCTTGAGCCTTGATAACATGATCTTATTCTATTATGTTAATTAATGGGAACTTAGATTTTCAAGCGTCTCCGTTGACCTTGCAGGTTCATGTGAACCCCAGCCAGTCAGTGTTAGTGCTGGAGGGAGACGACATTGAGAGCTTTAACCGTGCAGTGCAGCAGGTCACCTACAGAAATTCTCTACGCTTCGCCACCCCTGGAGTTCGACCCCTCAAACTAACCACCTCACTCAGGTACAAAAACACACACACACACACACACAGACACATACACAAATGGGTAAAGGCTCCTTTCACAATTGTGGATGGACGTCAACAACCATACAGATAAAAATCAATCATAGAAAAGGGGGAAATACTGATTTCACCCCCGACAGTAGATTGAACAGGCCAGAACCACAAGACTGTGGAACCACATGACAGCAACCAAAAGCATGCCCCAATATTCACAAACAACTTGGGTAGCTAGCTATAGTCATATGTCGTTTCATTAGAAGTCATTCTGTGAAATGCAGGAAACTAACTGAAGCGGTAGAAGACGAGGCAGGCTGAAGAAAAGTGACACCAAAAATGTCAATTTTCACACTGGAAAGCTCTGAATATCACAAAAGACAAGACACTTGCTAACAGTTTAGCCAGTATCTGAGAGTCTGTCTGTAGCAGTCAAATGAAGTGTCACTGTCTGGAGTCTGCCGCTGCTATTCCTTTAACATTGAACTCATCAAGCGTGGACCTTGCCTCTGCTGTGATAAGGACTGGTGTGGCATGAAAGAGATGATTATACAGAAAATATGTCAAAGCAAGAGGTAACAAGGAATATCTTATCGCTTTGTTCACTCAGCCACCAAGTGACATTTTCTTTGACAGTAAACCAGTGCATTCTTTCTGCCTGGTGTTATAGTAACAGAGGTTGTTGAAGGATTAACTTTTTTGCTGGTTATTCCCTTTTTCATGTCGACTGATTCAAAATAAAGAGCCATTTCTATCTGGCATAATCATATTGCTAATTTATTTTCACCTCAAAAGAACTATTCATACTGCCAGGATGTTTTTCTGTATGCTTAGTGTTGCCAGACAGACTGACAGCACAAGACTGAATCCCCGGTTCAGTGTGCATCACACTGAACCAGCTGGCTGTGAAAATATAAAGCACACAAACTCTTGTTTCCGGGTCAGTGCCTCAACCATGCTTAACAACTGCGAACTGGCTCTCTGGCTTTAGCAGTCACTTTTAGCTGATGAAATATTAATTCACCTTGGGAAGTACAGTCCAGTGCATATGCGATGTGCTGTATTGTGTGTATTTATACTAAAACTAGGTGCCTGCTGACAAATCAGATCTCATCAAACTTTCAGGCTGTGTAGATATTCTTGTTACTGTCTTTTGGGACTGTTGTTTTTGTCACACGCTTATAAGATTAAAATGATTACTAGGCCACAAGTCGGTGCTGTTTTTAAGATCCCAATGATTCAAGGTCATGGGCAGATTTTTTTTTCCTCCTTGGTTTCTGTGTACCAAAGGTTGTTTTTTTTCTCCAGCGTGTTTCATTGCGTGTGGAAGATTAGACTGATTTGAAGCCAGGAGTTACCCAGATGGCTGAACAGCAGGCCCTTCTGGAGAGGCTGATAGAAGCAGCTGCTCACTGTGATAGTGAAAATGTAACACACACACACACACGAACTGCTTAATCCCCTTTCAAATGCTGAATTATAGTGCGTATGAATAAATATATGTAAGCAGCCTGTCATCAATCTGATTTGCTCTCCCTTTCTGGCAGGAAAATTTAATTTGTAACCGCAGAGCTACGGTGGTTTGACATTTGCTGTTTTCAGTGTCATCACAGTCATGGTGGAAACTAGATACTAGAAACTAGAAAAAAACACTGCACTGGATTTAGACCTTATTGTCCATGATCATCTTGCCAACGTTCTTAACATCACCCAGTCACAATGTTGCTAATTTGAGAGCAAGACTAAAAGTCTTTAGATACCTTTAAGTTAAAGGCAAACATCAGCATGTTAACATGCTTACAATGTTATGTCTAACAGGTATAACGTTTACCTTGTTAACTATCTTGGTTTAACATGTGAGCATGCTAACATTTGCTAATCAGCACTAAAGACAAAGTACAGCTCAGGCTGAGGAGAATGTCATAAGGTTTGCAGGTCATAAACCAAAGTATTGAACACATTAAGATTTTGATTTTCTGGGGGTGTGGAGTTAGCTCCCCATCTCTGCTCGAGGCCAGCGGCTTGAGGCTACATTAGCTCATAACACACAGCGAATCTCAGACTAAACTGTAGGGCGGTTGAGTTGCATTGTGGGTAATGTTGACACCAGGTTTTTACAAGAAAGAAGAATGAGTTGAATTAAAGTGACAATATTTTTTTTAACTGACCAATGTTATGTAGGTGCAATACTAAATCGGTGCAGTAATCTTTTAAGGCAGTGGTTCCACACCTGTTTTGTCCGACGTACCCCCACCAGCCACCGGCTTAAGTACCCCTTTATCATACCCTTTGATAGATGGGATGACTTTATGGTATTGTTCAATGGTATTTTTTTGTAGTTTTAGCCAAGTTTGCATTACTGCGATTTGGAGTGACAGAAACTGGTTGTTTCAACCATTTACAGTATCTTTACTTTTAGCTTTTGGTTGTCTTCGTTCTAATTAGATTTTCTGCTGTCTTAATCAACTTACAGTTGACTTAGGTTGGTGGAAAACTGAGGCGCGTCTTGTGCAGACTACCATAGTATACAATAACCATAAAGATCATATGTAATGTTACTTGTGTGTTGATTTTTCGCCTAAAACAAATGTGGTGTTCGTGTATATTATCAAATCATAATTTCTTTTTTAAATTTGCTGAGCTTCACAATTTTTCGACATACCCACTGGAACTGCAGAAGGAGGCCACCCCTTGGTACAAGTACCCAAAGTTGCTGTAATTCACCCTGAGGGGGGCTCTATAATGTCTGTACAAATTCTTATGGCAATCCATCTGATACCTGTTTATATTTCACTAAAAAACAAAAAAGTCAACCTCAAAGTGGCGCTGAAGGAAATTTCAGGGGATCACTAAAGTCAGTAGGATTTATCGTCTCCATCGAATAGTTGCAGAGATATTTTAGTCTGGACCAAAGTCGTGGAGCAACCGACAGACTGACATTGCAATCCCTAGAGCCACATCGTTAGTGTTGCAAAAAAAAAAGAAAAATGTTTTAACCAATCACATTTTTCACATCTCCTTTTATCTCTGTTTCTCTCTCTGACAACACACACTTCCTTCCTCCCTCCCAGATGTTTCAACGAGGAGAGCTGCCTGTCCCTCAAGCAGCTGGAAGGATACCTGGTGGTTCTTCAGCCTGACGCCCCTCAGATCTCTCTGTCTGGTGTCGGCCCTCATCTGGCTCGCCCTGCCCCTGAGTTTGAAGGTCCCCGTGGTGTCCCCCTTTTCCCTGAGCTCCGGATTGTCTGTTCCTTGTCTCACGCTGTCAACACGGCTGCACAGGGGATGGAGGGTGGAGGTGAATCACACATCAAATAACCCAAATGCGATTTAAAGGAGGAGGTTTTAAAGATTTCTCATGTTTGTTTGGCACATAGTCCCTGCTTACAACTTGTCTATTTATCTGTATATGGAAATATACAGATAAATATGGCCTTTGATTCTTGGTAATGATGTTGTCGTTTGTCCCCTTTCCACTGCCTCGTAGCTCTGATGTCCGACGCCGTGGCTCACACTTTGGACGGCTGTGAGGTCCAACCACTGGGGGAGGAGCTAAACCCAGAGAGGGAGGAGCTTCTGGTGGACATGGATGTTGTGCGAGAGAGAGGACTGGAAATCATCAATACTACTGCTTATATTGCCATCACAGGTACTGTGCATAAAGACATTCTGCACATTTCAAAACTGTCATACAAAACCTTTTCTTTTCTTTTCTGTCTGTTTTTAACTAGGATAGCATCACTGACATTAAAAAGATCTTCCCCTGGCCAAGAGAGGCAGCAATAACAATGAGTTACAGATAAACAACATGAAATGGATACGACATTATAATAAATATTCACAGCTAAATGAACAACAAAGAAGTTGAAGTTCGGGAGAAGGTTTTTTTAGTTGTTTTTTTAAGAGTTTCACAGTCAAAAACTCAGCTAATGTGCTTCATCAAGACTGTGTGGGTGTGGTTATATCAGAATTGATTAACAGACCCACAACTGTCATCAAATTTTGATTGAAATATTGCTAAATCCTGCTTGGTGCACAGACATACAGACATTTTCCAACGCGTCCTGCCCAGTTAAAAGCAGTAAGAAAAGCACAAAGAAAACACAAAGTACAGAATATCTCTCATTTTAAATAACCAAAAGTGTTTGAGCTTTGGAAAAAAAATGTTAAATCCATATCTCACAATAAGACGCTGATTTAGAAAATTGGTTTTCAGGGCCTTTTAAAACTTCTACGCTCAGTTCTTTGAAATTCAATATAATGGATTCCCAATTACCTAAACATTAAAAGTCATCCATCCCATACAGCCACACCCAGCTGTCAATAACTAGCTGCGGACTACTTTTCTCTCCGCCTCTTTCTCTCTACATTTATCTTCTCAGTATTGACTCCGTCTTCCTTTTTTTTTTTCTGTCCTCTTTTTTTCTGCACTCCCTCTAGGTGCCGAATCCATCTCTGTGTACGAGGACGTCCTTCGCTCAGTCCGCTACCGACTGGCCAAAGGCTCAGCCCGCTTTGAGAGGCGGTTCCGCCTGTCCTGCTCTGAGATGAATGGCAGATACACCAGCAATGAGTTGACTCTGGAGGTGAGAGGAAAGAACATTCACATAACACCTCTGGTACTGACATGAACATAAACATATAGAGATATGAGCATGGAAGTTCAGTCTTGACCTTTGGGAACAGTGTCTATAGCCACATAGCCAATGAAGTCAGTCTTTCTTCTTCTTGGTTTCTCTCCTCCTTCCTTCAGGTGAACTTCCTCCATTCTCTGGACAGCCTGTACCACCCATCCCACCTGCTGGCCTCCCAGCAGCAGTTTCTCCATCCTTCCCACCACGCTGGAGAGCTGAGTGGACACACCCTCCCCAATCCACACCGCAACTCAGGTGACATTTCCCTCTCATCAGCTTTTCCTGTCCTGTAACATTTATTAGATGTAGTACAGATGTCACAAAGTGCTTCACAATAAAAGACAAACCATATAAAATACAGTCTCAATATAAGAGTGATGGAAATAGGAGTCGTGGTTGCTTAATGGCTGGGGCATGTGCCACGTGGCCGCAGCGTCACCGGTGTGATTCCCGACCTTTGTTGCATGTCATGCCCCTCTCTCTCTCCGACCCTGTTTCCTGTCTCTCTCTACACTGTGACTGTGACATGAAGGCAAAAAAGTAAAAAAAAAATCATCTTAAAAAAAGAGTGATGTATAAAAGTAATAAATAAAAATAAATAAGACTAAACAAAGGCAAGTTCTATGTCTTGAGCTGCTTTTTAAAGGTGTTTATAGTGTCCACAGATGTTAAAGGTTCCCTGAGGAGTTTTAGACCTCTAGGAGCGCTATAGAGCTCTTTTTCTATAAGCGGGTCCCCATTTTGTTTATCTCGTGCACGGGTGCACGCACACAGATGATGCCAATGGTGTCACACTATTTCATTGATCTATAGGTGGCGGTAATATGTCAAGATATGCTGCAATGCCCCAGCAAAGACAGGGAAGAAGAAGACTGCAAGTATTAATATGGATGTAAATAGCGCTGGATTTAAAATACTTAAAAACTCGGCGTAACCTGTTACATTTCTGGCATTGTGTACATTTGGTTTTTGCACCTTACTGACAATCTTTATTCTTAGATTTTTTTTTATTTGTTTACATTTGCACTCTATATATTTTCACCCTTTCCCTACTTTGTGCTGCAACTGCTGCACAACAGTTTCCATTGGGATATTGTTAAATGTTTTATGAGCAAGGAAACACACTTGACACATTTGTTAGACCTCAAGGATCACCAAATGAGTTTTGGTAAGTAACACTGAATATAAGCATACATTTTGTTTGTTTACAAGAAAACTCCACAAGGGCTCCTTTAAATCCAAAGGGAGATCATTTCAAAGACACAGAAACAACCAACAAACCCTAATCAAAAGACCCCAGAGAACTTCTGGTGATAAAGGGCTGCAGCAGAACTCTAATGCAGGCATGTGGCTGACCATGCAGAGCTCTAAATGTAATCACAAGACTCTTACATTTTATTTTGATACAACTGTTGCGGTGCTTCATTTGTGCAATAACTACAACTACAAAGCAGATTGGATTATCAGGTTTTATCATGTTGCCCACACATTCTAATACCCCAGCAAATGTTAGTTTTTAAATTTACCTTGAAAGAGATGGTTAGTTTTAATTGTGCTATTTTTCATCCTTTCATTCCCACAGTTGGGCAATTTTTTGAGCAGAGCTTCTAATTAACTCATATGCATTCAGAAATTGGGTCAACATATGTTTAAACTTTACGTAGAGAAGAAAAAAGGCATTTTTACACTCTGGATATGAAGAAACATTAGGGAGAATTTCACAAAAACTGCAATTGCGTTTGAAGGACTTTCCTACCCTGTCTATGACCCAAGTCCATTTGTTAATGCTGAAGACTTAAAATCCTTACAAACTTTTCCCAAACATGTAGTTTGATTAAAAAAAAGGTCCCATTTGGTCCTCTGGTGAGTATTTACAACAATTTGATGGTATATATAATATTGGCTGAAATAATCTACAGTGCCTGTGTTCTTTACAATGAAAGAACGTCACCCACTGCAACAGTGTGGCTCAGTCGTGTTTATGACAGTTGTTGGACAACAATGGAGCGCTATGGAACAGAGGAATAAGCTTTGGCTACACAGACAATACTTCACCACCATCACCAGACCTATCCTTTGAATCTGTATTATTTTACTATACATAATCATCACTGTGTTTTGGTTTTTTACAGTGGTGCCAGGAGCAGCCACTGTCATCATAATGGTGTGTGTGGGTTTCCTGGTTGTCATGGTAATCCTCGGTGTGTTCCGAATTCGCTCCATCCATCGCCGTGGTGAAGGTGCCAGGGGCGGAGCTAAGGAGGGTAGCAGCCAATGGGACGACTCTGCCCTCACCATCATCGTCAACCCTATGGAGGTAAAAAACCACATAAGTTATTGATGAATGTTGTACTGCGGTCGTAGTAAATGACCACACCTGTTAAGCTCCTGTTTTCATCCAAACATGGCTCTTTTCCTCAGTCCTATGAGTCTCGTATGGGCATCTCTGCTGACACGGAGGGGGAGGGGGAGGAGGATGAGGAGGTAGCAGAGTCACCTGACGATGCCAGCGACGACCAGCGAATCATCATCAAGAAGGAGGGGAGGGACGGCAACGCCCGTCGCTACTGAGCCACATGTGTGTCTGCACCAGTTCTCATGGAAACCACAAATCGGCTCACCAGTCACACACTCCAACACTTTTAATATCAACGACTGCTGACACCACTAGTATAAGGAATGTATGCTTACAAACACTACGCACAACACAGTCACTGTAATACTCTTTACACTCAATGCCATATGTGACCTATAGCCAACAATGGGCAGTTGTTCTCCACTTAAATGTTCAATGGCACAATGTATACTGTTAATGTAATTCAAACGCCTGAGCAAACCCCACCCAAATTGTATGTGGTGCACCAGTTCTAAATCACAAGATGGTAATGTGTCTGTATAGTGTAATACTGGTTGAATGAGACTGCTTTTGTTTAAAAAACAAAACAAAACTGATTGTATTCTATCTTTTGTTATTGAACACAGAATGAAAACTTTACTAAATGAAAACTGGAACAATCCGCGATATGCCGGCCTTGAATACATCTGTAGGCAAAGACACAAAGCCTTGATCCCGACATGTCTCTGCACTCCCTTATTAGACTGACTCGAGAAGTCTGTGCACAAGCTCTTTTCTCCCTCTGCATCCTCTCTCGACACATTCCTTGAACACTGTTAACCGCAGAGTGAAGACAGTGAGGTCAGACATTACGGTCACTCTCCAACTTGTTCATAAAAACTAAAAAAACACTACGCTTGCAGGTATTTATCTTTTGGTACTGTGACTACTTTAGTGCTTCAGCTCCTGACTATATTTTATGTGGTGCTGATGATAAGATGAGAAGATTTGAGGACTATCAACCATAAACCTCATCCTTTACACAAGTTGGTAGTTCCAGCCTGTGCCACTAAATGACAAAACATCACCATCTACAAAAAACCTGCTGACCTCTGACCCCCCCCGACACACACAAACACAGTGACCGCTGGAATGTCTCTAACTGACTGACTCACTCACTGCACACTGCTCTTACAATAACTGCAAGACGTCACATGCAATCACACACAAAAACACACATACACACTCCATAGTGCTACCCCTGCTGTTTCCAGAATGTCAGCTCAGCTTGGGCAGTTTTGATTGTATTGATTGTAATGAATTTTCTGTACATACAATGATGAACATTATTATTGTTATTACTATTATTATTGCAGCCACTCTTTTTCTGCACGCTTTGAGAGGGAGCAGATTATTAAACCCTTCCATTTGAGTAATCACCTTTACAGCATCAGAAAACAGTATAATAATAATAATAATAATACTAGTAGTAGTGATAAGGATGATAATCCCTGGCTTGATGAGTGTCTCTTAATTTGTGTGTAATATTGTTGTAATTTAAGAACTTGTCAATATCTGAATCACAGAAAAAGGAGGGCACATTGTTGTGATACTTAGATACGTCTCACTCATTGCATCTTTCACGCTTCCAGGAAGTTTTTTCACATTTCAAAACCTTTTTTTTCTTTTTTTTCACTCAATGCAATATCTTTGGTTCAACGAATGTACAACCGTGTGCTTCTCCTCCCCACTCCCCCTTCCTTTTTCCTTCACTCTCCCTCTGTGTCACTTGCTGTCTTTGTCTGTGTAGCCTATCAATGTGCAGTGCTAAACCTGTCAGTAAATAAAGCCTGTCGTTTTTGAGTGTGATGTTAAGAAGGAATAAACATTGCATTGATTAATAATATTATATTATTACTATGTTACTATTGGGACATTACCTGTAATTATTGATACAATGATGACATGGATTATGCTGACTAATTGTTATTGAGAACTGTCAGAAAACATTACAAAATTCATAATAAAAACACTATATGAAGTCTCCATGAGAGTGGGGTTCTCACTGAAATTACGTTGTAAAACAGTATTTTAAAAAGTGAGGTCATATATTAAAAGTAACCTAGAAGAATCACACATTTGTTGACTGTACAATAAGCTGATATTTTCTTTTGATTAGCCCTATTCACACAAATGTCATACAACATTACAATCATACTGTCTGCTGCTAGTCTATTACAACATACAGTACTTGTACAGTATGTTCAGTGTGGAACAGAGCTAATTACATTTACTCAATTACTGCACCTAGGTAAAGTTTTACCTTTTCTACTTTATACATCTACTTAAGTTTCAGTAGGATTTATTGTACTTTTTACTCCACTGAATTTATCGCACTCTTATGTGCTGACTTCACAACCGCAGCCCGCTGCACTGTGCGCTGTTAATTCGTCTGTAAATATCATAGACTGTATAGATATGAGTTGCTAGCACTACTTAAAAGCCATACTCCTGCTGTAGTTTTAGCCATGATGCTGCTCTGAACAGAGTCACGTGGAGGCGCCAGCAGACCTGGGACCAGCTGAGAACGTATTTTCCAACGCAATAATAAATAGGTAACGTTAGGCTTTAACACTCTGAGAGATGTCATTTTGCGCGAGTACTTCCTACACTTGATAAGTACATTTTGCTGATGTTTCTTCCACACTTTTATTTAAGTAAACATGTGCATTCAGGGCCTTTATTTGTAATTGAGTTTATTACAGAGTTGGATTGCTGCGTTTGCTAAAAGTATCTGAATACCAATTCATCATAGTTACACGGTGACCATTCTCATTTAAAACAAAGATACACACTGTATAAGGAAAGTATAGAAATATTTAATAATTTACCGCTAATTGTATTAGTTTTTTTCTTCGATATTGGTTTCAACTCCAGGTGAATTCAGTCTCCGTCCGTTTCACCAACTTACGTTCTAATACGTAAGACGTTTGAGAATACGAAACCTTCGTGACGTTACGAGACACTCCAGGCGATCGGTGAGGGGTTTTGTGGGTCATGGAGGAGGAAGGTAAATAAAAGAGGAGCGCTAATAACACACAGTGGCTGGTTTCAGACGGTCACCGGGAGGTTTGGCACTGCGGCAGCGTTTGTGCTGATAGGTTCGTAAGAGCAGACGGAGAGGAGGGACTGTCGCTTCGGCTTCAGCAGCAGCTCTCGGCGGTAAGATGAACAATCACGCTCCCCGTCTGTTGATGCGTCTCTGGTTACATACAACAGGAATGATCTCCGCATTGGCCCTACAGTAGCTAGCTAGTACCATTAGCTAACGCTAGCTACACTCGCTATTGTTTAACGTTAAAGCCAAACGGCTCGCGAACTCTTGAGATCGTCTTCGTTTGACTTGCTGTTTAAGGAGCAGCACGTTGGCTACACAAGAAGAGATGCGTTGAGTAACGTTTACCAAGCTAGTGTTGCTGTTTCTGACTGGACCCACAGTTAGCTTCGGGCACAGCAGTGCTATCCGTGTAGGACACTCACTGCTACCAGCCACGGCACTCTCTGACAGTTGGAAACCTGTGGGTGAGCACCTGAAGGCTGGCACTGGGTCGCTTTCAGGTGTGCACAGTTGAATATTCCTCTATGACTGAAATACCTTTCGCACTGTGTGATTGTGCAGGACAGAAACACAACCTTCTGCCACCATCAATGTACCCAGCAGGTTTGTGTTGTGTAACAGTTAAGTGAGCGAGTAAACAGGTGTCACGGTGGCCTGTTTGTGATAGTGTGTGTATTAATATCTTGGTCTAATCCTCTTACTTTGACCTTAATCATCATACAGCAGCTGTTTGAATCAGTTGGAGTAAAATATCCTTAAATCTATTGTCTAGACCCATAAGAGTGATGGGGCAGTCAGCCCACCTGAAGAATGGGCTCTCGGTGTAACATCTTCTGCAGGGCTTTTAGGTGAGCACTGCTGTAGTAGAAGAGAGTTGAGTGGAGTAGACAGGGAATTAAATTTCTATTCCTGACAGTTCATTATGGAAATTATAACCATTACGTATCCCTCCAGGGGGGTTAGAGAAGTTGAGTAGGCCAGCATGTACAACAGTTTGTCAGCTGTTCATCCCTGGGCCTGGATATAGGTCAGTGAGTTGAGCAGCAGAGTTTCCTCATGGACCACATGTAATTATTTTCTGTATTTGCATTTATGGGACTTTATCACTGTCATAAGGATTATTCTTTTGCTGCTGTTTTGCTTTTGTTGGATCAGGTGAGTGATCGTCAGATAAATGAGGACCAAGAAGGACCTAATACCAATATAGTATTGATGCTGTGACATTAAACCAGGTCTGGGTATCCTTTCAAATAGTTTTTATACTAGTCCTGATATGATACCCAGAGTTTTGTACCGATACCAAAATGTCACAGCATTTGTTAAGTACTTTACTTGGAAATATAAACAGGTTTTTCCACAAAACCCTTCATTACATATAACAAAATAAGCCAAATTTCTCCAACGGTAAATGTTGTGCAAACAAAAGTGTACAAGAATCTTACCTAAATAAAATAATCTGAAATTGGAATTTTTATTTAGGACATATCTCATCAACAATTAAGTTAACAAGATGACCAGAGTTTCGACAGCAGCTTTTTGATATTCGGTTCTATGGACATATTTCATGTGTCTTACCAAAGAAATTTTTAGGTTCAGTACACAGCCCTGTATGGTACCAATTATAGTCTGTTATTTTGGTTGTAACAATATGGTATACAGTATAAAGACTGCAAAGCAGTTGAAAGCTAAAATCCTCTGAAGTTTCCAGACTAGCAGAGTGAAATATGCAGTGAATGCCTGTGCCTGCCGGGCCATCATATCCACATTATTAATGGTTCACTCTAAGCCGGGAAATGGCACGGAAAACAGCAGATGGAGCTTGAATTTTGGTTACGTGACATGAGACTATCTGTGCAGTGTGGACACCCTCAAGATTTCACCTTGCTTGGCCTGTCAATCCATAACGGGGTCAGAAACACTAAGAAAGTTTGAGATAGTACACAACAATATTAACGATTGCCTGCACTAATAAATGCGTATAATGTGTTTGTGGTGCTGAATTTAAACATGCTTTCAAGGCTGAATATATAAAGTAGGCGACTGTCACAGGATGTCGTGAATCTTGCATTTTGTTGTCTGAAGATAAAAAAACAAAACTTTTCGTGTTGACAGGGCCGTTCTACAGAGGGGATTTTATCTGTGCAGAATGCTTCATTTTTGTTTTATATAATTTGTAGATGGGGGGCCTGAACTGCTGTCATCTTCATTTGGGAAATAAACCCAATGCTGTGCTTCAGTGTGACTGAATGCCATTAACTTTCTTGAGCACAGACTGAATTTTGTGCATCTGTCGAAAACAAAATGAGTAATGCATCTATTCATTCCCTTCTCAGTTCTCAGGTGGTTTGATTGGGTTTGCCTCGTTCTTGTGTTGCCATGGCGATGCGGGAGTTGGTGGAGGCAGAATGTGGGGGAGCCAATCCCCTCATGAAGTTGACCAGTCACATGACCAAGGAAGGGGGGGCATGGCGGCACCGCTCAACACCTACAGTGAGTAATTTGTAGCTCTCCAATAGTAGTTCAAATAGCTGAATTTATCGGCTAAATAATTTCCTACAAAGTGTGCATCTTTCAGTCTTATTATGAAATTGTTGCTTGACAACAGATGTGGCACTAGTTATTCTGTTGCCTCATTTTGTCCTTCTGTTCTTCTCAGATTCCCCCCACTGCCATTGAAATTGCAACTGAAGAAAAGGTCTGTGCTTATGTTCCTTTACATATTCAGCATATTGTGTTGACTATAATACTGTAAAATGTTAAATAATAGCTCCGGATGTGTAGCTCTGTGTGTACTGGGTGACGTTTCTTGATACAGTAGAATAATCTTTGTTAGCTGTAGTAACATGTTTTTATTTTTGCTCCAGCTGGTGAATGAGTTCCTTCAGGCGCCCCCACGACCCCCACACACATTTGACATGGGTCAGCTGTTGGAGGAAATGCAGCAGATTGACCAGCAGAGCTACAGACAAGCTCCGCAAAGAGGTACACTTGATTATCATTACTGTGGCTTTCTCATGTATTTTACATACCAGTGTTTGGTGTTTTCTTTGTGCGCAGACGTAAGCCAGACAAACACTAAACCGTTTTTTTAGCATTTTAAGCACCAAATATTTCCATGTCCCAGCTCCAGATGTGGCAGCGTTGGCCCTTTCGGGTGACTGGGCGGCCGAGTTCCTCTCGGGTCCCGACTCTGCCTCCGCACCTGGTGATGCTACAGATGCTGATTGGACGAGAGAATTTATCGCTGAGGCTGCAGGTAGCTTGAGTTTGTTATAGTTGCTCTTTCCTGCAAAGTGTGCGTTTCACTCTCGAAACACGCACGCTTTGCTTAATGTGCACTTTATCTTTCTGGAGTCATCATCAGTCATATGTCATCAATTTTTCCTGACATCAGAGGAATCTTGCCTTGGATAAATCCTTTTACTTTTGCATTGTGTGTAATTTTTACAGTGCGCCTACCCACTGTGTTTTTTCCTCTTTTTCCCTCTGATCCAGATCCTGGACGCTGGGCAGAGGAGTATCTGGAGCAGTCGGAGGAGAAGTTGTGGCTGGGAGACCTGGGAGACAAGGAGAACGAATGGTTAGAACAAGGGATAGGGAGATGGATAGAGAGCGTTGAAAAGTCTGCAGATGCAAAATGGCTTATATAAATGGCTACATCAGTCACATTGCAATAAACGTGGCGCATAGGCAAAACACTTGTGGGGGGAGTAAAAGAGAATAGGAGCACAGGTAGTCAAAGGATATAGGATTTGGATTCATGTCTGAACCTCGATAATGTTCTTGTCTTCTTTTTGAATAAATGTGACAATTGAATTTCAATCTTTTATCCTTGTCTAACCTTGTCCGATGATGTTTAGCTCATTGTCTAATCATCAACATAGTGCACTGACCTCAAAATAACTCCCTTGTACAACAATGCAAAGTACAGCCTTTAGCCTGTATTGATTTGTTCCAGCCTAGATATGCAGAATAAAAAAGAGAATGGTTCCTTCTTATCGTATAACTCCTTACAGTATAATATTAACAGTTCTTTGTTTTTAATCTGACAGGACAAAGGAGTATCAGCCAGGAGAGGAGCTGAGACAGACAGCCAATGAGCTTGTCTCAAAGGTTGATGACCCCAAGTTACAAAACACAGAGGTGAGCAGTGACTTAATCTGTACCTGACAGCAATTGGATCCTTTTTATACCATGTCATTCCTTTTTACATATCTATCACCATATCCTTTCGCTTTTTCTTTAACATTTTTGTAAAGTAGTTCCATGGGAGCATCGGTAATGTTTATGACTTACGTTTTATTGTGGTTTTTCAAGGTTATTGTCCTAGTCTGGAAAGAAAGTTGTTGGTTTGGAAAGAAACTAACAGTATAGTAGTATAAACCTGACCAATTAGTAATGGTAAATACTTTTTTGTTGTCATTTTTTTTTTTTTCATTGTTGTGTAGTTCCTGCAATTCATTAGGCAGATTGGCGAGGGCAGTGTGACAGTGGAGAGCAGAACAGACAAACAGCTCACAGATAAAGCACAGGCCGAGGAGGCTCAGAACTGGGCCTCCAACCTCAACCAGGTACGAGTCACTGCCCACTGAGGAGGGGAAGGTTGCAACTGGGAATACATTGGGGAAGCGCATTGGTTCACATTTGCACAGTATAGGCTATGCCTTGTGACTCATCAGCCCAGTATCTGATGCAGAGTAACATTTTCCACAAATGTAACCAAAAGCAGCCACTACACTCCCTGTAATATGAAGCTCAAGGCTGCACCGCATTGCAGATGGAATGGAATTTGTTCAGCAAAGAGAGGACTCTTATTATCTGCTTCTCTTCTTATGCATTAAGTTATATACTATTCTCATGCATTTATATGTATGTATACAATCAAGTTCGGGTTATTCCCATCTTGACTCCGTTTTTCTTCAGTTCTTGATTTTACTGGGGTTGTAAGTGATTACTTCAACTATTCAGTTCTGGCAGAAAAAAGGCTGATGCCAGATGGATTTGGATTTGAACTTATTTTCCCCTGAAATCATGATCTACGAAAGCCCATTTCCGCCAAAGAAAGAAAATGTATATCGAAAGTTAAAGTAAAAATAAATAAATACTCACGGTAAATCAAGCTACAAAGTCAAAATTATGAGAAGTCAGAATTTTTACTCCATAAGTTAACATTATGAGTTAACATTAGAACTAAACATTTTGACTTATTGACATCATTTTATTTCATATTTTTGACTTAGTATTTTAATTTTGACTTATCTCATAATTTTGACTTACCCCAGTACTTTTATTGTTATGCCTACATTTCATCTATTTTCTTTTTATTATCCTGGCGGAAATGGGCTTCCATGCATGTGTAGCTCTCAGTCCTGTTTTTGATGAATATCTGGCGCCATTGTACTTAATTGCCCTCTAACTTTGATTTGTACTTTCCCCATTTTTTTTTTTTTTACCTGCCTTTGAACTCTTGGCTTGCCATTCCCTCAATTAATAACCACCATTCATCTGCTCCTCCTGTGACTTAAAATTGCTCCTACTCTGCACACCCCTCCAAAAAAAAAACCTCCTCACCAACCGCTCCCTCCTCAAAACATTGCCCCATTGCCCACCACCACCCCTCCTCGCCTCCCGCCGTAGTTCCTGACGGAGACGCGGGGAGGGAGTCTTCCCCTGGAACCCCCAGAGAGGAATGAGAAGATTCAGAAAGTTAAAGCTAAACAAGCAGAGCAGTGGGCCAAGGTCGTCAGGCAGGTAGGACCTCTGTGGTCTTGGCAGCGATAGGGATTTTATTTTTAGCTGCAGTTATTGCTATATTCAAGTTTTTCTACTAGTGTTGTGCTTAGAGTTTTGTCCTACACATAAACAGTAAGATAAACTCAGGATCTAATTATTTTGCTGCTGGTAAAAAAAAAATCAGAAGTTAACTAGGAAGAAATTTAAGGAAGTAGTAGGAGAAAGTTGGCTTTTTCTGTGTTCTTTCTTCTTTCATCTTTTCCTGCTTTCCATTCACGTCCCTCTGTATTTTTCCTGTTTTATTTTTCACATCCTCAGCTCTAATAACTATTTTCGTAGCCAGCACGTTCTGACTCAAGTCAACCACTGTCATTGGTCTTCAGGTGTCAGAGGAGTCGGCTGAAGCCTGGGTAGATCAGTTCACCGCATCAGGGCCGGATTTCCAAGAAGCTAAAGCTGCAGTGGAGGTGGGACCAGAATCAATGAGCTGAAGTACTGTATATTAATTGGGAGTAGTTGTAACATAGAAGTGAAAGCACACTGTGTCCTGGCTGACTGAGGTTTGAAAATAGAAATTTAATAGGCAGAGAAACTTCCCAAAACAATTAGCATCAATGTGCCCTTGATAAAGTAAGTTGATCCTGTTTGAGGAAAAAAAACACACCACTGTCCACAAAACACCATCAATGCACTCATCTGTCCATTAAATAAAGTAGAGGTCAAATATGTCTATAATACAGGAGGATATACGATGTGAGGCGACTGAAGTAATGATGTGTATCTGTCATTTTGCCAGAGTGATGTGGATTTCTGGGAGAAGCTGCAGCAGGAGTGGGAGGAGATGGCTAAGCGGGATGCAGAGAGCCATCCCTGGCTGTCTGACTTCGATCAGCTACTCAGCAGTTCTTATGACAAGGTAGCTGTCAACCTGCTCAGAACAGCCATCTGCTGAGAAACACTATGTTCACATGTTTTAAGGATTTCAGCAATTTTGCACATGCAGCTCTACTTGACGTCTAAAAGTACATGACATCCAGTATGTTGCTGCTTTTCTTGCAACTGATTCTGCGCAGTCCTCTGTTAGAACAGGACACAGACATATTCTCAGCAGCCTCCATGTTTGCCTTGTGTCTGTCCCAGGGGTATCAGTTTGAAGAGGACAATCCCTTCTTATCGCATCCAGACCCTTTGTCCGAGGGAGTCAAGAGGATGGAGGCAGGGGACATCCCTGGTGCCGTACGGTTCTTTGAAAGTGCTGTACAGAGAGAACCAGACAACCAGCTGGTGAGACTCCTCCAGCATGTGGTTTTATTACCAGTTTGTCAGTCTCTAATTATTTGATCCCCCTCTTAGTAATACATTTAAAAACAGTCCAGAAATTCTCCTTACTTGTAATTTTACTCATGTTTGTTTCCCCACAGAAGGCAGTTGTGTTGATGCTGTGGTGTGTGTTTGCTTTCATGAAATTGCAGGCTTGGCAATATCTGGGAACCTGTCAGGCAGAGAATGAGCAAGAATTTGCTGCCATCAGCGCCCTCCACAGGTCGGAAATCAAAACTGCAAAATGCTAGTATGAACCGTCTTCAGATGTAAAACAGATGCACTGTATTTTTTAACAATTGGAGACAACATATAAGTAGTGCATCTGTGTTTGCTGTGCAATTACAGTTCCTCTGGAGGTTTTTTTTTTTATTATTGTCACCAGTTTTTTTTTTGTATACATTGTTTGGAATTTGTAAATGTTATGGTACTCGTACGTTTCTATGTTGGAATTAGTCCTGATTCACTTGTTTGTAGCTTAATAGTGAGCTCACTGGCTGTAGGCTCAAGCTGCTTTTCTACTGCCTCTTCTGAGTAAATGTCCATGACAAAGTTCAAATAGTTGCGAAACAAGCATAATGAGTCAATCATGGAAATGGTTGATATGCTGTTACCTTATTTATGAGTGTATAGCGATCTTCCAGCTCAGGTTTTTGTCTATAATCACCACTTTTTCCAGTTTCCCCTCTTTCCATGGGTTCAGCTAAAGATCTAACACCAACATTTTATTGTAAAATGTAACACTGTTATTCAAGAATATGACAATTTCTAACATTTGCTGTTTCAACTAAAACCATGTCAGTGTTTAATGACAAGATAATGTTATCCCCTCTGAGCCTTTCCTCTTCCCATTGCCTCTCTTCTTTCATTAGATGTATAGAGCTGAAGAATGATAACCTGACTGCTCTGATGGCGTTGGCTGTCAGTTTCACTAATGAATCGCTGCACAGGCAGGCCTGTGAAACTCTTCGTGATTGGCTAAAGCACAATCCAAAATACCGCTCTGTGTGGGAGCAGCATGAGCGTCAACGCCAAAAGGATGGTGCCAGAGAAAGGGAGAGGGAGAGGTTTGGGTCACTGCTGCCAGAGTGAGTATCACACACGCACACGATGATGATTTCAGGTTTAATCAGAACATGCGGATCCAGTCATTCTGAAATGTTTGTAATACAGTGTATCAACTTCTTCTGACTCTTTCTATTTGCCCCTTTCTTTTTGTTTTTCCTGCACAGATCGTTGTTCACTGATGTCCAGTCCCTGTTCCTGCATGCAGCCAACTCTGACCCCGCCCAGGTGGACCCCCAGCTGCAGTGTGGTCTGGGAGTTCTCTTCAACCTCAGCGGGGAGTACGACAAGGCGGTGGACTGTTTCAGCGCTGCTCTCTCTGTCACACCACAGGTTAGTGTCGAAGCCAGTGCCGGTGGTCCTAGCGTCTGCCTTCACACAGCGTGCTCTGTCTGTTTCTGAGCTCTGCCTTGTTTTCTTTCGTCTCCATCAGGACTACCTGTTGTGGAATAAGTTGGGTGCCACACTCGCCAATGGAAGCCGCTCAGAAGAGGCCGTGGCCGCCTACAGGAGAGCTCTGGAACTGCAGCCCGGTTTCGTCCGCAGCCGCTACAACTTGGGAATCAGCTGCGTCAACCTAGGAGTACACAGGTGAGGGAGGAATTCTGTGGTTTGTATTTTGTTTGAAAAGGGGTCATTTTAACAAATAATGTGTTCGTTTGTAGCTTTAAAAGGGATGTTTTTTGGTTGCAGTTACCACTTTTGCTTGAACTGCTTACTGTTACATTAGACTGACTCCATGAATGATTTACAGGCTGTAATACCGAGTGTTAAAGAAAAAGAAAATCCCTCTACTTTTCAGGTTTAACAAAATCACTTTGCTTTACTTATCTAACTTTTCAGAGAAAAACAAACACCAGCAAATTATCTTTGTACTTGTGTTGCTTTTAATTTGACTTGAATGTGCTTTCTTGTTGTATCTGATGTAATGTTAGAACCTAACAACCACTGATGCAATGTAATTGCTTTTACATCCACTAGGTGGCAACAGCAGTTTTGTAAAATACACTCAGTTGCCAGTTTATTAGGTACACCTTGCTGAAAACAGTGCCATTTAATACAACAACAGGAAATCACTACACAATGAATCCGACCTTTTTTATGAAAGTTATAATGTTTAGTTTTTGTTGAAAATGTTTCAAAGCAGTGATGATATACATTTATGGTAATTTTGAAAGCTGCTCTTGAATTGTATTACATTAATACTGAGCAGTGGTGTTTCTAATATTTTGTCCACCCCCAAAAAAACATGCCAGGTCTATCAGAAAAATAATTAATTTGATTATTACATATTATGTTACCACGGTGGCAGAGCGGTTAGAGCTCCTGCCTCCCAATAAGGAGATCGTGGGTTCGAACCTGGGACCAGAGACCAAAGACATGCATGTGTAGGATAATTGAGAACTCTAAATTGCCCCTAGTGAATAAATGTGAGAGTGAATGGTTGTCTGTTGTCTGGGCACTGAGATAAGATGTTATATTACTGCAACTGTTATCTTATTGGGGAAAAGCTGTATTAATTGATTTTGATTAATATAAATGTAGTCCTGGTTAATTTAGCTAAAATGAGTTGTTCATCCTGTCTTGCTTTCTTTCTCCTCTATCCTCAGAGAGGCAGTGGAGCACTTCCTCGAAGCGCTGTCTCTACAGCGCCAGGCCGCCGAGGACGGAGCAAGAGCTGCGAGGGGGCCTGGAGGTGCCGCAGCCACCATGATGTCCGACAACATCTGGTCCACCCTGCGCATGGCTCTCAGCATGATGGGAGAGAGCTCTCTGTATGCTGCTGCTGACCGTCGGGACTTGGACATGTTGCTGGCTCACTTCTGCCAGAGACAGGTGGACGGTGGGACTGAATGAAGACCAGCCAGGGGGGGGCTTATTGAGTGTGAGTGTGTTGCGCTGGGAGGTAAATGTTTGGGTGACTGAATGAAGCGGAGAAGAATCAGAACGGTTTCAGAGGAATGGAGGAGGAAGACACTGTGAATTATCCATCATCCTAGAGACATCATCTTGTGCTCGTGTGCACTTAAATGACTTCTATCAAATATTGCATTATTAGTCTCTACCTGGAAGATGCAGCCAGCAGTAATACAGTCACTGTATTTTACATGCTTGACAGTCTTAACATTTCCTCCTACTCTGTTGATCTGGATAACCGGGTTTAATAAAATGTCACTTTTGTTGATTTTTAAATTTGTTCACTGAGAAAAGTAAATGATGACGAATGAATGAATCCGTTCTGTATTCAGTAAGCAGCAATGTGGACGGTGATGTTTATCGAGACACTAAATGCTCACACAGTCTTTCTTAACAGCAAGTTGTAGGTTGAACTGTATACTCACTATGGCAATGTTGATTAAAGGTACAAAATGGCTGTGGCATTGAAAAGAGTACTGCTTTTTATCAAAAGAGTAGTGCCGGTCCACAGTACAATCACTAATTGGAAGTATTACAGTGACTTGGTTTTCCTTTCTTTGTTTTACTTAATTGATTACTAAAAAATTAAATTATCAGCCAGGATAATGAACTGACAACCAGCGGGACTGTTACTGTTATGATAAGGTGTGTACAGTGTGTATGTATTTTGGGTCGGTCGAGGGGACATTAATCGTGCATCGGATAATATCAGTGAAAATGATTTCTCTGGGCTCCTCCCTCTCTTGCTCTTTTTCATATCGCTCTTGTAAAACAATTTGCTTCATTGTAAAATAATGCTATATGCCATGTTGTGTATTGTAACATAATTGTTGCACTATAATTGTTTTCAGGCTAGTTAAATCCTGACTGCAATGTTTAATATAATATTCAGCAATAAAGCTTTGATTCCAAACATCTGTTGGTAATTTTCTTTTCTGAATCAGTGAACAAAATGGCTTGGCTCTGGTGACAAAACAATATGGAGAGCTGAAAAGAGACTTATTTAACAAATCTGACAACAAATAACAGATGGCAGTATGAAATTCAAAGTTGGAAACGCTTGCACTAAGAATGTAAGTTTTTAAATGAAATTCTTTCTGCTCTGAATTATGACAATAAGAGGATAGACTTGTGTTCATTCAAGTTTGAATTGCTGAATTGTTAAGTTTTTAATTAAAAACAAAGAGAATAAACCTGTTTGTATTCATTCTCTTTAGTCAGTACAGCAATTTATATACGGAGCCCTGACTGTGCTGCCGCATAATTTATTACAATAAATACATTTTTAAAGAGCTTTTACATTTCATTTATCTATAATTCTACCTCCTCTTGCTGCTCAGCTTGTATGGCACACTGTTTACAAGAGAGAGCCAGGAAATTTAAGTGATCATAAAATGTAAACTGTAAATCCAGGAAATAACAAACAAATTCATTATGAGACGAAATTTAGATCAGTAAATAGAAATACAACAAGTACAAATTTAATGCATTTTTAAAATAATTTTGCGATTCCATTTTAATATTCATTTGTTATTTTAACCCTTAAAAGTAGAATAAGGTAGTAGAATTATTAATTGAGCTTTATATTATTTTTATTTACTGTTAATTTATGAATGCATCAGTTTTATCAAATTAACCAATTTATATTAGCTTTTGAAAATGTGTTATGGTTATAACTAAACACTGCAGTAAAAGGCTATAATTATTCTGGTAGGCACACTCCAGCCTCCATATTTAAGTCTGTTAAAAAGTAAAATGTTATGTTTTTCAAGGCGCATTTCCACAGATAATGTAGAGAAATTCATGATATATTCATGTGCTTGTGATGTCCATAAAAAGTATCACTTTATTGAATATATTTCCTTTAGGCAGTTCGATTAGGGAGGCGTGTGTTTCAGGAGGACTGCGCCAACGTAACCGTTCATTTTTCTCCACAGTTGTGAAAAACAAAGCACGCGTTTCCTTCAACTTTCAAATGTGTTTTCAGCAGGACACCACGCCCAGTTGTAGAACACCGTGGTCTAAGCCAATCAGCGCCGAGGAGACGGAGAGGACGCGTACGCTGATTGGATCATTTAAAAATAACGTGCACGCAACACGCCATTTAAATGTTTTAAAACTCGCGTGATTCCTGTTTTTCTCGAGTGTGGAAAAGCAGCAAGGTTGAGTGACAATAAGAGCTTTAGCAGCACGCTTGATTCTTCGTCTCGTACAAGGTGAGTCAGAGAATATATTTGAAACTGTTCGCCTCGGTTGTTGTTAGTTAGCAGTGTGCACCCCTATCGAGCTCATTACTGTCACCACGTTACAGCTTCACCTGATTTTAAGAATGAAAAGGGGAAACCTTACTAACTGACCTTAGCTTAGCTTAGCTAAAGCTAGCTTGTTAACTTGTTAGCTGAAAATAAAACATCTGGCTAACCGTGGTTTAATATAAAACTTGCTTTTTAAGCGTAACATAGTAGTAGTCATGCATGTAATGTTATATAAACAAGCTATGTTAACTTAAAATCATGTTATGTATTAATGTTGCACTACTTTAAATTAATTTTAAAGTTAATTTAGAAGCATAATATGCAGGAACTCATTTAGCTAACGTTAGATAATTAAAAAAATGAGCTACAAATCTTGCTCCAGTGTCTTTTGTGTCAATATAATGTTTTGTTTGTATTTGTTTATAAGTTACTGTATGTACGACTGGATAGTAACTCGACATGTTGGCCTTTTTCGTTGTGTGGAAATGCACTGGTGGCATTCTATTGATTTATATTTAAGTATCTTATGTAGTTTTCACTAAAATCCTGGGTTGTACACTTAGGTGATTTGTTGCCATATTTGTTTTATACGTTTTATGTTGCTTTTATTATGTTGCCCAGTTAACCTTAAGTAAGCATCATGGGATCCAGTGAGAGCAAGATGGGTGTGTCTGCACCAATAAAACCGGAACCAGCCATCAAAAACAGTCGGGTCAGTCATCAGATAGATCCACGCTCTCCTTCAACCGGAATTGATCGCACACCCATTCAGGTAGGTTACCTGGCTGACTTACTACCAGACGTACTGTAAGCTGTGGTGGGGGAACATTTAAAAACAGAAACCAAATTTATTTCTAGGTCGGGGGGCTTGTGTCTAAAGCTGTTGCTGAGGGGAAAAGTGAGTGTCCACTGGCATTCCCTGATCCCCGCTCACCTACAGTCGGCATTACCCGCACCCCTGCCAGAGAAGTCATGAGAGGTAACTATTTGGTAAAGAAGAACTTTCAGCTTGGCTTTTCTCACCTGCACAATGCCCTGTAACATAATAATCTTCCATTTGCTCCTACAGCGACAGTTGGGTCCTTAGCTCGCCGACTGGGCATGCTTTTCCACAATGAGACTGAAGGCAAAGTCCCTGAAGCCCCTCAGAAACTCTTCTGTGATGCCATGGAGGAGGAAGAGGCCTTTCAGGGTGAAGAGCTGGCTTCCACTGAGCCCCTCCTGAGTACGCGGACATCCCACACCTTCGGCTCCCTGGCTGAGCATGCCAACCTCTTGGACACCCCTGTGCTGCCTCCTCTCCACAGTGTGGGTGACTCTAGTCCCTTTGAGCTTCTTGAGAAGCCCCAAGTGGAGATAGAAATTGAGGCAGAAATTAGCCTGGAGGAGGCTGAAGAAGCAAGAGAGTCTCCTCTTCACAAGAGACTGAGCATGAGCCTGATAACTTGCCATGAGGGAGCAACAATGTCCCAGATATTTGCTGAGGTGCACCATGACAGTACTTCATCCCCAGTGCCTAATGTGGACGTGGAGCCTCTCAGGGATGGTGTGGATCACTCTTATGCCCTTCCTTCTGTCACTGTTGAACAAGAGTCCCTGGTTGAACTCTCCCTACCCACTGATTCAGATGGTTCCCTAGTTCTGGTGTCCCCTGCACAGTCAGAGGAAGCAGAGAAAATGGCATCTTCTGAGGAAACAAAGGCGCTTGTTAAAGAATCTTCTTTGCCTTCTGCATCTGCTCCATCAGAGCCCCCGACTGCCATGTGCCCAGAGCAGCCACAGCTCTGCACTGGGATCCGCTGCCCCACCTTTAACTCAAAGAGCCCCAGTCAGGTGGTGTTCAAGCCGCAGTGGTTGGGGAAAGGTTTTGGCGCCACTGGGCTAAGAGCTAGAGGAGTGCAGGGGCACGGTGGAAAAGGAGGCTCCTCTCCTCTTGCTGTCCACGTGGCCGTGAAGAAAGTAACTAATGAAAACAACGGACAGTCTGGAAAACTGAAGCAGAAAGGTGTGTAGAAATTTTCTGGCTTCTCATTATCCATGATAAGATGTTGCTTGACGTTACCTTTTCTTTCAAGGTACCGAAGGCCGCTCCCCACTGCAGATCCTTAAGGTGACCAACTCGCCCAGGGACCAGCGTCCTCAGGTAGTTTATACAAGCATGCACTCACTGCTAGTGATTCCTGCCTTGTTTACTGAAACTTAATTTAAACCTCTTGAATGTTTTTTAAAAGTTGGTTTTGAGTAATAAGTTGTGCCTTACAACCCAAAGTAAATCAACTGCTGAGGCTACTGTGTCTTCCCCACTTTCCAGATGAAGCTGAGGGTGTCCACCCCAGATAAGCAGAGGCTTGGACAGTTGGACCGCAGAGTCCTGGCTGTGTCTCTGGATAAGGAGAATAGATGATTCACTGCAGCAATGTGTACAGAATCCTGCCGCTTTTATAGCTCTTAAAACAAGCTTTTATGTGTACAGCTTTCTTAAACTGATTTTTTTTTTTTTTTTTTCCTGTGTATATTACTTAAACTGCCACTTAATGAAGTTTTCCGCACTGTTTTGACCTCTTGTAAATATAAATAAAATTATTTGCATTCTTTCTTCAGATTTAAATCTTTGTATTGGTTGTAAATGAGCTTTGCTATTTTTTTTTTTTTTTGCTTTCCTAGTGTGTTTTGATACATTTTATAAAAATTTTCTTCAACACCTACATTTTAAAACTTCTGGTCTTTATTTCTACACAAAAAATAAAAACGCAACATAAAATATTTGTAAAAATCTCCTGTAACCTGCGCTTTGAATCACACATTCTGGTTTTGACATTTATTGTTCATGCCTCTTGCCCATTTTCCAGGTGACCGTTTAATGACTTTGCACTAATAAAGAGGGAACCTGTTAATAAACAAAGTTTATCCATAAAACCATGCCATGTGTTTGTATGCTTTAATCCAAATCCTTTATGCACTGAAAGTACTAAAACAAAAGCAACACATTTTAGTTGAAAACCAGCACACTCCCATCTTATAAAGTAGTGCTTCAGCAATGTTAATGCCATAAATTATGCCTCACTCCATATCCAGTGGGATTTAAATATAAAAAAATAACTGAAGTCAGCATGTCAGAAATGAACACTAAAGGCTTGTGTAATGCAGAATCCCACGTTTATTAGACAGTCTTTAAGAAAGGTATTATTGCTTTACTTTGCACAGTGTGTATCCAGTGTTGGAAAAGAGGCAGTCCAAATTCTAGTCAGAACTTGAAAGATTATTTTGTATGTACATAAACTGTCCTTCAAGTTTATCTTGTACCGTGCGGAGGAAAGGGTAAGCGGCCATATTCAGATGTATTGCTCATACGCACACAATAGACGTTATCCATATAACACTCATACAAAAAGTCCTCCTGTCCTGAGACAAATGGGTCATCTTTTTTTGTAAGTGCTTAGTGAACCATGATTTATTATCCCATCTGTCAGTTAAACAGTCTACCCAAAGCACTTTTCAGGTCTAGCTACGGGGGGGAGACCCCAAATCCTGGTAAATATTGTCCACCAATCACGCACAAGCCAACTCAAACACTAATGTAGATATCTGCAAACTATAACTCAATTTTAATTAAAATTAGAAAATGAAAAGAAAGTAAAAGTAAGCATTTAGGGAATCTACCAAAACTAAGAACAAACGACAGTCTGAAACAAAAAACGCAAATGCTCATATTATTCATATGACATAACTTATGCTTTGATATAAAACACAGCATATTAGTAGAGCTAGTGTGAACCTACACAGGCTGTAACTTGACACGTATTCAATTCTATCCCATCCAGTGTGCTACCATTTCCATTTGGCAACTGTTCTCACTGGGTGATCTTTGAATTGCTTCGAAAAATGTGCATATGTTATCGATTAAATCGTAATATAATAAACTATTATAAGAGGAATGATCTTTTCTGAGACCCCCACCCCTTGTCCCACCCCAAATTCCCCCAAAATGTGAGAAGGTGAGAGTGCGAAGTGACCAAGAGAGGAGAAAATCTTCACATTACAACCCCTCTGCGACATTGGATAGGACTTGGCACAATTAAAATACCCTCTTCTCACCCTGTGTGGCTCCTCGTCCCTCATCCCTCCCTCAAACTCCAATTTCTTTTTTATCTTCTTCACTTTCTCCCAGGCAGATGTTAACTGCTCTCTTTCTGCTCATTGGTGAGGAACAACCTCAGTTCCATATCTTGAGGAAGCTGTCCCAGGATCCCGTGCAACACGCCATCCCATCTGAGGACACTCCGATACAGCTCACTCTGTTGTCGTGACCGGCCAGCACTCCTGGACCACGACACAGAATAAAAAACATGATGTAAGCTGAGCAAGGGACCACTGAAGTTACTCTAATGCAGAACACTCCCATACATCCCACACAAGGTGTTAAACACTGGAAGTTTTAGAGGCTTTAAAATCAGGTGCTAAATTCACTTTATCAACTCTATTTTCCACCTGCACTCACCCACTCTCTCAGATTTAAGTGTGTCCCAGATGTTGACGTTGAAGTCGTCGTAGCCAGCCAGTAACAGGCGTCCAGACAGGGACGGGGCCAGGGAGGTCACCCCGCACATTATGCTGGAGTCCTGGTAGGTGATGAGCTCCTGGTCGGCTCGAAGGTCATACAGCTTACAGGTGGCATCATCCGACCCTGTTATCACTGCGTTACCATTGGGGAAGAACTGGGAGAAAGAGAAGTCATTTGAAACTAGGCCGCCTTTGAACAAATGAAGTCAGAGCTCTGATACAGAAGTGAGGTGGAAATCCTCCTCATTCTCACCCCAATTGCATTGATGTCACTCTCATGGCCTCCAAAGGTCTGTCTGCAGGTGGCCTCCCTGATGTCCCACAGCTTGGCTGTGAAGTCACACGCCCCTGAGATAAAAAATTTGAAGTCTGGGGACACAGCCAGGGACATGCAGTCTCCCTGGTGTCCAGCAAAGACGGTCTTTTGGGTCCCTGTCTCAATGTCCCATAGTACGCTATAAGGAGACCGACCAAGACAACATTTATTTCCATTTTAACTAGAGAGAGGCAAATAGAAACATACTTTTTTGTTCAGTGTATCATTCTATATTCTTACCAAGTGCAGTCTCCAGAGCTGGTGATGATCTCAGTGTCACTGAGGAAACGACAGCAGGACAGGTAACCTGGGCAACCCAAGAGATACCATATGAGGAACCTCAAGACACAGTGTAAGTGAATAAAAGGAAGTCCAAGGAGCACTCAATCAAGTCCAACGTAGCATTAGTGGCTTCAAGAGATTTCATTTCCAAGCTGTGTCGTCCTACCTGTGTGTGCTGCCAGCTCGCGCATGACCTTGACGTTCCCGTCCTTGCCCTTGAGGTTGTAGATGGAGCACATGTTGTCTAGACCGCCACAAGCCACTAGATTCCCCGAAGGTGCATAGGCACAAGTCATTACCCATGATGACTTGAGTGGGATGGCATTCACCTGACGACACATGGAAGACAGGTGAAACTCTTGTGTTCAACCTCTGGAACCAAATGGACTTCATTCACTGAATCTGAAGCCACAAACGCTTAAACACTTAAAGGAAAATGTGTTTTCTTAATCAGTATAAGTAGTCGTCGTATAAACGATGGGCTCCTACATGAACACAGTATTTTCTGCCAGTTAGAAGAATTTAGGTTATAACATATATAATCTATTAAGATGTCTGTTTTTCTCTGTGTGGGCAGAAAAAATGGTAGAAAAAGGTGATGTCATGTACTTCCGTGCACCAATTTAGCAACATTTGATTTAGCAACATTTGATTTAGAATCTAATGATAGTTGGTGGGTTGTTCGGTAACTGTTTATGAGTGTCAACTCTTAATAAAAATACACCTTAAAGATGTCTTTTCAAACTTTGATTGTTGCTTGCTTAGTGATCAACATTTAAAGATTTTAGAGATATTTTAAATGTTTGAAGCCAAGATTTCAGGGGCTTTAAGAAGTGTGGTGCCGTGTGTACATGTGTATCTTTCAGTTTTAGCAGTGAAGGCAAATGCATGGCTTCACATGGTGTACTTTTGCCCTCATCTACCATTACTGTAATTATGATACACCTCTCCTTTGCTCTTTCCTACCTTGTTGGTTGTAATGCTGTCCCACACTATGAGTTTTCCATCTTGTGAGGCACTGACACACAGCCTGGTGGTGTAACAGGGATAGTGAATAAAAAACAAAGCTTGAGACAGAGAAAAAGGAGACATGTAAGCTGCAAGGGTCAGATGAAAAATGAACATCAGGCATAAGTCATTTTCCTATTAATTCATCCAGTGAAAAGCATAGTGTACTTCACAAATCTAATTTACCAATCTGAATTCCCTCTTGTATTTATTGGCTCTCCTCACTCAAATTTTGTGCTAAATTGAATAGAAACCTATCAGATCTTGGCTGTGAAGTAAAACAGCAGATGTTCTTTCAATTTGTCTACAATATGCTGTGTATTTACGTGGAGTCAGCGCCCCAGTGCATGGCGTAGATCTTGGCAAGGTGCCCCCTTAGTGTTTTCCTGGTCTTCAACTGGACACGACCCACCACAGTGATCCCTGCTGCTGCTTCTTGCAGTGTTGTGTCCTGCACGGCTTTACGAGCTGCCTGGGGAGCAGACACAAACAGAGGCAGTCGGCTTACTGCGACTGTTGATCTAAGATGTGGTTTTGAATAGTAACAGATATTTGGGAGGGAAGGGAAACACTTTAGAGCTGAAGACATTTATGTCTTTTGGCCATTGTGAATAGTAAAACCACATAATGTCAGTAATAAATACTGTGGACAGCCACATGTTTTCTTAGTTTATTAAGGATGATATGAATGGGCCTACTGACAGTTATCTGGTCTTTGAGACTTTCAGCCTCCTTTCTCAATTGCTCCATTTCACCCATGGCGATGGTTTTTAGGCGCTGTCACCAGTGGAGGTGGAGAGATGGCAGGAAAGCTGATAATCCTAAAATGAAGAAGAAGGAGAGAGGTGGGGAGACAACAAAAACAGAATATAGTTACCAAGAAATAAATCAAGAAAATCACTGTGATTTGTACATTTATTTTCCAGTAGCACGATTCCCTGTACAAATACTTCATCCTGGAATTTTACCTGCACCTACCCGAGCGATTTTTAATCCTGCCTAGTGCCACTCTCCAAGTAAGTGCTATTTTGCAAGTCAAACTGGCCCTAGTCTACTTTGCAAACTTACTCATAAACTCGCAGGTGCACACACGGAAACCCACAGAACACACCTTCGCATGCATTCATGTACGTGTGCACACATACACGCAGAGACCATAAGAATATTCAAACATGACATAAATAGTGAAAGTATTTGTTCTTCAGAAGATGTGACACTTGTTGAGAGCACACATCCTCACCCTGAATGTACACACAAACCGGTGTTTCCTGTAATAATGTCATCAGTGGATCAGCTCTCAGCCAGTCACCTCTCACACCTCAACAAATTCACAACAGTCTTGTGCCATTTAACACTCCAGTGAGCTCTCACCTAATGTTGATGGCTATTGAATTTGGTAATGTCGTGATTAAGTGAGCAATGTTAAGCAGTAAACCAATCATCTAATGGACAAACTCATACACTGTGACAAATGTAATCAAGGCACAAGTGAAAAGGCAGAGTCACGATCTCGAGCTGATTTCACAGAAACAGAGTAATCCAAAGAGACACGACACATGACCCTAACTTCATAGTAAAGCAGCACAATATAACTAGCCTCAATAACAACACCCTCCTCCTTCTACTGTACATGTGCAGATATTACAAATGACTTTTCCTTTCTGCGAAGAACCAATTGTCATGATGCTATTTCCTTTATCTTACCTTGAAAAATGATGGGAATATTTATCGCATACGTCCCTGCAGCAATCTCTCTCTCTTTCACTATTTGAATGAGTGTCCCTGTCAAAACACATGACCAAGTGTGGATTTGCTTCTAATTTGTTTGAAGTGAAAAGGAGAGGAAGGGAGTGCAGGAGGGAGTGACTCTTTAAAAGAAAGAGATTTGCTTTAATTGTTTGCTACTGGGCTCTATCCTTTATCCATATGTAATGCTTAAAGTGAAGGGAAGATGGCCTGAAAATGTGTTAAAATGAAATTAGAGTGCTGATTTATGGCCTTTATAGCAGTGCAGTGCTCCAAACACCTCTGCAGCTACAGTATGGGTGTCCTGGGTGTCCTGCCTTAAACTGCTGATGACTACATTGTCCCTGAAGTTGGTAACAGGGGATTTGAGGCCTTTGTTCCAGATGGGAAATTGCTTTGATAATGAATGTGTTGTAATGAATGCTTGAGTGTTTTAGTCGTGCTATTACCCTTTTGCCATTCTGTTCCTGGGACCCTGCCATTGTTCCATGTGATTAAATGACTGCTAGGGGTTGCTGGGTGGTGAAGTGCATTAACACAGACAGAGAGGGAGGGAGGAAGGGGCGGGGGGATGTAAGAGGCGAGGCAGGAGAGTGAGTTTTAAACCCTACTGGCTGAGATTTTCAGGGAAGCCTTTTGAATCAAATCTGCTCTCATCCGATTACTGACTGCTCTTTGCATCTGGATAAGAGATGGAGAAAGCGAAGGGGGGGCAGATAGTGGGATGAGAATGAGGGAGGGGGCAGATGGAGGAGGTGGAACGGTACGCGGAGAGAGTTGTGACAATGGGAGCCTGTGAAAGGTGGAGTGTTTTCAGTGGAACTGGGCCCAAGAACTGGAGTCTGACCAGCGACCGTGGTGCTCTGCTGTTTGGATCTCAGCTGAGAGCTCCTGACCAGTTACAGCTGACAGTCTAGCCTTCGTGGTCCAACTTGCAAAATGTCATCTTAGAATATGGCTCCTGTTTATTTGATTAAAATGACTGTAGAGTGATGCCTTTTGTGTTTTAGCTGCTTCTGTTTCCTATATTCCTCACAGCAAGATAACACTTAACTAACTGCGTCTGTACTGACATACAGTTATAGCTAACCGTTTAGTATCTCTCGGTGTATATGGCGGTTGTGGGCAATGTTGTGAATCAATGACCAGGATTGATTCATGGTAATATTGGATTTTTATGTGATTTTTGCATTCAATGTGATAATGTTCCTTTTTTATCAGGTATTTAAGTCACTGGATTAGCCAAAAATAGACATACCTGTCTTGTTATTTTACCCATCCTCAGTTTCTCAATAAAGATGCCTCTATTATCACATATATCGTATCAATATAAAATTACATAAACCGTAATAGAGCATTTTGTCCATAGCCAAAGCGTAGTCAGTAAACTAACAAGCCCTTTTCTCTCTTCGTAAAAAAGTGTCAAAATAAAATGTGTTTGAATCACGCATGATACAACCACATAAACAATTTAACATCATTTATATCATGCAGATTATATCTGACAGCATTAAGAATCAGACAACAAAAGGAATTTGTTTTTTTTTATCAGATTATCAATCCACGCGACAAAACCAGCATTGTATGCCAATCCCATGAAAATCCCTCTGTTGTGTGTGCCATAAACACAATATAAAACACATGTAAGTGCTTTAAATGTGTGACAATATCATTTTGAATGGCATCTCCATATTTGATATCTAGATATTTCTTTTAACAAACGTCCTACATACTGTAAGATTACAATATGATATTGTAAGCGTGCTGCATTTAAAAAATCTGCAAGTTTTTAATTTAGGAATGAACATTTTTTAGTATTTATGGATATATCATCATGGCAGTCAAAGAATTCCCTCAAGCTTCAGGATTTTGCCAAATTATTAAAGATGCTGGTGATAAGTGTCTTTTCAGTCTTGAACCCAATTTCTATTTGACCCTGTGAATCTGAGCAGCATGCCACAACTTCACAACTACCAAGAACAAAATATGTAAAAAGCAACATATGACCATCCACTCACCAATTATGAGACTCCTCTCAAGGTGTTTTGGTAGATCCTGGATCAGTCTTCCTCCAGCGGTCTCCCTCTGGTCCTTGTCATAAGTTCAGCCTGCCTGTTGCCACACTTTCTCCCGCTCATTCACTTTTGGTATCACACACAGTGGGATATTCCTCCGTCACTCACGCTCTCCACTGCTCCTGTGAGGAACAGATGAGGATTGGAGGGATGAAGGGAGATCAGTGATGAGGGGATAAACCCTGGGATGGACAGAAAGAGGGGTGGAGGGGGGAGTGGTGTGCGGCGGGGGTAAAAGAGACAGAAAGGGAGAAGAGACAGTGGGGGAAACCAAACAAGGTGCAGAACGTGGTTATGGGGTCACAAGCCATGAGCTGGGGTGAAACCGAATCAAAAACTAAGACATGGAAATCATGGAGGGGAGGGGAAAGAAGATAAATAGAGGACTTGGGAACATGGCTTTTTATGGTGGTGAGGTAGCCTTTAAAAGATCTATGACTGGCAGGAGGGTTTGTGTTTTGTAAACCTGAGGTGAAGCTAATATTAGACAGTGTATGGGCAGAGAGCAGAGCAGAGATCAGACTGGGTACAGTGGTGATTTAGAGAATATCTGTAGGATCCAGGAGAGAGGTCTTTGTGGTTCATTCTTACCATGCAAACAGCACCGGGGCCCTATATTTAGGTTCACAGGTTACGTGCTACTATAACTGTCAATTGCACTACAGTCTTTGTCCTCTTTGTTCAGACTGTCAAGATACCATTTTCTCTCTTTTTCTTTGACCTAACGTCACACCCAAGTGTCTCCCTGCTTGGTCCAAATACCCATAGTAGAGGACCTTACTACAAAACAAAGCCCTAAACTTGGAGGTTCCTCTTTCTTTCTCCCGTTTTCCTTGTCTATTAGAGAGTTTGCAACTCACTTCTGTTGCATATTATCTAACACTAAATCACCTGTATTAGTTACCTGTAACAGCACAGCTTGCACTCCCTATCATGAGATCACACTTTCAGGCCAAAGCGTGGCTCTCTGTGAGCAGTGACCACCCAAAAGGCCTGGGATGAAACTCCTTGAATCAGCTGCTGCAGTGGCCTTGAGTAAGATACTGAAACCCCTTTTTCATTGGTAAGTTGGACTTGCCTTCCATGGAATCCCGACTGCTTTATTAAAGGATGTGCCCATCCGCTTCTCGTTTTCAACGTTTTCACATTGGTCCATTGACCGTCAGGAGAGTGAGTCAGCAACTATGTTTATTTATTGTATAATGTGCATTGCGTCTAGGCTGCATAGTAGTAGTTTGCTGTGAACAAACACACTGAAACAAGCTATAAATTAATAATGTTCATGAAAGTATACAATTTACAAAATATAAGTATGTAAACACATATTATTATTTTACATATTGCTGATGTGTGTAGTTCTTTGGTATGCTGGAGTTAATTCTGCTTTTCGAGTGGGGACATGTGACACAGATGCTAGATGCTATGTAGAAAACTGAATAAAACACATTTTAATTAGATTATACTGGGTCTACTGAACAAGTGCCCCGGGATGCTGCTGTAGCTGAGCATGACCTTTGACCTCCTTGTAGAAGGGGGGCAAAAGTAAGGGAAAGTTTCCTACAAGGATCAAGAATCACATTGTTACTTTTTGTGCTAACCCTTAAAGAAAAAAATGTGGATGATTAAACAGCGTCGATGTGAGTCTTACACATTGCGTACTTGCCTACACACTTGCATACACACACTACAAAAGGCTTGTGTTATGTGTGTGTGTTGCCTACCTAGGTTTATTCTATGTTTCAGTTCTGTAGTTTAAAAGTGTTGACCTTTGCTCACTCAAGCACAATGATGACAGACGCAGACTGACTGAGCTGGCTGAGCTGGCCCTGGATTTGATAAAAATGGAGTTGGGGCACTGCAGGCTGTGAGTTGAGGCGTAAATCTGAGAGGAAACCAAAACGAGGAAAAAAAGGAGTTGTTTGCAGCCACACAGACACAGGCCAGGATAAAAACACACACACACACACACACACACACACACACAGAGTATTATTTGGGGTTACTATTTATAGACCAATAATGTCTTGATCTTGCATTATCCCTACTATAGCAGCTTTTATTTTACTATTTGTAGCTTAGATTATAAGTAGCATTGCTTTAGTTCTTCTGGCATTTTTTAAGTCATTTGGAGTTTGTACCAACATTAACTCATTGTTAGGAGAGTAGATTTCTTTAGTCTAGAAAGCCCAGCAAGGGTCACTGAACCTTTATAACCTTGTTTTGAATAAACTGGTTAAGTGGGTGGAGTGGGGAGGGGTGACTGGATTAAATTACTCATGAGTCAGTCACATTCGTCAACAACTATTTTGACGTGAATGTAGGATAAATTCACGAATTCTGATGCTCCTACTGAATGTCATGTTGTGATTACAGCTAAAAGCGATGCAAAGCATCATACAGGAAAGCCAGAAATCATTAGCAGACACCCGATGAGTTGTTTGAGCCACAAATAGTAGGACTGTTAATGCGTGGAAGTGCAACATAAGGGGTCAGCGATCGTGTCAGCTACTCACTACACACAGCACTCAGTTATAATGACAACAGGATGCTGTGAGTTCAGCTTTATAACTATGATGTTAGGCCTTACATAATTTCTGCTAATCATATAAAATATGGAAAGATGACGTCACACAGCTGTAAATGTCATGCTTTTCTGCCAAGTAGATAATTAGAACCGTAGACAGCCAGGGTGCTTAGTGTGAGGATACCTAAGATGCATTATATAGACATAACACCTACTTGAGAAGATTAATGCAGACTTTTAGGGTACTGTATGGTTTCAGGGTATGAGGGAGGGAAAAGGTTAAAACCAAGGCTCGATTAAACAGGCCTGCCGACCCAATTCTTCAGCAGCGGGGGATTACAGGGGGGAGTGAGAGTGTTAATATGGGCCATAAACAGTACTTGACTCAGTGCCTAATGCACTAGACGCAAACGGAGGAGGGGGCTGAAAGGAGGCGCTGGTTGTAATGGGAAGGATAAGATGGAAGTGGGCGGTCGAGTGTCACTCTCTTGGACGTGAACGATTAAATGATCTCTCGCTGGATTACTATTCCATATTCTAAATGGGAGATTTTTTAAGCTTCATAAACAAATGCACTCATTTATGAGGGATTAACAGTAATCTCTCTATTTCTATCCTTTTTCCCCCCTGTGCACCTCACTCTCTGTTCCCTCTCTCCCTCTTACCGCCTCGAACTGCAGTTTCTGATGTACTGCGCTAATGTAACTACTTTCACAGTTTCCTGCTGCTGTGCAGTTGTCTAATCGCATATCTTATCACATGCTTCTACTCTTAACAGACAGGAACAGACTGAGAAAAGTATTAACTCTCTAGATTTTATTTTTAATCAGAGATAATCACTTAATAGATTAGACAGCCTTGCTTTAACTTTTCTGCCCCCTTTTGTCCTCTTTGTCTCTAATACTCTTATAGTCCTTCACTTGTGGGGATATGGAATATAGTACTCATGGGAAATTGGTAAAGACATTTATTTCTTATTTTAAACTCTAAAGGGAGTGATATCAGTCATTAAACCTGCTAAAAGTACTGATTGACATTAGAGAGAGGAAATGACAGTGTTTCCCTCACTTTACCTTCATCATATACAGTATAAATACAGTATATACAAACATGCAAGCAGATTTACATAAAAAGGCAGCAATATGAAGAGAGCGAATGTGTGGGTAAAAACTGGTCCTGTCCCTAGAGTGGACACAGATGAAAATGTATTCCAGTTTGGTTGGTGCAGTCTGTCAGGTTTGTTCTGGCTGTCACAGCTCATCTCTGCCCCCCGTCACCCTGCCTCTCCCTCTGCTCCTCTCCTTCGGTGCTTGGTTCCGAGCGTTGCGGGTGGCGCTGCCCTTCGTCTCCTCCTCGTCCTTTTTCACCACACTCTGTCCATCTGCAGCCCACATGACCTCTGCCTGCTCTCGCTCCTGAGGGCGAGAAACAAAAGTATAGCGATGACAGATAAAAGATTGATTTCCAGAGGCCACTTTGACATGAAAAGCTAGTTTGGAAATAGCAACATTTTTTCCTGTTAAGAGTAACGTTCATTTATATCCTTGTACTTTCTGGACGAATATTCTGAAACCAGTTGTTTTTTTGTTTTTTTTTCTTCTGTGGTAAGTGATATTAGCGAGGAGCCTCTGACAGCACAAAGTGGTAGCACAAGTACAATTGCTTGTGAATTCAACTTTTCATTTTTAAGACTGAGTTTTTTAAGACATGCAGACTGAGTTAGACAGTCTGCATGATGCTAAACATCAGCCAGCAACTGATCCGGATAAGCTACTGTAACTATTTCAAGAATAATTTATGACTCAACTAATAAACAGTCACTCTTTAAAGGAGCTCCTGGTATTTCTATTATTGTTACAAATGGGGACACACCAGTTTTTGCTCTGAAATATGATGCCTACAACTGATGAACTGATGGAAATATACAACATTATAATTCTTGGTTGACAAATTGATATGGCTACTGAATGAGTCATCCTTTTCCAAGCAGATATATTATAAACCTAAAGGACATTATATTGGTATTCGTTATTATCATGGGCTGGTCATTGGGAACACAAAAGCAACCACCAGATTTGCATTGTACTCCAGCTGGTCTTGTTATCCAACACCGGTGTCACGACATCGACAACCACATGACTACAGGAGGCAGGTCCGACCTGAGGAGGAAGTCAGCGCTGTGTGTCGTCATAATGCTCACCATGTCCCTGTAGAGCTTCTCCTTTGTGAACCAGAGGGCCAGCGCGCACCGCCGGCCACTGGTCACTGCAGTAACACCATGTGGATTTACTGGACCCGAGGAGAAACCCAACAGTCGACCGCAGCTGGGTTTTACTCGAGCCTGGAGACGTGGGGAAGGGCGGAAAAGGTCACCACGTCCAACAAATATTCTTGGGAGGGTTTAAAAATCACTAAATGAAGTGGCCTCAGATAGAACCTGGGCATATGGTTGAAAAGTGACTTACTGTTACTGTTTTGGCATCCCTGTTAGTGAAGAACAACTCTCCACCATCAAAGTTGTCATTCAGGTAGAGAATGGCACTGTGAGAGAAATAGGTTATTCAGCCATAAAAACAACCATTATTGTCCATGACAGTTAAGCTGTGAATTCAGTTAAATTGTCAATACTTCTGCTGAAGCAAACAAAAAGCAGACTTGAGCTTAAAATATTTAATTACCAATTTGTTAGTTACCATATAGTTTTACATGGCATTACTAATACAATTTTTATTGTACTCTTTTATTAATACTCCTTTTGGCTGCTGTGTTTTCCCTGCTCTTTCCTTTACTGATTAAGATGTTTTTGTGTACCTGAGGTCTCTGTGTATGAATGCTGGCGGTTCCCTCCAGCACTGCTTGGTCTCCGGCTCAAGGAGACAGTTGTCAACATGGACAGGGTGAGACAGGTCTAACCTGCCCTCCTGGTCACCTAAGGGCATAGAAAATCAAACAATTTGACTTACCAAAAGAACACATTTAAGGTCACAGTATAAAAGTATCAAACCCTGTAGTAGATCCGCATGGCCAGTCCTTTTCCATTTCTTACAGCCAGTAATAATCTTCTCCCTCAAGAGCGGTATGGATAATGTTGGTGGATAATGTTGGTATTACCTGCGATAGCACTGCGGCAGACCAGGTGTGTGAAAGAGACGAACAGTCCTGAGGGGCTCCTGAAGTAGGAGTGCAGCAGGACTCTCACTCTCTCGCCCAGCTCATGTAACAGCCTGGCATCTGATTGGTTCACCAGGCCATCCTGAGCCAACTGCAAAAGAAGTTAAGATTATGTTCAAGCACGAGATCACCAAGAAAATATGATGCTTGGTTTTTTAATCAATTTACATTTAGTTCATACATTTTGAGAGGAGGTTATTCAGGTTCACTCAAAAACACGTCATATTTCTGCTTCCATTATCTCTTGTCCGCCCACCTTTAGAGCCCTGAGGACAGTCAGGCCCTCAAACGTCTCATGAGGCGTGTGAGGAGACCGTCGCCCCCGGTAACCGTCTCCAGCAGATGCTGCAGCCTGTCAGAGACGAGATGAGATGGTAGGTGAGAGGGTTGCTGTTTCTATCTGAGAAGACGTGACTCTGACAATCTGAACTCACTTTTGCTAACTGCAGTACTCTGTCACACTCCTTCTCAGTCATGACTCCATCGAGTACTACGCGATTGGTCCCATTCAGAACCTCGTCGTCCATGGTGATGGTCACACCCACCTGTGGGACAGAACCACCTGGAGAGGATAAACAATAAAGAAGGGATGAGAGAGGAAACTTCTTAACTGCTACAGGCTGAAAAAAGAGGGAGAACTGACTGTCTTACCTGCAAAAAATCCACTGTCATCCACTTCCTCCTGTTGCTCGCCCTCTTTCATTTTCTCATTCATTTTCTCTTTTTCAGCTCTTAAAATGAAACACAAACAGTACTGAGTTGACGTCACATTAACTTTTACAAAGCTCGTGACACTGAATGGATTTCCTTCTGACTTTCTCACCTCCAAGTATCCCTCAGTGATTCAGGTACAACATCTACTGGAGTCCAAAGATCCTAAATGGAAAGCAATCAGTTACATTTGTGGATGTAGTTTTGTGGATCAAAATAGTCTATGTTTTGCCTCAGTACTTACTGGGTCGATGAAACTGAAGTCAAGATTCTCCATACCAAAATACAGTAGTTTCTTCTCCTGCAAAGAGCGACTAATGTATCTGACAATCTCCTGTATGACAGATACACACAAACATGTAGTCAGCATGAACAAAGTAAGACAATGAAATAGAAATATATACAAGACTGAGATCTATATCCGAAATGGCTAGACAATGATTCCTCACCCCATATTTATGGATTAAGGAAAAAGATAAAAGGAATTCAGATCACCACCATAGTGGTGATTTTAATGTAACGGTAACGGTAATGTAAGTGGTACCTGAGCAGGCTGTGTGTCCTGTGACTCTGTGTCTCCTCCTAGTGTCTCATAGTAGAGCTGCAGGTTGTCTAAGGAGTCCTTGTCAGAGGGGTAAAACAGGAGAAAAGAGCGAAGTGTCTGAATTGCTGCAATAATATCACCGGCTGTGGGGAAGTAGGGAAGCAAAATAAGAAGAAATGGCACTTGATGGTTAAAAATGAATGTGGTGATATTGTGGTAAAGGAAATTCAGTGGAACATAGACATACACTGTATTGTAACATTGGCTGATATAACCCTTACCCTTAAACTGTGCAATATGCAGATGCTCCAGCTGCGAGGGCAGGAAGTCCTCCTGAGCAGAAATCCTTCCCGGTCTTGTGGCTATCTGAGTCGCACAGGACTGCCGGCACGAGAGCAGGGAGAGGGAAAGAGCTAGTCGGAAAAGAAAAATAGGGACAATGGGTATTTTCTTTTCTCTCCTGCAGAAAAGTCAAGCTACACCTTCAGGGCCTTTGTTTTTATCTTACCTGCAGCCTTCTCGAATGCACCGTCAACACTGTCCACTCCCCTGTCCTCGGGCAGCTGCTGGGAGGCCACCTCACACTGCACCCAGCACTCCTCTGTCTGTCGCAGGGTTTCATTCACACACGCTTTCCATTTCTCTGCTGCTGGCAACCAGTCAGAGGAGGCCTCATACTGAACTGCAGAATCATACAGGACCTGGGTTTGATGACACGTAGACAGAGAATAGTATAAGAGAATAAAAGCACAAACATGTTCTGTTCATTTAAAAAACATTAGTGGACACATTTTGAGACACGAATGCATGCCTAAGCCTACTTCAAACAAGCCTAATCACGTCATGACACGTGTGTCTGAATAGCCTAAATAAATTGCTCAGGTAGAGGTCTTCAATGAGTACAACCAGGTTTGGATTACATGGTTGTGAATGGGAGCGAGAGGAATTCAGTCCCTCAGGCTATGGCTTTCCACTCTCACCTCTCCAAAATATTCTTGTGTACTTACATAAAACTGTAACAACAGAGAAGACTGTCCCACCTCTCCTATAGATACTGACCTGATAGATCAGTCCTGTTTACCCAAATAATGGCTACAATTCTTTTAATATTTCATATTTTTAATATTAAAACTTTTCCTAAATAGTAGTGAACAAATAGTATGTCTATGGAAATCTGGACTATCATTATATACTCTGCCTTCCCTTTAGCATTATTTGGTATATGAACAGGTGTACCAGTGTGGTTTATGGACATTACACTACACGATTTCTGGATATGGAAATGTAAGCGTTACAGTTACCTATTGCAGCAGTCAATCAACTCTATTCCCCTCTACTTTATGAAGACATCATCCCTCACCCAGTGTTTCTCATTCTCAATCTCTCTGTCCTGGAAGGCCTCCTCAGTCACCCCTTTCATCCGTCTGTACTTCTCAATGTTGTTCCTCATCTCCAGGTGACTGGGGTTGGCCACAAAGTAGGTATGAGCTGCTGATGCTGCCTTCTGCAACTTTTCCAACTGATGTGCAGGAAGAGGGGAGTGTGAATGCGAGTGTGTCATAGACAAACAGACAGCAGTGTTGCTATAAAATGCAATTGTAACCTGAATCATAATTAGGGTTAGAGAAACACACAATAGACATTAAGCTCTTTGTCTCTAAATAATTTGAAATAAGATAATCAGTCTGATCAGTCTATCAGTAATGAGATCACAATTATTAGTATCTCATAGACTGTTATGGCCGCCTGAAGAATAGCTTACCTTGTAGTATGTGACCTGCAGAAAGTTGTACGGGTTGCGACTGCTGAATTCATACTCTATGTCGGTAGAAACAGGGAGCTGTCCTGCAGGTGTGACAGAGCTCCCAATACAGAACCTCAAACATTCAGCCCTCTGCTGCACCCAGTCCAAGACCCAGAGGTCCCACAGACTCCCCTCTTCAGAGTCTAACAATACAGAAAACCATCTTGCTGAACTGCTGTGCTGACAACTGATGTACACACTAAGGCCATAATATAAGTAGACACAAGTAAACATGACTTCATTTAAAGGGGGTCACAAGGCAAAAAGGCAGGGAACCACAGCCATAGGGGAATTTTAACGAAAGTAAAGTATTACATTTAATTAACATGTTACTGGCTGTGTGTGAGCTGTTGTATCATTCAAAAGTGGATTTAATTAATTTAAGTTATTGCTTATATAGATTAAGGCATTACTAATAAATAGCTATTGAACAAGACCATAACAATACATCTGGCACTCCATGGAAGAACAGCCAATCACTACACTCTGTCTCTCTCACTACACACACACACACACACACACACAGTATTTGGTAAATCATATCTTACCCAGTTTAGTGAGTGCCTCTCTCCCTGCTGCCACACAGACATCATGACACTGCCTGCGGACTCTGAACAGGGACTGTTTGGTCACGATGGATTTCTCCAGCAGCTCCGCAGCCTTCCCCCACTCCTCACCAAAATATGCACGTACTCCACTGTAATACAAAAAGTCATACGGCTGCAGAAGTGACAGAACATTGGAGCTGCCGCTACCCGGGGTGGCTATGGTAAAACTAAGTAATGCTACAGTAACACAATGAAACGCCACGTATACAGCGAAACGGACAGAGTGCAGCGCCATGGTCCGAGAAACAAACCCTGTGGAGGAGACCGAGGTGGGAGAAGAGGAGGGACTATGGAAATATTTAGGGAACGAAGGAGACTGGAATCCAGATACTTTCCTCCCGTCTGAGGAAAGTATGGGCTCATATGATGTATTCACTACTGCTGCTCGTTAACGTCCCCGACTGGTAATTCTGCTTGTTTTAGTCAAGCAAAATGTTACTTATTGACTTGTTTTGAGCGAATTAATGCTACATTTTTTGTTTTTAACGTATTGTTTTCCAGCAAGTCAAGTTGCAATGCTTCTTTGTAGCCGCGAGAGGAAGCCGTTGGTTGAGTTCAACGGACGTTACCGTAAATATACAAATAAAACAGGTTGAGCTTAACCGAACCATTATCCATTGTCTGTTGAACCCACAAATCACTAATATATCAATTAATCGATTGCCCACATGCAGACATAACTTGAAGTATTAACTTACCGTTGGTAGATGAAATGCGAATGTAAATGTACTGCATTACAAAATCACGACGGGTGCCGATATTCTACAGATTACGGTAACGAGGTGCAGCCCGTCGGCGTTCGGGTAACTGAGTTCGTTCGGCCTTCTCTCAACACAAGGCAGCATCTCATGATTCATTCAGCCGAACACAGACAGCAGAAGACGGGCTTAGACAACGGACACTCTTCCAAGCCGGGGAATCAAGAGGCTGGGGGTCCCAACTCAGAGGAGCAAGTGTCCCACTGAAAGACGGAACTAGCTAGGTTGTCATGGCGGATGTTGGTGAGGTTTTGATGTCGGTTTTGTCCACAATTCGGGTACCGAAGCCCGGGGACCGTGTCCACAAAGACGAATGCGCCTTGTCATTTTCCTCGCCGGTGAGCCATCTTCCCTTTACAAATCAAACCGTGTTGTTTAATTTCTCATCCCCTTCCACTCTCTTGTTTTTGTCTAATGTAACATTTTGTCTTTGCTGTCCTACTTTGACGCACTGGCTTCCTAGATTTTCCTGTTTCAAGTAACTGGCGAGCTAGCGTCAAGCTAAGCTAATAATGCACTGTAATGGAAACTTAGCTGCTCTCGCTTGTTAGCTAGCTATGTTAGTGTAATTGGGTATGCTGTCAAACTAGCTAGCAAGCTAACTTAGTCGTTTTCTGGTCACAGCTGTGGCAGGACTGTTCATGCTTTATAACGTAATTTAGCCTATAATACCGTAACCTTGAAGTTGACGGTTCTCGTGAACTTAGATGATATTAAACCAGTGTTGAGCTGAATTACAAGCGTTAGGAGGAAGACTGGAGAGCTAACGTTAGTTGGCTAAAATATAGTAACTGGTAATGTGACATGGTTAAGACACCCACATTGCCTCCAACTTTAAATTCCCAGTGTTGTGTAACGATGGAGAGCGATAAGGACAGAGTGTAACATTTATCATTGCCGGTGTATTATTAATATCTCTTTTTACAGGAGAGTGAAGGAGGCCTGTATGTGTGCATGAACAGTTTCCTGGGCTTTGGGAGTCAGTATGTGGACAGGCACCATGCTCGGACCGGTCAGAGGGCTTACTTCCACATCACCCGGACTCGCAAGGCTAAGGTGGACAATTTATTTATTTAGACAGTGATCAATTCCACATCTAAATTACATTTGACATGAACAGCATCATCTTCTAACATGTCAAGCGAACTCATCTGATCACCCACTGATATCCTATGTTGTTCTAACAGAAGGAAGACGACAGTAACTCTGGATCTGGACACCCGCCTAAGAAAAAGCCCACCAGATTGGCTATAGGTGAGTGCATGAAAGAGTATTTATACAAACATCGATTATACAGGTGTCCTCTTTTTTTGAGTGACCTGTGTCTACCTGCCGTCATGTTTCGGGTCTGTCCAGGGATTGAAGGTGGTTTTGATGTGGAGCAGGAGCAGTATGAGGAGGATGTAAAGGTGGTCATTTTACCTGACAGACAGGAAGTGACATCAGACGACCTCGCTACCATGCCTGACGTTGTGAGAGAGCGGGTGAGATATTGTGTGTCTTTTCTGGCAGGATAAATGTTTTTCTGTTAAGGATCTGTCAGGGTTGTCACACTGGCAATGTACGACCCTATAATATTAGAATTGACACAGGTAAAGTTTCACAGTACCAAATATCAATATAAAATATAGTGAGTGACATTGCACAGATGCATGCTGCAAACACAGATCTTTGACATGTTATTCTTCATATACTATATTGTAGATATATTCCTTTATACTAGAACATTTGGGCACATGCATATAAGGATACAAAGGAACATATGGATATACATTTTGTTACCTTCAGTGATCAATTAGTGGAGAAGTTTCATCATAAGCTGTTAGTCAGGTCTAAGTTTATTGCCAATGTCAAATTTATTTATATAGCACATTTAAAACAACCACTGTTGACCAAAGTGCCGAACGGGATAAAATACCAAATAAACAAACATAAATTAGTTTTACATATTGATAATTTAATAACATCATGTGTTCTTGTCAATTCATTTACTGTCCCTCAAGGTGTCCCTATCAATGGCGGGTATCATGGCAGCCGACTCAGTGTCTCATACCTTACAAGTTCAACAGTGGGATGGAGAGGTGAGACAGGAGTCGAGGCATGCCGCTGACCTGAAACAGCTTGACAACGGAGTCAAGATTCCTCCCAGGTGAGAACTTAGGTCACAGCTAAAATGAGTGACTTTGTAAACAAAGCTTTTCTTTCTGCTCTAAGATGAAAGTGTGCAAATGCGACCGCTGTCTCTACGTACTACAAAATCTCTTGCAGTTGCAGAGGTGTATTAATTTCAGTGAAGAAAATGTCAAGGCAATAATGCTTTTGCGTTTAGGATCCATTATTGCATTAGTCTATTAATGCTGTTGTGTCTAGGGCTGTCACCATCAGGAAATTTTAGTTAGCGATTAATTGTCATACAAATAAGTGCGATTAATGATTTAATTATCTTTTTCTGTTCATTTTTTTCCTACTATTATAGCATAAGCCTAAAAATAATTTAATAATATACATACATCTTATAAAGAAGAAGAACTGGTTCAAGACAGTTCATTAATGTAAAAGCAGCAGGGAATATGCAAGCATCCGAGTATTTTAATGCAATTTATTTAATTGGAAAAGTTGGATGGAAGCTACAAAATTAGGCAAAATGACCACAATATATAGCTAAAAAGGTTTTACACTCTGTGTTTCTTTCTTTATGTTCATAAAGACAAATGCGTTTGTGAATAAATAATGATGTAGCAAGTACATGACAGATCAGTTGTTTGGGCCGATTGCATTGCACAACAATTTTAAACTTGGCTTAAACACACTGAAATTAAGCAGCAAAGGACTGTCTGTAAATTAACAATGATGCAAGAGACCCGTTATTGGACCAAAACAAATGCAAAGTAATGTGTGTGACAGTTGGTGGCGCTAATTCTCCGCTCAGGTGCCATTAAACCATAGCACATGCCATAGCAGAAAAAGGGGGTGTAATGAGATGATGTCATTATAAGAGTGCCAGTCAAACCTCAAACAGTGGGAAATGACGTGGAAATATTGATGGAAATATGACATTTCTGTTTGTTTCATCCAGTTGTTTTTATACAGGAGAATGGAAACCCTTCTAATGATTATGGTCCGCTCAAGTAATCACAATCAGGGTACTATGTAATAATTGTGACAGGCCTAGTTGTTTCTTCAATAATACAATTTAGAATAGAGATGGCTGTTTAGTTTTATTTGTCAAAGCCTACAAGATCTTCAAGGGCAGTGCATGAGTCAACCATTTATTTCAGAACACGTGTATTGGGGAGTTTGTGTTATTTGTCTTTTCTACATCCTAGTGGCTGGCGGTGTGATGTGTGTGACCTCCAGGAGAATATTTGGATGAACCTGACGGACGGCAAAGTGCTGTGTGGTCGCAGGTATTTTGATGGCTCTGGGGGCAACAACCATGCCCTTCTCCACTTCCAAGAGACAGGATACCCACTTGCTGTCAAACTCGGTACCATCACACCTGATGGAGCAGGTAAGCAGACGTCACAATGAATTTTCTGCAGTAAAAATGTTAAAAGTCAATTTATTTTGACTACGTAGACGGAGAACTTGTTTCCATCTAGCCAATCCAACTGCTTCATTTTAAAATCATGTTTGGATAAAGCCGTATTGTCACTCGTTCTATCATGGGCTCACGGTAACACTGACTAAGAGCCAGAAAACAGCCTGCTACGCAACACAAAGAGCCTCAGACAACCCACATTAGCTTTCATGCTAAAGTCTCCTTCTCATCTAACTTACAACCATGAACACGTGTTGTTCTGCACAGTAGCTTGTTGAACGGGCCACCAATAAAACATACACCAGGGGAAAATGCACTCTCGTTCCCTGTTGGCCGTTCAGTCGGCTGGCTGCTGTCAATCAAACGCAGTCACTGACACCAGCAGGCTGAGACAAAGGGGAGCATTTCTGATCTTTCCCTGTTGACTTTTTTTCTAACATTTCATAATAATAACAAAACATATTGACGTTATTTTTGTCTGCTAAAAGGGATAACTAAATGTGATTTGAATTGGACTTTAAATATTGAGGGCATAATATGTGAGCTATGGGTCATCTCTGTTATTAAAAGTTGTTGGACTATATACAGTAAGTGCATTTGTTTGAAGCTTAGTGCTTCATTGCCCTTAACTTCCACTGCTGTTTTGTATGTCCAGATGTGTATTCCTATGATGAGGATGACATGGTGTTGGATTCCAAGTTACCAGAGCACCTAGCTCACTTTGGCATTGACATGATGACCATGGAGAAGGCAAGTCTGTGTTTCTGCTGTTTTTAGTGGAAGCAAACTTTTTTTTGGTATTTTTTTTTTTTTTTTCTTTTCTCTTATTGACAGTTGCAACTGGTTTACTATGTTCGACATCAGATCAAGTTCTTGTATTGCTCAACCCTTTGCTTTATGAGTGTGTCACAAATTTAGTCCGAGAAATTGGATTTTTGTCTTGTTGGCAGACATCCAGACAGTTATGGCTGGCTCTGCCTCATAGAGCAGCCGTTGATTACATGGTATTACTAAGAGGTCTAAAATTTAGCAGAAGTGTTAGAGAGCCAATAGCACTTCAAAAAGTAATTCATTTTATTTAATAATTGGCCATCTTTTTTTGTCTGATTCTCCTTTCTTGTTTATGCATAATTTTACCTTTTACTTATGTATATGTTTATATAACATATTATTATATTAATGTTACTGATGGACTATAAAAATACAGTCATATCTCCTTGTGTGCTCTTACTTTCATGGCATACCCATTATCATATCAGCCTACTTTGCTCAGATATTTTCCTACACACCTGTTTCTTCTGATTCCCTGCTGCCATTAATTTCTATGCCACCTGCTCTCCTCCCATGCAGAGTGCAGACTACACAGTTATAAAAGTGTAACATCTCTGTACCTCTCACTGTGTACTGTAATGTTGTTCCTTGTCTTGCTAATGTATTGCTTCACACACATAATGATGTTGCACAGACAGGGGGTGGAGGAATTGGGCTAAAATGGAGCAGAAGACAAAGTGCAGCACTTAGTGCTCTGATGATGTGTTTTGTAGTTTATCCCTTGTCTGCCTGCTGTCATTACTACTTCGTATTGGCTAAACTTGCTCATCATTCTCAAAACTTTTAAGCGTTTACACATGAAGGCTGCCGCATAGAATTTCATGTCCTTGTACCCTGCCTCCTTCATTCTCTTATCTCTTTGACTTTCATTTCTCTCAGACTGAGAGGACGATGACAGAGCTGGAGATTGCTGTGAACCAGCGTGTGGGGGAGTGGGAGGTTATCCAGGAATCTGGGACCACCCTGCGTCCCCTGTTTGGGCCCGGCTTGACTGGCATGAAGAACCTGGGAAACAGCTGCTACCTCAACTCTGTCATGCAAGTGCTTTTCACCGTTCCAGACTTCCAGAGCAAGTCAGTACCCTCTCTCTACTCATAGCCCCGATCCTCCTGTTCCTCCCAGTTGTTATATTGACCATGTCACTTCCTGTGACAGGACTATTAGTTCTTATGGCAGACCCAAATGAAAATATTGCTATAAAGTGGGTTATTGCAGCGGTAGTGGTGAAATAATTATTCCTGATTTCTTAAATATTCTTCTAAAAAGTCACACTATCCAGCATTAACAGTAAAATACTAAATGTAAAGAATTTGTTCCATATCCTTCACTTCATGCCTTCCAGATACGTGTCTAACATCGACAAGATCATTGATGAAGCCCCGAGCGACCCCACCCAGGACTTCAAAACCCAAGTGTGAGTGTCCTTTCCTAATGTGTGGTTATTTTCTATGACGAGCTCTTGTTTTACCATTAGATACCAGGAAACGTCTCAGTGGTACGGCTGGAAGTCAAGGACAGTGTTTGATAAAATATTACAAATTCCAAAGTGCATTCTTTTGCATACCTCTCCTCCTATAGCACAATTCAATTCAAACCTACACCCTGCCAACTTTCCCATTTTGTCTTGAAAATGTTGCCATCATGCACAGTAGATGAAATAAACCATCCACATAAATATGCACAAGCACACTCATCGTGTGCCAGCTGTCAGCCACAAAGCCGATTACAGACTCCTTTCCAGGCAGCTCCGTGTTTAAATGTGATTTTTGTTTTTGATGTGGGTTGTCTTCCAGAATCGAAATGCTCTATTGATATCAGCAGGGTTTAGACAGACCTATATTGACTCTTGGCCTCGTGTCGTTTTAGCTTTATGCCATTGCAGGAAAAAGAGCTTTGCTTCTACTGTGTCTCATCTAAACTGACAGAGCGTCCCATTGTGAAAACAAAAGTGAAACCTTAGTCTGGTATGATCAACATTGCTCATGTGTATGTCCTATACAGTAACTTGACACTCTTTCAGTGCAGTAACTTGTTTTACACAATAATCTTATGTTTCCACTTAAAATTGAAATCTGCCAGATTTGATGTGTATCTGGTCTAATTCTAAACAATCTCTACTTTTGTTGCTGTACAAAAACTTTTTTATTCCCGTCAGAGATGAGAAAGTCTTCTCCCTGATTAAACATTCTATCATGTTATTTGAATGCCAAAAATACATCTAGGCCTATCCAAATCCTCCTCCTGCGTGAGACTGTGGTATATTGTTGGATGTGCAGTGATGTCAGCTTTGTTTGTTTATCACAGAGCCAAGCTCGGCTACGGTCTGTTGTCGGGAGAGTATTCCAAACCAGCACCAGACCCTGGAGATGAAAATGGTGTATCTGAACCCAGGGTAAGAAGAAACAATCAGTCACAGTGGATTTACAAGTCTTAGGTTTCGCAGATATCTGTGGCACATGTGGGATTTACTCTCAGAAATAAGTGAGAATGCGGTCTACCTAATATTAGCCCTCACTGTAGACAAATCAGGATTCTCATGCTTTGATTGCAGGGAGACCAAATCGGTATAGCACCACGAATGTTCAAAGCACTCGTTGGGCGGGGCCACCCAGAGTTCTCCACCAATCGACAACAGGATGCTCAGGAGTTTTTATTGCACTTCATAAACATGGTGGAGGTAAAGTAACACTCTCATTCTGCATCTGTATTTGGTCCCCAGATTTTGTCTTATGTTATTATTTATTTTCGCCCACAGAGGAACTGTCGCTCTGGGTCCAACCCATCTGAAGCCTTCAGGTTCCTGGTGGAGGAGAGGATTGTGTGTCAGCAGTCACAGAAAGCCAAGTACACACAGCGGGTGGATTACATCGTCCAGCTACCTGTGCAGATGGACCAGGCTACCAACACAGGTGACGGGCTGATGGGATACGATGTCCAACTCAATCTGCAATTTCACAATTCTGCTCCTCGTGGGGTGCAGAGGCCGTAGTTGTAGCATAGGTTTATGTTGCCAGTGTGCGGCAGGTAGCAAGATAGTGCTGGGAAATTCGAAAAACAAAAACAGGGAGCCCAGAAAAGAAAATGTGGGAATAAAATTTCCAGTTTAATACAAAAAAGGCAATGACAGTTATATTCTTGAGGAGAAGAAGACGTGTAAGAAACCTACTGTCAGGTTTGGGTGCGTGATACTTTTTCATGTTGTTTTTATTTTTTTTATTTCTTGCTGTATAGTACTCCTCCTGACAATTAAACTGATCTTTGTGTGTAAAATCGGTGGAGTGCCACTTTAAGGTGGTAACATGAAGGCTCTGCATGTGTGAGACAGATCCTTTTTTAATTTTTTTTAAATCCTAAAAGATGTTTCCCCACACCTTTTAGACATACAGTATATGCTTTATATCCTGAGTTGTGTTAATACTTTCTTGTCACACAGTGGTGTACAAGTTGTTTTTCTCAACCATGCACATATTTCTCTAACAGAAGAGCTTCAGGAGGCAGAGCGCCGGCGGGAGGAGGGGGACTCATCAGCCCCCACAGTGCGTGCACAAATCCCCTTCACAGCTTGCATGGCAGCCCTCAGCGAACCAGAGGTCCTCACAGACTTCTGGAGCTCAGCTGTGCAGACAAAGACTACTGCTACCAAGTATGAAGAGAGACAGCCACAGATACTGAAAGTGATGAATGGAATGAAATCTTAAGATGTATTTTATTTATACCAGCCTTTGTCTCATTTGTCAGAACGACCCGCTTTGCCTCGTTCCCTGACCACCTGGTCATCCAGATTAAGAAGTTCACCTTTGGGCTTGACTGGGTTCCTAAGAAACTGGGTGAGCAAAGATATTATTAAATGTTTGTGTTGAAAAGATTGATGTGTTTCTTGCTGTACACAAAAGTGTGTATTCCTAACAGAGGTGGAAATCTGCTCACTGAAACACGCTAGGCCATAGTATAGTCTAAAGGATTTTGTAAACTCCTGATACAAACAGTTTTTCTTATTCAAGTCCCAAGAGCTCATTAAAGTTAAATTACAGAGATTTGGGAGGCCATTAATGATGACAATCAGCTTTTCTTCCATTTTGTTGAAAGTTCTTTAATGTCGTTTGGTGGAGTAGAGAACAACTCTGTGTTTCCGTCTTAATCAACATGAATGCGACTGTTTGTCTCCACGTTGTTGCTTCTGCATGTGTTACGACTCCCAAGTTGGTCTTGGGGAGAAGGGAGTATCGCAAGATTGAGGAGTCAGTTTGTACTGTTTTTCAATCTTTTATTGAAATATATGGAAGCTTAACTTTAACTGGCCCTGCCCAAAGTAACAAACCCACTAGCCTTAAGTAGAAAACACGAAACCACAATACTAAAACTACCCAAAAGGAAAATATTTAATCCTAAACCTAACTCCCTATCTAAAAAAAAAAAAAAAACAGAAGAAAAGAGAATGGCAGCTCTCCTCTGCAGAGCTTTCAGGCAAGAAGTTAACGGTAGTAGTTAAGATACAAGGATAAACCACTGATTAACTAAAGTTTGACAACAACATACTAAAAGAGCTAAGTTTTGACAAAATAGCTCACATTGCACACATACTCGGGGTGTAAACAGGCAGCAAAAAGGCCAAGTGTAGCTCCTCAGCCCTTACATACCCCCAGAAGGACTGTGATTAGTCGCAGGTCCCCAGATTCACTGGTCTCTAGGGTTGTTGAGGGGTTTAACAGCTTGTCAGAGCATCTCAACTTTCCCACATCGAGCCACTTGGCCACTTTTTAGTCTTTGAGTAATGTTGGACGACTTTTTCAGCGTCCAGCTCACAGTGAAAAGCATCCTGTCACGTCTCCAGTTACTGAGTCTGTGTGTGGGAACGGGGTTGAGTTTGATAGTGTACTCTCCAATGTCCTGATATGGGTAAACAATGAACTTGTTATAGCAAACACCACTCCTCTATAGTTTTCCATACATTGGGACACCTCGTTGTACATTATCATTCTTAAGAATACTATCAACAATTGTAATATAATGTCAATATATTAAGGTGTGGAAAATGGCCTTCCCACCAAACAGCTTAACAGGCTTCAAATCATTCAGAACTCGGCTGCCCGTATTATTGCCCACACCAAATCATTCGACCCCATCACCCCCACTCTCATCCAACCACATTGGCTCCCAGCCCAATACCGGATTGACTATAAAAACCTTCTGCTTACCTTCAAAGCCCTCCACAAGATAGCCTCCACTTATCTTTTTGAGCCCCCCCCCCGCCGCTCCTTGCTCTCCCCCTCAGCTGGTCCCCACCTCACCGCTCAGCAGCATGGGTGCTAAGGCTTTCAGCTGCACTGCTCCCAGGATTTGGAACTAAACTAACCTCATTATGATTTAAAACAAACATTTGGACTTCCAGTGGATGATGGGTAATTTGAAATGGAACGCAGTTTTGAATGCTTTATGATTTTTTATTGTGCAGACGTGAGCATTGACGTTCCTGATACTCTGGATCTGAGCGCCCTGCGTGCAACCGGTCAGCAGCCAGGGGAGGAGCTATTACCAGAGGTGGCCCCGCCCCCACTCATGACCCCAGATGTCGAGGTTAAAGGTATCCTGGGTTCCCATGGCAACGAGGAGGACGACTCACTCTACTCCCCACTGCTGTGTTAGTCTGTCTGTCATTTCTGCTCTTTTCCTTCTTCCTCTGTGACGCTCTTATTTGTCCACCCTTGTTTCCTCCTTTTCTTTTCTGCCTTTTCTGTTTTCTTGCGTCCCTCCGTTGCTTTATTATTTGTTTCCTTTTTTCATAATGTGAAGTGATTTGAGTTACATTTCAAATTAAAGAAGCAATAACTTAATGTTTCTGTTTTTGGAGTATATGAGTTCACGTTTCTATATATTATTTTCATTATTTTGCCTTTTGCTTTTGTTAATATAAAGGCAGTGCTCAGGACACAAAAATAGAACGGCATTGTTTTTCCTTTTGTAGACCAGCAAACAAACAAACAATGTACAGCCAAGTAATTCGACTTTTTCCTCTCAACACACTTCCAGCTCCAGTCCTTGATGACTCCACTGTGTCCCAGTTATGTGAGATGGGATTCCCACTGGAGGCCTGCAGGAAAGCTGTGTACTACACTGGGAACACTGGAATCGATGCTGCCATGAATTGGATCATGAGCCATATGGATGACCCAGGTGTGCAGAGCAGTGGGAATTTATAAGAAATCAAATCATCAATCACTCTGACCGCTTCCGTCGCTCTTCATTTTCCCATTTTCTTTCTGATTGGCTGCAGACTTTGCGGCCCCCCTGGTGTTGCCAGGCTGCAGCTCCGGCCCTGGGACCACACCCACAGAGAGCCTCTCTGAGGAGCACCTGGCAACCATCGTCTCCATGGGCTTCAGCCGAGACCAGGCAACCAAAGCACTTCGAGCCACGGTTAGAATCAAACTGAGATGGGGATTTCACTAATTTCACATGTCTCTTGTGTAAAAGTACTGCTCCCTTTGTAATGTAGCCACGTTTTTGCCGTTCTTAGAGGAAAAATAAGTAAAATGAGTAAAATGGGTCACAGGACAAAGCGCCGCTGATGAACTACAGTAGCAGACAGAAAACATCCGCTGACTAACTTAAAATGTCCGTACGACTTTTGGCTTTTACTGAGGCAGCTACAGACATTTTTTTAGGTGCAGTAATTTGTGGAAGCTTTTTACCAACATATGCGCAGGTCACGATCTACATTTAGATAATTTTTTTGCCACTTATTTGTCGGCGGGTCACTTTTACACAAGTGAACTAGTTAGGCAAAGAGCTGCAGGTACCAGTTTGGGTGACCCTCAAACCTTCACCCCACATGGTCAAGGTAAGCAAAGCTTTTCTTTCTGTGCTCTTGTCCTGTCATTAGCTACAGTACCAGACTCATGTCGAGTCAGACAAGACACTTTTGCAGCATGGCTCTGCTCTTTCTCTTATTTTCTTACACTCAGAAGCTACCCTGTTGACAGTTATATTATTAAATGATATTGGGTCCTTTTCAACTAATTAGAAATAAACGCAACTACCACATAATGTATTTTGCAATGTTTCTGTAATCTGATGGCCACCCTCTGAGGAAATGACAATCTATCTTTGGCTGTCTAACTTAAAATAAATATTGTACTTGTACTGTAAAATCAAAACAGACTCCTGGAAAAGCTTATAATTGACCTAAAGCTCAATTTGTTCGTATTCTTTAATAATGTCTCTTTAACTGGTGTTTCTTTCACAGAGTAATGTCCTGGACCGGGCAGTGGACTGGATCTTCTCCCACCTAGATGACCTGGAGTCCATGGATGTGTCTGAAGGCGGTCGCTCAGCCGCCGACAGCGAGGGTGGCAGGGATCCTCCGCCTGGGCCTCGTGTCAGAGACGGACCAGGCAGTGAGTGAGAAGGAGGAGAGAGGAGCCGATCAAAATGACCATTATCTCAGAATGTCTCCTCACAAATGAGTTGCAGAGGTGTATTCAGAAACATGAAATCTCAATGGCAGCGACATTACCATTGTCTATTTAAAGTCTAATGTTCCGTAGGGCATCATAATATGATTTCATATTTTCTAACCATGTATTTTTTCTAATTATAATTGAACTCATGGTTTCTCTCCTTTTATCCAGAGTATGAGTTGTTTGCGTTCATCAGTCACATGGGGACAAGCACGATGTGCGGCCACTACGTCTGTCACATCAAGAAGGATCAGCAGTAAGTGCTTACTTGCTTTTTTTCGTTGCTTTTTTGAACATGAACATATTGACAGAAATGAAGTGTTAACAGTGACATGTTTTAGTCAAGTGTTTTTCTTAGCTGTTTTAGTAAGTGTTTATTTGCACTCTGGCTTCGATTGCTGTTCAAAAATATCCTTGCCTGTCTCCGATCCTGAAAGAAAATGAATTTAATATGGATCCCATGTTCTGATAGGACGGGTTGCAGTCCCGTAACTTTTATGCTTTCTGTTCTCTAATCAGTTGTGCGTTTATTCATTAACTCTCTTTGAAAATCATGTTCTAAAGTAGCTGGTTTTACGGTGCCTCAGCAGGGGGCACCATACTCCAGGTCTGGTCTGAACAAAAATAGCTGCTAATGTGAACACAGTGCAAGTATTAACCTGCCACAGAACCGAGGGTTAAATGGTTTGTATCCACTTAGGAAGTCACCACCCAAGTGGTGATATATTTTAATTTCAAATAAGACCTGTTCATTTAAAAAGCCACTCTATTAGGTGAACATAATCAAATCCATAACATCTCTCTCTCTGTTTCACAGGTGGGTCATCTTCAATGATCAGAAGGTGTGTGCTTCAGAGAAACCTCCCAAAGACCTGGGATACCTCTACTTCTACCGGAGAGTGGCTGAATGAGACACGGGAGCGTTACACGCGGGGTGAACACACACGACAACATACATGGTCACGCCCCCACCAATCTCTTACAAATGCCCTGGCACGCTTCACAACTGACAAAAGTGTAAATAAATGTCTCAGATTGCATATATTACACGGTTAAATAAATTGGTGCAGATGTACAGATAAGGTGTTAGGGGGAGATTTTTCTTTGATTCATTGATTGCAAACCATGGGCCTGTTCAGAGAAGCAGATTCAGTTAGTTACCTGGACAATAATGCTGAGTGAAACTGAGAACCATCTGCAATCTGCTAAAATACCTGTTCCAGGTTTTACACAGCAAATGTATCCAGATAATTCAGAAAGCCTGCTTCATGTAACAGGCCCCAGACATTAGAGGGACTGTGGTTGCTAAGTCCATTCACTCCGTTTTAAAAGGTATGCTTAACTGTCACGTTAATCTGTGTCCTGACTATTGATTTCCACTGCGTCAGTAGTCACTGCCCCTCCCCATCAAAATATGTTGCTTCCAGCCCCCTCTTCTTTTATTGGACAGTTGCAGCTTGGTGTCTCCTGTTTAGCCTGGCGCCAACTCCTCCTCTACACGATTCAACGAGGAAGTAAAAACAGCTCAACATCCACGATGAGAGGAAATGTCAGTAAATCAAACAAATAACAGCTCAAATGTGTTAAAAAAAAGCAAATAAAAAAAGTCAAAACACCAATGCAACTTGTTTTTCTTAAAAGTGTGGTGAGGGTGATATCTGGGTGATTTTTGGTTTATTTTGTTTTTATTTTGCAAACATCCTTTGTTACTCTGCTGTGACAAATAAAGAATTGTCTTTCTGTCATTCTGGCTTTAATTCCATTTTTTTTAATGATTATAATCATGTGGTCAGTTTTCAGCTTACTATCTCTACTCTACTTGGTTTTTATGATTTCGACGACATGATTCAGAATTAGTGATGTGTTGATACAGTCCTAGAAATTGTCCGTTTAACACATCATGGTTAATGCTTGTGTCCTTTCCCTATAAATGTTTTTAAGCCACTGTAAGGGAACTTTGCTCAGCTTTATGTAAAAGCTGTGTACAAAATCCCAGGCTTAGTTTGCGAGAACGCGCAGGCATCAAGAGCAAAACCACGAAGAGCTGGGGTTTGCATTGGCCTACAACTTTCCAAAGTGCAGGTTTCTTTTTAGATGTCTTCCGCCTTCTACAGTTTTTGCATCCTTGTTCTCTTGTGTTCGATGAGAGAGGATGAGGAAAGATTTTGGCCTTCAGTAACGGCACCAAAAGACAGCACTGGCTCAAAATTAAGGTAAGAGCTCAAACCAGCTTATGAAATCGAGTTGTATATTGTAAAATGAAATTATTGAACTAAATGTGACCATTCTGAAACCATTTGTCTTTTGCTCTGTAATGTAGTTCAAACTTAAAATAATGACAGATGAACCAATTTAATCACAGGTTGCTATTTTCTGTCCCCCTATTGCTTTGCAATCATAACGAAATGTTTTAGAAACTGTTAAGAGTAGGAGCTTGGAGGAAATGCTCTTTAACAAATCTGAAGGGGAAAAAAGGGCTTAACCATGTCTCCAAGCATTAAGTGTGTATATTAAGGCCAATCTGTTTTTAAAGGTTAAAGATTCTTTATGATCTCAATTAATAACTATTATTCAGTAACAGAGGTGAAAAATATTGAAATGTCAAATGTGACTTTTTAGAGGAATTTTCATACAGTTATCTGAAGTCTTCATTATCTGGTCATATTGTAATTATTCTGGCTATCCAAAAAAACTAAAATATAAAGATCTCCTTTGTGGCTTTAAAATTAGAAATTGTTGAAATAAGTTGGAGTATTTTAGCTTACTGAAGGTAATTATTAAACCTCTGAAAATGTTTCGAAACAAGATAAGAGAAGAGGATTAGCTTGTCAGACTTTGTACAAGAATTTATTTGATTCAGTTGCCTTATTGATAACAAAACTGCACAACAAAAGTATTGCTTTATTTTTTTAAACAGCACCGATGTATCTTAAATCTGGAACGGGTCTACAGCAAAGCAGCTTGACGTGCATTATTGAGCACGTTAATAAAATACCAAAGAGCCAAAATATATGCTGGAATTTTCCCAGTGACATTTTTTTTTAGTATATTTTTGTGAAGCAAGTTTTAAAATTTGATACAAAGGAAGGAAGTAGAGAGCTTTGTTGGTGGTTAGGGATCACATGTTTCTGGGTGAACTGTGCTCGTCTCAAACAGAAGCTATGTGCGGTGTCTCTAACCTGGAAATTTGCGTCCTTGAACTACTGCATTCACTTTGCATCTCTGTAATCATTTTGTCTTGACAGAGGTGTTACATTTGTGTCTGTTGTGTGTTCTCCCGTTAGATCCAACGATAAAAATGAGGACCGTCATGTGGTTTGGGTTTGGTGAGTGAATATATTTCTGGCAAATGATTGTAAATAATCCTTTAAAATAAAGGTTAATGACTTGCCAGTTACCTAGATCCAAATATGACCCTTTATGTTTACGAGACTTTTTTTTAAATCCACCTGGGAAAATAGCTGCAGCTCTTCCAACAGATGGGGGTCAGTCGATTAAGGCGTCATACTAATGACGTCATACTACGTTTTACGCGATGTTCATGTTTTTCATATTCATTTAAATGGCCAGGGTATATCTAACAACATAACAATTTGAGAACATTTTACACTGCAGCAGACAGCAAACCCGCATACTGTATGTTAAAGCAGCCACAGCAACTACACAGTCAGCAACAGGAGCTAAGGCACGGGAGCTGCGAGGAGATGAAGAGGAGGAGACAACGCCTGGACGTGAGCGAGAAACGAGCAGTTTATCATAGTTTATAATAATGCAGCGCAGTGAGGATGCAGACTAGTGGTGCGCAGATTGGGTGGGCCGGGTTATAACAATGACCACTGATTAATAGCGGATGCGTTTGGGGGGGGGGTTGAAATAGGGTGAAGTGTCTCCCCATTAAGAGCGACGCTGTGCGCATTTACGCACGAGGCACAGCAGTGTGACTTCACTGATTATTTAACTCTCCAGGATCGGTCGGGATCTAATGTTCATTAGTGTTCTTCTGCGCACACAAAAGGTCACACAGACACACACACACACACACACACGGCCCAGGCTGACACAGTGAAACTGTTTGGAACAACGTTTATTTCTGTGTCCTCTGGTGAGTTTCCTCTCACCTGTCAAGTTTGTACAACTTTTAGTTTTGCTGCTTAAATGGCCCACGGATATCCGCTGAGGCATTACTGCGCGCACGGAAACATTTAAAATGAGTGGCAGCAGCCTCTCCAATCGTTAAAGAAAATCATTAAAGAAAGCACTCGTGCGTAAATACAACACACACTAAAGAAATCACCTGGAAAGCTTGAGCCGCTCGACATCATTTAAAAAGTTAATATAGCCTACGGGGTCCGGAAGCGGTGGAGAGAAATGTCCATGCGGGTGCGGGTCCCTAAATTGGAGAAAAGAATTCGTTTGGGTGGATGATTTATACGTAGGCAACATGTGGATTCATATCATATCAGAGCTATAGCATATCTGTCACTGTAAACAGAGACTCCAGTCTGCAGTGTAGTTCATGCACTTAACTGATAAACCAATTAAACCAAGAAATGTAGAGGAACATTAAGAGACACGGCTGAACTTCCGTCCACGTGCTCTCTCTTGCTCGTCCGCATGAGTGCACTCTCTCTCCCTGCTGCAAGTCTGCATCGTACTTTTTTAATGGTTGTTCTAATGCCTGGTATTAGGGGGTCCTGCAGCCCCCCTTGGCACCCCTACTTCCGGTGTCCATGGTTTTACTCATCCCAGATTCCTACCAACTCCCTAAATTCAACATGATAAATTGGCCTTTAGCTTCAAACTCACTATATGAGTCTCCAATGCAAAGTAATGAGAATATATTGTAATAACATCAGTTTGTCCTTGTCTTAATACACAGCGTTTGTGGTATTCTCTTGTGAATATATCATTCCAAATGAGCTTAATGAATGTGATCCTCTCTCTTCAGTGCTGGGTGCACTTTCTGCTGCAGGCAAAGTGATCCTCACAAAACCAGGGGAGAGTACCACATTGGAGTGTGGGGTCAACAGCTACGCTAGCAGCCTGGTGTGGCAACGTGAAAATAACATGATTATTACAATTGATGGGAAGACCGGCTTCCATCGCAAAGGTATAAACAGTCAAACTATAGACATTACCTAGAGCACAATATGTTGTTTTAAAATCTTCACTGTTGCTCATTACACTACATGTATTTTCTGCATCAGGCAATAGTAACATTGTGCCACGGTCAAAGGTGAAGCACGCAAATCTGGACATCTCGGGAGTGACGAAAGAAGATGCTGGAAGGTTCACTTGCGTGGCAGATGGGAAGTCTCACGAACATACACTTCTTGTGGTCTCAGGTAAGCAGCAGACCCAATAAAAATGTATTTGCAAATAATTCTTAGCATTGCATGGAACACAGAGTGAGTGGGGTTTATCTCATCATGACAGTTAGGATTTTGAATCAGACAAAACAGAAGTGCATATTAAATACTTATCTCTTTGGTGATACTCATTGTATTGTGTTACATGAAAATCCTCCCCATTTACACCTACAGCACATAGATTAATGAAAGATTTTAAAATACACCTGTATTTGAAAATAGTCTTTTGAAGAATTAAGGAGTTTTCTATCACAGATCAGTTTTACTGAGAACAATAATTTCAGCAAATTTACGAAATTATTGAAATATCTTTTGAAGAATATATTTTAAAAAAGAAATATTATGCAACAATTAAAATAAATTAAACAAATAATTTTAAAAAGAATGGTAAAACTATCCATTATCCAAATCTTGTCCCTAATTTGGCTCAAACTCCAAAAACACTGGATCCTACATTTCCCATAATACACCTCCATAATGTCTTTTGCAAGACCCTCCCTGCCTGGTAGACCTCCACATCTTTAAAACTCCTCTCCTCCAGATTGGAAAATAGAGGCGTCCTGTTCGTAATTTGTAGTCTCCAAGCCCAGACTGAGATAACCCTGATGACATAATCAGGGTTATTTCTTCAAACGTCAGAAGACCCCTTGTTTTACAACTATTTTCACAAGCTCTCTTGATGATTAAACTGACTTTCATGTGTCTCCATTTGTCCATGAATAAGTATCATGATATATTTTCATTCTGCTCCTCCCATTGTGTCATAAGGATGCGTCACGTTCCTAATGATCTGGATGAAGTCCTTTGTGCAGCATGGCCTCCCCTTTCTCTTTGTGATTCTCACTGTGTCCTCGCCCCCGTCTCTTGTCCCTCTCTCTGTCAGTCTGGGCCAGCCCCACCAGTGCTCTCCAGCTGGGCACTGAGGCTACGCTCCACTGTCAGGTGAACGGTCTAGACCAAGGCACCACAGTGCAGTGGAAGAGGCCAGATGAAAGTCAAACAGGGTCACACACAGTCCAGCTCAAATCTGTGACCTCCTCAGATGCAGGGACCTGGAAGTGTACATTCTCCTTTGGCAGGGAGTTGTACAATAAGAACTTAGATATCGAAGTTGAAGGTAGGACACTGGCCTCTACCAAAGTCTTTGCATATGGTTTTTGCCACAGTGAAAGCTACCTATGTGGCCACTGGTAAAAGCAAGATGTGTGTTTTTTCTTTCAGTGCCTGCTCCTAAAACAACTGCACCAGTCACTTTGCAAGGCTCAAAGGACGTCAGTAAGCCAACCTGTCCCGGCTGTGCGTACTGCTTGTGTTTGTTTGTGTAAACCTTCTGACTATGAGCACATATTGCCAGAAGTGATTCTTCACTGGATGTGTCATTTATTCACTATCTTCGCTTTCTGCCGTGATCTGTTTTCATGGCTCAACCAGGTGTTACTCCAACCAGTGGTGCTCTGCTGCTGGGGCTCAGCTGGTGGGTGTGGGTTGCTGCTGGTGTCGGCTGCCTGGTTGTGCTACTCCTGATGGTCTTTGTCATTGTCTTGTGCAAGAGGATCAGAAGAAGGAAGGTAAGCAAAGAAAATCATCCAGGCAATCTTCATATGCTGCTTTGTAGATTGAAATTGATAGTCGGGGAAGATGGGTTACTGAAGCAAAGAAAAAAAATATAACGTGATATTTTTTCTGTTATAGAGAAAATTGCAGAAGATGAAGTATGACCGCCAGCTACTGAAGTCCAAGCCGTTCTGCCAGTGTAACTGGTAAATGTTCTTAACTTGCTTCTATCTTGTAAAAAAGTGACTTTATCCCCTCTCTAGTAATCTCTGTTCACTTTACAGATGCTTTCTAATAGACTCTATTCACTTTATATTAGTGACTGTTTGACCTTCATTTTCACTGTGCCTTTTACCAAGTACTTCATTATTGTCTCGTAATTAGTGTGAAAACTTCTCCTCTTTCCTCTCTTTATCACAGCCCAGCAGCTGCAGAAAAACCACAGCAAGGACGCCGGAAAGAGAAGCCATCAGCCCTCCCTCTGCAACCCCAGCTAATGGAGTCACATGAAAGGCAGATCGAAGAAAGGAGAGATAGACAAAAAGAAAGAAAGAGAGAGAGAGGGGGAGTGAGAGGAGGGGGAAGAGAGGAATAGATAGAGATAAAGAGAAAAGAGAGCGCGAGTGAAAGAGAACCCCAGTGTGAATATGGCATGAATGTAAATGGGCTTTTGAACGCTCTTGATGAAAATAAAAATCAAATGTAATGATGTGGGCACTTTGAGCTTTTCCACCAAATATAACCAGTGGACTGAATGCAAATCGGCTCTTCCACTGCAAGAGAGAACAGCAACAGTCTGTACTTTAGTTTTACAGCCTAAAGTTGTTATGCAGCCTATTGACATGTTAAGCCTATACTTAAATACAGCATTGTCAACTTCTAACGCGCTGCCTTCCATCCTAAATGTAATTCTGCTGATTTAGATATATTCTCTTTCTTGTGTTTCTGTGTTTTTGATTAGATTAGTTTTTTGTATACTTAATTTCTGTAGCTTGTAAATGAATAGATTAGAATACTGTATTGAAATTTGATGTCTTTCTTCCTCAGTCAATAAACTATTAGGAACTGCAAAATGTGCAAAATTATTTCTATCCTCATATAACTGAACGTTGAGGCCTCTGTGAGTGAAATCAAATCACAAAGAGTGAAGCTGAATGTGTATCGTTTCCTGTTCGTCCCCTGTGTGTTTAGGTCATTTTAAAACTACTGGAAACAATAATAATAAAAAGGACTTTATAGAGAGTTAATTACTGACGGGATATACACTGAATGTATATTTCCATGCTAAATGTTAAGGATTATAACTTTCACCTTGTTCAGCATAATATAGAACATTATCTTTACTCTTTTATGCCATAATATGCTTTCAACCGTGCCTTCATTGGTTCAGAAGCTCTGTATTCCCCACAACTGGTGCAGTACAACACAGGTGTTGACTCCAGTGCAGCACTACATGTAATGAAACACACAGTAAACACCTGTTTCACAGAGTAACACAAGACCACCAACGGCACACATACATATATAATGCATACGCACGTACATACGTACTGTACATACATATTCATTTGTATTTAAGAGTTGTTAAGTAAATTGTTAAGAAATTCTTCTACTTTGTAACATGAACCTACTTTACAAAACTTCTGCATGGTCAACATTGTGTGTGTGAGAGAGAGAGATCCTATGTAAACCTAATATATGTAATCTATTTAGTACATAACAGAAAGGATTGGATCATAGAGGTGTCTGACTTCCTGTGTGTGTGTGTGTGTGTGTGTGTGTGCGTGCGTGCGTGCGTGTGTGTGTGTGTGTGTGTGTGTGTATGAAAGAGACACCTACAGTGCAGCCTACCAAATGTCAGAGCTGAACTCATCGCGGCACTGACAACATCACATGTGAGTACTCCGAAACATAGGCTACTGTATATATTCTCGGTATTCTACTTGTTAATAGCTGAATTAAGGGATATTCTTACAGAGGGAAGATTCATAAATCAAGATAGCAATATGTTTGTCTACGAGGGCACAAATTGTTTCTACAAAATCTCTCAGATGCTGCCTGAGATCCGCTCTTGTAGACATGAGCAAAGGGCCACTGAGGGGCAAGGCTGTAGTATTAAAATCAGGTCTCGTTCGAGGCCACATTTTAAAACTCTTTGCCTTGTTCCAAATACATATTGAGTTGTCTTGGCCATGGTCTGGTTTTGTCTGTCTTGTTTGTATTTTGCCTCAAAAACTGATGATCTCAAATAATTACAAGAAAATGATGAGCCAGAATATCTCCAATGTTCTGGCTGAATGCCCTTGAATATTTGACTGATTAAAAACACAGATGAATTGGATCATGTAAAACAATGCTGAATGACTTACTCTTCGTTTTATCACTAGCCTCAAATAAAATAAAAAAAAAATACTGTATCAGTCTCGACCTATGGATTTGACCCTCTATGGGCCTTGCTTCAGATTTTACTTGTCTTTGTGTTTTGCTGATCGTGATGAAAACCTGCGAAGGGTTTCAAAATCTCAAACCAGAAATACCTCAAATAGAATCCTCTGTTCCTCATTTTCTTGAAGTGTAAACATAAAAACTTATGCAATAACGGCCGCAACATTTAGCTGATTTTGCAATCGTTAGCAGAGATGGGGTGCTATGCGCAGGCAGCACACCAACTAATTGTGTTCTTATGGAATACATCTCTGGAAGTATAAAAGTATGAAACACAGGAGATTGGGAAAGTTTAATCTATATCTTGTTCCTGTTAACTGTTGCTGTCAGCTGTTGCTAAGTGCATTGTGGCCTGCAAACGTGAAAAAATGATTGTTGCAGCTTTTAAACACCAATGATTTAAAAAAATATATATTTAAAATAATTTACTGTTGTTCGTAAGCACTTGGAAATAGCTGTTACTGACATATTAAGTCATGTTGCAAATGTATTATTCTGAAGAGTGCAGAGTAGTAATCATTGACATTTTGAACATTTTCACGTAATAGCTCTCTGTTTTTAAGTTGAAACCGCCTTAAAGAGAAAAAATTATGATAACTTGTTTTGTTTATGTATATTGGGGCACTAATGGTGTCTGTAAACTATTTTAGTGTGCCAAATGAATGAGATCCACGCTGTGTCAGAACTGACCCGTTACAGGTTCATGGTATCGCTCATTATCTGCTGAGTATATCAGCTATGGACAAATTGCTTTCAATCGGCTTTCAATAATGCCTTAAGAAATGCGATACATAACATATACGAGTATGTGCTCATCGCAGTCCACAGGCTATATGTGGCATACAGCTTATATAAACGTAACTCAAGCATTCAACAGGACGCACAAGCATCAAATTGTCAACAGCAGGAGCTCAATGCAGGTGTTTTCATTAATTGTAACATAAAACATAGTCCTGTTTTTATCCAATGTAATCGTAAAGAAACATGAAGAAAAACTTTAAAACAAACTCTGAGTCCATGTTTAGTTGACGCTTTCCGTGACATATTGCTTTCTTGTCTGCTTTGTCAAGTAATCTAAAATTAAACATTTGAACGATTTAGCATTATGAAACTTATTTTAAAAACAACTTTACACACTTGCTAACTGATACTGTAATTCAGTCCTAACAGTATTTTGGAGCTTAAAAAGCCTAACAATTTGGTGCAAGTATCCCTGAACAAATCAGTCTGTATGTTATCAACATTATGCTTCAAATGATTTGTTCAATTACTTTAGGACCATAAAAACAGGAAATGTTAAAAATAATATCAACGTCAATATTATTCAGGACCCAACAAAGTAGCTGATCTAACATGGCGGCAGAAGTAGATATTATAAGAATTGTGAACAGGAACGGTAGAAGAGATGGTCAGTTTACCTTGTATATAGATTGATAAATGCACTTGCACATTTTGCTCATTGGACAGGTACGGATTGGCCACTGCCATTAACCCTGGGTATTTGACACCTTTTTCTTTAAATGAACATATTTTGTATTTTTGGATTGTGTGTGTCAGTGAAGTATGTGTGTGTATTTGTGTTTGTAAACCCGCTTGCCTGGAATTGCCCATTGAGGGGCGTAAAAAGTATTTTGAATTGAATTGAACTGAACGTAGTTAAAGCAAATACGCTTTACACGATTTACCCAGGTGCATTAATGCAAATTGTTTTAGAGCATTAATGGCCACAGGAGAGATCAGCTAACATATTCTGTTTTGGCATGCTCAGTTTAGAAGAAGTCACAGAAGAAGGCCTACATTATGTAATATTGTGCTGTCAATACTGAAGACATCTTGTTTGTGACCTTTTTGTTTTGTCTGCACATTTAAATTTGTACCAGTTTGTTTGAAAGAACCTTGTTCAAGGTTTCTTGCGAACCGACGTTACAGTCCAAGCAGAAGGACAGGGAGGCATTTTTGTCGTGTTGGCTCGTTGTTCCGGCACGTTTGATGTAAAATTCACAATGAGATTCAAAAGTTGGCTCTCTGCTTTAATTTGAGTGTTCACATTAACTGTATTTCGAAAAGTAATACCTCTAACACGTGGTACCACAATTTTCGTGGACCCAAAGAGTATTTGTCAAATTATATTTTAAAAAACAGAGTTTTCATATTCAGTATTTGGTTGAAGGCTTGTAGTTAGAGATTGAAGTCTGCGGCCAACAGATATCAGCAGGCACTTTGTATCTTACCTAGTGATGCTCTGCCAGACCTGTACTGCAGCGATCTTCATACCTTGCTTGTTTTGTGGGCTTTTACCATCGGCCTTGTAAGGTACATGCTCAGGAGTATTGACCCCATTAGACTGACTTGGCCGGTCAATAACATTACCATGTTTGGAGATCGTTCTGCTGCATTTTCCTAAAATCAGGGCACTACGGAAAACAAAGGGCTATGGCCTTCACATAGTAACATCTTCAAAACATTGTTTTATTTCAAATCCAGTGTGCTTGAGTATAGAGCTAAAAATATGTAAAATATGTTACTTTTACTATCTATGATGTAGTCCATCATAGATAGTAAAAGCAAAAACGTCATGCATTCCTTTCCCCCTCTCAGAGTGGTGAGGAGCAGGTCAACATTCATATTTAGGGGCTCCGTGTGTATTTGCTTGCCTTTTCTGTAGGCGATTACCAAACTGTGTTTCCCTTACTCTGTTATGAAAATATAATGTCTGTGTTGCACTGGGGGTGTTTTCATATGAGACAATAGGATTCCCTTTTCATGGCTATTACTCAGTTCTCTTTTTCATTGTCTGGCTTACACAAATGAACACACACACACACACACACACATAATCACCCAAAGTGAAACTGAAATTTCTGAACCAGTGTGTCCCTCCTTCTTGTATTTCCATTTGGGTTATCATTCTGTCAGTGCAAAACATCAGGAGCCAAAGTTAGTTCAGAGAATGTAATTTTCAGTACCTGAGAAAATAAAGATATATAGTTTACTTATTGTGAACACTTAACAGTAATTAAACAACGCCATGTAATCACCTGGGACACATTTGTAATGTAGAAAACACAGGTACAAATTTGTGTCATATTACGTTGAATGCCAATCATCTGCTTTTGTTGTTGCAAAAGAGGTGCGGCGATCAGCACGGTGATTGGTGGGTTTTCAGAGCAACAGGAGACAGCGAACAGAGCTGCAAACAGTCATCTGTGCTCCAACTGCAGGTGCAAGCTGCACACGTTATGATTTTTAAACAATCCACAATCCTTCAAATTAAAATGATCATGTGATGGGTGATTTCCCATTCGGTGACCTCCCCTCATGTGTAGCTTCAGTTCTACACAGGTTTCTGTTGTCAGTATATATTCTATAGTCAGTGCTTAAACACCTGGTACATTGTGATGGCTCACTGGCCAGCCTCAGATTTACATTTTCTAGTTTCATTTTCTCATTTCAATTGTAACAAGATGACAATTGAGCCATGCTCCGCCAGTGTTGCTAATGTGTGTATGCTTTGCCCCTTTAATGTTAAACTGCTAAACAAGAAGATGGTTCCCAGTAGGCCATGGGTAATATGCAACGAACCAGGAAATGAAACATGGTTCAACTGTTTTAAAGCTGTTACAGTTTGGTAGATGACAGTGGATGTGTGCACCTGTGTATGTTGGACACTGAACGTTAAGCAAATGAATGAAATCCACTGCAACTGTCTGTGTTTGTAACATTGTTGCTGTACACGTGAATAATAACGTGTGTTTTTCCCAGTTATGACCCACAGAGTTTGCTTGTAATGTCAGACACATGTCAGGGAAATCTAATCTAATTCCTAATCTATGAATGTTAAAGCTACTGGACTGATTATGCACAATTGTGGAATTTATGGCAAACAATCTATTTTCACTAATATGCTGCGGGCAGAGAACTAAACTTCCCGGAGTGCAGCGTAACAGTAGAGCAGGCGTCTATTTCAAACTGAAATTAGTTTTGGCAGCCACTGTGCTGTAAATGTTCTACTTTTTTTTTTTAACTTTAAGTGAAGTAGTAACGCAAATATTAATCTGAGCAAATACATTTTTGAGGGCCTTTTCTGCCGTTATTTGATAGAAGGAAAACGTGGTATGACATGGAACAAAATTCCCCAGCTTGAACTGAACCGAGCACGTTGCGTCTGTGTGATGCGCCTTAACCATTAACCGACTGGGGCCCTCAAGCAAATGCATTATAATGTCAAAACTTGTGCATTTAGGTTCATACAGAATAATGTAGTACTAAATGTACATATACTAAACCTGAATGTACTGTGGTGCATCAGTAAAGAAACATTTATCGGTGCAATAACATTGAAAATTGATTTTTACTGGAGGGAGTTTGCAGAGAAGCGATTATATTGAAATATAATGTATTGATGACAACAGAGGTTGCTTTTCAATCTGTATTGATCCCGTTCAACAACCTCCACCTTCAACGGGAAGTTCACTCCTTAGTAGAAAGGATCTGAAAGTAATTTTGCTTAATGGAATGTAGTCACATCAACGACAGTAGTGTATGTATGTAGGCGCTGTGGGACTGTGCAGCAGTTTTTCCATTGTATAACCAACGTCATCATTAAACTCTGCACATCAGCTTTATGTTAATGACAACTTTACAGTAACAGTATGCTTTAACATGAACTGTGCCCTGTCTCCTGCTGAACCATGATGCTGTTTTCCTACGCTAAAAATAATAGTTTTGCTTCGTTTGCATGTCTTAAGAATGATACACAAACATGACTTGACATTTACAATCTATTCCGACGTGACAGTCCTGCTCGTGTTTAAATCTTAGCTAACTGGAAAAAAATACAAAGAATCTATTTTTCCATTCTGATGAAGTGATTATGTAGCAGCCTACAACCAATACAGGAACACACAAAAATAACTTAACCATTGATGTGTACGAATGATGGAGGTGAAGTGGTGAGTGGGAGAGACAGAAAAGAACTTTTCTTCATCTACTGTTTCACAACTCTTGAGGTTTCAAAGAAGCTTGAATGAAGTTCCCCTCATAACAGACTGTTTCAGTCAACAACTGTTCAAACAACTGTTTTCAGTCATTTAAGCAGAATGTCACTTGTTTCTGTATCTTAACCTCTTTTCCACTGACATTTTGTTTATTTCTGAAACATCAGACACTAACACATACAGTACAAACTTGGTACCTTCCCATCTTCACAGGGCTTCAGACATCCTCCAGTGTTTTGGCTACCTGCCTCGGTGAAATCACACCATTCGTCTAATGAAACGATCATAAAACACACACAAAAAACCCAAATCAGAGATAGAAAATAGAGGTCATAGGGTAAGGGAAACCCTCTGGAGGAGAGAATGGAGGATGAGGAAACAAGAGCTATTTGTGAAAAAAATGAATCACCCTTCATTCTTGCTTGTGGCCCACACTTTTTGTCTTTTTCTCTTTCAGTAATGACACGATGTGGTACACACGCCCTCATTAGGTGTGTGACTAATGAGGGAGTCCTCACTTTCAGGTGTTTTCCATCAAAATCACAGCTCAAAAACAGATATGTGTCCCCTGAGAAATCCAAATTTGGACCTATTCTTTTGCAACAGATTTATGTCCAGATGATTCTTTAAGAGAACATTCATTTACACTAAGCCTAGAAGTGACTGCGTCTGTGTGGTAGCCATAACTTGAAGGATTTGTTCTAAGGAGCAAACAAAAGGCTTGTTTCATTTCGAGCTCAGAAGGAACAGAAGCAGGTGTGAGCCCTTCATGAGGCAGTACAGAGGCAGGCAGACAAACCTCAGAGAAACACATGAGACGTGTGCGATATGTTTGTTTTGTCCTTGTTGTGGTTCATCTCTCTAAACCACCTCGGCGGTGTGTTGCTGCAGTTCTAGTCCCTTAACTGATGTCTGTAGTTGTCATTAGCTAACATGGGACGAGCTTGCTTTTGACACATCACCTCATTATTGTATGAAGAAGAATTTCTGTTTTGTTGTGAAGCCTAAAACCTAATGTTTCAATGTGGTACAAGAAAGGATTATACTCAAATAACCATCAAGCCATCATTATTTTAAATAATTTGTCTCTACTTCTGACCCACCGTAACCCACAATTCGACGAAAGTGCCTTATTTTGCAAACGTTCTGTCGTATTTTTGAGTATTAATGAACAGAGTTTTATGTGGTTATCAAGTTCCGATGAAAAGAAACAAACAAAAATAAACTAATGCCTGACTGCGGACACCATTCCAGTGTCATTTACATTCCGTTAACTTTTCAGAAACTGTCAAACCTTGCGATTGGTTTGAAATGTGTAAATGTTTATTAGAGGATTTTTCTTCTCAGTATTTAACTCCCGTAATAATACCACATCAGCGCAGATGTGAAGCGATATTGGAACAGTTTGCAGTTGTGTGTATAACTTTGGCACAGATCACAATAAGCTGTTAGAAAACAGAGAGCCACAGATGCTGTATTACTGCTGTATTAAGTGCAGACGAGACTCTACAGCAGGTTAGGAGTGGAGATGGGCGCAAGCAGATGTTTGGCTCCTGCGCTGGTGTACATTTACCAAATAAGTATTATAAGAATTATTATGTCATGTAGAGTGTGATCTGAAATTTACACTGGATGGCTGAAAATTTATTTGATTTTCTTCAAATCAACAAAACACTCAATGAAATGTGAATTGAAACCCTGATTTTACATTGAACAAGACCGTAGGCCTGTATACGTACGTAAAATTAACAGTTTAGTGCTAAAAAAAAAGGGTCATCTTTGTTACAATAAACATATGTAAAGAAATATTTATTCCTCAATGGGGTCCACCACAAGCAGAACTACAAGACGCAGTGATTTCAGGATTATATTTAGTTAGTATTGATTTAGGGACAAATGTTCACATGAAACCTGCACTTTCCATTTACGGGTTTGCTTGTTAAATGTCCACACTGCTCTCATTTGCTTGGTTAATTCTGATCAGCTCGTATATTATCATCAAACACTAATTTATCATTAATTGGAACAGAAAACAGAAAGGAATTAGATTACATGAAAACACTCAATGAAAACTGTTCAGCTCTTCCACCTGCACGGACCGTTTGACGGGTTCAGAAACTTGTGCGGACGCGGATTTGTTTAAGATTTTGGATATTTTTGTTGATATGTGTGTTTCTTCGGATGATATTCATTATCTCTACATTTAGACAGCAGTTAGACTCAACTATTTTAACTATTATAACTATTTTAAGATCATGTTTCTTGGCCAACAAAGTCTTTTTGTTTGTCAGACAAGAGGCATTCTTGTCCAAACAAACAATTGCCCTGCAGACTTTATACAACTTTAACATTCATTTGTCTTGCTGTGAACTTTAAAATTACAAAGCACACTGATGTGCCGCGCTTCCAGTGTCCACACACAATTTATTTTTTCCCTCACACACGTTATCTGAGTGTTTCTTTTTAGGAAATGGTACATTTTTAATTTGCATTTATCAGCTGTTTTTGCGAAGATTGGTCCAACAGGTCATGGCTTGAATTCTGTTACACTAATTATGTATCTAAATCAGTACAATTATATGACCAGGGGAAAATCAACTGAGCAATTATAATAATTTAGGCCGTAAGCGGGATGTGTGCTATTTGGAACGTGCCAAAGATAGTTAATGAGCCATGTGAGACGCATGATTCGCTGTGGCGACCCCTGAAAGGGAACAGCCGAAAGGAAAAGAAGAAGTGAGAGCCTTCACAAATATTGGGACTTCTGTTATCAGGCAGCATCTCATATAGCAATTTAAGCCAATTACAGTTAGTTTTTTATTTGTTTATCTATTAGACAGATTAAAAAGTAAAAAGGAACAAAGAAAATCATGAGTACATAAGAATTTACTGATTAAAATATAGCACCATTACACTGCCCATACGATAGGTTTTGTTTTTATCTAATGTTATAATGCAGCGTTTACACGTTTGTCCTAAACAACACATTAGTTTAAGATAGTGAAAAATAACATAGGGGTGATATCTTGCCCTCTTCCTCTGTAACAACCAATCAAAGGTCATTATTCTGATTTTGGGTTTGATGAATGACTATGTGCTTTGTTTCCAGACCAATCATTGGCGAGGGCGGTGCAACGGCACTTAAAAAGAGGGTTTGTTTGACAAATATTCAACATTTCCACCGACTCCAGATCACTGAACACAGAGGGACTCAACAACAGTTGTAAGTATACTGTAATTAAAAAAAAAACTTTTAGCTAATTGTACATATACTTCAAAATATAAAAACATTTACTGCTGTATACGCTACATATCAGTGTCGAATGTTTTCTCATACCTGATACTAATTTTGAATCATAAACCTCTAAGACCTCAGCGGGCCGAGTGGGGGCTGAAATTTCAAAGTGAGTTTTATATATTAATCTAATTACAGCTACAAGACAACATTTATTGATCAAAAGCATGTACCGATCATTTAAATATAACTGAAAGAAATATTAAAAATGAAAATCATCAACAAACATCATAAAAACAGATTTTTATTAATTGTCAGTGCACCTTAAATCATTTTTGAAGTTTATGGTTGTATTTGTTGTGTTTCTTTTTTCTTGCTTCATGCCTTGTTAAAATTCATAAGTACTGGGCAGGTGACCAGTACAAAATGGACTACCGCTATATACACAATTTAAAAATTATAAAGGTAAAATGGATTTATACTGACAAGTCATAAATGCTTATATTTGTGGATATATTTTACGTGGACCTTTAAATACAATATGACAATTTGAGCAAAATATGTCGAGATATCATTAATGTTAATTTGTGTACCGCTCAGCGGTTCATATATCAGGACCAATGAACATGTTGCAAAAATAACTCTAATTCTGGTTTTCTGTGAAGCGTAAAGGAACTTTGTTTCCTTCTTAATCTGCGTAAACTATATCTGTGTTTACTTCATTAATTAGTAAAATTTTAAAAGTAAGAAGATTTTAAATTCAGTCCAGGTGAATTTAAATTGTGAAAACCAGACACACTTCAGTCAATAAATTATACTGTGGTCCTGCCTTGCTGTGTTTTCCTTTTTCTTTTTCTACGCGCTCTCCTCCCCTCTTTCACCTCTTCACTGTGTTTGACCCTCACTCTCCCCCTCCCCCCTCCATCTCTGCTTGTTGTTGAAGCAGCATCCTGAGTACAGATATGATCATCTTCGTTTCTGGGTTATAGCTCCACAGGTGCAATAACTTTGAATGTCTGTTTATCGTCAATTTCCCTCTGTCTCCGGTCTCCCCTTTTACTTACTGTCTTACAAACCTACAAACACAGTTATAATAAATAATGCAACATTATTTACTTTCTATCAAATCTCAACTGTATCATATAAAATAGTTTACAGATACATTGGAAACATACATAAACCATTTGCTTTGAGACATTTCTCTTTGACACACATCCCCATTATAACATTTTAAAGCCATTAGCAGAATTGTATCAATGTGTTGGGATTAGTGTTAGAATAAGTGAAATAAAAAGGACTTTGTGACCATAATAAATGTGAAATATTTATCCTGATATTTTTATGTAGAGGACTATAACTCATTTTCACAGGACATTGCGTATTGTTTGTGAACAGATTTTTCCTCTAATGGTGAGACAGTGAGACAAAGACATTTTTAGAAAGATTTTTTTTGCATTTTATGCATTTATTGGTCAGCTGACACTAGAGAGATGACGGGAAACGACAGGAGAGTGATGAGAAATGATAGCCAGCTGCAAACCGGGGAGATTGCGTTCATGGCTCCTTAACCCCTAGACCACCAGAATGCTTAAACTTTGATTTTTTTATCTCACAAAAATATTTGTCAAAACCTAGCACAAGCCTTTATGAATATGCATTCTTGCAAAGTGGTGCTGTAATAGGTTAAGAGGGAAAAAAATACACCAATGGAAGTTAATTAGTACAACAAATTATCTACATATCTTGCAAATCATGTTGGACTCAAACCTTTTCTTTCCATATTTCTATTAGCTTATATATTGTCTTTGTTAGTTCGTAAAATTGTAGTTAAGGCAAGTACAAATACTCCTAAAGAACCATAAAACAATGCTCATAGTGTCTACTCACCTATTTATACAGTATAATGCATTTCATTTTGAGGCAAAACACCTAATAAGCATTAATAAGCAGTGTTCTACATTGATTTTGATGTAAGATTTTATTTAATCTCAATGTCAAATAAAATCTTGACAAATAATTATCCGATCTTAGTCTCTTGCGGTTGCTTCTGGCCTTAAACACAGCTCAAAGATAGACCCAAAAACTTTATCTTTATCATGGGAAATTGTCTGGTCTGTGTGGCTACATTCACAATCCTTCAATCAAATCCCAAATTGTATTTATTTATTTAGTTTTTGGATTGATTTTGATCTTGGGGTTTTAATTCAAAAATGATCTTTTCAATACAAACAACAACAAAAGTCTTTGAAAAGATTTTTTGTGCATAATCATGACATACTGTATACACTATAGAGAAAGTGGAGGGTGAGAAAGAGAGAGAGATAAAGGAGTGAGACAGGGAGAGAGAAGAGAGAAACATCTACCTTAAACCACAGTCTATGTGTGCTGCTGGTGCTGCGGTCTCTCTTTTTTCTCTTTTTAAGCGTGGAGAGATCCGTCTTTCGTGGAACAGGGGAGGAAGAGAGGGGGTGTGAGAGGCAGAGGGGGAGGAATGGGATAAGAATCTGTACCTTAACTAAATCAAGGCCCACCACAACGCAGCATACACCCTGTGTCTCTTCCCGCCGACATTTGTCTTCTTCTTTTCATCCAAAACCCACCACAGGCCGCCTACTCTCATCTCTCTCAACTCTTTGCCTTTTATCTTCTCAAATCTCTCCAAATCTGAGACCACCACAAACCCCCCTTTTCTTCCTGTTGAATGATTTCTTTTTGCAGCAAAATTTGATATACATACAAAATTATATGATAAAGTAAGGACGTCTCTACAACATTAATTTGTTAATATTTGTATTGTGTAGTACATACATTTAGGACTGCGTTTGTGAGACCCCTCCCTTAGAAAAATAATATTGATTCATATACCATTAATAATTTTAGGGTTTTTTTTTTTTATCTATACTTCATCAGCAAAATAGAGAAGGCAGTATATATACAGTTAGCTTCCTTAGTGATAATAAGATCCATGACAAATACCAATCAGACTTCCAGAATGGTCATAGCACAGAAACTGCCTTATTCAAAGTCTTTAATTACCTCAGAAAAGGTGCTAATGGTGTTCCACCGGACTCCGTACTTAGTCCACTCCTCTTCCCATCTTTCATGTTCCTATTTACTATGCCCCAAGTTTTACAATTTGTGTGAAATTTCATAGCTATGCAGAAGATACACAATTGTATTTATCTCCAGTGCCCAACAAACCCAGCCATCTAAATGACTGAACACTGGACTGCTTCAAGAGAATTACATCTTGGATGACTAACAATTATTTGATATTAAATGAGACAAAACAGAAATTAGAATTATTGGGGCTGAGTCAAAAAAATATGTTTAAGGCCTTAAAACTCTTGCAAAACAAGCGAGTAGTTCAATGTGAGGCAAAGTGTCATTATAGATCGGAACTTTCCGTCATTTTCTACCGCTTGTTCCCATTCGGGGTCGCGGGTGACTGGAGCCTATCCCAGTGGTTTCGGGCCTTAGGCGGGGTACACCCTGGACAGGGCAGGGCTGACACATAGACAGACAACCATTCATGCACACATTCATCCACTAGGGACAATTTAGAGTCACCAATTAACCTAATGCATGTCTTTGGACGGTGGGAGGAAACCGGAGAACCCAGAGAAAACCCACGGTAACACGGGGAGAACGTGCAGACTCCACCCAGGAAGGTCGTGGTCTGGTCCGGGATTCGAACCCACGATCTCCTTATTAGGAGGCAGGGGCGCTAACCGCTCTGCCACCGTGCACCCCAGATCGGAACTTAAACATCTGCATTTGTTCACCTTAGAAATACAGCAAAAATCACACCACATCCGACATGTTCCGACACAAAGAAATAGATTCTTGCTATGGTCTTCTCTTGTGTGGACAATTGCAATGCTCTTTTAATTGGACTATCCAAGAGATGAGTGAATATACTTCAGCTTATACAAAATGCAGCTGCCAGTCTTAATCAAAACAAGCAGAAGAAAGCAGATCACACTCATTTTAGCATCTTTACACAAGCTTCCCGTTTCTTTAAGAATCAATGTTAACATTTTATCACTAATATTATTACATTTTTGTAATAGTTTTCATGTCAAGCACTTTGAGCTGCATTATATGTATGAATGCTGCTAATGTTGCAAACTAATTATGTTTATTATTATTATCATACAGAATTTACATAAATATGTTATCTGTATGTTTTTTAGACTGAGATGAAGAACTTTATTAAATCCGTCCTCATTCTCAGCGCTGTGCTCACGTCAACAACAGGTAAGATGCAGTGTCTGATTGCAGATGATTAATTTATTTTGACTTTAGAACAGTTTGGTTTTGCACATCAACACATAACATCTTCTCACTCTCTTAGGGTCTGTAGAGGTGATATATGCTCAGGTGGGAGACACAGTTACCCTCAAGCCCCCAGGGGGGGAAAATTTACAAAAAAATTATTTGTACTGGTTCTTTGGTGAGGGGGAAAATCTTCAACTTGCCTGGAGCAATCCCCTTGGCGGACAGGGGTTCACTGACAAAACAGATGAAAAAGGTCTAAATCATAAATTATCTAAATTATAAATTGCAAATAAAGGTACTTTTGACAATAGCAACCATTTAATTCTTTTCTTGCAGGTAAATCGTGGAAAACGTTTTTGTCCTTGTCTGACTGCTCACTGATCATCAAAGACATCCAACAAGAACACTTCGGGACATTTTCCTGCAAACTGAACAATCGTGACACAACCACCAAATATGCACTCCGCAAACTCAATGGTAAGAGTAGAAATAAGGTGATCTGATACATTTTCATTTAATATTTTTATTATACTTTTTAAGAGTACTTTATGTAGTTGTCAACATAATATTTGGGCAGATTAGGGCTGCACAATTAATCATAATATTATTGCAATCGCAATTTGACCAAGTGAAATAGCCAAATTCAGAAGCTGCAATTTTTTTGATAGACATAACAGCACTAAGTACCGTGTGCTGCAGCAATGCCCCGACCTACAAATCTTGTTCTCCAGATGTAAGAAAACATGGCTGTTTGGTACAGACCCCAACAAATGTCAGTTCATCATGATTTTAATGATTTTTTTCAGTGAAAATTAAAATTGTGATGCAAAAAATTATCATTCTCACTAATTGTGAATCATGTCACAATCGTTATATCTGTCAAAAATAATTTGGCTTTTTTACCAAATCGTGCAGCCCTAGGGCAGATGTATTTAGGCAAAACCTAGTGCATGCTTTTATGCAATGTGTTGTTCAAAGTAAGTGTAATTTTAAAGTTTGCTGTTTTAACCTAAGGGCTGTGGGTTTAACTTTACAACCTTTTTCAAAACCCAATAGACAAACTAAAACATAGTAGTCACGCTAAAACACAAGGCTGTTTTCTTAATTACTGAAAGGATGACATTTTGGGGGGTTTATACATGACTGTAGCAGTATTTCTATTTGTTAAACTATGTTTACTTTATGGAAATGTCCAGCCAAATAGAAGCCAAAATACTGAATTATCTAAAACATGAAGAAGAAAAAAATCAAACCTTTAATAATTTTCATCATTTTCATTCTATTTCCTACACCCTGCTCAATTTCTGTTTTAGTGACTGTGAACCCACCCTCTCCTGTGCTGTCTTCGGAATCTCTGTCTCTGTTCTGCGACGCAGAGTCTCCTCCGGGTCACAGGAAGCCAGAGATACACTGGCTGAGTCCCCAGGGAGAGAAAATTAAAAGTAAAGAAGGAAAAGTGACTGTGACAGCCACAGGCCAACACAGTGGCAAGTGGACCTGTGTTTTGACATATGATGAAAAAGAACAAAAAGTCCCAAAACATGTTCCAGTCGTGGGTGAGTTGCTATGTATGTGCATGTATGCATTTGTTTTACAGTAGTGTACCCTCATCCTGACAATGCCATTATTTCTCTTTTGCTTCCTATTTAGACCTCTCCCCAGCTCCTTTACGTCCTCAGTATACGTCTAAATCCTCCCAACTCACTGTCCCCTGCTCCATTGCCGCTCACATCTCCTGGAAAGAAATCAAAGCTAAGGGCATCCGGGGAGTTTACTGGGACTTCTTCCCTATGCTGCACTCGGGTCTCATTTCTAATGATCCACAGAGGCTCTTCTCCCTGTCTCTGGAGGATCCACTGAAATGGAAGCCAGTACAAGACAGAGGACTGACTCTCGTAAAAGACCTTACAAAAGGAAATCTGTCTTTGACCAGAAATCGAGGGAGAGAAGGAGACGCAGGAGACTATATGTGCTCCCTGCATTTCACAAATGGTGTAACTCTGAACAGGACTGTGCATGTATATGTGCTACAAAGTAAGTAAAAACAATTTGCTTTGTACAGGCCCAGCTCCGTGATGCACCCACAGCTGTCATATGAAATTTAGTTTGCTTGTTCCGTAGTTATCGCTGTTTCCTCATTTAAATTTCCGATGCCCAGTTTCTGTGCTCCATCCTAGTTGTCATTCATAACAAGTTGGAGACAGTCGTTTCTTTGCCACCTCTCTGCTTCAGTTCTGTTGTACCGTGCGAGTGTTTTCATCTGTCTGCTGCGGAGTTTATTTGGAAGTGTCCCTCCTGTGACATGTGTCTAATTCAGTGGCTAATACATTCGTCTAGCTCCACTTGTTTTAATCGAGTATAACGAGCTCCCCCTCTGCCAGAAGAGTGTGATAACACAATGAATTTTAATTGGACTCTGTGTTCTGAGGATTTATGGTTTAAAAAGATTTCTCGTTATCTGAACTATTATTTAACCAGGATTTGCTTTTGCAATTTTTGTGGTTCTCTCCAACTTTGACTTTGACGATACCTGACAACCAGTCCTCGTTCATCTAGCGAACAACAATTTTTAAAATAATACTGAGGCGTTAACCAATCATCCAGTCGGATCCCACATCACAAAACTAAATCAAATGAAATGTATTGACATCTGGATTATAATTTTCTTTAGGACTGCATTTTTATAATTGTTTTCATTATTACAATTGATCGACACATCGTTTTGCCCATAAGATGTTGGAAGATAGTGAGGAATACCTGTTGTACTTTAGTTTCCCAGAGACCCGACCAGCAGTCCAAAGGTATTTTATTTATTATAATATAAGTCTAAGGAGACTAGGGAGCATTCACATTTGAATGGTTGAAGCCAGAAAAGTTTTGTTTTTAAAAATGGCTAGGACAATTTTTCAACTATCAAAACAATTTGGCCAACTGGTTAAATAGTTGACTTAATGTTTCATTTCTAATTTTCTTGAGGGCCACGTATGGTATATCTGAGTAATGCTGTTTTTTCTTTTTTTTTTTATCTTATTTTGTTGTTAATGCTATGTACAGTGCGGTTTTGATACTGATGCTGTCATGTATTGCTTTATTTCCATTTTTGTTTTAAAAAAAGTATATTTTTATGGCAAAATACTCATCATTCATTTCATATTCATTGTGATATATATAGTTTATTTCTCTATGTCTTAGTTCTGTCTTTGTGCCCTTTGTCCACTCTCTCTCCAGTCATCTCCTCCCCAGGAACAGACTTAATTTCTGGCCAGCAGGTCAACCTGACTTGCAGCCTTGGCCATCCTTTGCCCTCTGACCTGCAAGTGAAATGGTTCCCACCTGGACCATTGTCCGTGCCATCTCTGAGCTCTGACCATCAGCGCGCCATTCTCACCATTACGGAAGTGGGGACAGGAGATAGCGGAAAGTGGAGGTGTGAGCTGTGGAAGAACAGCACACGGCTGACGTCAGCTGTGACAACGCTGAAGATCGGTGAGCCCAGGAAGTGAGAGGGGAGCCGGAAATATGACATGGGCAAACCTTGTGGCCACAATCTTTTTTACGACAGAAACTTGGTTTTACATGATGTGTTCTCTTTACTGTATACTGTTTGATGACTGTCTCTTTCTGTTGTATACAGAACCCAAGCTGAGTGTGTGGATGCTGGTGATCATATGTAGTGTCACAGTCATCGTAATCCTCCTCCTTGTCCTCGTTTTCATCCTCTACCGACGCAAACAAGTACAGTTAAATCATTCCTATTCAATTTTGTTTGATCACACTGGATTATTAGTATGGCATTAAGAGTCATCTGACTCTCTATGTCTTTCTCTCTGTGGTTGACATTAGCGGAAGATGAGACACCTCAGGCATCGACTCTGCCAGTGCAAAAAGTACGTAACAACGATTTCCTGGACTGATGAAATGGCTCCAAACACACATTCACATTCATCAGTACTGAAATCGGAATAATATATTCAGCCATAAGGTGTTTTATGAAGATATAAAAATATAAAATAAGATAAACCTGTGTTTTGCTTTTTGTAGCTCTGTGTCTCTTTCCATAACTCAAACAGAAACCTGTGACTTTCTGTTTCAGCCCAAAACCCAAAGGATTCTACAGAACATAATATCTCCTACAAAGACATTTTCAAGAGGACATTCTGTCATATCTACTAAACTGTGACCCTCTGTTAGGTGTGTGATGCAGGCCTGAAATTTCAGTCATTGTTGAAATGTCAGAAAATGTATTTTACAGTTGTACATATCAGCCAGTTTGGATTGTTTTTATATTTGTAAAGTAACACGTAGTCGATTTCTCATGGCTTTTTCTTTTTCACAGAATTTCTCCATAAAACTATGCTTGCGATGCTCTATGTTCCACCTAAATATAATTTTAACATTATTGTTTGTGATTATTACTGTTAATAATTGTTTATGTTATACACTTTCATTCACATTGTTTTCAGATTTGTCTTTTTGTCATGTTATGCAATTTTTTATCACGCTCTATGATACTGCTTGTTACTTGTATAAATATTTACCAATATATATATAATTTTTAAAGTAAGCAAATGTTGATACTAAAAACACAAATTAAGATAATAGGAGCTCTTTGTCAGAAAATTGTTTATTTGTAGAAACAATAAACTAAAAACAATGGCCACTGAAGTTTTTGAATAAAGTATTACTATCGTTCATAATGGAGCAGTGGTCCTGCAGTGGTGTTGTGGGGCTCACTGGAGCGGGGTGGCGTCCATCTGACAAATTCGGGGATACAAGAAGGAGCAGGGAACATCGTACCAGCTCTGAGTGTAGCTGTCCACCACCACACAGTCCTCTCCATCCACCCCATTAGACAGGTTGTTGTCTGGCTCTGATTTCCCCAGACTGCTGACGTTCCAAAATCTAACCAGTGAGCAGACAGAACAAATTAGTGTGTGCTCGTGTGTGTGAGTGTTAATATCCTAGTGATATGGCACTTGACCACCTATCTGGACCCTTGTTTTTATTTGTGCATCTTGAAAAGTAACTATTTCAATAGTGGTCTCTTTAGGGGGCATGTGCATTAATTAGCAAAGTGTGCAGGCGTGTGTGTCTGAGTAATGAAATCTTTGCAGTTTCTAGATATGTTAACTTGACTATTGATGATTCTTAAATAAAATGTAAGTAACTGTAATTAGTGACATTCACAACCAAATACCAATGGCATCTTTTGTCAGAAAATTAACTTGTACATATTGTATTTACAAGCTAACTAGTGTTCAATCAGGAATTGTATTATATTATTTAGGAATAGACCCGATTTGTCTTGGCATCAAATTTGCCTGCACACATTTCCACCCCCCCAAAGCAAGCCACATATCTAACCATGCTAATAGCAGAATGGCTCTAAGGAGGGCAATGTTGATCAGTTGTTCAGGTCAGCACTTTGGTCCAGACTGAAAGATGTCCACAACTATTGGATGAATTGCTATGAGGAAGAATCCTACTGCTTTTGGTGACCCCTGACTTTTCCTCTACTCCTTACCATTCTTTAAGGTCGCGCCAAACTCAGTGAAACTGTCTTAATTGCATGTACCGATTTTGATCCTCACGTCTGGCTGATTTTCAGATGTTCCCAAAAATGTAATCTCTTTTAATTCTATCCTCTAACATGTGAACACGCACAAAATAAATCTCGTGTAGGTGTGACTCTGTATGCTATCTTTACAGCATGTGAGACAAAATTACAACTCTGAAACATGTCCTTAACACCCAGGCCTTCTTTGTAAGTCTGTTAATCCTTCAACCTGAGGCTAGGTAGGTGTTGTAACTGCAGACTATACAATATTTTTAGTCACTGAACCTTTATTAGAGTGCTTGAATTTAAATTCATGGACATGCATGTACTTGCTTATGTGCATGCTTTTTTGCGTTCATGGATGGACAGTATTTATAGTACTACAGTATATCCTGTTATTATGAGATGAGTGTTTTCAGTCATTTCATACATACGTCTTTTTAGGTTTTGAGTTGTCCACCCATTTCCAGTGTCCTTCATTCTCAGTGTCAGTCAGTCCGATCCAGTAGTTTGTGTATAACCCTGCGATCCTTCTGCCTTCTTTTTCCACGGCTTCCTAAAAATGTATTGCATCCAAATTTATTGCCCTTTGTTAATTAACAAATATATTCAAATGCAGGAAATATGTCAATCATACACAGAAACACTTACATGCTCTTCTCTGGTGGTCAAGATGGCAAGATGACCGCCTATCTCTGTACACTTATTTGAACTATTTAACCAGTTCTGCTTGTCAGTGCTGAGGAAGAAGCATTGGTCCCCTACATGAAGCCAATTGTTGGGACACTCTGTGCAGTTGAACGCTGTGGGAGAGTGCATGTGTTACTTAAACAAACGAAGCCTGGTTAACTAAGGAAAGGCTTACAGATGGTTTACAGAAAAATGCAGAACATGTGGGATTGCAGAATAACGTCTACGAACAGTACCTGGAGCTGAGTTGCTGGTTGCCAGGTTGTTGTAGAGGTTACACAGGTGTCTGTAGCGATTCTCCAAAAGGTGTAGTTTCAGCTTGACAGAGGACAGCTCTGGACTCTCTGCAGCCTGAGAGGAGGCTTCAGAAACCAACAGACCGATAAGAACATAGAGGATGGTGTGGCCTCTGATTCCCAGGGTGCCTAAAGAGACAGGTGGCAGAGTATAAACATGCAGATACAACATTAGGGTACATGCAAAACAGATCCACATACACAGACATCACTCGTGAACATTGTATAAGGCGGTCTTACCTTTATTTTTCATTAGGTTCATCGTGCCTGTCAGCTAGTTGTATATCACAAGCTTTGGCTTCCCCTCTCTGCTCTTTGAGGTATTTTATAGAGCAGTTTGTGTACTAACGAGTAGAGGAGGGAAAGTACAGATTGCACAAATCTTCCAGAACAGAACAAATCATGGTCATGATCTGATCATGATTATGGAGTGTTCATGGTCATGAAAGCATGTAAACTTAGATTGTGCAATATATTGAAACCAAACTATTGATTACTTGCCATATTGGATTAGACAAACAGACATTTGATGATGGAGGTCTGGCATGCAGTTTGGGCATTATTTACCGTTACATGAGCAAAGGTCCCTCCCTGTCTCCTCCTCTTTTTTGTATTGGCAAATATGAAGGCCTAGAAAGTATGACTCAGCATTAATCTGCACTGTGTCTGTGTGTGTGTGTGTGTGTGTGTGTGTGTGTGTTGAGAGTTATTTGTATTCTCTTCGTTAGTAGAGCACCTGCAAAAATATCACCTCTACACCACACACACACACACACACACACACTCACCAGATGCCCACTCTGTTACTCCAACAGACTGTCAACATTTTGACATTTTTTTGGTATTTGTCCCATTTATTATTTTTTTCTTGGCACCTTATTCCTACAGCCATTGTCAGCTCTTCTACTTCGCGAGGGTTTGTTATTCAAACCAAACTAATTAAAGCAGAGGAGTCTTTAGTGTTTATCTCTGTGTCCGTTTCAGTGACTACTGAGTTAAAATATGTGGTTGCACATCACCACAAATTCTTATCGTCTGAATCTGTGCAGTTGATTCAGAGCTTGGCCCTTCTTTCTCATCAACACACAGCACACACACAGCTCCCAGCTGCTTTCTCGTCGCAACCTTGTCGCAGTACCAATTTTAGTTTGTTTATTTAATGTCAATAAGTTGACGGTACTCACTGTTTTTCCCACCTATTTCTAAAAACTATTTTCTCCCGTTCTGACTCACACGCCCACATGCTGTGTCGTCTATCACACATCTGCTATACCCAGAATCAGTGCTTCTCTCCAAACAGAACTTGAGATTGAAGAAAATCCCAGGACTGTGCAATACAGGGCAAGTTGACAGTGAAACACCACAGCAACAAGAACAAATACACCACGCAGAGCCAACAAACTGAGGAAAGCACCTCCCAGTTTGGAGTACCAGAGTCTCCTCTTTTTCAGAAAACACTTAAGAAAAGGCTAGAATTCTTTAGTTGTAGGTACAGGATAGTTTAACTACAAACTTCTCTGAGCACATTTTTTATAGCACTGCCGCAGTGTTGTAGGTAGAGGGACATGCTGCGATAAATCAACCAGCAGGGACAAATTCAATTTTCGAGGAGAAATATTGCTGCTTGGGAGAGGAGATACCAAAGCCTTTAGGGACCAGAGGAGGTATAGTGCAAAGAGAGACATAGTGAAACAGAGTGTTAACAAGGGCATCACAGCCATGGAGGAGAGAGAAAACTACACCAGCCTGCAGGACTTCACAGAGCAGCTGACACCTGGAGGGAACAGGCCCATTCTTGAACACAGCAATGGTATTATGTGTGTAAATGGACTAGAGATATTGAGAGATTTCATATGTGTAAGAGCCAGTGGTGGAACATATTCTCACATAAGTACAATTACTCGAGTACTGTACTCCACTATATAATTGGTGAATGATACCCTTAAGTGCAATACTTCAGGAAATGTTTCCTGTTACATTCCTCTACTGGACAGATGACATACACATATCCCATGGTCTCACTGGTAGAAGAAGTATTCAGATTCTTTACTTTAGTTAAAGTAGCAATACCACTAAGTAAAAATACCAAAAGCAAAAGTCTTACATTCAACATGTTACTTAAGTAAATGTAAAAAATGTATTATCAGTTTTATCATGTACTTAAAGTATAGAAGTAAAAGTTCTCACTATGCAGGCAAAATGGCCTCTTTTGGTACTACATTATTATACTGTATATTATTCTACTGAATTATTATCGCTAATCCATGAACATGTAAGCAACATTATATAGGCCAGATGTCAGAAGGAAATATTGCACTTTTTACTTCACAACATTTATCTTAGTTATGAGTTACTTACAGATTTAGATCTTACATAAAAAACAAATTATCAGCTTATAAAATATGATGCATTGTTATAAACTACCAACACTATATAAACTAGCTAAAATCAGCTCTACCTGAACCAACTACACCACTGAAATGCTGCTTACAAGTTTATGCATTGTTAATAATGAAACGGTAGTATAATATACATTAATAAAACGTAAGTATATTTTGCTGATTATATTTCTGTACTTTGACTTAAGTAAGATTTTGAATGCAGGACTTTTGCTTGTAATGGAGTATTTTTACAGTGTGGCATTGCTACTTTTACCTAAGTAAAGGATCAGAATACTTTGCCACTACTGAATCTGTCTACGTGCATCTATTTTTCTGTTTGTGTGCGTATGTGACAGCAAGAGACACAAATAAACAGAGTGTCCACTTGACCTAACTTTCAGCAGTATTAACCTTTGGGAATAGTGAATGCTACGAAGCTAAATTCTGGTCAAATGGTTCTGCTTTACTATCTCCTTTTACTTAACGTCTGCACTCCACGCTCTAGCAGAGGATTAAAAATGGTGAATTGACAGCTACCCAGCTGTGGACTGTTTTCTGTATAATCAGGCTCCCAGGGACCGAAGCGGGGCGTTGAGTGTTTGAGGAGTCAGACTGCTCTCCTGATGGTTATTGGCTTTTTGGCCTCCATCTGCGCCAACATCGTACTCGCTGTACTCTGTAAGTATAAACACTGTCTTACAGTCTCCTGTGCTTCCTGCCCTCCAGTCTTAGTATGTATATCTGCCTGTCTGTCTCTCTGTCTGTAAGAGTTTCACTCTATTCCTCACTCTCGCTGATTATTCTCTTTTTATTTCAGCTCAGTGTGCTTTTAGACACCTATAATTGGCAATAAAAAAGATAAAGCGCTCTCTCCAGTCCAGTGAGGGTCATGTAATAGAAAAAGCACAAAAGTCCATAATTGTGAAATATTTCTCCTGCAGGGCCAACAGTCTCTGGCAGCTCAGCCTGCTTGTGAGGACACTCTCTCATTTAAAACAAACACCACTGGGCCTGCATGTGCTTGATCTATTACCACCACCACTACACACACACACACACACACACACACACACACGCACACACACAGAAGCTATTGAGTACAATTTTAGTATCAGTAACAAGAAAAGGAAATAAAAAGAAACATATAACACCCTCTATGACAACTGGATCTGTAACATATTGTAAGACTCTCGATAGAGAAAAAATAGATTTAATTCTACTTCATGAATATGGCATAGAAGCACACATTATGTACTGTATCACAATAAATTGGCCAATATTCCTAGCAGTGAAGCATTGCTTTTGTGGGTCAGGTAAGCTGGTAATATAAATGTTTCCACTTTAGTTAGGTAGACCGCTCTTTTTTTTTGCCTAATAATGGTACTTTAGCTGCACAGGAAACCATAAATATCTATAAGCACAATTTTAATATACCGCTGTAGCAGTGGTATATCATGTTGGTTTCTGTGAAATCTGTGTTAGCCACATTTAAGCTTACAGCACCTGTGCTTTTACATCAGCAGGCTTGCCAGGAAATCGTAAAATGTCATAGTTTTATCAAGATCAAATTTTTCTAATAAATGCTCTGCTTTGATTCACTAACCACAGCAAAACTTTTAACTTACAGTAAAATCAAGGTAAAAAACTGTAAATATTATGTTGCATGAACAGACGCTGGCTTGAATTTTAATTCCTCTGAACCTGACCTGTCAGCGACTGTAATTTATCAAGTTTCAAACTCATCCTGAGATATTGTTTGTGTCTATGCTGGTAATGAAAGCCAGATACATATATTATCTTTATTTACTTAAATTACATCAATTACTCTTCATAAAAAGCATTTTTTCTTAAAGCATTAAGAAATATGTTTTAATAGGTAACGAGTAAATGGAAGCATAAATAGAGGAAACACAAATGTGGAAAAATATCTGGCAATGAAAGCAGAGAAAGCGTAAATGATAATTCTCTCACAGCCGCAAGGGAGCTCATATAAACTCAATTATTTCAGCAACAGCAGCAATAAACTCTTACGGAGATTCTAAGACTGCACAGAGGATCATCATATGTTTGAAGAGGGAGAAGTTAGTGTTGGGTGAGAAAACACAACAGTATGAAAATGACATTCGTTTTTAGTCATGCTTTTGGGGGTAGCAATGTTGGTCCACCACTTTGGTCCAGACTGAAATATCTCAACATCTATTGGATGGCAATGAATCTTTGTACAGATATTCATGGTCCCCAGAGGATGAATCCTACAGATTTTGGTGATCCTCTGACTTTTTCTTTAGCCACCATGAGGTTGTCATTTGTAGCTTTGAGTGAAATTTCTTGTCAATTATTGGATGGATGGCCATGAAATTTGGCACAGATGATGAATTGTAGTAACTTTGGCATAACTTTTTTATAACGTTTTTATCAAGCGCCATCAACAGGTCAAAAATGTTATGTGTCTAATACTTTAGTTTATAACCAAATACCTGCAAAAAAAGACATCCCAACAGCCTCTGCTCTGCATTTTTTAGTACTAATAAGCAAATGTTAGCATGCTAACATGCTAAGCTAAGATGGTGAACATGGTAAACTTTACACCTGCTAAACATCAATGTTAGTATTGTCATCATGAGCTTGTTTGCATGCTGACATTAGCATTTAGCTAAGTATCTAACTTTCTTCTTTCCTTCCCAGTGATTGGCAGGCCGGTGCCATTTGCACCACTGGACTCTTCATCTCTGGGTTTGAAACTAACCTCGGTGCAGAGACGTTACACCGAGCTGTGTCAGGACTACACCGCCCTGGGGCAGAGCTGTTCAAAGACAGGTGGCAGGATGTAGATCAAACATGTACACGATCTTCATTTCCTGCTGTCTTTGAGTTAACGTTCCCCTCATCCCCTTATCTGCCCTCTCTCTCATTAACAGTTAAGCAGTGCAGGGAGTGTCCTGAAGGATGGCTTCATGTCGGGGATCAGTGTTACCACTTCAGCAGTGACAAGCTGGACTGGCTGAAGAGCAGAGACAGCTGTGCAGAGAGGGGCAGCCATCTTACCATACTGCACACCATGGAACAGCATGTGAGTGTGTTTCTGTGTGTGTATGGTGAGTGTGTATGGGACTGAACTGAACACAACTTATCAACAAACTTCATAGACAAACATTTGCACTTTGTCTGCTGAGCCCTGCTGACGGGCACAGGTGTTCCTCACTCCCCTTAATTGGACCGGTAACTGTGTGCTGTCTGCAAGGGAAGAAATGTTAAGACATGAGTGTGTGTGTGTGTGTGTGTGTGTGTGTAAAGATGGGAAACATAAAGGCATCTTTGCGAGGCAAGGTCACTTTACCTAGTCTTTACTTTTGCAAAGTTTGGGATTAGATGTTGGATTTAAGTTAAAGCCACAATAGGTATTTTTCACAGCAGACATTTTGACTAGTAGGATAAGCACAGGTATTACTAATAACGTTAAAGGTGCTATTGATAACATAAGTAACATTCAGCCACTAGATGACACACTCCCCCCCTTCCATTTCAGTGGTTGCCAGTTTGTTGCACAATCTGCATATTTCATGCTCGGACAAACTCAGTCTGTCACGTAAAGAATCTTTTTTAATAGAGTAATGAATTCATTTTGCAGCATAAAGCTAGGTTAGGTATGGGTAACTATGCACCGTCTGTAATGCTAACATAGCTCCTCAGAGATTGGAGCTGTTATTTTTCTCATTTTGAAAATCTAACTGGTGACAACACATTAGTTAAGGTTGTAAAGACTATGGCTGTTGGTAGTTTTTGTTGAAATATGCAGAATTGTAATTTTATCGGTTATTGTAGTTCTGACAATTAAGCTAAGATAGCTAATATGTGCAAACTTCAGTGTCCTTTTGTTTCACACTAACTGGCAACTATACCACGTGACACTAACGTCGTTATACTATTGGCTCACAAGCCTTGTTAGAATCAGTGACCAAATGTCAGACATGTCACACAGATATAAACAAAACAGTCATTTTGGACCCGTCAACAATTTTACAATAATTAGTTCACAATCATAAGATTTTTTTGGGGGAAAATGGTACTTTTATTCCACGCAGTTCTAAAAGCTCTGTGGAGGTTTTATTTTGTTTTTAAATATTCATCTAGATAAAAATGTTTGGAATAAAACCTTTAATGTTGGTTGAGTTCTATTCAAGTGTCCCATAACAGTGTGACAGTGAGCCAGCATGGACAATACCAGAACCCTGGAGCTGAAGCAGCTAAACACAATTCAGCCATGAGTCATTTTATTATTAACACCTGTGCATTTTCGCCTGTGCCATGTCAAAATGTTGTCAGTAAAAAAGAGGGCTATCTGTGATCCAAATGTAAGCAAAAAGAGTATCCAAGCTACAAGCAAGCACCTAATCAAAACACAAACTTCTTGGTAATCTGTAAGAACTCTGTAATCTGATGTTGTTAGAAGGTTTTTTTCTTGACAGTTATGTCTGTAAACACCAGAGTAATACAGGCCTGTATTTTAAAGGACACCCATGGTCCACCCACACAGGTGATTTCACTTGACTCATCTGATTAAACCTCAGCTCAGGACTGTGTGGGTGTGTACAGACCATATTGGGTCCTTTAAGCGTTAAAGTTGTGGGTTTGGTTTACTGTAACAAAGGAAGATCCTTCCTGGTATAATAATAATAAGAAAGTGTATTTGTTTTGAATGCTTTCAATTTGGGTTTTACACCTTGAGCTCCTTCTATAAAGGACTGTTAAAGGGTTAAGTCTTGGTGTTAGAGTTAAGATTAAAAATAGGTGTGGACAATGCATTATGTCAGTAATGTACAAACGTGTGTGTATTTAACTTCAGGCCGCTCTGGAAAAAGAAGCCAGGAGAATCGGTGGATTTGATTACCACTTCTGGATCGGACTGTCTGACATAGCGAAGGAAGGAGACTGGAGATGGGTGGACAACACAACACTGCAACACAAGTACCATCTAATTTAAATGTTGAATCTATTGAATAATTTTTTTGGCTTATGCTTTACATTAAAGTTGCTATCCTGCATTCATTTTAAATATTGATACTGAATAAACTGTCCTGAACCATCCAAAGCAAAATAAGCAGCCTGTTTAATAAGGAAATATAGATACGAAAATTACAGGTATCAATAAAGTAACATTTGCAACACCAAAAGTATTTTCAGCAGACACACAACAATGTCAATTCTTGTAACAAAACCTCCGATAAATCAGAGTTCAAAAGTTTCATCAATGAATCAAGGGCTTAGGCTAGGTGAGCATTTGTCAGAAATGTTCACAGTTGTTATTTATAGCTTACCCTGTCTATCCCCGTTTCCTTGTCTCTCCCTCTGTCACAGATATTGGGATCAGTGGAGCTCAGAGCCAGATAACCACCAGTCAGGAGGGGAACATGGAGAGGACTGTGCCACCTTAGACAGCCACTCAAAGACATGGTTTGATGTTCCTTGTGATCACATTTATAAACGGATCTGCCAGATGGATGCCATTCAGCTCAACTGAATCGTCATACAACTGAACTGGAAAATCTGGTTACATGTTTGGGACTACAGAAAATAAAACTAGTGTTTGTAAATCTATCTAAAAGGAAAAACATTACATTAAAAGAGAAGATACATTATGATATTGCTCTGATTTTATACAAGGATGTCAATGTATTAATTAGCCTATCATTGCATTTAGTTTTGTGATGTTTCATCCAAATGACTTTTATTTAAATGTTAGATCATCCAGGTCTGATTATAGAAAAAAGCAATGTTGAAGGCCATGAACGCTGTCACTGTGTCCTAAAAGTTATTGTCGGTCTCTGCTGTTCATCTTTGGGAGAGATTTCTGCAAATTCACAATTTAAAACTGAGCTGCCGATTATTTCAGAAATAACAGTGTAGAATTTATTTATGGTTGTTTATGCTTCCCTGCACTGCTTCAGAATGCTTGTCAATAACATTGTCTTTTTCTATAGTCTACCCTTTTGTGTCTACCTTCTTGTTTTGTACACTCTATGACATGCAAATTTCCACACAGCCTACTGACACGCTAACCAGTTGAAATCTGGTCATTGATGTAATATAATAATGTAAATGTAATATACTGAAAAAAACAGTGGTTCCCAACATTTTTTGCTTTCGATGACTTAATGAAGTATGGTGTAACTTGTGACCCCTTGTCACATGTTATAACCTTGGTGTGGACGAGTTGTGAGAGTTCAGTAGACAAAAGCCCTCTCTTCAATCGTTATGTGACGACCTAATATTTATCTTGGGACCTGACATCCAGTTAGTTATGAAGAACATATTGATCTGGACACTTGCAGGTGGTATGAATCCCGTTACCGCTAGATGACGCTGTTTGATCTGATGCATGTGCTGATCGACAGCCGCACTTGTCCCGCCCGCTGCACTTTACTGTCCAATCAGAGATTACGTTGCTCTGTTGTCGTACGTGTTCTGACAGCGGAACTGAACAATCGAGAGAGCCTGTCTGCTAGAAATCAACACAACAAGGTAAATTTGAATACGCACAGGCTTTTTTAGCCATTTTGCGGAAACATTTACGTGCATATCTTGTCTCCCGGTTATTTAGGCAGTACAGTGGTATTATTTAAATCACTAGAAAGGCTTAAAATGAACTGAGGCCTAACGTCAACGGTTAAGCGAAGCCTTGCGGTTGGTTAGCCGTCAGCAACCGAGCTAGCATGACACATTGAGCTTGAATAACAGCTAACTTAACACACACTTTACAGATAAGTGCTAATCCAAAAACGACCTCTTGCCTGAAACGATATAAATGCTTTATACGTTAAGCTCTGCTTACAGATAAGGTCATTAGCTGAAATGTTAGCCATGCGATGCAGCTAACGCTAATACAGGGGCAGGAGTTTGGCTCAGCAAGTCTGACTTTTAACTGTTTAGCCACCGTATTCATTGATCACCACCTCACGTGACCAGTGACGTATCTTAAAACAACACCTTCGGTTTATTGAAGTTAGATAATTTGAACATGTCACTCAGGTGAGCGCTTGAAACAGGTTTATCGTTCCTGACTGAGGTCTGAGAGCAGTCTCACTACAAGGGTGGGCGTGGAGTAACGTTACCTGTACGTACCTGTTACTGTACGTTACTGAAAATCTGTGTGTATTTTTCACCTTCAGCAAGTTTACTTTGCTCAGGCAGTATTTTTCTGAAGTCGCGTACTTCACTACATTTGCAGCCCTTACAAAGTAGAAACGTTGTTTTCTCCCCAGTGTAAGCAGGAATCTGACAATATCTGCACCTTTGCCAGTAAACGTTCAGCCAGGCAAGGAGAGACTGCCCTTTCTTTGTTTGTATTAGTGCTGAAATGATTAGTGGATTACCAGTCGATCAACAGAGAAGTTAATCAGCAACAGTTTTGTTGATCAATTTCTTGTGTAAGTCAGTCATAATGCTAAGATGACCGAGATTTCCTGATTATCTTAGGGATTGCTGCTTTTCTCTGCGTTATAGAATTTTGAATTTAATTTGTTTGGGTTTTAGATAGTTGATTGGTCCAAACAAGCAATGTGAAGAAGTCTTTTTGACCTGTGGTAAATTAGAATACAATTTCTGACACACACACAATTTTCTGACTGTCTATTTATGTAACGTTACTTAATGATTAATCATATATAATTTGAAAAAACAATTTACAGAATAATCAATAATTAATGTAATTGTTATTTTTAGCCCTAATATCCATCCATTCTTAATACTTAAAATAATATAATTCTAACTCCCATCCTTTTCATGCAGTCATGTTCTCCTTTTTAGGAAAAAAGGTGAACAGTGACCTACACTTGCACAATTTCCAGGATCTTTAGCTTTGCTCCCATACACTTTTAGGCTTTTATATCTTTAAAGTAACAGTGCTTTCACTTGACTGGGACATTGCAATAATCATATCACCACTGCGCACATGCAGTGAATCCTTTAATAATGCTTTACCAAGTTGATTGATTTTTTGTATAACATCATTTTATCCACTGGAAGTTTTGTAGACCTGTTGTGCATAATTTTCTACTAATTTCCACAAAGTTCAGCCTGACATATTTGGTATTTCTTTGAAAGTTTGAGGTCTTCAATAGATTTTTAGTAATGTTTTTCCGGTATGAACAATGTTTGGCTGTACAGCATTAGTTTGTAATGACTGATCCACTGCAAACTGGTGGCTGTTAAGGGGTTTAATCAGGGTTTTCTCTCTCTGTTATATGGAGAGCATTTGAATTAGCTTATATCTGTCTGCATATCTGCTGAAACACTGCTAAATTCAGCATTTAAGCTGCACTTCATTAAAAAATAAATCCCAAGTCTTAGAAGTTGTTTGCAGTGATCTTAAGGTCCATTATGGTTGAAGAAGATTATGGGAAAGATAGATGAACCCCTTATTATTAGAGTTGAGTCTATTTAAGTGAGTGCTCCTTTAGTGAGTTTTGGGTATGATAAACAACAGTAGAAGCTTGCAGCTGCCAAATCCAATTTTAAATCGTTTTCCTCGTTCCTTTTTTATTATTTTATGAAATCTTTTGTTCTGTTTGATTCTCTAACTCTAAAGCTCGCTGTAACAGTACAAATAACAAAGCAATAATAATAGCAAAACAAATGGAAAAGATTTTGAATAGGGTTTGTGGTGCCTATTGTGCCATACAAAAGAGAACAGAAAGTACTGGGACAAGAGTAGCGTTTGTTTATACAAATTAGTTTTGTTGACATTATGTCTGCATGATACACAATTAAACATAGATGACAATAATAGGCTAAATGAACTGAGAAGAGCAACAACAATGTAGTGATTATCTAAGGTCATTACTGCACGACAAAACTATTTATTACTTATTAATGAGTAACTATGCGTCCCTTTGGGATCCTTGGACTCATTATTAGATGTTTTCTGTATATTTTAGTACTGTTAGTGTATTTTTCAGTTTTATTTTATTATTTCTTTGCATTTATTTTTATATCTCAGTGGTCACCAAGGCATTCTGAATCTGAACAGCTGCATCCTGCATATTGAGCAGGTCCACATGTTCATCCAGCCATCTCTCACCAATATGCAGCCAGTTCTGTCCCCCTTTTAAATTCAATAGAAGTAGACAGATGGATCCAATCCAGCCCTGACATTCAGAGCTTGAGTTGACTTTTAAACATTCCTGAAATTAAGAGATACTGTTTCTGAAACAGTGTAGGTTAATTTTGTATGGCTGCAACACATGGCTGCTCATCTGTTCAGCTTGCCTGAGAATATGCTCTTTAGACCTCCTTGATGGTGGTCCAGTGGGACAACATATGGAAGATGTTCATGTGTGCATTTAAATGTATCAGGTTTAGGATGATACAATACATAAGCACTGACCGAGATGAATAAGAACTAGTCAGACTAGTCTTACCTCAGCAGTGGGTATCCAGACTCTCTGTTGCATTAATTTTAGGAAATGGCCTCAGGTAATAATACTGGTCTGATGCAACTGCAATATGTTTTTCATGTAACTTTAAGACTACACTTCCCTGTGTCCCAAGATGTGTCTTCTGAGATTAAGATCTTAAAATATCCCATCAAAGTCACGAGGACATCTCCTCACATTGGGATATTTGTTAGTTAAGACACTTTTGAGTTAAAAGGAACACATGAGTAGAAACAGACATCCTGACCATGCTATTTTTTATATGTGGCTAATTTTTACTATAAAGCTTGTGGATTACAAAGCCAGAGTCAGTCCAAAGTACAGAAAGCATTGACATGCGGATTTGCATTAGGGAATGGTCCTGTTTTTTGTTTTTTTTATTGTTTTTTTTTTGGGATTCACTTTCTGGAGACTGAATATCTGCTCGAGGCACAGGCAGATTCCTGTCACTACTTAGGTAATTATTCTGGTGTTGCCCTCAGCCCAAAGTGCATTTGCATCGTGTCTCTATGCAGGGAATGGGCTTTCATGAATATACATGCACTGCTTCGCATAAATTACGCTTGTTGTCCACATTGGTGCTACCTAGTGCAGCTACTCTTCCACTACATGAGTAGCTCTCCAGGTAATTTGAGGGTTAAGTGCTTCAGTCAAGAGCACTTGGCTGTTAGACATTAAACGAAAAGGGAGTATTGTTCATTCAATTATATGTCCTTTCAACAGGGCACAAGTGACTGGACTACGTTTCGAAGGACATGACAAAGATGCCTACATGCTGTGGAGTCCTAGTGTTCATTAATAGAGCTTTGGGGTTGTTAATAGAGGATTTATGGAAGATTGTGACACAGCATTTCTCTCTACTATAATAAAGTGGCAGAGCCAAGGCGCTAACAGATGTTATTTCCTTGAGTTGTATCATACTTGTACTTTGTACATAACTCTGCTGCTCTCATGTGTCTCTCTGTAGTACTCTTGTCTAACCTGCTAACCATGTCTCTGTGACCTGTGTCCCCTGGGATCAGATGGAGGTGGAGCAGCTCTTGTCTCTGTCAGGCTCCGCACTGGCCCAGGCTGTCAGCTCTCTGCTGGAGACCCCAGGCCTCTACGTCTTCTCTGACATCCTGGAGCTGCCTAATGTCAGAGAGGTAAACACACTCTCTCACACTTTATCTTCCTCACCCTTTGTGTCTTGTGGGACCTTTTCACACCTGGCATGAAAAAAATCCATCTTAATCAAACTAGACGGTTAATCTCAGAAGTGTTCATGCATCCAAGACACATGGAGAATGTGATCAACCAAACCACATCCAGAGGGGTTAGTGTAGCATCAACACAAGTGTATTTCCTAACAACAATGGACCACGTTTATCACCTATGCAAGTCGAAATGCGTACAGTATACATTTCTTCTCAAATGATGTAATCAAAGTCACAACTCTCCTCCCAATCAACACATCTATATATAGAGTTCCTGGGTGTGACGCTTCTATCAATTTCAAAAAGTACAGTTAGCACCCTATTTTGATGGTGAAATGCTGCTGTTGTAGAGTAGGATTGTGAAAAATGATGGAGAAAAAGCCAGGCCAGGCTTACTAAGAATTTGTGTCCCTGTTTAGTTCACTGAAAATTCAGATAGTATTAGTAAAAGACCCGACGAAGATTTTGCACTGGTAAAATGGAAGACAAGCGTGAGAGGAAAATGTAACACCTGAGAAAAGCAGGTGTAAAATCAACAGCACTCTTTTATGTGATAAACACAGAGGGAGAGAGAGACTAGCCAGGTCGAAACAGTGAGAGAAATGGTTCTGGCAATGACAATATTTCACCTTGACCTGACCACAGTGAAGAATACAAATTAAAAAGATGCATTATACTATTTTACACAAAAGAGAAACAATGCAACAGCCTGTTATTATAACACAAAGCTTTACCTCTCTGTTTCCCTCAGTGGTTTTCTGCTTTAATATGTGCTTTACTTGACTTTTAATGGCTGAGCAGGTCCAGTCCAGTGGGATATGAATGAAGCAGCAAGTGATACTTAACTAAGTAGCCATGTTATATTATTTTTATCTGTTTACAGCAGTGATCTTGTCAGAGGAGTTTTAAAGGTTTAATAAAAATCTCCCACAACATTGGGCTATTTATAATATTTATTTTCAGTAGATGAATAAATTATTTGAATATTGAACAGGGATCTGAAGTCTGATCAGAAAGGCTCACCGGAGACAGATTTGGATGCCAGGTGTGAACGTGACCCTCGTCATATTAAGTCTGAATATAAGTAGTCAGGTCTTCATGTGGTCACTCTATCTTTCTCTCTCTCTCTCTCTCTTACTCTCACTGAGTCTCAACAAGACCTCTCCTTAGTGTTGCTCAATAGATAAAATGCAGTTGCACAGTTTTTATGTAGAGAGTCTCATTACTTCTATGTTCTGCCACATAATTTTCTCTTTACCCTCATCTTCCCTCTAAACTACAGCTGGAGAATGGCCCTCATGCACCAGTGTACCAGCTCCTGAACCTCTTTGCCTATGGAACCTACTGCGACTACAAAGGTATTGCAGTGGCAGCACAGTGTAAATAAGTAATAGGGCAGCCCTGCAACTCCTTTATTATGAGCCGTATTTCTTCGCTGCAAGGCAGACACCTTGACACAGAGGCTTTAACACCCTCACCTGAGACACTGCAGGCAAGGTACTCACAGATACAATTACTGGAGCGCTTTTATCTGTTTGGGCAACTTTTCTTTAAGCGTTCTGATTGGCTGTTGATTGTGTCGCAGCAGTCCTGACACAAATGGACAATAAACTAATCTTTTGTGACTTAATTTTCTGTCTGTGTAATGCAGTGGGAAAGCTTCAACAAGAAGGGGAATGTTAATTATGTCTAAGTTTATCCTGAATATCAACCAATAGCCTGGAAAAAGAATGTAGCCTACTTTATTTTTCCCTTCCCGTTCGAGTCAGGCCGACAGGGAGCACATTTACTTTCATAGAGCTGTGTAGTGGAGCCCTTAGAGGAGCTGTCAGAGCTGCCGTCTCGGAGGGTGTGAGTCCCGTCACCAGGGGAGCTTGGCAGCAGGAGACACAATTGCTGTAGACCAACTTCCTCCCGACTCTGTTCTCAGACTGCTTAAACAGCTCCACACTCACCTACATGTCTCTGTGTAGCATTACACTTCAAAGTAATATGTAGTGCCTCGATTACGTGTGACTGTTTGACTCTCAGCAAAGTGACACTTGCACACTGCTCTGGTATATATTTCCCATTGTGTCTCTTTTTTTATTTTATGTTCTTGTATGCTGCTGTAGAGAGAGCAGCCTCTCTTCCAGAGTTGACCCCCGCACAGAGGAACAAACTCCGCCATCTGTCCATCATCAGCCTGGCATCCAACCTCAAGGTACCGGTTCATTTGTTTCTCTTATGTAATGTTTCTCAATTGTAATGTTGTATTAGGCTCAAAAATAGAAAATAAATGTTACTTTTGCTGCCGTCATATTCCTGTAGGCTTCATAAATCAAGATATTAATGATGAATTAACAATTCTGCTTTTAAATATGCCTTTGCTATTTTGTTCAGAAACATAGTCCAGGTTTTAACATCCAAGTTTATGTGAGGTTTTCTTGTCATTTTAAGCTTGTGGCTGTTTTTAAATCATCTAAATTAGAATTGCAGCAACAGACAAGCCTTTCAGTCTCAAGTTTCTCAATAAAAAGTTATCAGCAAAACTACTTCTGCTCATGTCATTTTAGCCTTCGTACCCTTCTCTCTATGTGCATGATAAAGTATTAACTGTTCGTTTTTTTACAGCATCTCTCATTTCAACCATACTGCACCTGTCCTTATGCCCTTTTCTTTCTCTGCTCCTGATAGATAATTGATTCATTACTCTCACCAGTTCTGTCCTTTTTTGTGTTTAAAAAAAAATGTTTTACTTAATCTCACTTTCCACTGGCATTGCTCCTTTCACTCTGCCCCTGTTTGTCTCTTTAAAATGGCACTGCCTTCACTGCGCATGTAGGCCTGAACTCTTTAATTAGCCAGTGGAGAATTTTTAAATTGTCCAAACTTTCCTTTCATCTTCTCCTGGCAGTGACATTTAGACAAATGGGCAGTTTCACTATAACTTTTTTTTGTACTTTTCCATCACTATTAAAGTGGAATCAAATTATCTGCCTGTATACATACCTTGGTTAGTAAAGAAGAGAATATGAGGATTAAGGCTGTGTCTTTTCCCCCCTCAGTGCCTGCCGTACTCGCTGCTCCTGCAGCAGCTCGAGCTGAAGAATGTGCGGGAGCTGGAGGACCTGCTGATCGATGCCGTTTACTGTGACATCATCCAGGGCAAACTGGACCAGAGGAACCAGCAGGTGGAGGTGGACTGCAGCGTGGGTCGTGACCTCGGCCCCAACGAGCTCCCAAACATAATCAACACGCTGCAGGAGTGGTCAGTATCACCGCTGTGTGTCTGTGCACACACTTGAGATATATGTCTCAATTATCTGTTTTCCTTCCTAACACTCAATCGGCTTTCTCCCTCCCTCCCTGTCGGTCTTCTCTCTCTCAGGTGTACAGGGTGTGAGGCGGTGCTGTGTGGTATTGAGGAGCAGGTCTCGAGGGCAAACCAGTACAGAGAGAGCCAGTTAAAGGTCAAAGTCCAAGTGGAAACAGAGGTCAGTCCCTCATCTGTTCAGCCTACAGTTCTCTCACTCTTTCCCCCCAGACAATCCAGTAAATGTGACTCTTCCCTCTTCTGCATCTGTGTTTTTATGCTTCCAGCTACTTGTGGTATTTTAGTTTCCCCCTGACAGCTTATTTCCTTTTTTTGTGTCTTGTTTGGGGGTAAACCAATACAGCAGCGTGTCCATACCTCTAACTTTAAAGGATAGTGTTCAAAGTGTACAGGGAAAAGTGGAGAGAGATTAAAGAAAACTATAGCCAGGTGTCCATATGAACATTGAAACAGGTTTTGCTTGCTGCAGTCTGTCGTCCTGTTCATACTGGCTGTGAAGATATTCCTTCCTAATGCACTTAATGTACAGTAAGTGATGGGAGACAAAATTCACAGTCCTTGTTCTGTGCAAAAATACATCCAAGGTTACAGTCTTTTTAATAAGAAATTCAGTCTTTGTGTTACTGTCCCTCAACTCCAGCTCAGCAAGGAAACACTGTCTGTGGAAGCACAAAGAGGGAATTTTGTACTAAATGGACTGTAACCTTAGGAGATACCCACTTTCTTTGATTAACTCACACAGCTGAAGCCTCATATTAGCTTCATATAAGCTTTTCAATATATTTTTCCGCAGAACGGGGACTGTGGATTTTGTCCCCCATGACTTACTTTGAAATTGCATTACAAAGGGATGTCTTGATGGCCAGTATGAACAGTGGGAACACTTAGGCAGCAAACAAAACCTGTTTCAATGTTCATATAGGGACCTGACTCTGTTTCGAGACAGACTTGAAAAATTGTGAACCTATCCTTTAACTCCTCCCTCCTCTTTAATCTTTCATTTTTAATCTCGCTCCACTTTTCCCTCAGGTCTCAAACCTGCAGAAAACGTTAAAGGCCAGCGCCGCCTCTCCGTCGTCAGGCCCCGCCCCTGCTGGAGCCGCCTCCAATCAGGACGCAGACCAGCCTGCAGAGCCACGAGACCCCGCCTCCTCTCAGGAGCCACGACAACCCGGCAAAAAAAGTTCAAAGGTGAAAGGGTGAGTACCCCGACATCACCTTTGTGTTCACTGTGATTATGCGGAGGTATGTGGCTACACAGGGACACAGCCAAATATTGTCCGCATGAAAGAGGTTCTCTGAGCGTCTCGGATGTTACAGCTTTTTATACAAATGAACCACCAAGAGTTTGCATAGAAATTGCATTCATTTTTCTAAAGCTTGGCCAAACATTTCAGAAATTGAATACATAGAATATGCTTGGCCATGTAGAATAATTTACTGAAATTATGTTTTATTCAGAATTGTTGGTGCGCTCGTATTTATTCCTACAAGTCACAAAATTTAAACAAAAAGCTGCATATGGAGGTTTTTTCCATAAGTTTCTTTTATTGCTGCTTCTCCTTTTGTTCTGTAAAGCACTTTGTAACTGTGGTTTTTGAAAGGTGCTTTATAAATACAAATTTACCAAGTTATAACCACAGCACTATAAAGACTCTACTTCAAACACTAAATTAAAGCCATTAGTCCAATGTTCTTGTAGAGAGCAAAGTTAATTCAACAGAGAACCGCAATGTTTCCATTTTTTCACTAAACATTAAAAAGCCAGCTGCCGGTGTAAGTGTTTTGCCTGTGTGTGAGTGTGTGCGTGTGTCTGCATGAAGCAGCTTTATTATCAGATGCACATTAGTGTTTTGCAGCAGTGTTCTAACCCTGCTTTCAGGGACTTCTTTTTCCTGTTCTGCTTCCATCCGGCCAAATTACCGATGGCTAGTTTCACATCTGTCCTGGATTGTAAAATGTCACTGAAAATACAAATGCCCCACGTGTTCTCCTCCTGAAAGGACTGGGTCCCCCTCCAGTGATCAGACGAGATGCTTTGCTCGTCTGCTGTTTATGTGGTTGCTTCTTTACAGAAAGCAGTAATTATTTTCTGGCTTCCTGTCACATTTTGATGAAGCATAGAGCCCTATAATTTTCATCACTCAGCACTGCACTTCATTCAAGTGAAGATCCATTTAACGTTTTGAAATCCAAATTAATGATAGCTTAACCTCAATCCTCAAATTAAAATGAGTTTTGACACCATTTCTTTATGAAGCTATTTAAAGGATGGGACTGATTGTGCAGCAGTTATTATTAGAAATAGGTTCTTAGCAATAATTCTTTTTAATTTGCAGAAATAGAAAATCCACTGAGATCAATTTCAATGCAATAATACTAAATACAGATATTAGATATTTTAACACAAAGCTTTTGCACCCAGGTTGCATCAGTAATATGCTGGTTTAGTAGTGCAAGTGGAAAGTAAACCTGTAAATCATAAAATCGTTTTGATAAATAACTGGTTGATAATACTGGTTGTTTCCCGCTCAGGCTGCGTGGCAGTGGGAAGATCTGGTCCAAGTCCAACTGAAGACAAGGGACTGAGATGTGGAGACGGCGGCACTGATGGACACTCTCACAGATTAACATACGCATGGCCATGTTGGCGGACAAACGGATACCTTAAACAATGTGACCAATGTTCACGGACACCCTTGTCACGTACCCTCGCCACAGTAAAACCAGGAAGCTCAATGGGAACTTTTCTTGTCACAAAATCCCACCTTGACAGATTCAGAAACACACACTGGCTGATGGAAATGACAGGTGTGACATCCACTCTCGCAGTTGTTAATAGCAGGCGGCCTGTCAGTGTACACACACACACACACACACACACACACACAACACTTGTAACACATCAAGACAGAACAGTCTACAGGAGGAGTCAATTGCCTTTGACCAGAAACATGATCAGTGTATTTGACGCGTATGTGTGTATCTCTATTGGTTTAAAAATGTTCTTTTGGTTTAGATGAATTCTATGTTGCTTTGTATTTTTTTCTCTCTGCTGAGTAGGGACGTATAAAATCGGAATAGAAATTGTCGGGAAATAAAACGAAGCCCTGTACTTATCCTTACTGTCTCATTAATGTCACTGTCACTCCTTTTATTAAATGCACTTCCAAGTGCATCTCTGGAGGGTGCACAGCTAAATGTTAACTCGCAGAAGGGGGCTACCCGTTAGGAGGTCAAGCCATTAATTAGGGCATATCCCTAAAGAGACTAATGTATTATAGAGCCAAGGCTTCCCCTGTGCGCAACCAGCATGGGTACACACACATCCACACACACACAAACACACACCAAGTGCATTCATATTTCATATGCGTATGTTTTGCCCAGAGCTTCTATTTCAATGTCAAAATTGCTTGTTGAAATTGCCTGCCACCCTCTGTTGTACCTCCATCAAGCATTCAAAATTGCCTTCGTGATGCCCTCCCTGTCCATCTCCCACTCTTTTGATTCTGTTTTCTCTCTTAATTCTCTGCTCTTCATCCTGTCGGACATTTATGGTGGCAATTAGCTGACCAGCCAATAGTGAGAGGGAAAGAGACATAACCCTGCATCTTCCCCCCAACAATCCCTCCCACCTCTATAAATACTGGTGTTAATTTCAGTCAGTGTGATTGAGCTTCATTGGTTCAAAGTTTTCACCAGATTGGAGCTGCGAATTCTAACATGCCATACACCTCTCAAAGTGTCAGTGAAAGAGGGCTAGCTGTTGTACGTAGCAGGTGAGTCCCGTGTGTTTTTATTTTAGGTGTGAGTGACGACTCTGCATACACAAGTTCACACCTAACTTCTGCATTAGCGTTTGTTGTTTTGCCATCGTGGTTACAGATTGCTGCAGCGTCTGCTTGTATATCTCATAACTAGACGGTCATTAAAACTTCCGAATGGAACAAAGCCAGTCAATTACTTTGATTGATCAGTAAAATGCCCAGAGGAGATGGAAACTCTAGCTGTGCAGCAGGCTGGTGGAGAATCTCGATATACTCGGGTGGCATTTTTCCTCTTGCGCCCGCCTTGATTGTATTGACATTTGTTTGAAAAACTGTATGCAGAGGAAATTCTTGCTTAGCATCCTGTTAATCTTTCTGAAGCGACAGGAATCCATATGAGGTGAGGAGATAAGGAAAAGCTTCAGACACAAGCAGCCGCCTTATTCTTCCTTTTCAGTTGCTCCTCTCTGGTAAAAACATGATTGGCACATGCAGGACTTTTTAATGCCAAGCCTTTGGTTCAAAATCAATGCAAGGCAGTGGACTAAATGTTCACTTCAGGGAGAAAAAGATTAGGATACAGGAGTAGCTATTAAAATGCACAGTGTAAGCTTTGTCCTTCCCATAAAGCATTGCAGATCGCACAGCTCCCAGGGGAATTCACTCAGCATGCACAGAAATAAACAGATAGACACAAAGCTAAAACGTCAGTGTTGAGTCTTTATTATTTAACTTCCATGGTACAGAAAGACCACATTTCTACAGGAATGCTACTAAAAATCACAAGACTGGATATCTGGAGGATTGCACGAGCCACGCATGATGCCACCAGCACTATGTCTGTAGTGGAAATGTGTGTAAGTGGAGGGTTCATGTCTCAAAGCTGCTTAGAAAAGTTGCCAAACAGAAACTGACATTTGGCTGTGAAAGGTTCTGTAATATATCACTCACTGATAGATAAAATAGACATTTATAAATAATAGATTTGAAGCAACTCTCATAGGTTTTCTTACTGTATACATGCAGATTCATTGGAGAGAGAAATGATGCCCCTTGATGTACCACTTTCCTTTGGTGCACCCAAGACAGCTGATACACGGTGACTTGAAAATGATATGAAGGGAAATGATGGTAGTTTTGTTATCCAGATTGAGATACTTGGCTGTCAGGTGGAAAAAATTCCTTGTTGTGGTAACATCAGTCCTTTGATCACACAGATGTTCATTTCCATGATGACAGAAATCTGTCTTTGTTGTGCACCATCCAAAACCTTTGGGAATCATTGATTTTTTTCAACAGGAATGTGTCTTCTATCCATCCCCGTTCTGAATATTTTATCCCCACCACTCTATGCTTAACACACCTCTACACAGTCCAGCAGGAACAAAGGGTGCTCACAAAGGTTCGACAAAGAGGTGAACGTCAGCCAGATAATTAAGAGAACAAATCATGAGGAAAAAGTGAAACAAAACAGACTCCTCTACACACTGTGGAGGAAAAAAAGCCACACTATTTGCATTTCAGGCGCCCAAAGCGGGGAATAAACAGCAGCTTTTGGAGCGTGACATGTTAAACACATTGCCTGTTGGCTACAGCCGTGCCAAACAGCTTTGTGAAATACCCCGTTCAGTGTTTGGGGATGCTGAGAATGGCTTTTTAACCATTTACAAGCCAGATGCAAGCCTGCTAGACTGAGCTGAATTCGAGTGTCATTTCATGAAAAAACAGTTTGCTGGATTAGAATTAATACTCAACAGGTTCTCATGTGCAGCCGTATCACTGGAAACAGTTGTGGAAGCACAGGTAGGGCATTTCAGGGGTAATGGGATGTTGCATGGCAGTTAAACTGCTTGTTTGTGAATTAGCCATGGCAGGTCGAAGTGTAGAGTGGTTGGGTAGCTTGGCAGAGCTCGGGGCCATACAGGGGGAGCAGGTTACAGTGATGCAGAGCCACATAAAATAAATTTACACCGAGCACAGAGGAAGGACGGAAGGAAGGAGGGAGCAGTGGGGAGATGAGTTTGAGTTTTTTAGACCTCAGGGGAACCGAGGAGTTTTGTGATGGCTGGATACCTGGGATCCCTGAATTCATTTCACATTTTCAGAGAAAATAAAATGGCGCTGCGGGCACACCCTCTGGTCGTGTTGATGTTCCTCCTCAGGCCCATAGAAATGTTTACCATATGGAAAAACAGTCACATCAGAGGTTCACAACTGGGATCCTGACACAGCAAGAGACACAGAGAAGAAGAGTGAGAGCTAGAAAGAGAAAACAGGAGGAGAGGAGGGTTTTGGGAAGCTTGGGAGCCCTGATGATGGGAGGAAAGACAGAAGAAGAGAGAAGGGGAGCAGAGGGGCCTGAAGCTGGGAAAGAGGTGTACACGCAAACGGAAAGCTGCATCACAGGGGACTGAGAGGGTGGCGGGGGGAAGAGACGGAAGAGAAGGAGGAAGGTGGAGGAAAAGCTGATGGGGGGGAGGAAGTGAGAGGGAGCACTGGAGTACAGCACTATAATTATCCTGATTGAGATTAACTTTAAATACCCTCAAATAAAAGAATCATGGACGGCGGCTGGGCGCCTTTTCACAGGCCCATGATGAGTCATCTGGAGAGGGAGTTTAAAACACTGATACATCTTACAGCAGCACCAACACTCCAGCCCTGAATAGTCCACAGAGAATAGCACTACTGTCCAATTATACTCCATGTACATCCTTACCATGCATGCAAAAGAGGCTGTATAAGGCTGCTTAACACACACAAAGAAGCAAACTTGAATCCAGAGGTGCACAGAGACTCACACATGCATGTCAGACTCATAGACTTAAGACACACACTCAGACTGTGCAAAGCTGGTGAGGCTACTCATTACCTCTCCCTGTCGGTGAAGGAGGAGGAGGTGCTGTGCAACGTCTGCCGGCTGTCCTCCGAAGCGAGGGAACGAGGGAGCGCGAGGGAGAGGGGGGGAGCCACGCCACGGGAAAGCGGGGGCGGATGCTGGGAACAGCTGCGATCGTAACTGGGAGAGAAGGATAGTGGCAAGATAGATGGAGAGAGAGAGAGGTGGAGAAGGGGGATTGGAGGTGGAAGGAGGCAAGAAATTAGGGAAGACAAGATAAGGATGGAAAGGGTTAGAGAGTGAAGAAGAGGGGAAAAGGGGGTTGGTGGGAGAAGAGACAGACAAGAGGACAAAGAAAGATGCAGTCAGAGAACGAAAAAGATAGGAATTAAGGAAAAAAAGAGACAAAGAAGATGAGGGACAGGAATAGAAGCAGAGATGAAAGGACACAAAGAAAGTTGGAGTTTGAGAAAGACAGATAACAGTAAAAGGTTAGTGAGGGAGAGACAGAGAGCAGGTGGTGATAGAGGGTGAGGTTGAAATTAAGGGAGATAAGGAAAAAGATAAGGAAAAACAGCAGAATAAAGAGAAAAGACAGAGGGGGGAGAGACGGGGAAGCAAAGTCAGAGAGCATCAAGAACAGCCGAGCCATTTAGCATCAACGAACACATTACACTGCCACTGTGAGAGAGAATTAGTGCACTCATCGGACTCATTAAAACGCTGTCAGAGGGGAGAGGGAGCCAGAGCGAGAAATGGGGAAGGAGACAGGCACTTTGGGATGACGGAGGGAGGGAGTCAGAAGGGGTGAGGTGAGAAGGATGCAACAAGGCGAAGAAATGGACAGAGGGGTGACGCATCATTGAGGTGGCGTGCCATTTCCTCCATAAGGGGAGTGAGTTAGGGTGAAGGCGCAGGTGAGAGTCACAGGTTCAGGCTCTTAAGAATACTTAGACGCACAACAAAGCTGTTCTCGCAGCCATAAAAGCCATCCTGCACCCTCATCTTCCCTCAGTAACACCTGTCCTCTTCTGGATGACTCCCCTCGCTCTCTGTTCGCACACACACACACACTTACAGACAAACACTGTCACGCCTGATAACATTAGCCACACTGACGATTTTAGGGCTGGGAAAATCACTGAGCACATATGCCGCTCTTCTATAATCATAATGAACTGGACGGTGGCCAATTTCCACTATAGGCTATCATTTCAGTCCATCTGTACCCCCCTCCCATTCATTCCGCGGCACTTTCTCCATCTAACACATGGCGTTATTTACACATTTATGACACTGAAGCACGAGCCAGCCTATAGAGAGGGGCTGCTGCCATGTCTCCAGTCTGAATCCCTGCAATTCTCACTTTTGTGAGGCCACTTTGGATCCACCAGCAGCGTGGGTTTTCCTCCACGACGGGGGCCAGTGAAGTAAGTTATCGAAATAACAGCAAAGGCCAGTCTCAGGAACAGAAAGGAAAGGGGCTTTATCGTGTATCAGCTCACGGCAAGCCGGAGGATTATCTGTCGATCTGCAGCCGGACTGGTGGCGCTGGGAGAGATAGGAGACTGGCGAGGGAGATACCAGCTGTGCAAAGACAGGCAGCGTTAGAGCAAGGCAATGACGATAACTGGAAGTAAGCGAAAAAACCTGAAGGAAGAGGGGGAACACAGGTATTAAGGGAAAGAAAAAATAATCGCTGGGAGGCAAAGGGGAACGAGGCCGACGTGGGAAGAGGTAGGGATGGTTTGTGAGAGAGCGAGGGAATATAATGAGGGAGTGAGGAAGCAAACTGAGATTAAGAGAGAGTATGAAAAAGGGACATGAAGGAGAACAAATTGTACAGGTTCAAGCAATGAAATGAAAAATTAGAATACAATAGGAATGTGGGTAAGATGAGCAGATAAGAGAATTACAGTAAAGAGGAGGAGAGTAAAAGTATAAATGGGGGGGGGGGGATGGAGATTGCCAAAAAAAAGAAGAAAAAGCAGAGTGTGAGATGAAGGAAGAGAAGAGTCCCAGCGGTCAAATAAACTAGGTGTTATTGGTTTGATCAGCAAAGCGTGGAAGTGCTCCACCACATCACATAGATGACTCCCCACTTCCAGCTAATGGCCATGTGTGCAGCGAGCACTTGCTACAAGGCCTAAAAACATTACTTATACAGAACCCCCACCCCAAATGCTCTGAGAACTTTAATGGCCGGTGGGTTGTTCAAACACATTGACACCAGTGAAGCCCTGTTATTGCAACAGATCTGTTTTTGCTTCCCTGCCATCCTGATGGTTATAGGGAATGTTTAATCATTGCAACTCTAATGGCACTAAATGACACATCTGTGCCAACTGTGACATTCAGGAACACAAGTGTTGTTAATAAAGTAATTAGTTAACAATTACTCAGCTCTCACTTTGGGGCGGGGGGGGGGGGGTACGTGGACAAATTAAATAAAAATGAACAACGTGGAAAAAGACAAAAAAAAATCACATGTGAACACATGCAACTATCGAGGTCCCATCTTCACTGAAACCCACACATCTGGACTCTTCACTACTCTCGACACATCTGGCCCAATACATACATTTTCATCTTGACCCATCAGTGGGTAAAAAGAGGCAAGTGTCCTATTTTCAGTACAAAATAGGACATTCTAGATGATTTCAGCACCCTTTTTCAAAGCACAGTATACTCCAATGTCTAAACAGCCCTAACTGCTTTCTTAATCAGTGGTTCCGAACATATTTTACCACTTAAAACTTAGCTATATCTACCTGTGGCTCCTCTTCACCGTTTGGATATGTCTACAGATTAGAAGCAGTCCAACGAAAGCTGATTAGACCCTCTAAGATTGTTTTCATACTAAAGAAGCACAATTATCCTGTAATTAACAAGATACAAAAAAGCAAAGATTAGTCTAAAGTCTGAAAACATAAAACCAATTTTGTGTAGCAGAAATATGTTTTTTTTTCTGCTTTCCTGTCCTGTCCCAACGCCCTTAGGGTTCCCGACCCCCAGGTTGGGAACCTCCATTATAAGTCAATCTACAATTGACCTCAACACATCCCTGCTTTAACATGTTATTCTCAAAAAATAAATAATCTTTTTCAGAACAAATGTAATCCAAGAGGTCTACATAATGGTTTCCGATCAAGTCTTACGGTACCCAATTTAGAAATCCAAAATAACACCATATATCTTGTATTGACGCTCACACTGGTCTACACCTCGCCGTGTGAGTCCATAAAGGTTCAGTATGTAGGATTTAGTGGCATCTAGTGTTGAACTGGAAGTTTGCAACTATTTGAATACCACTCAGATCATACTCCTGTTCCAAGAGTGCAGGAGAAACGCGAAAGGGCTTATCTAGAGCGAATGATTGGTTTGTCCATTCTGGGCTACTGTAGAAACATGGCGGCCTCCATGGAAGGGGGACCCGCTCCCTCTGTAGATAAAAACAGCTTATTCTAAGGTAACGAAAACACGATTCTTTTTTTCCGGCGATTATGTACACTAATGAAGACATACTTATGAATATCATATTCTATTTCTGCCAATAGCTTTTTTGTTAGAAATTAGAAATTGTCTAATCCACAACTTTTACCATAAAAAACCCCCCTGAGGTCTGTTAATCAGGAGACCCAGTATTGCCCTCTAGCCGTGGGACAGGTGTTCAGCTCATACAGGTTGTAAGAAAGTTTGCTGATCATTAACTCTTATTCAGCAGTGCCCACTTCAAATGTACAGTACGTGGCCATACAATCAGACACAAACAACATTTAGGAGGACAGATTAGGCTCCTACCAGAGTTTGGCTGTAATGACGACGGCCGTCAGGATGAGGAGCGAGGAGATGGTCACGGTGACGTAGAACTGAGGGTCCACTGTAACACACACATACACACACGCACACACACTCATGCAGTTACCAATCTCAGACGATGGCCATGTATAACTGTATCCGGAACAAAAGAAGAAATCAATGAAGCCAGCTGAAACATGAAATTGGATGTGCAAGACGCTGGCCTCCAACTACAACACTAATCCGATGACGTCTTCTCAGTATCTTGCAGTTTGACAGCGGCCAATTCCTCCCCGTGAGTGATGAGAACTTTATTAGGCATTCCCCGCCACAGACACGGCCGGCTGCACACAGCACGGTGTCAGCCTTCACCGTGGTGACAGCTAATTCCCTGGAGGACTTGTGGCGTGTGTGTGTGTGTGTGTGTGTGTGTGTGTGTGTGCGTGCGCGTGTGTGTGTTCACATGGACTTCGGCTTGTGGCCACCTTTATTTAGAAATCCTCCATGTGCCTCTCCTGATGCCCACCTTCCTCGGGCTCCGTCTCCTCCGCCTCCGTCCCTCCGTCCTCCACTCCCTCCTGGTCCCTAGACTCCAGCGGTGCCTCCTCTCGGGGCTGCATGCTTGCATCAGGGTAAGGCCAGTCCTTGGACGTGGCGCTGCTGGCCTCCTGCTGGTTCCCACGCTGGTGCAGGGGGTCAGTTTCCTGGGTGGCGAGGAAGTGGTAGGTCTCCTCCTCCAGAGGCTGCGTGGGACCCCAGACCACCGCCCACAGAGGGGTGGGTGTGACCTGGGCGGTGACGGACAGCTGGACCGACAGGGCGTCCACCTGCTCCTCGCCCTCACTGTCGTCACGGTTACAGGTGGAAAGCTGTGTCACCAGAGCAACCAGGAGGAGGGAAATGAGGCAGCGAAGGGCAGTCAGTCGTGCGACAGGAGAGATGGAGCTGGAAGAGAAGTGGAGGAGAAAGAACGAGAGGTGGTGAGGTGACAGAGAAGTTATCAGAGAAAATGTATTGTCTACCGGCGCCCTGCACGACCTCATCAGCTCAGACACTGAGTCCCACGCCAGCATCACTCAGAATGACATTTTATGCATCTGCACCCAATTCATCCCTCCTTCACTTCAGATAGCCTACTATCCATCTTACCATCTCTCCATCGCTTCGCTCTGTTCACTGAGACTCCGCTCCTCCGCTCATCTCTCTCTGTAAGATAGGACAGAGGGGCAAGAGAGGGATAGAGAGAGGGAGAGAAAGGGGGAGGGCCCATCTTTTTTTTTTCCTACTTTTATGTTGCCAGATAAAAAAAAAACAAACACATGTTAACGCAGAAACCAGCAAGATCATTGGCAGAAAGCCAACTCTGTCACTTTGTTTTAATAGAAAACATACACAGACTCCCCCCGGGCGTTTAAATCTAAACGCTCAATTATGCGCCACATGTTTATACAGAATCCACATCTGCATTAAAAAAAACACCCAGAAGTAGCCTACACGCCCGCTGTCTGTTCCCGCTCTCTCGCGCACATTTGCGGTGCGCACACCTGAGCACGGCACATTAATCATCGTCAGAGGCGTCATGCATGGAGCCAATGCTCGACATGGCACTTGGAGCGGAGAGAGGTAACTTCCTGTCCAACAACTGCTGCCTAAATGCCACGGACATGTCACTTAGAGACACACGAGCACACCGGGAGACGGACACAGACACACACGCACTCCGACACATATCAGTTATCATGCCTACCTCTGGCAGTGGAGAGAGGGAATGAGAGAGGGAGACGGAGAGAAAGGGGGGAGATACGGCGAGCAAGTGAGAGGGGGGAAAGCATCGGTTGCCGTAGCGACTGAGACATGTAGAGTCTGCTAGAGTACGAGAGGGGAGAGAGAGCGATGTAGGGAGGGCAAGAGACTGTAGGAAAGAGATTTAAATGCTAATTATGTGTGTGTGTGTGTGTTTTAAACGGGTTCAATTAAATGGACGCGGAGGAAAAGAATTGAATTTGACGAGGCAAACAGAAATGATACTGCGGACCGACATTAATAAGCTCATTTAAGAGGCGGGAGGTTTAAAACAAAAAAAAACAAAAAAACAACAACAAAGAAACACACTTCAATTATGTTTACAAAAACTGCAAGGACACCCAAGGGAGAAAGAGACAGAAATACAGACAGCAAAGAGGGGGAGGAGGAGGAGGAGGAGGAGGAGGGAACGAAAGGAATAACGATGGAATAATATTTCATTTAAATTCATTTACATAGGCTGCACCGGCACATGAACTGGTGTTTGAGAATGAGGCAGGGTCAGAATGAAATAAAGAAAAAAAGACAACAGGAGATGCAAATCTGAGGTGAGAGTCACAGTGTGACAGCTTTATTGTATGTGGAAATTATATTTACATAGAAAACAATCCGCCTACCACTCACACACGCACACAGACTCACTATCTCCATCCATATGCTCCCCCTCCGACACTGACACTCAGTCGGTCACACTTCCCTCCCCTGCACCCTTCTTCGCTGCCACTCCGCTCCCTCCCTCTCATTTCCTCTTCGTGGCTGCAGGCCGTGGGGTCCTCAGCGTGAGAAGCCGGCCCTCACTGGAGAACGCAGCGGAACCAGGAGCCCGACCCTCCCTCCTCCGCGCCGTCGCACCGGCTGTCTTTTCCTTCAGCGTTGTCATCATCGTCCTCGTAATCTAAATTTGACAAGGAGGTCACAAGGATTAGTCACGACATGCATCATCTAAAATTAACATGATCGCGAAATCCACAATTCCATGGTTACTCATCAAGCGTGTGCGTCAGTAAATGAAGACATGAAAAGGTGTGAAATTGCAGTGTGTGTGTACCTGTACCATCAGTCTCCTCGTCATCTTCTGTGTCCCCCTCGGACTCCAGCAAGCAGGACTCCAATCGCGTGTCTCTCTTCGCTGTGACGTCGCCCCTGTAACATTTAATGAATTCATTAAACACCTAATATCAACAGAAGTGTGTCAAAATCAGTTAAATCCGTCACCACACTATAAATCCCAGTACAGCTTTAGAATTACCAATAATTGCAAATAAGGAATATAATTGAGCGGTTTAGACTAAAATCTTTTTAAATGAGTAGTGGTGACATGTATTGCGCCCACCTCTGCTTCCCAGAAGTGGGGAGTTGCTCCCATACGAGGAGGTCACGTCCTCCAGTGACCCACCGGTGGTCTCCGCTCCCTGTGGTCCACGCCGCAAAGCAGAGGATTCTGGGAGCATCGGGCCAGTTCAGAGAAGCCAGGTACCGACACTGAGGCAGAGAGAACACTAGAGGGAGAAGAGAGAGATGAACAGAAGGGGGGGTCAAGGGAGGAAAACAAAGAGGTTTCTATTTAGTCTTAAATCCTTAAAAGGAGAGTTCACCCCAAAATCAAAAATGCATATTTTTCCTCTTACCTGTAGGGCTGTTTATCCATCTAGAGTGTTTTGGTGTGAGTTGCCAGGTTTTGGAGATACCGGCCATAGAGGTGTCTGCATTTTTGAATATAATGGGACTATATGGCACTCGGCTTGTGGTGCTCAAAGCGCCAAAGAAATACGTTTGAAAATTGTAACAGCAATGTCTCTTTCCAGAAATCATGACCTGGTTACTCAGGATAATCCCCAGACCTTGCTGTGAGCTGTTTCATGTAGGAACTACTTTCTTTCTACCGATAGTTCCTACATGAAACTGCTCACAAGAAGATATCTCCAAAACTCGGCAACTCACACTAAAACAATCTAGATGGATAAATAGCACTACAGGTGTATAATATATATTTTTGATTTTGGGGTGAACTGTCCCTTTAAAGTGTTTTCACCCACAAGTGTTTTACACTGCGACTCACAATTTAGCGAGCTCTCTCCATTTGCCAGATCATAGCAGGAGCCAATTAGGAGGCCTCCTGTCTGGTGAACACAATCTGTTACCCCGGTGATGCTGCTGTGATTGGTCAGTCTGGACATCGTTCCTGTGATAATTGGACAGATGTTAGGTGGAAGGATTATGCAAATGTTCCTACATCCACCTTCCTTTTTCAATCTCTCTCTCTCTCTGACACACACACTCTGCCCATGCCATTCCAGAGCTCACCGGTCCTCCAGTACAGGATCTTGAGCCAGGCTCGACCGTAAGCCAGGAACACTCGGTCTCCCCGCGGGCTGAGGGTGAGACGCCCGCCCGGCCCCCCTCCAAAGCCTGTCACCTGGCCGCTCCAGTGGTGCAGCAGCCTTAGGGGGTCTCGATCCGAACACCGGTTCTCCCACACAGAGACCCCTCCCTCGGCCGAGCCGGTGAACACCAGCGGACCCTGAGACTGTGGAGGGCACAGGAGACATGGTTGTCATGGTGATCTGAGTCTTTACCCAGTGTGTGTGTGTGTGAGAGAGAGAGAAAGGGAGAGATAGATACACAGAAAACAGAAAAGGGGAGAGATTGTATGTATTTGTGTAAATGGAAAAGAAGTGTGTGAACAGTTTCAAAATGTACATTTCTGTGCCGCTGTTGGTTATAAATGGATTGTGCGCCTTGCATGATAAACAACAAAGAGGATGACAATGATGCGCTACGCTTTAATGCTTCAGGCATATTTTGATGATTGCAAATTGAAAAAAAATGTGCATATGCAGCTCTGGATTTCAATATCCATAAAAAGCCTTTTTGCTCAAAATATGTACAGTAAAATTGGCCGAGCTCCACAGCTTACATCTCAACAAATATCTTTGATTTCCATTTGAAAGCAATAAACAAGGAAAGCGTGCGTGAGGATACGAGTGTAGAAATATAGCTATTTGATTTCCTGAGAAGAGGCTTTTTCACAAATTAATAATTAAGAGTTCTAAAACTACTTTAGACAGCTTCTACAGAGCGAGAAACATTGGCCTGTTTTTGTGTCAGCCATTGCCTTAAAAATAGGCTGCACGTGAAAAAACAGCTTGAGCATCCTCAGTGTGGACAGCATATCATGGCCAGTAGGTGAGTGACCCACCCACCTGGATCGAGGTGACTGCTTCTTGGTGAGTGGTGACTGACTGGCAGTTTTCGAAAGTGTGCCAGCTCCAGGCTTGAACTTTCCCCCCATCTGAGGGGTGACAGAGTGTGAGGTTAACATGTGCTGACAGGCGGCTGGCAGTCATTATTGTTGGTCACGGTCGACCCACCTGAGCCTGACTGCCTAAACCGTGTGCCTCCATCTCTCTGATTCAGCCTGATAGCACTGCGATACACTCACTAACTCGCTGGCAGATGATGCCACTGTGTGAGAATCTGCCCACATATTATTAAAGACATATACACACCCACCGTCGTTTATACAAGTATGCATGCACATGTCTGCTCCAAAACCCATCCATGTACAGAAGTAGATACAAGATACAAATACGACGTGACATGACAACATCTAACTCCAATTATTCCATTCACAGTGTCACTAGCTCTTAGTTTTTCCACATGCACCTGCTCTCCACACAAAAAACACACCTGACCCAGTGATGATGTAGCCGTCTTCCTCTGGCACAAAGCAGAGCGCAGTCACAGCGTTGAAGGTGTAGATAGACTTAACACACTGCCCTGGAGGTAACGGGAAAGTACTAATTTAATTGACAGGACACAGACCACAGGTCACGCAGGCATACATTGATTACGATGCACAAACGTTTCCCAGAAAGAGCCCCGAGGCTCCTTCTACCTCTACCTCTACCTCTCTAATATATATATATTTGGATCTCTATGTGTGTATGTTTGTGTGGTTAAGCGTACCAATGCTCAGGGCCCAGATCTTCACATAGCAGTCTGCCGAGCCACTCAAAATAAACCTCTCCTTGTCGGACAAAGACAGGCACCAGGCTGGCGAGAGGGCAAACACAGACAAAAGAGTGGAAGGGGACAGAGGAGGAGGAGGAGGAAGGAACAGGGATCAGAAAAAGAGAGAGAGAAGAGGACAAGAAGATTAAGCGGAGAGGAAGCTGTAAATAAGTGATAATGTACAAAATGAAAAAAGACACAGATCGTAAGAAGGAGGCAAAGAGAGAATAGACGTGATTTGAAAAAAGAAACAAATAATTAGTTGATGAACACAGTGTGACTTTAGTTCTACTGAGCTGCATCAGTAATGCGCTGCACTTCTCAACTTGGTATTTTAAGTTGGGGAAGCAGGTGGGGAGGGAGTGTAGGAGGAGAGCCGGAGAGGGCGTTGGAGTTCAAGTGATGGAAGGCTGCCTGCTTCAGACAGACAGTGAACTCTCTAAAGTGTCTACCGAGGTTATCTCTCGCTGGGGTTGATCTGATGAACTGCTCCTATAATTACCAGACCGCAGGACACAGGCATTACTCAGCTTCAGTCGGCGTGGGTGCGTATATATGTGCGTGCGTGTGTGTGTGTGTGTCCTCACCCAGCCTCTTGCAGTACTCAGGGGGAGGTGCAGACAGACAGGTGACCCCACTAGTGTGACCCCCCAGGTTCTTGTGCTCCGTTGCTGTGGGAACGTGCCACACCTTCACTGTCGTATCTCGGCTTAGAGGAGAAAGATGGACAGAGTGAGGAAGAGAGGATGCAGGAAGATAAAAGGGGAGTTATAGTGAGTGAGAGAAGGCGGCACAAACAGGCAAAGTTAAAAGGCGTTCAACATAAATCGCAAGAGATTTGCGCCGAGCGATCGGGGCGGGTAAAGAAAAACAAATACATGTCAGACAGCGAGGGAGAGAGCGGGAGCATATTAAGTGATAAATTAGGTGAAATGTTCACTTTGCACATCCATTATGCAAATCAGGGCATCCTTCCTGCTTTACCTTCCAGAAACCACCAGGTTGTCAACGGCAACCACACAAGTGACTATGTCATTGTGACCCTCCAACAGCCTCAAGCGAAACTTTGCCTTCTCCCACGACGATTTGAGGGATGTAAATTCAGCTTCTGTAAAATAAATGATTTGTGCAATTAGCAATGTTGCCTCATCAGCACCCCAGCTTGTTAATCTACACAGTTCTTCAATATGGATTAGTCTGCCAATGCGAAGCGCGGGGCAAATTTAGCTCCAAGGATGCAAAACGTGGGTCCTGTATTCAGGGACGCAAATGCCGCCTGTTGGTTTTAATACTGGCAGCCACATGAGCTTGTTAGGACTCCTCGGGGCATACATGTATAATCTGATTTTAGATGTTAATCGCAAATTAGGGCACCACATTGTACTTTTCGCTGCCTGCGATAAACTTGAATAACAATCTCTTCAGCCATTTTTCTTAATTACCCCACCTTCCTGTCGCAGTTGCTGCTCGTTGTCAAAGTCAGCAAAGCCTGCTGAAACGTCTCGGCAGTGATCTGACACCTTGGCCGGCTCCGTCCTTTCCTGCTGTCTGCCTATCTCTGCTCCCCCTCCTGCCTCCCTCCGCCTGGCACCCGGCGCTGGCGTTGCTTGAGCTTTGGACTCGTCTTCTCCCTTAAGGATCTTGGAGGCTGGAGGCGTTTGTGATGGAAGGGCCTCAGGGGCATCCTCCCTGTGCCAGTGCAGAAAGCAATAGCTGAATGAATAATCAAGATGCAAACTGCACACAGCATCCTTTGTGACAGGGAGCATACCTGTAGAGAATCTCCAAGTCCCACACAAACAAAAACAGCACTTCCTTCCTAATGAGCTCCTGGTCTGTGTATTAGAAAGAATATGTGTGTTTCAATTAGTTTGATGTTAATATCCACACATGGTGATTTCAGTGATCTGCACAAAGCCCTGAAGGGGCTTTAATAGGGAGGATGACAGCCCTGAATGATGTTTACATGACACATTATGAACAGCAGAAAGTTCCCATTTTCATAAAGCGTGACAGTATTTGACCTCCAGTGAGTTTGTATAGACATATAAAAAAGATCAAAGGCTTCAAAGTGAATGTTGTTGCTTTTGAAGAATTATGCTTCTCTCCATCTGCCCCCCCTCCCCTCATCCCCTTGCTGGTACCTCTCCCTCACTTCCTTACACTTGTCTTTTCATCTTCTCCTTTTTTCCGTCTCCCACAATCCCCAGAGTTTGCTGCGGGCCAGAAAGCTGCAGCTGAAGCTCAGCCAATCTGGAACGCAGCTCCGCCTTCCTGGAGATCTGAGAGGGAAGAAGGCACGAGATTGGTTGTAAAACAAGCTACTAAATCCACAAGTTGTTTATATGCACAGCCAACATACTCAGCCTGTCTTGATTTATTAGACTGCAACTGACAAAAATACGCCCTACTCCTGTCCGATTGTGAGTTATGAAACATGCATGAATGAATGAATTCGGCTCCTTTACTTGATAGTAAGTGGCTGCTTCCTGTGGTAAAGGAGCACTCCACCCAGTTTTACACATACAGGTCTACTACTTCAATTGAGAAAACACTTGATGTACTACGATGTATAGTGTGGCTCTGGTGGAACTTTGTTAAGTCTGAGAAAATAACCGCTGATGATGTAATAGTGATCTCATCAGGGTTATCTCGGCTTGGGCTCGAAGAATACAATTTTATTTTCAAACAGAAACTGGGGGTTATGGCGTTTGTTTGTGCTTCAGTCTAATGCCAAATCAATTATTTCCATATGTGCTATAGTGACTTTGCAAATGGACGTTTATTTAGGGCTGTTACTAAAAACTTTTAATCTGCTGATTACTTTCTCAATTAATGAATTCATCGTTTGTTCTATAAAATGCGGTGACTTGACTAATCGAATAATTATGTCAGCTCTACATTTAATACATATAAATACCTTTTATTTTGGTCAAGAAAAACTATTACCAGGATATTTAAGATTAATAACTTCTGAAAAAGAGAGGCAAACACTATGCTGCTTGTGTTGTGCATAATGGTCTTAATGATGCTTAATGATGCTACGGTGCATTCAGGTATATTTTATTGCATGTCTCCTCTGCTGGAACCGCAGTCTGAACATGCACATTTGTCAGGTGTTTACAAAAGTGGACTGTACCATTAAAGAGGAGGGGGTTTACTGTCAGTTTAGCCATTTTCTGATTGGCACCGAACTGTGTAAGCAGCATTTTAATTTTGTAACTGGTCTGGTTTGAGCTAATTATAGTAACTATATTCTGCGCTGCTGGGGTAGTTTAATCTGTAACAATGAGTCATATTTTATAAAGTTGTCTTTTCTACGTTAAACCACATCTGTCAGATAAATGTAGTGAAGTAAAACATGGCCCTCTAAAATGCAGCGGTATAAAGTAGCACAAAATGGAAATAACCAAGTTAACTACAAATACTGCTCAACTGTATTTAAGGAGAGTACTTGTCAGTAAATGTACTTAGTTACATTCCACCACTGATTTTGAGTCCCAAAACATAATTGAAGTGCAGTACACTTTTTATTGTGCTCTTAATCCATTAACTTTTCCCCAAATACTTTAATAAGGAGATAATCCATTGTAAATAAAGTGTAATGTTACTTTATAGGGATTTTATTTTGAGTTATTCTTCTTAGAATCGATATCTGGTTAGTTGTTGCCTATAAGTTCAGACAAAGGAAATGTAACTTATTCACAGACATTAATTACGATACCAGTAACCTTTACCATCACTACCAAATGATCTTCAGCTGATGTGTGGGACCCCATCATGTAAATCTATTTTCCTGTTTCCAATTAGAGGATTTAAGGGCAGCTCGGTAAAGAAAAGACCCTGTTGTAGGGCATGGCCATAACTTACAGAATTCAGATGCTGCCCTTTAACATAGTGAGGCTCTCCTGACGTTCCTGATCATTATTTTTTCTGATGCTCTCTGCTCAAAGTGTAAGCTTCTGATCTCCCAAGTTCCTAGGGCAAAAGCTGACAAATTATTCATTCCACTATTATTATTAATTCATGTTAATCACATATTTTTCGTCTTTACGAAATCACCACTGTCATTCCTAGTTTGAGATGCCTTCCTTCATAATCATACCAACACCATTAAAATATCATCTTTATTTAACCATGTGAGCTGGGCGTGATATGTGCCAAATCTGATCATACTGTAATACTTTCACGGACTGTTTGGTGCATGAACACGACTCTGCTGAAGGCTGGTGACGGTGGCTATTTGTTCCAATGTTTGTAATTTAGACTAAATATGTGTCTGTGCTGTAGTAAAATCTGAGTTGCAGTCATAACCTGTTGTTACACCAGAGGGAAACCTATTCAGGCTTTGCCGAAGTCACACACATTACACATAGATCGCATTAGGGGGGAAAGGCAGATTAAGTGTTTCTGTACCTTGAATCTCTCTTCTGGGGAAAGACTGATTTTTATTTCCAGATTTTCGATCTGTCTTAACTTCTTCTGTAGCTTCCTCACCTCCCCCATTTGCAGCTCTGGGCGTGCCTAAAGCGCCGCGGGTTGACTAACGTTACACTTTAAACTGCCTGACTGACTCTCAGTTTGTCAGAAAGTGTCAAAGACACAACATTGCCTTTTAATGAAGTCTGGAGAGGTTTAAATAAATAACGACGTATCAAACGGCTCGGCGGCGTGTTGGAGAGACGTGTCGCCGGATGTTGACGTTCCAGTAGACGTGTATAATCTTCCTTACAGCGACATCACGTGGACCGTTGAACCATTGATTTAACGGTTTACAACACATACAACTGTACAGTGCAGTTGCCGTTTCCGCGGGTATCCATTTAAGGTGACGGGATTGTGTACGACTTTACATGTTACATGCAGATGATTCACACAACAAAAGTGTAACTGACTAAAAGTCACCGACAACTGGAGGACAGTCACACCGTGCTGCCTTCATCTGCTATCCCATCAGCTCGTATTTTAGACTCTCCAAGTCGTAAATAAGATTACAAATGGAAAAAAAAGCTAAAAAAGAACAATAATGACTGTTATGTATTTTTTTATTATGTTATTTATGTGCTACAACGTCAATTTTGCACCTCAGCAGCAAGGTGAATAGGAGAAAAGGCGTCATACAAAAGCCATTTATACTTTGATAATATTTTATTAGTTAAAAACTGATATGTACATATGCCTGTGAGTGACAACTAAAGTGTTGGTAGGCATACAAATACAATTCTGATTACTTTTATTGACAAGGCAAAATAACATATAGTATATATAATAAATTGCATACTTTTATGATCAGCTGTCCAGAAGGCAACCTCTAAACATGAAATATTCTCAAAAATAGTGCAGTAGAATTTTTGTGATTTACATAATCACACACCAGTGATTGTGTATTATATTGTAGTGGACTGTATTATACTGTATGGTACTACTTTACTGTGCCAAATTGGACGGACCATATTGCATGGTGTCTATCTTACAACCAAAACTGAAAAAAATGTGTCACAACCCCAAAGTGTCTTTTTATTGTCTGAACAACAGTCCAAACCCCCAACATATTCCATTTATTCTGATGTAGGACACGGAAAATGATAAAATTGTCACTTTTGAAAAGCTGGAACCATTAAATTTTGGGCATTTTGCTTGAAAAAAATGATTAAACGAATAATCGATTATTAACGTAGTTAATTATTAATTTTCTGTCAATAAACTAAATGATTAATCGACTAATTGCAGCTCTAGTCATAAGTAGGCATCACAAGCCAAAAAGGTTGGAAACTATAGTCTTAATTAATGGCTCTGTCTAGAGGACACCTAATCCCTCAGACCCAAGACTGGATTACCAATGGGACTACCCCGGGGATCCAGACCTTCAGAGACCCAGGACCCCAAAATGGTCTGGGAGAGCTGGGGTCCCCTGGCGGGTAAACTCAGCCCTACCTAGACCCCTGGGGCTGTGATGGCTCCTTAGGTAATCCATCCATGGTGTGAAGGGGACAATGACTTCATCTGAGTTAATGGATTCAGCAGTTTTAATGCACAATTTCAGGGCAAACGTCATTAACTCCAAGGAATTAATTAATAAGTTTGAAGGCGTAAATTACTTACAATTACAATGTGTCACTTTGGAGAACAAATGATATTCAGCGAAAAAAGTGTCAAAAGATTCTAGGGACCCTGACAACTTCCGGACAAAGTTACTTCCGACAGCACGTGAACACAGCATACTGGCTGCCTCCTGTCGCAACACGAAGCTCAAATCCAACAAAGTAAACCTGAACAATCCTGTGCGGAAGTGGTTCAACTCCGTGTACATTTAGCATTTTCCTGCTGCTGTCAGATACCAGCCAGCTGACCGAGGAACACGTTACATTTTAGGCTTTTTTTAATTAACGGTCCCTCGGTTGCAGGAAGTGACATCACCGCGCACACACTTCTTTTGTCTGACGACCTTATCCGGAGGAAGTGAAGCTTTAGCCGAGGCAGCCGCTTCACCGGAGAGAAAAAAAAAATCTTGGAGAAAAAAAAAAAAAAGAAAAGAGGGGGAAAAAAACTTCCCTGGTTTGCTGGAATTAGGACAGATTTGGAAACCGTGTCCAAATTGACCCGACGCACGGGAGCTCCGGGGAGCGAGACGGAGTCGTCGCTACCGGTAAACGCCGCTCTTCTCCGTGCAGTCACAGTGTTTGCTGGTAGATTTGCATTACTCTCCACCCGTCTCCACAGCCGGAAGTCCGTGAGGATGGTCTATTGGTTTTTTTCTCTTCGCTTCAGTTTTTTTATCCCCTGTTTTTTTTTTTTTTTTTTTTTTTCTTGTTATTTAGTTTCCCGAGCAGGGGGGCACCACAGACACGCTGCGCCGTGTGCTAGCTAACTGTATGTTAATGAGCTCGTCGGGCCTGATTAACTAGAAGATGCGAGGAGCCGACATGGAGTCCTTCTGTTCCGCTGCGGCTCGTTGTAAACATTACATATAGCTGTAACGGGGTGGCAGTTCGAACAAGCCAGCGATATTTGGTGTTTTGTAGTTCATCAAGCGTGATGCGGGTCTTTTGAGCCAACTTACAGCTAAGAAGTGCTGTAAATAGCACACAATAGAGGTCAGTTAGCCTACTGTGAACCTTACAGTTGTGGCCCAGTTAAGAAAGTTGAACATTTTATTATATAATCGATGTCATTAACATTCCAGGAGCATAATCTCTAATGTACACTTTTCACTGTATTGACCCAAAGACAGTCTTAATCTCAGAGACCATGTTAGTTTTGTTTTTCAAACCCTATTCATGGTCTTCGGCTCTCTTTCCACCATGCCTCTTCTACTTAGTTAGTTATTAAACCTTTATAATCCTTTTATCAGTCAGTCAACCTTTGTTTATCTCTTTCTTTTAAATTGGACCTTTGCCAATAGGATCCTACAAGAGCCCCACATCTCCAGGGCCCCTCGAAAAGCCCAGCTTCACGGCGTGGCAATTAGTTTGTGGTGATCTGACAAATGGGACATTTTCACAGCAGATCTGTTGACCTGTCATGATAGGAAAAGCACAGGTGTGATCAATAGCAGCAAAGGTGGCCCTGTTCTGTTTAAGTGCCGAGTAAGCCATGACAAGGGCAACAGTGAGCCACGTGCACGATACCAGGAACCTGAAACTGACGCAGCTAAATGGAATTCAGCCATCATTCGTTTTATTGTAATTTTTGTCTGGGAATTTGGCACCACTGAAGTGCAGGATCCGTTGACCTGCCAAGGGCCTTAAGGTGCGTTCAGGTTTATTACCTGAAATTGAGACATTGCCTTAAAGAGGGGAAATTGGGTTTTAAAGGGGAAGTCCACTGATTTTACACATCTAAGTTGGTTTACATGTCTTTGGTAGCCTACTACTGCATATGTGAAAAAGTTGTATAAAGCCTTTTGTGGCTCCAGAGGGAGCTGCGTAAAATCTGATAAAGTGCCTCTAAGGGATTATCACTGGAGTCAGTGTCAGTTGGGGCTGAAGACTACAAGTTGAAAATAATCTGAGGATGTAGGGTTAGAAAGAAGGGAAACCTCTGTAGCCCGCTCCTCATCTGTTTGAGGCTAGCTGCTCGAGGCTATATCCCATGGGCTACATTGGCCGCTACTAGCATATCACACCCAAATCTCAGATCGACTTGTTGGAGGAAGAGTTGCATTATGGGTAATGGTGATGCCATGTTTTGACAGGGACCAAGAATGCGTGAAATAAACAAGATGATATTTCAGGTTCTGCTGCATTTTAAACTTTCCATTGTGAGTCTGACAGTGTTATAGAAGTTCAATGCTAAATCGGTGAAATGCTCTTTTAAGCATTACAGTATTTCATCTGATATTTTGCTTACAAGATGCATATTCCTAAATTAAATGTGTTTTAAGGAAATTACCACACAACAAACCTGGGGTTTAATGGGGCATTAAAAGGGGCGCAGCTGCACATTTTTGCCAAAGGTTCCCGGGCAGGATAATTGGGTCATGGCTGGGCCCTTTAAAAGAGGACAGTAGTATTTGTTTCTATAAATTTTATTGATCCCGAGGAGGAAAATGTAGCATATCCTCATGGGTGTGGGAAATCACCATCCTATTGATGTCCAGCTCAGTAGACTATAGTAGGTTAAATGTTTATTGAACGTTGCATATTTGTCACATTATCACGATGTGGTCTGTAGAATGAATCTGTAATTTCAACTGTAGAAATTCCAGCTACATATTCATTTATACTTGATGAGTTCCCCTTGACCAGTGAAACCATGAGATATATCCACTTCTGTGTTTGCCAACTAATCATATTTGGAATTGTAGGCCTGTGTTGACAAATATAGTTAAATAACTTCCTAGCATTAGTTCTTGTGTTAATAGACCTTTCAATCAAGTTGTGAGTAATAACATGTTAAACTTTTTCTTTTGTATTTGTATCACGAAATGTGATGTTACACTTTTGTTTACATATGGATCATTTGAGTTAAATTGGATTGTGCCTTTAACAGATATGGTGTGTGCACTGCTGGTTATGTAGTATTTGCATGTCATATTTATTACTGCAAAGTGCTGACTAGGTAATTTTAGTAATTCACTCTTGCTGTTTTTGTGTCATTGCAGAAATGATGGAAGATTCTCATTTTAATTCATCATATTTCTGGTCTCCCATCCCCACTGTACCAGGACAGGTAAGTCTGGACAAGAAATCAAGAATATGCAGCCTCTTCAGTATTGAGGCTCCTTTTGAGGCGTGTTTTATGACTGTAGGAAGAAGGTTGAGGGAGTCCAGTTTGGTTAATCAAATGAAAAATCTCCTCTTTGCTGCCAGATTGAGAATGCCATGTTCCTGAACAAGGTGAAAGAGCAACAGGAAAAGAATGCTTCCTTCTCTCCTTCCTCTGCATCGCACTACCAAACAGCTCTTCTCACCATCCCCACTCCTGGGACAAAGACAGATGGAGGAGGGCAGGCTGGTAGTGTGGCACACCTCCATCCTCCTCACAGCACCCAGAACATGCTGCCCGTCCCCTCCACAGGCATCATGACAGCAGGTGAGTCTGTTTCTGCATGGAGAAGCCTCTGGGTCTTTCTCAGTTTGAGACCGTACTTGTTTATTCCACGATGCATGTGACATAATATCTAATAGGGCTGCCCCCTAAAAGTTGATGAATCGAGTCACCAGTCGAGAAGACCTCGAGTTTTTTCAGTCACTTTGTCACTGCACCTTTTTAGCTGCGTCGTTTTACCCAGAGCAACGAAGGAACAACAGGATGGCAGGCTGTAAACTTTACAAACTGAGTCGTGTCTCAGAATGACCTCTCCACAAAACTAACTGTGATGGAAATAGAGAAGGGTAATGGAAACGGAGGGCGGCACGAGGCAGGGCACCGTTAGGACAGCCCTAATGATCAAAGTACAATTTCAAAATCAGATGAACAGCAAAGGTTGAGGCTGGATTAAGGTCCCATAACTTTAGTTCTGAACCATAAAATAACAGCAATAGATTAAATGATTTAGTTTAGGAGAACAAATTGAAATTCCTGTTACATGGGACCTCTAGGCTGCACTATGGGATAAGAGCACACAATGGCAGTAAAATAAACAACCTCAGGGTTTTCTTCAAATAATGGAACAGCAGTGTATCATACTCTTTTATAGCTCATAACACTTCCAGGTTTAGCATGTAATATACGAAATTTGTTGGTAACACATTTTTGAAATTGAATTCTGGAGGACTCTGTTCATCTCTAACTGTAATCATGGGAAAAATGCTGTCCACAATTATCAAATTTTAAGTCTTCTTTGCCTTTGTAATCTGTGATTATGTCTTTTTTTTTCTTGTCTCTCTTGATTTCCGTCCGTCACTTTCGGTGAAGCGGGTCTGGTCATCACAACTCCTCAGGGAACACTTGTCTCGCCCACCTCCTCTCAATCATTTGTCTCTGGTCATTCGGCAACGACCATGATTGTTTCAGCACTCCATTCTCCAGGTAAAACACACATAATGACACACAAACCATACTGTATGATATATCTCGTACACGATTCTAAAATGTAATGCCATTTTTTTCCCACTAAGACTGGCCTTAATAAAATTCCACCCAAGCACACAAGTTCTCATTACAATTTACTATGTCAATAGGAAGTAAATACATTTAAACCTTATCAAACCTTTATTGGGTGCATCTGCAGCGACAGCTACTGGATTAATGGGTAAAATAAATCATCTAACAGTCAAAGAAAAGGGAGTGAGTGAAAATAGTTTTTTGTCTCTTAAATGTATTTATCATTGATGTTGTTATATAAGTAACTACAAAACATCAGTGTAGATAATATAATGATGGACCAACTTCCCCCTGAGAAATCAGTGACAACACTGTATTATAGCAACATTAATGACCATATTCTGATTGAAACCAGTGTTTTCAAGTGCTAACCTTTTAGAGGCTACGAGAATCCTCAGCAGAAACAAATTGTATTTTAAGTCAAGACTCAGGAGTCCCAACTAAATCAAATTATTACTGATTTAATGATTTATCTAGGCTGTGCCAGTAACCTATGGTTCTGCACCTTTAAGTTAACCAGTTTTTCAAAAATAATATCTTCCAGATGCAAAAGCTGATATCACAGCTTTATAATCATTTCAATTTGTTTTTGAGCAGATGTTGAGTAAGAAATAGCCAAGTTATTCGCAAAGATTCTATGTCCTCACGCATTCAAATGTCAATTACACCTGAAAGAAAACACGAGGCTTCCTGCAGCATACTTTGATTTTCAGTTTGAAGTCAATATACCTACAGAGGGCAGTTAATATACAGACGGGCTCATTAGAAACTTGCAAACCCCTGCGGCTTGGTTCAAGAGTATTCTCTGCTCTTAATCTGCTACTGATGATCCTGTTGTAGACAAAAAAGACGGGGATGGGACGTCCCATTTGGTTGTGATGCCAGCGCCCTCCAAACGAGGCCGAAAGAAGAAGACAACGCTGTCCAGGGTCAGTGGACCAGGAAATGAAACCCTAATACTGGCTCATCTGACAGCCGGCGGCCAGGTAAGAAAATTCAGATGTAGAAAGAAAAATCTGAGATGATTAAAAAAAAATAGATCAGATAACTTTTGAATGTTATTTTTTGACAGCTGGCATCTCTGCACCAACATACTGGAGACCCATATGACTTGTCAAATGAAGAGGAAGACCATGGCCCAAAAGATAGCACAAAAACATACAGGTACAGTTTCAAAACAACTGCTGTTCATCCCCATTTCTCTTCGCTCTAGCTGTGGAATGCAAGCACAACTGTTCCTCTGTGTCCTGTCGAAATCAGTGTAGAGATGTTTAGCTTTTATAGATGAACTAGGCGCTGCTGGATATGAGCATTTGACATACACAGACACCTCTTCTAAACTCACACTCACTGCATGTTGTGGCAGAACATGCCTGCATTGTAGTGGATGGTTGATTCTTTCTCTTAATGTATTTGAGTTACAAATACATCAGTGCTTCATAGACGCTCTCTCTGCTCTGGACATGAAGCGCTACCTGGCCTCTACTGTCCTCTTTGTGTTTTATATAGCATGCTCTTTGAGTTTAACTCTAGCACTCTTGTGTCCTTGCTTGTTTACTTTTTATAGTATCTACGTAGCTTTCCCTGTCAGTTTTCACTGATTTCTCCCTTGACATCTTTCCCTGTGTTTATCTACATTTGATTTAACCCCCCTCCCTCCCCCATCTTCATTGATGTGTCTTGTATAATTCATTTTCCTTTTTATTGTAAGTATAATTTTCTATCATATCTTATTTCTTTCTGTGGGTAAATTCTTCATTCTTCTGTCTCCTTCCAACAACCTTCATCTCCTTTTTTAAAATTTCTTTTTCCATCATCTTCTCTTGTGTCTCCTTTTCTGTATATGTGTCCCTCTTCTTCCTTCTTCCATCCCGCCCTCCCATTTCTGTGTCTCTCCGCCTGTAGGTGCCGGATGTGTGCGGCGACCTTCCTCAGTAAGTCTGACATGCAGATCCACTCCAAGTCGCACACAGAGGCCAAACCTCACAAGTGTCCTCACTGCGCCAAGTCATTCGCCAACTCCAGCTACCTGGCCCAGCACATCCGCATCCACAGCGGGGCCAAGCCTTACACCTGCTCCTACTGCCAGAAATCTTTCAGGCAACTCAGTCATTTACAGCAGCACACACGGTACTGCAGACCCCCCTCCATCTCCGTTAACAACCCCGTACCATATTCCCCTGTCCTGTCCAGCCAAGTGCCTTTTTAGAAGCCCAGTCTCCTGTCCTCTTCTTTCTCCTGAGGAAGAGATTGGAGAGGTGTGCAGATGCATATTTCACTGCGATGTAGATGTTGGCTCGCATGCTACCAGTTCCACCCAGAAGTGACCTTTTCAGAAAATTTGAATTCAAATGACACCTTTTTTAGTTGGGCTTTGTCCATAAGACGATTTTCCATAATTTATACAATAATCAGAATGGCCATTTGAAGTGCATGGACCTCTGTTATATTAAATGATACATGAGAATATTTTACTTCTTTTTTCATTTGCGTGAGTGTGCACAATAATTGCTTCTCTCCATACTGTTTGCATTGCATTTTCACACTTTACCTGTTTCTTTTGTCTGTATGTTCTGTCATTTCTTCTGCCAGTGCTTCTTCAATAGAAATGCACACACACATTTAGAAATACATGTTGAAATGAAGGTTTCAAGGCAGACTTAGTTCCATTGTGCCTCCCCATGTAACCCATTGTGTTATTGCTTGGTATATTTCCTTATCAATGCTTTTTCTTACTTTCTCTATGATGCGATGTGCAATAGAAATCCTTTGCTGCTATGCTCTGCTTTCCTGCTGTCCTGTCATCAAATCAATTTACACTCATTTCTGGAGGCACGTTGATCCAAATAGATTAATTTATAAAACCTTTAAATTACAATTATTACATTTAATATTTTGTTCTTCTGTTTATACACCCAAATCATATAGGGCAAAAGGATACGTGTAAAAATAGACAAAATAATTTACCCTTTTGCTTTGTTTTTCTGTTATTGTGTGTCACTTTTGGGTGTTTTTATCACCATAAAATGTAAAGGAACTTAAATTAAAACTGACACTGCATAAAGCAGTAAAAGTGTAAAATGATACAGAATTTGTGTAGGCTTTTTCTAGGGGTTTCCAAATATTTTGGTACTCCAATCTTTACTTTTCTGGAACGGCCTTCCTGACAGGTTTTGATAAACTGCGGCAGCCACTTTCAAGTGTGTGTCAAGCACAGTATCGTGTTTTTTTTTTTTCTCAATCTACCTTTACAATCCTGTTTCCCTTTCTTTTTCACCCTCCTGTCTGCCCTCATCAGGAATCACACAGAGTCAAAGCCTCACAAGTGTCCCCATTGTACCAAGTCATTTGCCAACTCTAGCTACCTGGCCCAACATGTCCGCATCCACACAGGAGTGAAACCCTACTCTTGCTCCTTCTGCCAAAAGAGCTTCAGACAGCTCAGTCACCTTCAGCAGCACAACAGGTAAGGGAATCACTGGTCTTGGGTTTCTCATCTGCCTCAGTGTCTTTCTGCAAGTCAGGTTAGATCACCATGAAAGTGCTTGGAGTCCGTGTATGTACATGTATGTATGTGTTTGTGTTTTTTATTCAGGATTCACACTGGAGATCGGCCATACAAGTGTACCCATCCAGGCTGTGAGAAATCCTTCACGCAACTCTCAAATTTACAGGTGTGAAAGAATTTGGCTTTCTTCTCACACAAGTGAGTGCAATGTACAAGTGTGGTTACCTGTCTCTCAGAACACTGCTGTATTTTAAAACTTTTATTTTTGTCAATAACCATTTTCCCAGTCCCATCGGCGTCAACACAACAAGGACAAGCCCTACAAGTGCACCAACTGCAATAAAGGATACATAGATGCTGCAAGCCTGGAGGTGCACATGTCCACACACACAGTCAAACACGCGAGGATCTACTCGTGTGGTCTCTGCAACCGCACTTATACCTCAGTAAGACAAATGTCCATTTCTGAAGAGCATTTCTACATGAATCACTGTGAATCGCCTCTCTGGCATCAGACAACTGGCAGCTACTTTGCACCGTGTAGTCATGTGTCCACTGTTTCCCCTCTGCCTATCCTCCCCTCATCTCAGGAGACGTATCTGGTGAAACACATGGAGAAACACAACCCAGACCAGTTGACTGCACCAGCAGTCGTGGCAGCACAACCGGCACAACCGCACCAGAACCAAAGCCAGGGCCAGGCTGGAGCTCAGAGCCAGGTAGAGAGCACAGATGGAGGATCGAGCCGAGCTGGGAGCGGAGGAGCGGGCGGCGGCCAGCAGGGACAGAGCCAGAGCAACTACCCCCACACAGAAACCATCTCCTGTCCATTTGACCTGCACCAGTTTAAGACAGTTTCTGCCAGTGACATCCAGTACAAACCAGTCAGTGTAGCTGACATTACTTCCCACAAGGACCTCTGTCTCACTGTGTCAGCATCCACCATTCAAGTGGAGCACCTAAACTCTTAGAGGTGATTAAAGGAGGGAGTTTGGGGGGTAGGGAAGTTAAAATTAATTCAAGGAAACAAGAAATGGAGGCTGGAAAGTCGAAGGATTAAAGCAATATTAAGATGATACAAGAACTTTGGAACACATGACTGTGCCTGAACGATGGTTTTAGGCAGACAGGACAAACGGTATTGTGACACAGTATACTGAAGACTAATTTTGTTTTATTTTTTTAGATTGTCTCTTTTCTTTCGTCCTTGTTTGATTTATTTTCCTGTTACTTAGCTGTCCTGTCTGAGGAGAAAGTGCATGTAAAGGCTGCAATAAAGTATGTTTCAGTCCATCACAGTGATGGTTTTATGATAGGGAGAGAGTCAAAGAGACAGTGCTTCTCTTTATTGTTGTTTTATAACCTCCTGCCATTTCCTGCTTTGGCCACTGCAATTTATGGCCTCTCTGTTGGTGAAATTGGTAGTTGACTGTGAAGGTAAATTTTTATACTTTCGTACAGAGACTTTCAGTTTTTACATCAGTGTTGATACCTCAACTATGTTGTAAAAGACATGCCTGCAGTTAATTATTTTTAACCTTAAAAGGGACGTAGAGGTTATTTCCTTTTCAGGAAAGAAAAAATATCAATCAAGTATATATAGATATATACTACCAGTTTAAAAGGTATGATTGTGTGTTTAAAGGATGTGGTAATGCATATAACCTACTTAGACCCATTCGCAGGCCTTCACGTGACCTTCTGGGAAGTGATGAGCCGGTACACGTTTCATGTAATCCTATTGTACTGCTTTGTGTGTATGTCCTAAAAGTAACGTTATCCAAATATGTTCTTGCTGTTATAATTCCACGATAACAATGTTTATAATACTTCTTTACAGACATACTGACACATCTGAATTTTTGTTTTTGGCTCAAATACAATAAACCCTCTGAAATGTTTCTCATCAGTGTTTTTTTTTCAGTTTCAGTCTTAATGCCAAATTAATTATTTCCTCATAGTGGCTTTATGAAAGGACATTCATTAAGGGCTGTTACTAAAAAGAAGGTAATTGATGACTATTTTCTCAATTAATTCATTAATTGTTTAATCTATAAAATATCAGAAAATACTGGAAATGCCCCAAAGCTCAAGTTGACCTTTGAGATTGTAGTGCCAAACCCAAAGATATTCGATATTCACATTTGAGAAGCCACGAAGTGCAATTTTTTAAATGGCAAAAATGACTGGGGGGAAGAAAATACATTTTCAAAATAGTTGTTGAATTTTTTTTTTGATTGAGTAATTGATTAATGTACTGTTCAGCTCTACATTCATTATATGTAAATAGCTTTTAATGCTGGTCAAGAAAAACTATTGGCAGGATATTTGAGCATAATAACACCTGATAAAGAGAAGCAAATCAGAATCCGAATCACAAACAGAAACAGCTTTATTGCCAAGTAGGTTTACACGTAATGAGGAATTTGCTTTGGTGTATAGGTGCAAAACAATAAACATAATAGGACTATAAAGAAGTAAAAAGAATCAGAAGAAAGTACTGCAGGTGAAGAATCCTAACCATAAAATATTAAATAATATTAACCAAGATTTCAATAAGAAACACTATTCTGTTGGTGTTGTGCATGATGGTCTTAATGATGCTGTGCATTCAGGTATATTTCATGCCTGCCCTGCTGGAACGTGCAAATGTGTCAGGTGTTTACAAAAGTGGACTGTACCATTAAAGTGGACGGGGTTTACTGTCAGTTTAGCCAACATTTTCTTGGTATATGTATACAATGATATTCCGATTAAGGCCGTTTACTCTGCGTAAAGCTCATTCTCAATAAGACCATCTAAATAAAGCCAAAACGATCTAAAGTCAGGCAGTTTGCGAACACTGAAATGTGGTCTCGTCCACCGTTCTCTGCAGTGGATATGGCGTCACTGAAAAGTGTAGGAGTCGAGAAAGTTCACTTATGTATATAACGTCAATAAGATAGCTGTAGCAATACACAGTGCATAGCTTTATTTATTTACCAGCCTATTTTTAAATATGCACCGAAAAAAGCCATTTAGCAACAAACAGAAGAAGAAACAGCTACAAGTCAAACGGGAGAGAAAGAGAGGTAACTACATCTGCCGTTAGCGTTTCCATGCTAGTGTTAGCAGCCAGCTAAGGGTGCGTGCTTCACAGCTAACGTTAAATGTGAGGAGCACGAACAGTGGTGAGTCTGTTACGTTAAGTAACATTTTCAAGTGGAGACCAGACAACTTATTTAGCCTGTAAAATAAACCTGCGTGTTTTCTTTTAGCTGGCTGTAATAACAAGCAGTGGGATTTAACTTCCCTTTGAACTTGACGAGTGTAACGCGTAAATAGAAACGTTACCACAGAATAGCGCAGGCTTTGACATTTGTTAAAGGAGCGTTTAAAATTGCATATCCATTTGATTTTTAGCCCATAACAATACAAGACAGAGTGCCAAATTAGCAGAGGCCGTGAGATAAGATGGTGTGCTGTCACCTACGGATCCATTTCAAAACAGCACTTAACAGTGATGACATGTTGGCTCAAGGATTTCCATGTAACGTTACTTGTATGTATTCAAGTACTAACACAGGACACATCCATCAAACATAATGCGTGTTTGTGCGACTGTTAACGTTTTTAAATTAAAGTCATTAAAATATTCCTTAATATTCCTTCACATTTAAAAAATGTAGACTTCACACCTCACTAGGGACTCACTATCGCACTTTAAAAAATTATTTAGGTCGTCCTGAGTTTTTATTTAATTATACCCTGATTTGGAAGAAAATGATTCATTTTCAAATCAAGGCCAAGCCCCATCATCTGTCCAGTGTTAACACTCAGTCTTCTCACACATTTCTGAACACAACATCTTTAGAGGTACATTTATGTAATAAGTCAGTTCAGACTTTTAGCATTTTATTTATGTAAGTATTAACAACCTGTTATTAACCAATGTAAACTCATATGGTGGTTAATAGCTTCGTATGTTTTGTGCTAGGTTGAAAACAATTTGCTGTTAATTTCAACGAAAATCAGCATTTATCCTTGTGAAGATGCCACACTTCCTCCTGGATTGGGCCAGAGAGAGACCCCTCCTTATCTTTAACAGCCAAAATGAGTGGGAAAAATTAGATCTTGGTATTGGATTCAAGAAAACTGATTGGTGCATGATGTATGCCTGTGTTTATCTGTCCCTGACTTTCAGGTGACACAGGTTCCGGGCCGAGCAGCCGCAATGCCAGTGTGGAGCGAGGAGGAGAGCGACAGTCGGACACCTCAGACAGTGAGACCACTGATGTTAGGAGAATAAATCAGCAGCCCGTCAGCAGAGAAGGTAGATATGACCCCAACAGGTGAGTTCAGAGTATCATTACTCATACTTAAGTTAATGCACTTCCATTAAAATGCCATTCTGATATATTTAAGATGAATACACACATTGTTCACTTGGTGTGTTATTTGACATCCAAGGTTACCTAAAATGCATTGCCTGGAGCAGCAGCAGGATGCTTGAATTAGCAAAAAAAGTGGCTACTCAATGATAATTAATTGGAGCAATATGTCAGCACATCTGCACTTTATTTTAGTGACATTATTGGAAATGGCTTATATATCTGTTTCTTTAGTGTGTGGTGTAAAGGTAGATCATGTTTGATATTTAGCGTGTTCTGAAAATGTTTTGAATCATCCATTTTTAGAGATAGCGGCCCAAAGGTAGGCAAATACTTTTAGTAGCCTTGTTGATGTCCCCCTCTCACTCCTCTCTTCAGGTTCCGACAACACTTTGAGAAAGAGAGTAAAGAGGATGTGGAAAAGAGGAAGAAGCTGGCCAGGGAGAAGGTGCTGCAGCCAGTCTCAGAAAAAGAACTTGAGATCGACATCAATGACATCTACCCCTCAGATAAAGGTCTGGCTGTTTTTTAATGCTTTCCACATGGCCGTCTCAAAATAAGCCAAACTGATGAGCAGAGTAGGTTAATGGAGTGGGGCACTGCTTGACACTCTGAAACTTGATTATTCATTGCCAGGTCTTGGTCTCCCTCGACGGCCGTCCTGGAATTATGAGATGACACGAGAGAACCTGCTGAGGAAAGAGGAGAAGTCATACAGAGACTACCTGGATGACTTGCACTCCAAAAACCCACCTGGCTCTCTCAGCCACTTTGAGCACAATCTGGAGGTAAGTTACTTAACTGATGCACTCTTAAGGGCTTTTTGAATGAATTGCCAGTGCTGGACCACAAACTCCACAAACATGGCAGTTGCTGCTGGATATTTAATGCCTCAGTTCAGATAATTTGGCGGTCTTTCTGCTAGCTAAAAATCCAGCAAGTCAAAAATTCACACCATTCTTTGTATTAAATCACCTAGCACGTGATGCAGTACAGGTCAGACCTCACCAATTTCCTGTGAACAGGGATTAGTCCATTTATTAACCTTCTCTGGTGTACACAATTGCTTTTGACCCTCTCTCCCCTCAGTATTAATTGTTGTCTTCAGTTGAGAGCAGTAGGTTTAGCATGCAGTCATTTCATATTTTTTGTTATATGAGAACCAGGATTTAAAAGTTCAGACTGCCTGCACATTTTCTGTGCAAAATGAATCCTGTTGAACCCTTTGGTAACAGCATGAAGTAATCGCACTTGTTAACGACTTGCCTGTTGACTGATGATTACCCAGCAGACCTGCTTTACCACTTTCGTCTTTAATAGATAACTGTTGGGGCTGTTATCCAGTGTATAACTCCAGGATGTACCATGAACTGAATATTTAATCGTGGTAAAGTTGGATCATGTAGGGAAGTAAGAAATTTATGACATACCTTTGTATTATCTGGTATTTTCCATAGGAGCCAAAGTGTGATCGTATCTTTCATGCTGTGATATTGCTCGGTTTTGTTCAGGCTGTGAAAATGACAACACTATTTTTCAAAATCAAAAACCCTGCAGATCATTTAATTTCAATGCGTAGGTTGAGCTCAGGAGGCACATTACAGCAGAAGCAGGGCTTGAGCAGCTGGTGGTGTGATAAGTGACTCTCACTAATCTAGAGATGATGGTTTTTTAAGTGGAGCTGAGGATCAAAATGATTGAAAAATAACACATACGGTATATGAATAAACTGCTTGTTTGAACATATTGTTTTGCTTGTTGGACTAAATGTTATTTTTATAGTATTAAAATGGAGCATTACATTAAACAGAATAATAAGTACTATCTTAAAGTAGTTTTAAAAAATCCTAATCTTTTACCATAGTTTCTTCATAAGCTTTCTGTTATGAACCTATTCTGTACGTACGACATCTATTGCATGTCTGTCCGTCCTGGGAGAGGGATCCCTCCTCTGTTGCTCTTCCTGAGGTTTCTATAATTTTTTTCCCTGTTAAAAGGGTTTGTTTTTTGGGTAGTTTTTCCTTAGTCGAATGGAGGCTCTAAGGACAGAGGGTGTCGTATGTTGTCGTACAGATTGTAAAGCCCTTTGAGGCAAAATGTGATTTGTGATATTGGGCTATATAAATAAGACTGAATTGAAGTGAAGCTTTCATGTTGAATAAGAACAGACAATTGTGAATTCACAATTACTTTGTATTGTTTACAATATTAAAACCTCACCTTAATTCCCACTGCTGTTTTCTTTCTTGTAGACATGGAGGCAGCTATGGAGAGTGTTGGAGATGTCAGATGTCATCCTACTCATTGTGGACATCAGGCACCCGGTAGGTAATCTTGAAAGGAAAAGGTCTATGGATGGATCAGACCACTAGATGGAGACACAGCCAACATCCATCTGAACATCTGACATGGTTTTAATATTTATCTTATTAATTATGTGACACATTTTCAAATTTGTCATGTTTTTGATTGTCAGTTTGGTCACCAAAAATAATTGTCCACATTATGAGGGATCTTATTATACTGAAAGGACACGTGTATAATGCTGTATTTAGGAAGACAAGAATAAAAGTATTCCACCTTATACCTCTACTTTACACTTATACTGTAATGTTACTAGGACTACACTTTTAGAACTGAGTTTTATAAGCGGTTGGCTTTAATTACAGGATATCTGGCCCTTGTTATTTGACAACTAATAAAATTGTCATATTTTGTATTTAGATAGATTTAACCTCAGATCAGCAGATCTGTTTAGTAGTGTCTCACAGTATCTCACATTGACAATTTATTTTCCAATTAAATCTTACATATATTCTTGTAGTTTTGTTGATAAACTCAGGGAAAATGGTTGCATTTAATGTGCTACTTTGTTCAAGATGTGTCAGTGTGATTTGCTACTCATGATTTGATTCCAGGTTAAAATTAAACCCAGTTCTTTGATTCTAATTATAAGACATCAGCTCCTGACATACTTATTCTAACTTCTAATAAGCCGGATATACTTTATGTGAAGTAATATTAACTTCTGCTATTTAGAGTTTCTAGTATTAATATAAAGTTTAAAACAGCATAGCCTGTCTTGTTCCTAAAAACAAGGATATAAACTAGGGGTTAATTTATTGAATAGGCCATAATTACTATTTTAACAGAGGGTATCATCCTATAAACCACCCAGGTGCTACAGTTCCCTCCAGCCCTCTACCACTTCATCACAGGAGATCTCCAGAAGCAGGTGGTCCTGGTGTTGAACAAAGCCGACCTGTGTCCTCCCCCGCTGGTGATCGCCTGGAAACACTACATGACCTCCCAATTTCCCAACCTGCAAATAGTCTGCTTCACCTCCCACCCTGGACAGCCCTACAGCACAGGTGAGGAGAGGGAGAGTGGGTGGGGGTGGGGGGGACTGGCAGGATAGGAAGAGGACTGAGTGAGACATAAAAGATGACATCAGACAGACATTGAAATTGAAATAAACATGCCACTCAGTGAATTTATTTGAGGGCAGTATCACCAAAATAACCTGTCTGGCTCTCATTGCGATAAGAATAACCATTTGGCTGTCTGTTTGTTGGCTTGTAGTGCTCCAGAAGAAGAGGATGAAGAGGAAGGCTGACTGGAATCACGCTGGAGGTCCTTTAGATATCCTGAAGGCCTGTCAGGAGATCACAGCAGGGAGAGGTGGGTGTCTGTCCATTCTTAATCTTGCATACTCGTAATAAAGCAATAATAACTCAGGCATCTGTCCGCAGTCCACTCTGTGGACTTGACTCTTAGCCCATGCACATTTGTGTTGATCGTCTGTGTCTTACCTCTTGTTTTCGAAGTTGACCTATCCAGTTGGGAGCAGAAGATTCAGAGAGATGCTGTTGCTGAGCGACTGGATGGAGATTGGCCAGATGAAGGAGCAGAGTCAGTGCTGATGGAGCATCAAACTGACAGCGCTATGGAGATGAGTAGCTTATCCAAGGAGCTCTACAAAGATGGGATTCTCACACTAGGCTGCATAGGTATACATCTGAGTTTTCAATGAGAAAATTACCCTGTAGCCAGTTTCAGTGAAAATTTCTTAAAATTATTCCAAAACAAAATCTTGGAAAGAAAAAGCTGGAACTTTCTAAGAAACGTCTCACCTCAATGTTCTCAATGTTTTCTCAAGATCGAATATAATTGCATCAAAATAATAAGCACTTTCCTCTCCAATCCACTGGACAAAAGATTTACCAAGAGTTATAAGTCAAAGCACATCTGGGGACTCTTATTATTTCATTTGTGATTAGGAAAGATAACAAGGTCCGCCCTTTCCTTTTATTGGACCAGTTGAATGTTCTTCTCTGTTTATAATTTGATAATCTCATATGTAAAACGTAAAAAACGGCAGTGGACCAACAGGTTAATGTCTTGACACATGACAAACGTGTCCATATAAAGTAAATCATACTCGTATCTTCCACTCTAACCTTACATTACTGTTAACCACTTTGTATTTATGGCACTTAACGTTAACCTGTTTACATTTCTGGCATCGTGTACATTTTGTTTTTGCACCTTATTGATAATCTTTTTAATGTTTATATATTAAGTTTTTGTTTGTACTCTTTTCTACTTTGCACTGCAACTGCTGCATAACAATTTCCCTTGGGATAAATAAAGTTCTCCCTTATCTCATCTTAAAATACTCTGTAGTGAAATTCAATACATAAAGAATGCCGCTGAACCTGACCACTGGGCAGCTTCAGGCTAGCATAAGCAAACCGAATTAGGAACATAATTTGTAAATATTCAAGACTGATCTTAAACTCATTCTATTCTTCCTCCCCTCCCCTCCCCTCCCCTCCCCTCCCCTCCCAGGCTTTCCGAACGTTGGTAAGTCATCTGTTATAAACAGCCTGGTGGGGAGGAAGGTGGTGAGCGTGTCTCGAACCCCAGGCCACACCAAATACTTCCAGACCTACTACCTCACCCCGACAGTCAAACTCTGTGACTGCCCTGGACTGGTTTTCCCCTCCCGTGTGAATAAACAGTTACAGGTACATGCTCACCTTTGTGTACTCAAGAGCAGATGTGACTTTGAGTTCACTTCCCTGTTTAGGCTCAAACGAAACGTAATTGTGTTGAGCAGCACACTCTCACATCTCTGGGAAGATGGATTATTGATTTGATACATTCCCACTTGTTATCTTTCAAAGGCTCTTGATGAAATCCAGGGTTGTTTTGTGCGATGGCTGCTCCACTTTTCAAACATTTTTTGGATACTATCTTGCCCTTTTCAAAAATGATTTAGATTTTTCTTATTGATCTTTTTCTTTCTTCCTCTTGTCTTTTATCTTTGCCTTTGTTTTATTTTCTCTAGATTCTGGCAGCCATTTACCCAGTGTCTCAGCTGCAGGAGCCCTACAGCTCAGTTGGTTATCTGTGCGAAAGGACCCCTTTCCTCTCTGTGCTGAAGCTCATCCATCCCAGTTTGATGGAGAACAAACCCCACCTAAGAAACCCAGGATCTGAAGAGTTCAGCTGGACTGCCTGGGATGTGTGCGAGGGTAAGCCGATTCTCAGTGTCACCAACCATCTAATTTGTTGTAGCCTTAAGAGTTTGGGAGTCGTATGTGCACAGTTACTCCCCTACTTCAACACTAATTCAGTTCACCGAAATATTGAGAGGCAAATGGCCAACTTCCCTAAATAGGCACCCAAGTGATGACCCATTATCGATTGTAAAATATCAATAAGTAAAAAACCAATCCCCACTTTGAGGCAGTGATGTGTAAGGCTGGCGTTATTCTCTTTTGTTCTTACTGTCAACAAATCCCATGGAAAAACCAAAACTAACAACAGTTGTTTTTTTTAAACTTCTTTGCCCTGTCTCTGGCACTCTGATAATACCATGATACTGTCACTAACACTTGTCATTAAAATGCTCCCTCTATTTCCATCTCTTTTTGCGTTCTTTAGCATGGGCAGAGAGGAGAGGCTATAAGACCGCGAAAGCAGCTCGCAACGATGTTTACCGTGCAGCTAACAGTCTCCTGCGGTTGGCAGTTGATGGCAGATTGTGCCTCTGCCTAAGACCACCTGGCTACAGCTGCCTGAGAGGTAAAAGAGGCTGTTCATGACTCCTCATTTTAGCTTCAAGTGTATTTGAAAAGTTAAAATGGCAGATGGGTAGAATTAATACATTTTTGGGGTTATTTATGGTCTACAGAGCATTGGGAAAATCACCCAGACTTGCCAGAGATTGTGGCTCTTCAAGGAAGGGCGACCGAGGAGAAAGGGACAGGAGAGAGGGACGATGACGAGGACGGCGAGTCCAGCACCGAGCCAGAAGAAGAGAGAGACTGGGACGCAGATGTTGATGAGGATGGAGATGATGAAGATAAGGGGTTTGGACATCCAAGACAGAAGGAGGATAAGCCATCTGGCTTCAATGTCAACATGTACAATGTTCTTCGGGAAAACGAGTGCGAGTGATAACAGAGAGAAAGACGAGCAGGAAGACATGAGTTGTTCCTCTTCCCCGACCTTTCCCCGTTTACTCCAGTGCATTTTTCATTCCTTTTTTCCTGCATTCCTTCAAATTTTTTCTTGCATCCCCACTCCTCACGTCATTACCTTTTCTGTACATGACATGATCTATTGTAATCCATTCACCCTGTTCCCTTCTCCCTATAATATACAGAGCATATTCATGTATTCCATGCTGTGCCTCTGCTCTGCTTGCTCATCCATGAAGCTTATTCTTTAGTGTCGCTTCTAGGAATGGGTCTGGTTTGATTTAATATTTCTTTTTTGCATATAGTTCTCAGAAACAAATGAACAAAGTAACTTCCCTCAGCCTGGAATAATCAACCAACTGGTTTTCAATCTCTTTATTGATATGTGACCTCACAGCTGAGATGCCAAAGTTCAGGAAAGGATGATTAAACAAATCAGGTGCACTGTCGATATGATGTCATTCATGGAGATTTAAGAATACAACTCTTAATCTTCTTTATAGACCATAGCTTGTCCCAACTTTGGTTAAAGGGTGTGGGATAGGATATGGGAGATATTAGACCAAAAAGTGGAATGGATATAACCAACATTTTACACACACAGTTTTGCAGTTACTAGTGTTAATACTCAGTTAGAGGTTCATTTATCTGAACTTGATTTAGATTACACCATATCTGAGAGTGATATTTTATTTGGTGTGGTTCTACACAGTCTGCAGAGATAAAAAAAAAAGACTTGGGATGGGGGAGGGAAGGGTAGAGTAGAATCCTGTATTGCTGGACCAGGCTGTTTCAGGAATTTAACCTGTAGTGTTTTAACTACTACAAAAAATGATGGCTACACATTCAGCAAGTTTTATATTTCTAATGGCAATACAGTGGGTTTGATCCAACAGAGACTCTTTAAAAATCAGTTACAGTTCAACATTTTGGGAAACACACTTACTCGCTTTCTTCCAGAGAATTAGATGAGAAGATTGATGCCACTTTTGTATCTCTCCGGTAAAAGTTGGAGACCAGGAGATGCTTAGCTTAGCACAAAGACTTGTTTTTTGTATGGCTTAAACAAATGAAGTATAATGCGCTAATTAGTGAGTTTTAAAGGTGCTGGCAGATTATGTTACATTTGAACAGAGCCAGGCTAGCTGTTTTCCCCTGTTGCCAGTCTTTGTGCTTAGATAAGCTAACCAGCTGCTGGCTGTAGCTTCATATTTTCCATACGGACATGAGAGCGCTATCCATCTTATCACCTAACTTTCTGCATGAAGGTGGATAAACGTATTAACCAAAATGTCGAACTACTCCTTTAACCACACAGAACGAGAGACTGGCCATCTTAGCTTTCATCTACCCATCATTATAAATAAATAACATTACACACTCCATCTTTGCTGTATTGTGTTGATTTTATGCACTAAAACTTCGACATAGTGCTCAATTACAAGGTCAGATCTTGTAATGCTGTTAAGACACCCGCTGCAGACAATTCTCAGTGTTTGTCAATGCCATGTTTTCTGACATTTCAAAACTGACTTTTGCTGTTTGACCGCTCTCTCTCTTTCTGTGACGGGTGATGGCCCTGCTACAATCCTGAGTGCTGTATTACTGCGTGCTGTTGTCGTACCTCATTTGTGTGTTCTCTGGGGGAACTCTGCAGCACAGTGCTGTGTAATACATCACACTGCAGCCACATGCAGTCATTGGTACAATGCAAAGCACGTAACTCAACACTACCATGCCGTTAGAAACACAACCGACTTTTAGTTGTGTTGATGTGAATTTGTTTTTCTTTTCGAAATATTAAAACTGACAACGTCTGGAGAGTGTAGTGTGAAGGCTTGAGGTGTGTTCAAGCTACTGGCTACATTCCTCATCTCATTCCTAGTATGTCTAATGATTACTGGACTGCTTTCTGCAATAAAAGATAATAATCCTCTAAACCATATTGTTGCCTAAGGCTGTTTTTGTATTTTAATTAAAGATGCTTTTAAGATATTTGCTTGTAACCTGTGTGAGATAATGCATGTAGATGCAATATAATAACACATGTAGTAGTATTATATTGTCAGGGAAAGAACCCTCTGAGTTGTTGTTGTTTTAAGAAAGTCTCACACACACCATGCCAAATAGCCGCTCATTTCAAATGCACACAATTAAACAGAACAGATGACGTGTGAACTTTTAAATGTTTTGACAACATTTTAGAGAAGATTTGTGATTAAAGTGGACACAGCTTAGACATGTTTGGATGAGCTTTGTCAGACTTATTACACTTTGTGTGCTGCCTGAATACCAACAGTTATAAATTTAATCTCATGTTAGTGCTTTATGGTTAAAGTTGTCTTGTAATTAGTCAGGGGACTTCCTTTTGTGAGTACCAAAGACATAATTACTGCAATAAGATTTACTGATACTAACGATCAGCTGCACCGTAATCAGATATAATTAAAGTCCTCCCAAACTCCCTAATTGGTAAATTTTCAAGTGGGCGATATTTGAAGTAAAATGTACCCAACCACAAAATCATTAAGGATGTATTCCAGTTATTAGCAAGCTTGAGCTCGCTTGGTACAGTTATTTGCCGTGGGGCTCATAAATGAATCTAATATTATGCTAAGTATTAGTGCATATGGAGACACTGTATTGTAAGCTCTGTGGTGACCAGGTGTTAACCTACCTTTTGCCCAATACATTCTGTTAATGGATAGATACATAGTCCAATATAAAAACCTATTAGCTTCTGCAATGCCAGTGTAAATAATATTGAAGAAAAATAGCCAAGGAATCACATATTTCATTGTAAGCAATGCTTGAAACCCTCCGCATGTGATTTATTTGCCCTCTTAAGAGTCTCATCCACCTCTATAGACAAACAAGAGAATCAATAGTCTCTTGAAAAGATGTTGCAGTGGGATATGTTGTGAGTCTGCTTTTTTATAATATTATCATGGTGTTTGCTTTTCAGAGCACTTCCAATTTTCATTTTAATTCCACTGTGTGTCTTACATGACAACATTTAATAAAACAGGATATGCATGGGAGGAAGAGAGGGGCTCAAACAATAAAACATAACCCCAAGCATTGTCCGCTGCACCACTGCTTTTATTAACTGTGAAGCACATGGAATAAATTATCAGCTTTCCCAGCTTCTAATAAAATGATTTCCATAGTTATGTGTTTAAAATTTAAACATCTCCTTGAGATTTATGTCTCATTTGAGTACCATATGTCACCGTCATTATGGGATAACTGTATTGACAGTGTTTGTCAAATTATTCCCACTCTTGACACCTATCCAGTCCTCTTGTCAGAGTAAATCTGGCTGCAGCTATTAACTCATTATGTTTATCGTGACCCATTGGGCACCATTCATGGTCTGATGATAATCACCGTTGAGGACTACCATAATCATCATTTAAGTGGGTGGAAATCCCCTCATCTCGCATTATTTAGATTCAGTGCCAACTTGCATGGTACTCAAGGATGCCATTTGCTGACCAGATAAACTCAGAGGGGGGAAGAGAGGAATCATCTGGAATTGTTTCCGATTCGCAGCCGAAGCCATGAGCTGCTTAATTTCCCCAGCTAGAGCTCTAACTGTTGTGGCCCTCAAACCTGTATGGCAGTAATTACAGCCAGACAAAGATCCCAGATTTACTGGAGCATGACACCATAAATTTCAAAACTGTTAATTAAATTCTGCTGTGTTAAATGTCTTTGCTGCCAGCATCGGTCACGCCTATAATGCCCATGTGGTTTGAATTGGATACTTTTTTTTGTGTCTTGGAAGGCTTTCTCATGACGCAATCAGGTTGTTGTGTGGACTCTTGCCCTCTTCTCCCCTCCTCTCTCTTATGGGGCCTATTAGCCCCATTATTGCTCCCTATGTGACCCTAACGCTAACATGTGGGTGAGACCAGGGGGGAATGAATTGGTTTCATATGAGAGCCAGAGCGCAAGCAGAGCAGAAACATTCATTAGTCCAGTTTTATACGCTCCCCTGGGCGCTGCACACACATACAGGTGAGATAGTAGAGAGTGAGTGGGACATTGCAAAAAGCTTTCAGGATGAGGGAGAACAACAACAGCCAAGTGAGTTAGTGTTTCATTTAAAGACAAAAAACTAAAATCAAATGCCCCAGTTGGCTTTATAGAAACAACCAAACTGCGGTAAGTCTCATTATAGTAAATTATACTTCTATGTCTCAGCTGACAGGTACACCTCTGTGGTCACTAGAGGGCTATCAAAGCCAGCATTAGTAGGAGTCTGTGCTGCAGTTAGGCTAATAGTCAGGTGCACCAAGCTTATTGCGCACAGGCATTCTCATTTGTGGTGTTAATAGTGTGTATGTGCAGTATGTGTTACATGATATTACAACCATGTTCAGTTTTATCACCTTTAGAAAAGGTGGGTCACAAAGTATTACGAGGGTCAGTGGTGGAAGAAGTATACCGATCTTTCACTCAAGTAAATGTAGGCAATTGTTGTACCAATACAACAATCTAAAAGAAACCCCATCACAACAAGCAAAAGTCCTGCATTGTAAATTCTTCGACTAAGTAAAAGTACAGAAGTGTTATCAGGTAAATCAAAAGTAAAAGTATCAAAAGTAAAAGCACTAGCTTGGCAGCATATGACATTGGTAGATTGTTAATATTAATGTAACAATGGATAAGCAGCATTTAACTGTTGCAGCTGGTCAAGGTACTTTTCACTACTTTGTTTACAGTTAGGTAGTTTAGTCCAGTTGTTGCTAACCAAAGGGTCTGACCCCTCCAAAGGGTCACACGATAAATCTGAGGGGTGACATGATTAATGGGAGAGAAAAGAAGAAAAAACAAAGTCCTGCTACTCAAATCTGTACTCGTTTTTTTTGTACTATTCTGTAATCTTTGCTTTTTTGTGAAATATTAGATACACTGACTTGAGAGGTTTAGAGGTATAATAGTCTATTTGGTGGAACTGCTAACTGGACATCTGAAACATTTGACTTCAACCAGACTCTGGTTTGATCTTCAACAATACACAATGGACTCTCACCTGAAAACTGGATGTCCTCCTCAGCTTCTTCTCATGTTGGTTTCCACTACCATCATCTGGAATGGTGGAAAGTAACTAAGTACATTTACTTAAGTACGATACATCAGTACAATTTTGAGGTACTTGTGTTCCCATTTTATCCCCAACTCCATGAATCATCTCATGACCCCCCAGATTTATCTTGTGATCCTTTGGAGGGGCCCGACCACTGAATTAAACTACTAAATAGTATATAAAGTAGTTGCAAGATCCACCTAGACCAGCTGCAACAGTAAAATGCCTCTTACACATTGATGCATCAGTAATAATTTAATAATGTCATATAATGATATATCACTCACAGGGGCCGTTTTGATTGCTTCATTGGTACTTTTACTTAAGTAAACAAGATCTGAGTACTTCTTCCACTGCTGATAATCTGTCATTTGAATAAAGCTTTAGGTGCCAAAGTGCTGGTGACATCTAAACCCAAACTTGATTTTAAAGCTATCTTTTTCAGGCCAAACGTGTAGACACTAGAAATAGATTCACCTATACTGGCTGGTATAAACACATCATTGTCACAGAAGAATTCACATAGGTGAACACTCATTTCTGTAATAATGGCTCCAAAAACCCAGCACAATAAAAAAAAAACAGATCGTTAGCATCTCTTTTATTCAGGTGATCAATGCTTGGCGAACTGTCCCAGCAGTATATCATCGTGAGGTAAACTCAGAAACAATATTTGCCACAGCAAGCATTCAACACAATGTGTACAGAGCAGCTTTCCCATATTCCTCCTGCAGAAGGTCACAATATGGCAGCTGGGTTTGTTTTTACAAAAGACTTGTGCTTGAGTGTGGAAAGGGCCTGGTCTCTGTTTGACATGGAGATCTCTGAAACACAAAGCACTGCCAGTGCAAACTTGGGGGGACTCTGCATTTCATATTCAGCTATACTGTAAATAATGCTGGCTTTATGTGTTTTAATTTTGACATTGATGTGTTTGTTGTTTGTGTCTGCATGTTTTCATATGTATGCATATGTTTCTGTGCTATGTTTCTCTTTGCCTGCTGGTGCATGAATGAGACCTCTTTGGTCAGTGGCTTGTGTGTTTGTCTGTGACCCTGTTTGTGAGTTGGAGCCCATGTGTCAATAGGTATTTTTAGCACCACCTCTCAGTGCATTGCAATGGCACTCATTCACACCCCTTTGAGTCCCCCCAATTCTCCTCACCCACCCACCCCGTCCTCAGCGCCTTTTAATCGGCTACACAATTCACTCTCACTGGAAGGAGGAAGCAACAGTCTGCATGAAAGTTAAAAAAAAAAATAAAGGGAGGGAGGGAATTTGAGATTGTGTGGAGACGGGAAGCAGACCAGACTTTGGTTGCCATGGAGATAAAGTCCTCTGGCGAGGCGTTCAAAATTACTCTAGTATATTAGCTGAGTTTTGTTTCTCCCTTGAGCTTTGGCCAATTTGAATATTAATTAAAATAATTAAAGGATAGCTATAATTATGTATTTACAAACACACACACCCCACAGACCCTGGGAACATGACATGGCTGTTTGAGGCAGCGATCAGCCAAGTTAAACTACTGTTTGAGCTAAAGAGCAGGGGTGTGGAAGGGCTAAACATGTAATTGGTTAAGACAGTAGGGTGGAGGGCCAGACAAAGAAGATCAGAGCACATTTGATGGTGGTTGTAGGGAACAATTCCCAAAGCTCTATTGTTAGCAGTGCAGAGAGATTGGAGAATAAAGGGAGGCCATTCATTCAACGGCTGGTTCAGACAGGTGAGGAGAGGAGGGAGGGAAGTGCTGAGGAAAAGAGAAGTAAAATCATAGAGGGGCTGGAGTGACAGTTTGAACAGAAGGCAACAGTTGTAGAGGAGCCTCCCAAATGCCATAGCAGAGGCTGTAGTCCTCCACACTGTCAGATGTGTGTGTGTGCATGTGTACAAATGAATAGGAAAGGATTTCTAAAGGGGGGAGAGCAACCTGACACCCAAAAAGAGTCTGCACTCCCCCCCTCCCTCTTCCTCCTTTTCCTCCTCCACCTCCAGCCATGGGGGAAGAGGAGGCACAAGAGCCCTGCTACAGCTGAGAGGGTCTCCAGGGACTCCTGACTGTGTGAGGGGTCATCTGGAACACCCGACAATCCCACCTCCCCTCAGCCTCCCTCCCACCTCACCCTCTTTCTCCACATTCCCCTGACAACACTGAGCTCATCACAGTTCACACACATCGAGCTCCATGATCACAAAGACTCTCCAGGCAGGATAGGATTTGTCCAGCAGAAGCTTAGATTTCTTTGCGAGCGTCTGCATGGTGTCAGAAAGCAAAATGAATCTGTTAAGTATAAAATTGCTCTCCTGTTTTTATAAGCAATGTTTGGTTTCAAAAGATTGACAAGAGTGCTTGAAAAGTGTAATTTCCACTTACAATATAATTAAAGATGCAAACATAAGAGGACGTTTTATAGGCAATGAATCATTTTTGACAGAATGTAAACACTTCGAAAGTCTGAACTTTAAATGAAGATCTTGACATACTAGGATGGAAATGTCGGTTGGTCTACTAATTTGGTCCAGTCTGAAATATCTCAACAATTATTGGACTGACTTTTCCTCTAGTGCAACCATGACATGACAAACTCTTAATTTGTACAATACTTTGCGCCTATGACCAAACACGTGCAAAACTGATGACATTCTCAACAGCTTTCGCTGTAGTTTGTTTTTAGTGGCAATTTCCAACCAAGGTGTGTTAGCACTGAGCTCAAAGCAACGCTGTGCCTCAAAGAGCTGACAGGGAACAACAGGAAAGTGAGAGGAGCTTACATGACCATTTTCCCCCTGAACACCTAAAAAAGAGAGCTCCAGGGCTGTGACACGCACACTGACCCCCCAACCAGGAACCTCCCCCAGGGGCAGACGCTGACCCTGTGACCCCTGACACCTCCACCGCTCCCAGATCCTCTCCAGGGGCCAATCAAATACAACCTGCCCTGGGCTTGTGACACTGATACTGACAGACAAGTGACAGTAAACAGACATTAGGGGGGAACACAGTGGTGCATGTAGAGTTGTACATTTACACAGACACACTCTCGCACATGCATAAATGTATGTTTAAACCAAATCGGGACCTGAAGTCACATACGCATGAGAAAAAAGAAGGTATTTGGTAGTAAAAGGAGCGATGGGGCTCTCTGGGGGTTTCCTTGACCATTGGTTTAGGATTTTCCCAATGAAAAAGACACTGGCAGAGAGGTTTCAGAGGGTAGTATGCTTGGTATGTGGTTGTACGCCGGTTCCCAGCATACTGCAAGCTTCGCATTCTGCCACTGATCTGAGTTGTCTGAATCCTGCAGCTCTGCACAGCTGTCAGACCATGGCAGGGGGTGGACAGGCTGCCTGTGTGTGTGTGTTATCCCATGCCTTTGAGTTGAACACTTCCATTTCTAATTCAAATGTTTGTGTTTTTTGACTAAAGTGATGTCAGAGAGGTGATAAATTCAAGCTGCATATTCAAAATGACAAGGCAATAGATCATCTGCCATCCCTCCTGAATAGAAACTTTGGATGAAATGGTAATTTTCTACTGAATGCAATAACCTTTTTTAAAAAGTAGTTTCAAAAAGACTTTATTTTAACTTTTAACGCACTTTTTCTCTATTGAAAACCCCCTTTTTTCTTCTTGACAGACCATTGATGTTTTGTGCAACTCATTCTTTTTCCTTCTCTTTATCTTTCCCGATAAAGTGCTTTCTTGTCTGACTCATAAGTGTAACACAACTTGAACTTCTTTCGTTCTCTGTTCGTCCCTCCCTCTCTCCAAGTGAATTCCTCACAGGATCAGACCTGCTTTTTATGCTCCACTGGTTTTCACTCAAAGCGAGATTGAGTAGAGAGGGAGGAGGGAGAAAAGGGGTTTTAGTGACAACAAACCAAAACTCTACAGAAGAACTTAGCATAGCCAATTTTGTGAAAAAGGAAAAATGAAAGAAAAATGAAAAAGGAACTGAGAGCGAAAGTGAGACACAGAAATAGGAGAGAGGAGGCACGACATAGAAAGGAAATAATACTGAAAAAGGTCATTATTTCTGCCAGGGGATTTGCAGTTGCCCAGACAACGAACAAAGCAGAGCCAGTTGGACGATGTGCACAACAGAAAATGCTGAAAAGAGAAGGGAAAGGCTCTGGGGAGTGAGAACAAGAGCTGAGAATTACTGTGCTCATCAGCAGGATAATTTCTGTATAATTAATATCAGCTTAACTTCATCACCATTTTGTATTTGTTTAGCATGATAGGAAAACAAAGTTTAGGGAATAAGACCAACGCCTATATGAAACAACATCAAGAGAACCAGAAAACATAAATAAATCATGATCACATCGCGGCTACAGAGAAAAAAACTAAGATTTTTTATATTTTTTATACACAGCACTGAAGGAGGGAAGCTTAACCATTAAACACAAAGAGAGAGAGAGAGGAGTGTTTTGGTTTGGCTTAGCTCTGAACTGAAAAGTGGTGAGAGAATGTTAATGATATGCAGAGAGAATGAGGCCAGGCCAGATAAAAGTCCAGCTAAAGTCTTAATAAACACAAAGAAACTTGGAGAGAGAGGGAGGGAGGGTGAAGGGGTGAGGATGGGGGAATAGGGGGGCGGGTTGACGTAAAGGGGTATTTGTATGCATACACATGCAACTCATGTAGCTTTTGCATTTTATATTTCTGTATCTGATTAATTTTTATTTGATTTTCCCCCCATTTTTATCAGAATAATGAATATATGGTAAAAACCAAAAAAAAAAAACCCTCACACACATTAGAAACAGGTATGAGCACACACATGTGTATTTCGGTTTTGTACATGTGTTAGTTGTGGAAAAAGACAGATTTGTAATATATGTACAATACTTGAGTTAATGTACTTAGTGACTTTTCACCACCACATGGCATGAATCTCTCACTTTTCTGACTTTATTTCTGTTAAAAACATTGACTTAGTGACAAAACTGCCTAATTTCAAAACATTCATGAGGTAATATGTGCATATGCAAGTTGAAACACATGCACACACACAAAAATGAACATATGGCAGCACAGAGTGTAAGTGTTCCTCTTGTCTGTTTATCCAAGGTGGAGCTCAGTGCATTAAATGACCTTTATTGTCCCTAACTGCTGATTGAGCGCCAGCTAAAGTTTCCCTCCTCTCAGTCAGACAGGCAAGTACCAACACATGTCTGTCTTTGTCTGACAGCTTTTGATGTAATTCAGTATAAACATACACACATGTGGCTCTTTTAAAACATGAATTCCCATCTCACTCCTAGCCCTGCCTCACTGTCCCATATCAGCAACTCTCCCGGTTCCAGCTCCATTGCTGTGTTTTACTGCAAACCTTTCAGTTTGAGTCATTATAGCCCTGGGGCAGTAATGGTATACAGTTGCACCACCAATGCTCTGTCATAAAGTTTCCTTTAGAGGTAAATAGGCCTACCAAGGCAGAGCTTTGTTGGTCTACACTAAATTGCCCAGGTCAGATGCTGAGAGGCAGAACAGATAATTCAAGGGGTTTAAAAGTTTATATTATCAAAGAATCCGTTTTAAAACAGCAGAGCAACATTTTCTTACATGTAAATGATTAACAAGGTGAAGGCACTCTGCCTGCTGCCATATCATATGTCATATTCCCCAACTCTCATTGTTGCTGTAACAAAGAAACTCACATTGCCTCCAAAGGCTTCACAATGAATTTCATTCTACAGGGTTGTTAAGGTCACAGCGCCCGTCGACGCGGAGCTCTGATTGGATGCTGTGCCTGCTGGAATATTCAATCAGACACCTTGCTCGGAGCTGTGATTGGACACAGCCGGTGCAGTTATGTAAATGAGCACCTGGTGGCGCCCGCTGGCCCGGCTGCTGAGCCCGGACTGAGGTTGGAGCAGCGTAGCCGGGGCTCAGCTTCAGAGAGGGGCTGAAGCGCAGGGACCCTGGACGGTCTCTCGCAAAAAAACAACTACATTTCATGATTGTCGACAAGTTTTAAAACTATTCAGCCCAAGAGTGTCAAATGAAAGTCAGACTGCGGGTCTAAAATTAGCCGGTGCGCTCAGCAGTTTCGGATAATTTGTTGTTTTGTTTTTTAGTTTGGACAGAGGTCGTCCACTGAGCGCAACAACTACTCCAAAGCGTCGTTTGGATTTGTCAGTGGACGTTTGTTGTTCAGGGCAAAAACACAGCTGTACCTGGTCTAGTACAGACTTCATGTAAAAGTTTGGACTGCTGTCAAAGCACACTTCTCCGTGTCTTTTAAGGTGAGTACTGACAAACTCCTTTAAATCCTTCGCGCGTTTCCCCCCCGCGCACTTTACTCAAGAATAAGCGGCTATACTAGTATTGCGGCGGATATTTCCAGCTGTCTGTCTGTGTGTATGTGTGTGTGTGTGTGTCTGTGTCTGTCTCACTCCGTGGCTTGGCGTCTGTAAGTCTCGGTGTGAGGCAGGCACGACAGCTCTGGACGCTGGCCACTGACTGCTGGGAAGCGCATTTGAGGTGTAACGTTGCGCACGTTTGTGTGGCAGATACATTGTGGCATTTAGCGACTGCGTAGCTGAGCTATCCTGACAGTGTAGCCTGCATCATGGTCTAGACTCAGCGCAAACTATGCTGGTTAACATGTTGCTAAATGTGGGTCCTTGGCAGCAGAGAAAACATTATTCAGTCCTGATTTGTGCCAAGAATATTGCTTTCACACGTTTATGTTCACTTAATAAATCTTCAAAATAGGCTTTTATTTCTTCCATCCTGCCCGTCATCTTTTCCAATCTTTACCCAGTCTGATTGTCACTAACTCCAAAACTGTAATATGGGTTTGGTTAAGTTGTCACCAGCCATTCATTTCTTCACAGTCTGTTAAACATATTATTTTACATCGCACCTCATTCACAAAAACACACACAAACTTCACAAGTTCAACAAAAGTAATAATTGGCATGTCAAGCTGTAAAACTGCGGCAGTCCTGATGAACGGGTCATTAAAATGTCTAATGTTTAGGATGACCTCCATGCATCCAGGCGGTGGTCGTCACACTGACCAATAACCCTGTGACCTGCAGCACCACAGGTGACCTCCAATAAGACCATCAACTCTGGTTTCATTCACCTCTGGCCTTAAGTGAAGTGGTTCTCCTTTTGAGAACTAATTACTCCACAACCGGAGATCAACACAGGGTGGCCTGGCACTGGAGAGGAGAAGCTGTGTTGATACAGAAAACATTTTCAGACTCTGGGGACGAGCTGCCAGAGGGTTTGGACTTTGAACTGAATAGACATCTTGTGTTTTCATGAGCCAGAAGAAAGGGGATGGTGATGGTGAATCAGTCATGTGGCGTTATAAATGATTCTCATCTTCTCCGTGCGCAGGATGATGCAAGTTATGCTCAGAAACCGCTTATTTCCGCTTTCTGCCTTTGTTTATTTGTGTATGGCAGAAAGAGACAGAAGGAGAGAGGTGAACGTGTGGGTGTGATTGCATCTGTTTCAGTTGCCAGCTCGTTCCCGTGTGTTTGTGCATGCCTCTGAGCTGGCAGAGAGGCGGAGGTGGCCTGATGGAGGAGTTAACAATGGGCTTCAGTGGGTATGCAGTGCAGCTGGCAGTCACCTTTCCCACCACGCGCTACATGTGGGTATCTTGTTGGCCAGGGAACTGAGCAGGCAGTCCAGTGGAGATGTAGCATTGTTAGACTGCTGGGAGGAGGAGGGCTATACTATTTGCCAATAGATAGAGAGGCAATAAAAGGCAATTTTCTCTCTCCCCATCCCTCCCTCTCTGCCTCTGTAGCAGGGGCATAAAGTGAGGAGGAGCCCTGAGTGTGGGTACAGAGTCCTTCACAGCAAGCATAGGTCTGCTGGATCCCAGTCTAATGGGCATCTGGCTGCTTATTTTCCCTCAGCATCCCACGAGAGCTGTTGGCCTTGCATAGCTGCTTTTTATCAGCAGGAGGAGAAGCAAGAATATATTAAATAGTTGGATAGACCAGTTATGTGAGTATAATTGTGCATGCACAAACTTGGAACCGTTTTTTTATTGATTGGTCTTTGTCTTGGCAGACTAATGAGAAAATGGCATTAATTGCATAACATGATTCGTGGAGAAGTATGCACAGAGCAAAGCAATTTGTCTGACTGTCTGTGGCTGTTTGTTATTTGTTTTGTTTTGGTCTTTAGAGATTTTAAGACTAGGCAATAAAAGTCTTGAAGAGCCATTTTTCATGTACAAGACAAGAAAAAATGAATGCGTTTTTGTAGTATTATTGCTGTTGTTTTGTGATTGAAAACACACAGATGTGTGCACACATGCAAGCGCGAACACACACACACACACACACACACACACACACACACACACACGCTGGTTTGTCTAGTCTGGTTTCTCTTCTCTAGTTGATCATTGACCTCAGTCTGTTGTTCTCTATCTGGGTCATTGTTTTGATGGCAGCCAGGCTTTGTGACTTAGTCTTTCTGGTTGTCGAGCTTTCTGAAAATACTTTTAGCAGGTGGATACGAATTCAGAACCCAAAGGCAGATCCTGCAAAAAAAACTGAATTGCCTGTTTTGCACCGTTGCCTGATCTTTATTGCGATGGGGCTAGTTGACCACATAAACGAGCACAATGATGATAATGAAGTCTACAGTCCTGAAGAACTGTCTTTTACGTGACGTCGTTCACAGCCATCATGTTCACAGCAGCAACGCCGCAAAATTTTTTGTGTGTGTTCGTAATTGGCTCCCAACAGACTGAATGGGAACCTCAGGGCCAGTGGAAGAATTCATTTAAGTCCAAAGACACGACACAGTTACTTGCCTCCCCTCTCTACAGTTCCCCTCTAATGGGAAATGAAACCAAGTGAAGCCAGGACTCCACTGTCCACCCTGTTTTCTTAAACCAATTTCCCCTCAAGTCTAGACAGCTGGACTTTTCAATTGGATTTGCTGTATGTGTGGTCACATGCAGAGCGAGCTCGACGAGACTGTCAGAGAAACAAACTCATTGAGGAATGGGTGGTGACACTTCAAAGCACAATCCTGGGTGTGCTGTGGCTTCAGTTGTCAGGGAGTTCTCAAATCTCTATTTGATTTCCTCTCTGTGAATCTCCATCTCCAAAGTCCTACCTTCTTTCAGATTAGCCCTCCCCACCCCTCCAGCACGCCTTCATCCCCCTGTCCCTCCTTCCCACCCTGACATCCAGCATACCTTTGATCCCCTAATTGATCATTCTGGCAATCTGTCTCTCTTTCTACATCTAACATGGAACACACATTCTCCTTCTTCATCTTCTAGCTCTCCATTCCCTTTGAAGCAGCACTAGATGTTTCATTTATTCTCCTCCCCTCTCCTTCCTCCACTCATCCATCTCCTCCTCAGCCTCCCTTCTGCTATCGTTCCTGAGAGTCTCATTTATCTGTTTGCTCTTCCCGTCGAGGGTGCCCTGGTTAGATAACAATGTTGCTGCTCGGATGTACGCAAACTGGGGTCATATTTTGGCTGCTGAGGTTTCTTTTATAAAATTTGTCAAAGTATCTTATCAACGTATCTCTCAGGCCTTGGCCTGATGTCTCACTTTAGCTCAGGATCCTGTAGAATTGCCTCTGCATATATCCCAAAATTAAAGGTGGCCTATTTTGGAGGTGCTAATGTACTTATTTATATGATGTAATTAATTGACTATCAGCATGTGGTAAAGTTTTTTACAGTACAAAAATGTAGAAGTTGGCAAGTAATACCTCCCTAATGTATACATTCTCAACTGTAATACATGTTTTATGACTCAGAAATAATAAAATACTCTCACTAAAAGAGTACTCCACTGATTCAACATTGCGCTGCTATAACACTGTCAGACTTTGTTGGACAGTTTCAGAGATTTGGGTGTTATGCTAGAGCAGCTAATGTATCCTCAAGCCATTAGCCTCAAGCAGCAATGAGGAGCGTGCTGCAGAGGTCGGGTAAACTCACTTCTTTCTAACTCCACACACCTTGAATTTTTTCATTTTCAAACTTGCACTCTTCAACCAACATTGCCTCAAGCGACTTCACTTGAGGCAATTTATCAGACTTCGTTTAGCTCCCTCTGGAGCCGCAAAAGGCTTTATACATATTTTTTCAGATATGTAGTAGTCCTCTCCAACACCTGTAAACACACTTTGATGTGTAAGTTTGAGGTGTTCCCCCTTAAATCATATGATGTTGAGTTATATTAATGATCTAATGAGCATAGGTTGCTCGTGCTGAATCCAGTGAGCTGAATCCACCTGTGAATCACGCCGAGCTCCTTCACACGTCTCGTCAGCAACTGGCAGTTGAAGTTATCGATTCTGGCAAAAGTAAAAGAACCTTACGAAAGATGGAAACTGGCACAAACTTAAAAGCCTGTGTGCCCTCTTTTCTCTCACTCTCTTTCTTTTCATTTTTTTTCCTCATCTCTGTTTAAATCCTCACACTGTGGTGGTGGTTTTCGCCTGAGTTGCTAGCACACACTGTGCCTCTAGTGGTTCAGTATATCACTAATAATTACTAATGGCTTCTGGCAAAGTGCTTTTGAAATGTTGTTGGGACATAGAGGAAAAAAACTGTGTTCAACATCAAAGGTGACCTTCTTTTTTAAATATGTTTTCTCATTGTATGATGAATTTGAGCTGTAACGATATCCACATTGAGTGGGGCTGACCTGTCTGTCTTTCCCTCCCAGGGGTTTGAATGGGGCATTATCAGGAAACTGTTGTGTGATATGTAATTTAGCTCTTTTTAAGAGGCTTTTTTTCTGCAGAGGAGGAGGAGGACTGCCAGCGTGAAAGAGGTATCAGCCTGTGCCTGAGGCTTTTAACATAGATGATTTGTGTGTGTGTGTGGCTAAAGTTTCAGCAAAGCCCAGGCCCAATTTTTTTTTTTACCCTAATTTGCTGTTGTGAGTGTATTTTTTTTGTTTGCCCACTGCAGTAGCAAAACATTAAACAGCTCAAAGATGTAAGAAAATCTTCTGCTCAGCTGTTGTTCATTGCACATGAGAAGAAGACATCTGTTAGAGGGCTGGGTTATGCCAAACAGTTTTTCTCACTTTGACTCAAAATGCTGAGTCTCGCTGTTTGACCTGATCTCTCTGGTTTTTCTTTCTGCTCTGTTCCATCTGTCCTTCTTTCCTTCCCTTCCCTAGATCCCTCTCTCCGTTCTCCCGTTTGCACTCTCTGTTTCAATAGTTGCTCACTGGATGAATAATTGTCACCCTCCTGTGGGCAAAGAGTTGCCTTTGTCCCATGCTCGCTCTGTCATTCTGAGTCTCTTTGTTTGATTACTGGAGGGAATCTTCCTCCACTACAGCAATCTTCTGCCTGTCTTTCTGTATCTCTGTCTCCGGCCGTTTTCTCTCTGCCCATTGTGAGAGTAGCACTGTGCTGTCACATGCCTCTCCTTTCACCCCACCCTCCCCTCTGCTTCTCACTTCTCTCTGACAGGTGGCACTGAGACTGTGCAAATTGAATTCAGGGAATTGGGCTGCCTCTTACCATCAGTGTCCTTGGTGTCACACTAGAGCCAGAAATCCACATACACTCTGCTGCCACGCATGTCATATTAACATGCTAATGGTACCACATATCTGCAAGATTCTCATTATGATTTTTGCCCCCACGAGTTTTACCACCAACTAAGGTCAAACTCAGAACTAATCTTCCCTCAGTGTAGCAGTGAAGGTTTGTTTTCATGTGCCTGTAGTGTGGATGTAGCCTGAAGAGAAGGTCTCTCATTAAATTACTTTCACTTGAAAGTTAAATGACACTCCTTTCATTCCAGATGCATTATACAGAGGAAAAAGAGCTGAGAACAGTCTAACTACATGTACTGACGTGTGAAGCTTCAAGCCCTGAGAACCAAAACAGTGTTCCAGGTGCTGTCAGTCAAAACCAGTTTCCCAGAAGAACTTCTAATACACTCGATTCTACTGTTTTTTCCTCTGCGTGCACAGAGAGAGGACTTTATTCTTTGATTCACACAATGCAGTTAACAGCCGACTCAGTATAGATCTTGTTGATTGTCAGAGGTGCTCAGAAGGCCTTCACTTGGTGGAAACATGTTGGTGTTGTGCACACTGTTTTTTGTTATATTTCAGCTCTCACAGAACATCTTTTTTTTTGTGCAAATGGTACAGACAATCCACCTCCTTCTGTGCCATGTTTTGTTACTGTTTATGTAATTGATCAGGCTTATTTCCTTTTGATTGCCTCTGCAGATGCCATAATATTGGAGCACAATGATATGGCTATATTTAAAAAAACGGTCCAGACTAAATATTCCGGGCAGGTAGCTACATAGACAAATTCTGTATCTACCTGGTTGTGGCTATTTCATTTGTAGCTCACTAATTTCTGTGATTTTTTTTTTTTAATTTTTGTTCCCCCAACATCTCACAAGCTTTTAATTGGCACAAAGTTCGGACAAATCAGCATTGCCAGAAAAAATATAAGCAACATAACTGCAGCATTACTCTTCACAGCAAGTGGTTTTGGATAAACTGCAGAAAACCAATTAGACGCATAGACCTAGTTTGTTAAGGCAAGACCCCGATGTGTGATGCAATTATTATTTTGCAACAAAATTAAGCCTGTTGAAAGAAATAATTGGGAAAGACAAGAAATAGCCAAAGGGAAACTGGATATTTAAGGCCAATACCAGTATCCATATTTTGATTAGAGATATATTTGCTGATATTTATTTTTTACATGAACTAAACAAAAATTTTTGATAAGGATCCCTTAAATATGCTTATTAAAGACCACAATTTGTACTGGCCAGAACATTTTACAGTTGAAAGATGAACTTTGTCAGTGCTTTCTGATGAACTACATAATGGCAACACTGTTTCCAGAAGCTACCAGAAACATATCTTTGGCCCATCAGCACTGCAAATTCTTGTTTCTTGTTATTACTTAGCCTATATGTCTGCAATAAGATAATATCAGCTGATATATTGTGTTGGGTGTAATGCGAGCCACCTCCACAAATCAAGATCCTACCATAATGTTTCAAACAACACTGTAAAAAGGAAAGAATGTGTTTCTGCCTACCACCTTGTGCTTTGTCCCTACACTTAGGTTTGTGTGGCTGCTATTGATGAGGAAATTCTTCATTTGCCAGACCAACCTGTGGTAATCAGTCATCATTTGTCTTTGTCCATCATGCAGATATGCTGAGCAATGCTGCAACTGGTATGGGCTGAGGGGCCAAGTGGACCTGCTTCCAAGTATAAAGTAGACCGCAAAAAGGGAAAAGATGGAAGTTTCACTCTTCAGTTATGATTGATTTCAGCTTTGTGTAACCGCATGCTAATGAACCCAACTTTATTACGTTCATTTGTTACCCATTTTTGCACTACCCTCGAACCTCGGCTTGTGGCTCTCTGTGCTGAACTGATGCCAGTGTTAGCTTGTGAATTAGATTTGTTATGAGCAGTGTTGTTGCACAGCGCTGCTTTATGATACTGCCCCGCTGTGTCTGTGCTGCCAGGAAGGTGTGTTTTGAATTGGGTATTTTTTGGTTGAAAGCTGCAATGTTCAGCACAACTAAACTATTCCTGGAAACACTTTAGTCTTTTAAAATCCCCTTACCATGCTTTCTTCAGTGTTTCATCATGATTCACCACCTCCTTCAGTCACCCTTCAGTCACATGCTACACTTTCTCCTTGCCTTGATGCTGCAGTTTAATTTGTTTTTCTGACTTGGCCAATGTCGCTCTCTTCTACTTCAACTCTCATTACCCTGTTTAAGTGACTCATCCATTATTCCCTCCTGCTTCTTCAACCTCTGGTAAAACTCAGAGAAATCAGATTCCACAGTCGTGACTGGCACTTATTTGTATAGATGAATATTGTGACACACAGCTGTACAATTTGATGACCAATGTATGACCATCACGATGACCAATAGTAGGGCATAACACCAGACCTTACCCATAGCTTCCTGACACATCATGGATCAGTGTAGTGTAGGGAATTATTAGTAGTGCACTGACTATATAATCAGTTTTAAGAGGAAATAGTTAGTTTTCATCCTCACTGACTGAGGGGGAGTATTTGTATTATTTCGTCGCGTTGAGTGAAGGGATATTTTAATATTTATAAGTAAGCTGATGGAAATTCTTTCATGATGAAAAAAGGAACCCCATGGGAAGATTTGTGCAATAACTTCTGCTTGCACTTGGAGTGGGTCTTCAGTAAAAACAAGGAAACAGTGGCCCCACAGGGAACAGCACACGGAAACAAGCCTGTTATCAGGAAAGCATCAAATGACCTTGTGTCTGTGGCTGGCACAGTCTCACCCTTTAAAGTGTTGTGAAGATTGAAGATTCATTCGTGCTTCCCTCTCTCCTGGACTCCAAGGGTAGTGGTGCGTAAATGACCTCACCAGCTTCCTCACACACTGACGGAAATCCAAAACAAAGAGCTCACTACTTTCTGTCTCCCAGTGGCCATTAGTCATGTCTAACTGAGGCAGTGTGTTACTCTGTCTGGCTGTGATTGGAGACTTCACACGATGAGGTCTGTGTATGGAAAAGTAAGACATTACCGGAAAGAAGCAGGGCCTAAAGGTTTTAGCATATTAAGTACATATAGTATCCTATATATCACAGCAGACCATTTTCCTAATTATACAATACATTTTAGATATATTTACTACCTTTTTATGCAACAGTTGTTTTGAACTTGTGGACATTTTCTAAAGAACTTGATTATAATAGGTAATTCTTCATAGTAAACATGGGGTACCAGTAATATAGATTAGAGCAGGGCATGTTTTAAGAGTCTACAGCCATGCTAGAGGCTCTGTCAGGCTGTACAGTACTTAGACACAACAACATTGCTTAGAGGTAAATGCTATCAAATTAAAAAATTTGACCCGATGATGTCACTAGAGGAAAGGTCAGGGATCACCAAAATCATTAGAATATATTGTCCGGGAAACATGAATATTTGTGCAAAAATGTGTGCCGCTGCTAGTAGATGTTGAGATATTTTACTTGATAAGTGAAAACCTTTACCTTAACTTAGACAGGCGACCACCAAAGTCAGTATATTTCATCTGGGGACAATGAATGTCTGCTCAAAATTTCTTGGCAATCTAATTATTGTTTAGATGTTTTAGTCTGGACAGGGGTTGGACTAACCGACTGACAGATCAACACTGCCATCCCACTGCAATCTCCAACAACCCTCAACCAACATTAGTAAGTCTGGCTGCTAAGAATCATGGCATTCAAATAATTTGTTCCAAAATCAAATTGGAATAAAAGCATATTGTACATTTGCTAGTTTCTGGCTTTTGAAATATTGATGTTCAGCTGCTCTGAGTCTCAGAAGTTGATTATGTAACTGTAACAAAAAAATGTGGACTAAATATTGACTGTGATTGATTACCTCTGTTAGGTTTCAAGTTTCTGCAAGTTGAGTTTTATACTGTACTGACACAGACTAAAACTAATGGCTGTCTGGGGTGTATGAAATTACAAAAAAGCCAGTTCAAGCCAAGTCATGATGTACTTTGGAAAATCCTCTGCAGTGATGTAAAGCACACGCAATTTGCAGTTAATGGGCTGAAACATGCAGAACCACCTGAACAATCTGCTAGGTCACAACTGATGTTTCAACTGCCTTTCTTATACAACTGGAAAGAATAACAAATGCAAACATTTGGTTCCAACACAAGGGACTCTCTAGAAAAGACGCCAACCAGTGCCAAGGCAGTCCTGCCAGTTTCTCACTGAAGAAATCTAATTATAGAGACTCTGGCAAACTATCTTTTAATAATGCAATGGCTGCTAATAAAACATTTCTGCGGGACTCTCTGCTCTTGACTCTCTCTCTCTTGTCAGTTGTATTTTGTTTTGCGGGACAGAAACAGCAGCTGTTCATAAGTATTCATTAGTCCTGCTTATGGATTAGCCAAGACAAAATGCGAGTGTAGATTGGCCTCCATACTGCGCTGCCTCCTCCAGAACACAGCGGGCCCTTCTCCCTCTCTCTGAGCACTAACCACAGCTGTTCAACACCACTTGACTTTTCAAACAACAATGTTCTCGGATGGCTTTGGCCACTTTTGTTCCTGTTCGCTAAAACATTTGTCCGTCTGGTTTTCTTGTCTTGTTTATAATATCTTTGTCTCTCTGTGCTGTGTTGGATAAAAGTCTGTTCCCCTGTTTCCCCCTCATTGACAAAACAGTGATGAGATGCCGTTGATGATAATGTTTGTTGATATTGGTTGTTATGGTGATTGCCTCGGATTTGTGGCCCCAGTCACCAGAGTCTCAGATCTGATTTTGCACACGCAGCTTAGTCCAGTAAGCCCCATATCTCAGCATTTTGTCATCTGGCATACTCGCACACATACTTACTCATTTGGACAACTTGGGTGTTTTTCTGCCTCTCTTTCTCTCTCCGTTTTTTCCCCCGCTTGGAACACATGCACCACATATCGGTTGCGTTGTGTCTCCCATTAAGGACAGCTGCACTGGCTGGTTATCCCTGAGATCTCCTCTATGCCCACATACGAGCCCCACGCACCCATGCATACACACACCGCAAGGCCATAAGTCACCCTCTCTACACCACCTCCCCCCTCCCAAATACACACACACACACACACACACACACACATGTACCCATGCCATCGCTACTCTTGTTCCATCGTCTCCGCCCTGTTGGGCCTGAGCTAACGCTACTCTACTATTCACTTTGCTTCCATACATTCCCCCTCGACGACTGCCCCCCTCCAATCTGTCACTACAGCTGTGTGTCAGCTGTCGGTCTGTCCCAGTCTAGTCAGAGATGAAGCCGAAACACAGAAGGTCTACAGGGAAGCCAGCCTGGCCTCTCGGTCTCTCCCAGCTGTCACTCCCACTTCAGACTTCTACTTATCATGAGATTTCTTTCTTCCCTCTTGCTTCACCACTGGAAGTCTTCCTCGGACATGTTCAAAAGTAAAATATGCACACAGGATAGAGCAATGAAATCCGATTATTTGTTCTGTATGATTCACTCATTTGTTCGGTGAAATTATGTTGGTGTTGTCAGACAAAAAGCACAAAAGTTTATTTTTAAGAAGAAAGCATTGAGTACTATGTCATTTTGAAAATATTGCAGATCTACACTAATTTGCCAGTTTATTAGGTACATCTAGCTAAAACTAATGCAGTCTAATATAGCAGCCTTGCAGTAAATTCTACCTTCATAAAGGTTATAATCTTCAGCTTTGTTGAAACTGTTTGAGAGGTGTTGATTCAACTTTATGGTCATTTTGTAGGCTGAAGTTTGTCATTTCCTTGACATGTATTGCTTTATACTGAGAGGTGTTTTCCTAATATTTTGTCCACCCCATTTATTTTAATGAGGGTAAACTAAATATTAGAAACCCCTATATGTATATCACAAAAGAATACAACAGCACCACAGACTATGTAACATTGTAACCTACATGAAGGTTGGATTTACTGCAAGGCTGCTGTATTAGACTGCATTAGTTTTTTGCTAGATGTACCCAATAAACCAGCAACTGAGCGTAGGTGTTTTGGTACATTTTAAGCTTTTAAGGATCTTTAAAGTCCCTCAACAACACATGCAAAATGTCTGTGATGTGGTGTTATGAGCAAGTCATTTACTTTGTAGTAACATAGCACAGATCATGTCTGTGTCCCCATTAATTCAAAGTACTCTGACATCTGTTCTTCTCTTCTCTCTCACTTATTGGCTTTCATTTCTTCAATCTTCCAGCTTCATCTGTTGATTTATTCCAAATAAGCATCTCTAACCGGGTGCTCCAAATATGCTCTGTCCTATTAAGGGAAGGTAGGTTTTAAATCAGTAATTTGGAGAAAATATTGGCATTTCAAATACAGAAGGAACACAATTCTCAGGGAGTAAATTGTGCTGGCTAATTATACCATCCTCAGTTGTCAACCTGTTTGTACCCATTGTAAAGGCAGCAAGTATTATTGTATCATGACATTCTGCTGCCAGAGAGAAAAACAAATTAGCGTGTGAAAGTGGCCTTTGTTGTATGGCTCTGTGCTTGCTCCTCTGGGGTTTGGCCCATTGCTGAGCTCGGCATGCAAAACGTTGAGAAACAAATGGCTGTGAGACATTCTACGTGCTTTGGACTAAGAAGACTTGATTTACAGAGTTGAGTTATTGATGGAGATGGTGAGCCTGTGAGCTCAGCAGCCTCAGGCTAGAGCTGTATGCGCGCATGTGTAATGTATATGTGGGCTGGACAATAAAATCATTTGCAGTTTGCTGTTGGTTGGTGCAGTTTCAACAAGCACAGACAAGAATCCTAAAGTGGACGTAGATCTAAATATATCTTTTTCTGTGACAGGTATGCCTGTGGTCATCACTGTGTCTCCAGACAGGTAACCAGGTGTGTTGCTGCTGTCATGGCCTTGCCAACCCACCGGCTGTTTCCTGTCACTGTGCTCACAGTCTTGGTGGCACTGGTGTCGTCTTCAGAGGACCATGAGTGGCACTTTAACCCAGGTAGGATGACATATACACACATGCAACAAAGAGAACGTCTAAATTGGTGATGGATAAAATGTTCCCCCAAATGTTTTTTTTCTTTCTTTCACTCATTTTCTAACTTGTCTCTCCCCGCCCCCCCCACCCCCCTCGCGCCACATGTTTTATAATCCCACAAACTCAGACATGACTGTGTTTTCAAGCCTCTTGCCCTCTTCTTCGCCTCTCATCCTCTCCTCCACGGGCACAGTAATCGTCCGTCCTGCTGCTCTGACATTCTCCTCACATTCTCAGATCAGTAAGGCTCATTCTCCATCCGCTATCAACAGGCTATCCTGTGTCCTCTCCCTGTCTGCCAGCCAGTCGTGTGTAATAGGAGAATGAGTTAGCTGGGTGCCCCCCCCGGCTTGTCAAGACCACTAATGCACAGGCAGCTCATGAAAGTGTCATTCAAAATGTCGGGAAAGGGAGTGCATCAGGGGTTAGTCAACCAGGTGTAACCAGAGGAGACTGTTTGCAGCGGGATCGACCTTCTGACTGCAGCAGCTAGACTGTGAATGAGACTATGGCTGCAAGTATTGATTATAATTTTAATTAGTCAGTCAGTCAGTCATTTTCTACTGCTTGTTCCCGTTAGGGGTCGCGGGTGACTGGAGCCTATCCCAGTAACTTTGGGCCTTAGGTGGGGTACACCCTGGACAGTATAATTTTAATTATATGGTGATTATTTTTTTTCCATCCTTAGTCTGTAAAAGTGAAAAAAAGCAGCAAATCTTTAATTTGAGAAGCTGGATCAATTGAAAGTTTGGAATTGTTGCTTGATAAATGACTAAATGCTTAATAGATTAGATCTTCTCCATTTTTTATTCCTAATTACAGCTGGATCGATCAGTCAATTAATCAATTTGTATGTATCTGCAATTGCTTGTGTCATGGCTCTTGTGATGGTAAGATTGGTCTGTTGGTCCACCACTTTGGTACAGGCTGAAATATCTCAACAGCTATTGGATGGACTGCCAAGAAAGTTGGTACAGGCATTAATGCTCCCCTCAGGATGAATTATAATAACTTTGGTGATTCTCTGACATTTTATCTAGCGCCACCAGCAGGTTAAAAAATGTTGTTTTGTCTCAACAACTGCTGGATGGATTGTAGTGAAATGTAGTTATGACATTCATGTCCCCTTCAGGATGAAATGATACAACTTTGTTGACCCCTTAACCTTTCATGTATCATCAAGTCAACAATTCAGTTCGTCCAACACTTTTGTACTGTTCTTTCTATGTAGTGCTAATTACCAAATGTTAGCATGCTAACACACTGGGTGTAGTGAACATGGTAAACTTGCTTTGTCATTGAGAGCATGTTAGCATTTAGCTCAAAGCACTGCTGTGGTTGAAAAGTTTCCTGGTTCCAGCTTCTAACTGTTAAGTATTGGCTGCTTTTCATTATCTTGTGTGATATTAAACTGCATATTTTTGGGTTTGGGACTTTTTGTCTGACAAAACAGGAGATTTGAGGATGTTCTCTCTCTTCTTAAGGAAACTGTGATTGTGAGAAATTGTGATTAAAAAAATATTTTTTGACAATATATAGACCAAACGATTATGTCATTAATGAAGAAAATATTCTTCAGATTAATTGATAATGGACATCATTTGTGGCATCCCTAACTTAAATTGTTGTTGATTATCTTTTGAATGAATTAATCGTATCTGCGTTAAATGAATCTAGGATTTGTATCTAGATTGATGGAAAAGAAACATTTGGAGATACATGAACAGACTGATGCAAAACACAAACACAGTCACCCACACAGTTTGTCTTGTTGAAAGAACTGAATCAAGCTTGACAGTGTGAGCAGAAAGGTTTATTGTGTGGGCTGAAGTTATGGAAAATGACAAAGAGAAGGTGAAAGCACAGGACACAGAAAAGGACGAAGACAGAGAGAGGTGAAAAGATTTCAGATGGCGGGGTGTTGACTGGCGATGTGTGATGATGTAATGAAATGGGCACCTGTCTGCAGGGCGTGGATGAACTGTGTGTGTGTCTGCTGCACCCGTTGGGGTTTTTAGGGTTTGTCATCCAGTCCAACATTCCTGTCCGCTGACTCAATGACAGAAATGAGTTAGACGCCCACCCTATCCCCTCCTCTTTCTGTCACCCTCAGCCTCCCCTCCATATCACTGTCAGTACCCCTTTCCACTTTATCAGTATCCAAGCCCCCCCTCAGCCTCTCACACCCCCTCCACCATCTCTTCCTCATGACTTCAGAGCGAATAGCTGGGTCATTGGGTAATCTCTGCCAGGGACCACGCTATCTGGATCATTTGATAATGCTGCCCGCTGGAGCAGAGTCAGCCCAGATATCTGAGACCTGTCTGTGTTCTTTCCTTCGCCCTTCATCTCTCTCTTTTGTTCTCTTCCTGCAAATCCCCGAGCAGTGGTAACCGAAACAGGGGCTGTGCTGGATCGCTGGAGCCCTGAGGAGGTGGCTTTGTGTGGGATGGAGAGCTACCTGGAAAGACAAAAGTGGGGGAGAAAAAGAAATAGGAAAGGTGTAGTCTCTGGTCACAGCGTCTCACAAGGGGCCCGCTGGTTACGCTATGTCTCCATTTAAAGATGCAGATGAATTTGAATGACTGTCTTTGATGTAGTCACTTTTGACAGGACAAAGGGGACTTGCAGGAATAAGTGATGCAAAACACTTCCATTACATTTTACATGAACCCATTAGTACAGACGCCACCCCGAGAGATTTTCTAACAAATAATAGAGGACAGGAACAATTTTCTGTTGAGTTTGTGTAGAGTATTTTTTTCCCCTCCTCTCAGTGTCTGTGCGGGTTATGAAGTATGAAGTCCGGAAGTTTTCCCAGAGATGACTTAACAACCTTATGCTCTGTGACCAATGATGGCTGCTGACACTCTAATGGAAATATTACGTTTCCCCTGGACGTGGGCGCCATACGGATGAGAATATTGCTCATGTCTCTCTCTCTCTTTCCTTTCTCTTTCCCTCAATCTTTCCCCTACAGCTCAGTGTCGTTACGCCTTGGGGATGGAGGATGGCACCATCCCAGACTCTGACATTACTGCCTCCAGTGCCTGGTCAGACTCCACTGAGGCCAAACATGGAAGGTATGAAAAGTGTGAGTGTGTGTGCAGCGTATAAAGTTACTAATTACATTACTTCCACCACATTAATCAAATGGCTTTTCCTGTACTTGTACTTTGTGTGGTTACAGTCTAAAAACTGTAATTCTTCTTAAAGAGGAACTTAACACCAAGCTGAAAAGCAGTTTTCACTGCCTCTGATCGCACCCAGCATCACTGATGGGCATGGTCAGAAGTCTGCTCTGTTGCACCTGTAACCACACCCAGCAGTGATGTCACGATGTACTGACACACCCTGGAGTACACGTCGATATCTCTGCAACAAAGAGAAAAGTTCTATGACTGAAGGTCAGCAAAAACTGAATATTTTCACCAGGTGATAACTTGCTACATTTTGTTTTGTTATAGTTGCTAATTGATGTTCATACCATATAGAATGAAAGGAAACCAGTAGAAGCTAGAACAGTAGTAAAAGTACATTACAATATCTAAAACCTAGCATCATGGCCTGCAAAATGATTAGCTATGATGTAAAGTATATGTTTTTGGTAGTAAATGGACTAAAACTAAACCGCAGATGTAGCCCTTTAAATTTGGCTTGTACTTTTTCTTTTCGAGTCAATTTTTAAGAAAGCTTCTTATAAAGAAAATACAGTCGCCACTTTGAATAGCTGCACTGAGGAGTTGGACAGGAGTTGGTTGCTACTTGATAGTGCGTATTTAATAGCTTTGTCCTAGACCCCTAAAATGCAAGTCATCTACGTCTCTAAAATGTAAGTCAATTAACAGTACTTCTAGTACAGGAACATATGCACGTCACTCTGGATTAATGTGTTTGTCTGCATGCCTTTTTTTTTTTTTTTTTTCTGTCACCACGCTAAAGTAATTTGTTGGCAGTCTATTCGATTATGATAGAAGATAGTGTGTGTCTTTGTAAAACCCACTTGGAAATTATATTACCACCTTGTCTGTCTGGCAGTAAGGTCAGATTTATGAGAGCCAAGATAGGCCTGAAACATGCTACAGCTACAGATTATGTGTGTGTATGTGTTCATTCGTCTTCAGTGGTCTATTGGGCTGGGTCTTTTGGCTGAATGTCTAAACATGTGGAAATGATTATTAGCCCCCTTGTTTTTTTAAGAGACATCGGGGAGACACTGAGAGAGAACGAGAGAAAACAGAGAGAGCAGCAACATAAAAAAAAAGAAAACAAGTGAAAGGTGGATCACTGCGGTGAAAGCTGGAGAAAAATTAATTTGAAAACAGGGTTTGAGGGAAGGTGTTGGATGAAGGGAGGGACTGAGGGATGCAGAGTTGGTAGTTTTTTTTGTTTTTTTTTTCATTACTCTTATTACTCTGGGGCAGTGAAATATCAGCATATTGGCCTGAGTGAGTGGGGAAAATATGGAGGGGATAAGATAATTGAGAACAAGGGAAAAGGAATGAATTGTTGGAATGAATTGTTGGCATTTAGAAGCAAAAGAGAGAAACGGGAGAAAAATGAGGTACTTGGCAGAACAGCGTGCTGTAATGTTAATCCTGCTGGTTGGTTGCATGATGGACTGAACTATGCTCAGCCACATTTCTCTTTTCTCGCTCCTTATCCTTTTCTCCCTCCGCCCTTCTCCATCACAGGACACTTTGTGGAGCCCTAATGTGTTGATATCATCTTGTGGTTTCCGGCTGCATGATCTCACCCACCGAGGGGAGAGCGGGATTGATTAAAATACTAGCGCCACTGTCAGTGCGACCGAGTTGATATAGTGATTTGTTTTGGTGGTCTGAGCAGCAGCTTTCAGTTTGAAGGAAGCCCCACAGTGGTCAGAGCGCGGTTGTGGCCGGGCGTTTGTTCCAAAGCTCCTCGTACGAGTCGATCCAACATCACAAGACAAACAGCCAAGTTTGTGGTCATATGTGGCCAACATCTGGTGGTAGCATGGACTTTTCTTTTCAGGCTGGATTGAGGAAGGTCACGCTGAGTGAAAATCTTTTAGTGGTGCATGTGTGTGGTCATGGCAGGCCCAAGGAGCTGTGAGTAAAGAGTGGTCCTGATGTTCTACACCAAATCTTGTTGTGAGGTTTGAAGAATGTAGAAGAGCTAGTAATTTTCACTCTGCGCCTTTCATCACTTTCCTCTCTTTGGGTGTTCTCTATTTTCCATCTGTCCACAGTCTCTCTCTCTCTCGGTTGCCTACAGTGAGCCTTTGGCTATAGCCAAGTGGCTGTCTCTCTGATTTTTCTCTTTCAGACAACATTGCCCTGTTTATATGTGAATGTTTGGCTTCTGTGGAGTCCAATATGTAAGGTGGTAGAGGAGGGTCGGACTGTTTGTATTGAATTTTCAGTTGTACCTCTGTGTGCTGCCGGCATTGTGGGTTTGATGTAGGTTAGTTTGTATCTCTGCATGTGAATGTTTGGGTGTGGGACTGGGGTTTAGTGAACTTTTCAGTCAAAACAAAACAAAACATTTTTTTTTTTTTCTCATTTTGTTATCTAACATTAATACGTCTCTGTTTTTCTCAGACTGAGTACTGGAGAGGGGGATGGAGCGTGGTGTCCTGCAGGAGCCGTTTTCCCCAGTGGATCAGAATACCTTCAGGTCAGATATCAGTTTACCCTGCTCTGATTTGAACACTTACATGGGGAATTAGTGCTCAGTACAATTGTCCTGGATTTTTTTGAAAGAATTAAATGTTAATTGTCTATTTTATGATTATGAAGCTGATACAAAATGTAAGACTGTTGTACTAGTAATACATTTATTCAATGAGGCTTTAATCCACTCAAGGCTTTGCTTTAGAGTGATTTTAGAACAGCTATGATGTACTGTTGGGCATGGAGTATAGGGAAATTAACTAATTTGCTTAATTGTTGACAATTGAATGAGAAAATTGATACCACTGTCAGATATGTTCACTAAATTTGAAGCTAGAGCCAAAAGACATTTAGCTCAGCTTAGCAAAAGACTGGAAACAAGGGGAAACCGCTAGCCTGGCTCTGTCTAAAGGTAACAAAAGCCACCTACCAGCACCTCTGATGCTCACTAATTATTATATCTCGTTTGTTTAAGTCGTACAAAAAGTATTAGAGACATTTTGTGGTTTTATGTTTGTTACCTTTTCAATGTAGCCGGGCTAACTATGTCCACGTTTCTACTATTTGTGCTAAGATAAGCTAATGGCTACTAGCTTCATATTTAACAGACAGATATGAGAGTGGCATGGATCTTCTCATCCAACTCTCGGCAATAAAGTAAGTATATTTCCCAAGATGTCAGCCTACACCTTTTTTAAATCTACATTTAGAAATGTAACACATTCAGCTGTTTATATATGTTCTCAAGAAATTCCTTTATCCGTATCGCAAATGGAAAGTCAATTTTTAATGTTTTTCTTGTCTCTTGCAGGTAGACCTGCACAAACTACACTTCCTGGCTCTGGTTGGTACCCAGGGTCGTCATGCCGACGGGCACGGCCAGGAGTTTGCCCGCAGTTATCGGCTCCGCTATTCACGAGACGGAGTGAAATGGATCACCTGGAAGGACCGGTGGAGCCAGGAAGTAAGCAGGGTCTTCTTGTTTTGTGAAGCGCTGGAGCCCACTGTCTCCTTCATGTGTACCCACATGAAGGAAAGAGACAATTTTTCTTTAAATGAGCTAATCAACACAAGGAGCATACAGCTGAGGGTGACACTCCATTATTGATAAGAAACAGCTCTGATTCCTGTGGCTGTTTTAATATGAAAACCATGTTAAACACAGACGGCTGTATTATTCATCTGCATTTGATTGATGTATTATTTATTGGGAAGTGGAGCAGTCTGACAATTTGTAACTTGACTGTTCAGGCAAAAACTGCTTTCACTGCCTGAGTTTTCAACACTATGCAATGAAGGGCTTACCTTGTGCAGATAAAGGCACATCTTGTGTTTGGTAAATGTCCAATATTTTCTTTGGTGAGATAAGTTCTGGTGTTTTTCCCCTTTCACTTATTATTTTAGAAAATGCCAAAAATAATCAGAAATTGCAAGCCGATGTAAATCTTGGGGTGAAGGCTTCCCCTACAAAAACTGCCTGAGGCTCACACTCAGAAATCAGTCCTTCCTTACACCTTTGTGTTTTAAAGAAAAGGTTCAGTCAGTTCATTTCAGCTCTTGTTAGATTAATGGTAGACACACACTGAATAATAAGTCAGAGCCTTCAGGCGAGATTCATTCAACCCCACCGATAACAGGGAAGATGAGCGTTGTACTGTTTGATTTGAATATTTGTACTTATCTCCCCTAGGTGGTTTCAGGGAATGAGAACACCTATGATGTTGTGCTGAAAGACCTGGGCCCTCCCATTGTGGCCCGCATGGTGCGCTTCTACCCCCTGGCTGACCGGGTTATGAGTGTTTGCCTTCGGGTGGAGCTCTATGGTTGTGTGTGGAACGGTAAGTGTGGTGAGAGAGACTGCAGAGAAACAAAATGGCCCTTTACTTAGGTATTAATTTGGTCTGTATTTTCTGAGGCATGCCCTCCAGACTTTGATAAATCAGATCACATTTCATATGGTAAAGGTGAGTGACTTCACGATCATCCTAGATTTACTCATGTATCAGATGGAAGAGGGGGCATTTGTTTGATGGTAATGATTACGAGTGCGTGTTTTCGCCATATATCCCCTGCTTTGATTCAAGGCATTGCATCAAATTTACAGCCTCAGTGGGGTTTTCCCGGATAAAAGAAGCCACACAGTGATAAATGGTGTTGATCGCCACATTTCCCAAAGCACAACACTGACTAACTAAGTATTTATGACGGGCTCACCTTATCCCCTTCCCCATCCACCTCCCTCAGAAAGCATCAGGCTGCCTGTAAATCAGAGCTGTCACTGAGGCTAAAAGCGCCAGTTCCTGGTCTGTCTTCGGGGAGACAATCTTTCTAAAACATGCTCTAATGTGGATTCTGAGGCTCAGTTCGTCCACAAGCCAGAGATTATACAGAATCCTCAGAATGTCAAGCACATTCAGCCTCTCATCTCATACCATATCAGATACTGCGGCAGCAGTGTCTTTCCTGTGTTTATTGTTTTGCATTCAGTTTGGACCCCCTTGACCCCCTTGACCCTCATGCGCTCTTGCACAGGTACATTAAACACACATCTAAGTGCATAATCACATCCACAGACAGAGCATACTGCACACATACTGTAAATCCTATGTGAAGCATTGTTTATTATGGGTAGCAGAGCGGCAGGCTGTAGTCCATGTTGCTGACGCCACCTCTGTTCTGAGGGAGTGGGCTGATTAGCTGTATGTTGGAGTGGAGAGGCTTGAGTTTCACCAGTTAATGGTGGCTGGGCCTGAGCAGCGGATCTCTTCGTTTGTTTTACTACTTAAAAACCATCTGTAGCCGTTTCCCCGCAGCAATGATTATTGTTGAATGTTGGCTCGGTAAACGTCTAGCTGCACATGATGAAAATGAAAAAGCTTTACAAATTAAAGTTTCACATGCAGCTTGTGCATGTCTGTCTCTTAAATAGAAAACCAAAAAAAGCTTGTCTTGTGTCAACAATCACATGACTAATACTGAATATTTTTTCATGCTTCTCTGTCACTCAGATGGGTTGAAAGCTTATGCAGCTCCAGTGGGTCACGTCATGCACTTGTCTGGCATGCCTGTTTATCTAAACGACTCCACGTACGATGGGAGCACCGAGCAAGGGTAAGATATTCAGCCTCTCTAGGGATTGTTTTTTGTTTTTTTAACATTTTCATTTGTATGTATGAAAAAGCATCTCATCTCCATACATTCCCATAAACTGCTCGCTTGGATTTTGTTTGCATTGAAATGTACAGACATGGCCTTGGCTGTAAATTGCAACACTGTTTTGTCAAATATGCTTCACAATTACCATTCACAAGTTTTACGGTCAACAATGTGGAGTGAAATGTGGCTTCATCAATGGAATACCAAAAGCTTCTCTGCAGTGCTCATCACATCTGTTAGCACTGAAGTGGGGTCTCTGCCAAACCCTTTCTTGAAAGTTTATTCTGGTGTCTTCTTTTTTTTTTTAACCGTTGCTCAGGGATTTGAGGCATGTTTCCTGGCCATAATGTTTTGGCAGGGAGCAAAGGAGGGGTGGACTAGGAATTGGGGGGGGGGTGTCCACACTTGCATGGGCTGTGTGGTTAATGGGGCTGAAATGTTTTCCTAGCGGGTAACCCTTTTGATGGAATCCAGACATATCTGTAGCGTGTGTGTGTGAGGGAGAGGCTCAGAGGGCTGGGAGTAAGGGACTTATTTGGTGACCCTCTTATGTTTCCTTGTTTTTTTTGAGGTGTGTGTTTGTATGTGAAAGAGAGGAAGAGGAAAAACGTTGTGTAGTTTGTGCACCAGCGTGTGTGTGTGTGTGTGTGTGTGTGTGTGTGTGTGTGTGTGTGTGTGTGTATGTGTGTGTGTATGTATTTATGGATCTCTGCATGCCAGTACATGAATACATTTGTAAATAGAAAGTTCGAGCATTATTTCTGCAAGCATTAACCATAGACTGTATATAAAGATGGACGATGCGTCTCCACTTATGTCACTGCCAGATCTGTTCTGCACATGCGCAAAAGTGGTCCTGTCAGTGAACGGAGGTTAGCGTGAATGACTGATCATAAAACAATTCTACTCACATTCAAGATAACAAAATGCTTTTTAATTATTGGAAATGTAATAGTTTATCATCGGATAATCTTTACTACAATTGAAAATAAAACCTACCGTAATTCTGTTTTGTTTTAACTCACTGTTTATTAAATGCATTTCATTCAATATATGAAAAGTACATGTACCAGATAGTGTGTCATTATGAAATGTATTGTAAATGTACTTCAGAGTATATAAAAATACTTCAGTAAATGTCCTATTACATAATAGTGAACTATTAAATTTCCAATGATTAATAACAGTTTTGTTAACTTGATTTGAAATATTAGGTTGTAGTATTTTGAAGAACATTTGTGGTTACCTTCTTTGACTTACAGGACCTGTTTTGCGCATGTGCAGATTGGATCGAGCAGCAGGTAGGGATCGAGCACTGACCCCTCCCACTGTACTAAAGTGATGGTAAAATATCCCGGATATGGGAGCAGCCATCTTGCGCGTTTGACGTTAATTGCAACCAGAGTCTGCGCAGTAGTGATCGGAGTTGGGGCCGCGGTATCGAGGTCCTGCCTACTCCCCTGGCCGACTCAGTCGGGAGCCGGCCTCAGCTGTCAATCATGATGGGACATCCCCTTTTTATAGCATCAAATAACTAATTTAAACCAAACCTATCTGAAACACGAACACTTGAACATACATCAGCATGATAAGAACTACCTAAAATGACAGAAACCATCTTTGGGAAAAATGTATTTGACTGTACTGTTTTTTTGTGTTTTTTTAGTTTGGCTCATGTCCCACCCCCTAACATGGAGGGGGCGGGGCTTATGAGCTATACTGCAGCCAGCCACCAGGGGGTGATCTAGATGTTTTGGCTTCACATTTTGGGAGCTGCCATATCGTCATCTTTTTATATTGTCTATGGTGTTAACCCATACAGTGCTGTGTGTGTGTGCGTGCAGGATGCAGTTTGGAGGCCTGGGTCAGTTATGTGACGGCGTCCTGGGAGGAGACGACTTCATACAAACTAAGGAGCTGAGGGTGTGGCCTGGGTATGACTACCTGGGCTGGAGTCGGGAAGCCCTTGGGAAAGGCAATGTGGATATTGAGTTCCACTTTGAGAAACCACGTGTCTTCCACAACATGCAGGTAGGCAGTGGAAGTTGTGTTTGTGTCATTGTGCATGTGTTGTGTCTAGATGAATGTGAGCGGGTTATGCAGGACATTGTTATCCCACTGGAATCTCAGACATCATGGAGCTGCCTGTAAATCAGCGATGTCATCGAGGCTAAAAGCTCCAGTTCCTGGCCTGTGTCTTCAGGGAGGCCATCTTTCTAAAATATGCTCTGTTGTGGATTATGAGGCACTGCAGCTCAGTTCACCCATAAGACAATTATGACATTATACAGAATCTACAGAATGCCAAGTTCAGTCTTCCAGTTCATCTTGTATCAGATTTGATGGTGTCTTTCTTGTGTAAATGAATGAGTGTTATGAAGGACATTGTTAACCCTTTGCAATCTTTTTTTGAGCACAATGACTCAAGAACAGTACAAAGGGCATCCTTGTGGCCATAGTGTACATTATAAGTGCAACGTCCCTGATTTGATTCTGGCCGAGGACCTTAGTTGCATGTCATACCCCTCTCTCCCCATTTTCCTATCCAGTCAAGGCAAAAGTGCCAAAACTAATCTTTAAAAAAGAAAAAAATTGTGTATTGAACTGCACACAATGCAAACTTTCTTGATACACCACTTGTGCTGACTTTAGAGGAGATGATCTGATTAGATTTTGGAGCACCTTGATGCATAAATCTTCATATTGAAGAAGTAAGACTGATTTTATTTAAGTTTTGTAACTTCTTAAGTTTTAAATGAGGAGATCCTGTAAATTATTCCCGTGTGTTATGTGAATACAAGTATTAGCACGAGACAAGCATTTCATTGGATTATGGCAAGACATTAGGCTGATTGTTTCTTTATACATCTAATGAAACTCAAGAATTCCTGTAGCTCAAACCAGCGTGACCTCTAAAAGGAACTCCAACAGCAGCGTTATGTGTGTTTACCTCTTTTGTTGTTTTTTTTTTTAATAGCAATAACTTTGCTAATCTGCCGTCTCACCAGGAAGCAACATTTTGACTGGAATAGCTCTGCAGCCATTTAATTAGTTTTAATGTGCCATTGTTTATCATAGGACAGTGTGTCTGTGCTCGGCTCACTCGGTGCCACCGAGTTGCATCAGAGTCTGTTTGTGCGTCTGTGTGGCTTTTGGGGTTAGTTTGTGGAGCAGCAGGGGGGATGATAATATGAAGCAACCCAGTTTGAGTTATAACTGTGTTGTCTCGTTGGTCGCGGGTTGGAATGTTGGTTTGGGTGGGATTCACCCTATACATGTGCATATTGAACAGCATGAATCCCCAGTCAGTGTTATAAAGTGACAAGTAATCTTTCAGAGATCTGGTTTTGACTGAGATCCAAGATTTCTGGATGTTCCCCCTCAGCTTTTTTTTCTTCACATATTCAATATTCTAGTGATTTTAAGTTACCTTTTTAAAATCTTTCCCAGCGATATTCCTAGTGTTTTTCCAAGGCTTACTCTGTTTTTCCTGCTTTTTCCCCAGTGATTTTCCGTCACTAACCTCAGTTGACATACACTGTTATGCTAGCCTGGCAGAGCGGATATGTCGGACACACAGGTCAAATAAATAAAGAGTGGGAGCCTGGACCTAACGCTGGCTTGACTTGTCCCTGTAGTTTCTTAACCTGAACCTAATCACTCTCCCAAAGGGAAATCTGCACTCTGACCTTTTGTCGGTCGTAACCTGCACTTCCTACAGGACCTTTAACAGACTGGGGACACCCTCTGATTTTCCTTTGTAAAGATCCAGTTCTGTCCTTTGGGAGTTTATGCAAAACTTTTCTTTGTGAGCTCATTTGGAAGACAGGGCAACTAAACAAAAAGATCAGAGGGAATTCATAATGTAGGTTAGATTTATGATGAAACAAGCGAAACATAATGAATGCAGTGTTATGCTCTCAAATTAAGCTTTGTGCAGGTCATTGAAGCTGTATTCCCTAAAGGAGTGGTGAATTACCTTGGTTTTTCTGACTTATTAGACCCCCACCGCTACCACCAACATACAGTACACCCCCCCCCACAGCTAGAATCAGTTACACGTCAAATTAGCATTTGGTGCAGCTGTTCTTCCTGCGTCTTGTGTGTGTGCGTGCATTAACATGTGGATTAGGTTAGAGTGGCTGGCCTTAGTAGGTGTGAGGTTAATAGCTAATCTGTCAGAGCAGCCTTTGCACCAACCCTTCTCTCTTGGAAGGGAAAAAAATCTCCCACCATCTCCTCCTAAAATTTTCTATCTCTGGTAGTTTTGACCTCTCACTCTCTCATTTAGACACCCTCTATTATCTTCCACATCCCTTGCTCTTCTCCTCAAGCTCCTCTTCCTCCTTCCAGCCACGATGACGCCTCATATATTAGATCAGCTTTTATGGATTCTTCTCTCTTTGGCCTTTTCCTGCTTGTAAAAACAGGAGAGCTATATCAGCTACACTCCTTCACTGGTCTTCTGTTGTACGCGTTCTTTTCTTCCATCCTTTCTTTTCCCTCCTGTGTTCTAATTTTGTTCATTTGTAGTCCTGCTCAGCTCGAAGCCGTGCCAAAGCAATTACAGTTGAACAGGATGAGAATGTGTCATTCATTTTGTGTGTTAATTGAATCTCTTTCCGCCTCTCCATGAATAATGAATGATTAAGGCCCAGATTTTCCCTGAGTTTTGCACGAGGGTTGAGCTAATTCAGATGTTTGGATTGTTAAATGATTGTCTAACATCTTGCATCTCTTTATCTACCGTCTTTCTTTTCCCTACTCCGCACTCATACTCTTATCTCTTTCCTCTAGGTGCACAGTAACAACCGCCACACCCAGGGCGTCCGAGTCTTCAACAAGGTAGAGTGTCATTTTAAGCCTGGCATCCTCCAGCCCTGGTCCTCTCCTCCCCTCACTCTGCCTGTGCCCCTTGAGGATCTTAAGGACCCCTCCTCAAGACCCATCTCCCTCCCACTGGGTGCCCGGCCGGCTCAGATCCTCCGCTGCACATTTTACTTCGCTGACCGCTGGCTGCTCATCAGTGAGATATCCTTCCTCTCTGGTAGGAAACAGAATTGAAGTGATCAGTTTTTTTTTAGTCACACATATCCTAGCAATTATGTCTGGCAGTGTCCTGGAGGTCCACTAGACAGGAGCAGCAGGAAAATAGATACCTGGAAAAGGTACCACAATAGGAGCAATACTACAGGTCATAGAATTCTGGGGGTACCAAAATAAACTGTCGTTTTAATAAAGAAGTCAGGCAATAATTGGCCTTTTCACAATCAGAATCATCTTTATTGACCAGGTATGTGTACACATACAAGGAATTTGACTCCAGATTTCTGTGCGCTCTATGTACATACACAGACAGTTAGCGCAATGGTGCTGAAATTAATTTGATTAATATAACAGGTAGCTTAAGTGCATGAGGTAGATGTATATACACAGTATATCTCTGGTATGTACAGCGTGCATAGATTTAAGACAATGAATATTTACAACTGAAATGTACAGATACAGTGGATGTTAATTAATGTCACTGGTGACTGGTGTTAACTGTTCATCGGCCTGTGGGTAGAAACGATTCTTGTGTCTGGTTGTTTTGGCTCACAGTGCTCTGTAGCACCTCCCAGAGGGGAGGAGGTGGAACAGGTTGAGTGCAGGGTGTGAAGGATCTGCAGTGATGTTTCCTGACTCTGGACGTGTATAAGTCCTGAATTGAGAGCAGGTCGGCACCAATTATCTCTTCTGACTTTCCGTTGTAGTCTTTTTCCATCATTATGTGACCAACCGTGATCTGATTTTATGCTACACAGGACATGAGTCTGCAAGGCAGGGCACAGTGAAAGGAGTTGGTTACCTCACTGAGAAGTTGGAGGTGTGCAGCCTGTCTCCTGCAGCTCTTCTTCTAACAGCTCGCTGTGGCTCATCTTCTTGTTCCATTACTCCCTGCAATATGTCAAACTGATCCGCTGTCGCAAAATGCCAAAAATGACAGTTGTCTTGTTTTGTAGATGCATTTTTGACGAACGATAGTTGTCAGCGTCAAGTTCACTGACAAACACATTGCATTTCCTGTGACTACTTCATAATAAAAGTCAACTTGTGTTTTTTCGCCAGTTGAATGGTTTTAATGTGAAGCTGCAGAAGTAGGAAATGTTCGGTTTGCTCTAGCAGTAACTTAATACAGCATTTTCACCGGGAATGTTGCCACAGACACCAAGTTCGTAATACTGCAAATATATTGTAGTATTGCAATACTTTCATCAATGGGCCATAGACTCAATCACCATTGTGTTACCTCATTGGATAATAGATAGTGACTTAACAGACATTTATTTAAATAAAAATCTTCGAGATTATAACTTTAAATGCTCAAAGTAAAAGTCAAATGAAGTCAAACTCAGAAATCTGATTAGCTAGACTTGTTTCTGTGACAGAAGTTTTTGTCCTTGCTGTGTGCTTTTAATTGATTTAAGGCATCAGCATTTTGTACAGTCACGGATTCGACAGAAACATAATGTTGAGAAAACATTAGAAGCGGTCATAATTACCCAAATCAGTCGAAAGGTTAAACATGGCATTTTAGAAATAAATAGGCCTGCCGTGAACATAGATGTCTTATCAGTTATTTTTTTTATACCCTCCTAATTAATTTTAAAGTTCATCAGAATCAGAAAATGTTTACTGGAAAATGCCTGTTTTCCCTCCATCTGTTGTTTTGTCTTTACTATCTTCCTATTTAGGGCTAAAACAGACCCATGCAGCAAATAGAAAAGGAGGTTTCAATATCTTCTGTGAAGATAGGATTCATGCCTATCTGATTGGAAGTCAGATAGAGGAGTCCTCTGCTGCTCTCCAACTGAGATTGCTGTGACTAATTAAACTGTCCTCTCTACTCAAAAACACTGTCAGTTGTAGCGTGATAAGAATCAGCAAAGTGCTCGGTAATCACGCTGTACTCAGGTAGCCAAAATGACTTGGCCCAGCAGTGGTCTGGGTAAGTCTGGTTGCTGGACTTGTGCCAGACTGTTGCACCAGTACACTGGTCTGCTTCCTGACACTGGCAGAAAGATAGCATTAGGACTGCAAACTGGAGCCTGCACCACCAAAACTACCAAATCTTGCAGCCTAATGTTCTTATATGGGATAGACCCCACTTACATTTGGTACTGTAGTACCAGAACGTGTTCGATTTTTAGCAACAATTGCACAGACTCAACTGTTTTTTAGTGAACTATCTAGCTGGCAAATATTGTAAAACAGATGTTACTATTCAACACACTACAACACATAGATGTTGGGTAGTGTGCAAGTTTTAAACAAAAAATGATGGTTAGCTGGCCAGTTAACTAGGGTTGCCAGGGTTACAATATGTCAATACATAATCATTCAGATTAGTCAATAAAGAATGGATCCGTTCCCTGTCAAAAACAACATAATTAACATAATCTTCTGAAATATATACTGTTTTTCTGGAAACACAACCAGCTGTGACCACAACCACTGTTTCCCAACAGCAGAGGACAACCAGACGGTGTGTTGTGCCATGCGAAAACCCCCTAAACTTTTAAAACATGATTCATTTTCATTAAATTGTCTCCCCCTCTATTTCTCTTTTCCTCCTTATCCAGAGCCGTTTGAGGAGGATGTCACAGAGACTGATTTATTTCCTCCTAATCATCCCAAGATTCATACCACCAGTTCCTCTCCTCCTTCTGTTAACCACACCTCCTCCTCTCCCACATCGAGCCACAGCTCCTCCAACACCACTGCCGGCCCATCTGGTGAGTCCTGTTGTTGCCCTGTTTCTTTATCTTTGTCTCCCTGCCTCTTCAACCCCCACTCTTTCTTGTATTTACTATCTTTCTTTCCACCAACCATTCTTTCTCCATTGTCCTCTTACATCACCCACCACGCTGCTTCATCTACCCCTCCTTACTGCTTTCTTCTCCCTGATCTCTGCCTCATCACCTCTTGTCTCTGCACCCGTCTCTTTCTCTCCAGTTGTGATGAGTGTGAGCACGTCAGCAGTGTGTCTTAAGTGATGTGTCTAAGGCAGAGCCAAAGGCAGGCAGTGCCAAAGGAGGCCCATGTCTGACTAGTCCCCATTCTTTATCATGAGCTCTGAAATCCTTTGGCCTTGAGCCAACATTTGGTGAACCTACGCCAGATGCTTATCTTACAGATTTCATTGTACTTAAAGGGCAGGAGAAATCTGGCTACAAATTAAAGGTCAAATGTTTTAACTTATAATTCTTAACTTTTTTTATCATCTGTCTGGCTTTTAAAAAGTTGGTGTGAACTGTTAGGGATTTTATTTTGATGGATTAAAATCCAAATGAGCCAGTACGCTGCTATCTATTATTTCCTCCTCCTCATCACCCTCTTCTGAGTCTTTACCACTACCACTACTACTCTTCTCACACATTCCTCCTTTGTCCATCCCTCGCTCCTATAGAACCCCCCACCACCAACTCCTTCATGATGGACACCACTGGTAACTGGACGCTGGCAGGTGAGAGAGCAAAATAATAAATAGACCGAGAGGATGAACCGACGCACTAGAGCTAGCTCCATCTGCTCTGGCCGTCCTCTAGCATCTTAAAACTGTCCCACTGCTCAGTAAAGAGTAAGAAGTATAATGGTGGAGGGATTACAGGGACAGGCTTTGGCACTGGGCTCTGTCCCCTGGGTTTGAAGATATACAGCTGTAGGAAAAACACTAACCCAAGCTATTGTACATTATATTTATGTACAATAACAACTTGGCTTCCTGTGGGCTCACAAGCTGCATGTTTTTTTGGGGGGAAGCTGGCTCTGTTCTACCCAGTTAAACAATAACAGGCCTTTTAAAAAGCTGGAAATGGTTTTCTGTGGCGTGTATGGTGCTTTGTCCTTGTTACTGGCTGTGGTTGGACGGCTTTGTTTGAGTTTATATATTACCCGCATGGTGTTGAACAGACAGAGGGAGAGAGAAAGGGGTTGTTTTCTGTTGTGACAATGTGGTGTGTAAATCTTTGGCTGGTAAATGTGTGTGGATGAGTGTGTACCTGCAGGTGTATAATTGTGTACATGTGTTATGAGCATACATGCGCATAAAAGCGTCGTGTATGGTATGTGTGCCTGTTTTTTGGTATTTGTTCCAAACAGTCACATATTCTTCTAAAGCTTTTTTTTAATGAGCAAATTTTACACTAAACTATACTGAAGAAACTAGTATATATTTATCCCTAATTCAAATAACATGCCACATCTGACCTTCAAGGGAGAAAAAAAAATAACTGAGTGATTCAGATTAATAGTTGACTACAAAGCTGTTGAGAAGCAAAACAGTGTTTTTCTCTAAGCAGCGTGTTGATAAGCCCTGTGGTATGAGTGGGCATAGTGGATACATACTCACATAGACAATCTCCATCAGTAAGCCTGATGAAACTATGTTGGTGTGTGTTTGTGTGTGACCCCAGTGAGTGCGTGACTGCGCTGAAAGAGCTGATGCTCTCAGACTGAACAGTGCATTAACTCATGCCAGCATGCAGTCATACACAGACAAGTAGACTGTGCTGCATAGTAATCCATACACATCACACCAAACCCACAAATAACAGCAAGGTTTCAGACAATCAAACATACACACATACAAACACCTAACATTTCCCCCTGTGTTTTCCTCCTCTAGATCCAGAATTTGGTGCAAACACTCCAAGGGCGGGGCTGCCTGTAGCCAAGGTTGACAGCAGTAATACAGCTATCCTGATTGGCTGTCTGGTGGGCATCATCCTTCTGCTGCTGGCTGTGATAGCCGTGATTCTGTGGAGGCAGTACTGGAAAAAGATACTGGGCAAGGTGAGTCAAGATTGAGGTCGCATGCAATGTTTTTCATTCCTATTTGCAGTTGGTAATTTGGCTGTAACTGGACTTTGTTTAGTAGCCTAAAAGGGTCAGTTTACCCACATATTTTCTTATTCAGCCCTAGTGGTATCTAGCCATGCAGTCTTGGTTTTATTAGCCAAACCTTTGGAACATCTATTTTTGAGATTTCTGTTACCATCCTCTTACAATGGCGGTACATTTAACTTTTGTTTGTGTTGCTCAAAGCTTTAAAAAGACTCTACATCAACTTGCTTTTCCAGAAACAGTGTCCCCAGTTACAGATAATCCAGATGTTGCAATTAGCATTTTTCACTACTTTCTACAGAACAAATAAGCCTCAGTGAGAGAATGTGGTCTTGCGTGATTTGGCTGAACTGTCCCTTTAACCAAGTTTAAATGATCGATAGCAGGCTGAGAAAACAACTGCCAGTCCTTTGGCAGAGTACCACTGTATCTCCATCTGGATGTGTTGTGGGGTTCCTTGTACATTTACTTCTAATTGTTCAAAGATTAGAGGCTGTTTCAAAAGTTTGATTACCATCTGCTTTAAGAATTAAAATGAAACTGATTTAGAGAGGTAGTTTGTGTTGCTGTTGAGTAGTTTCGTGTTGTAGTGAGAGGTGTAGGTCCTAATATTTAGCCTACCCTCATAGATATATATGGGTTTGACATAATATTAGATCAAGTAAAACTCTCAAGTCTCAAAACAGTTGCAGCAAAACATTTTAACCTTTTGTGAAGTTGGGATTAATTGCAATACTGTTGTATTAGACTATATTAGTTATAGCTAGCTGTTCCTAATAAACTGGCAACTGATTGTATATTGGAATGGAAATGGACTTGCTTTTCTGGTCTACCGATCACTCAAAGCGCCTTACAACACATCCACACACAGATTCATACACTTCTCATCAGCACTGACGATAATACTAAGCTCACCCATACACACACTCACACAGCCACTGCACAGCCATGGGGAGCAATTTGGGGTTCATAATCCTGCCCAAGCACACTTCAGTTGGACTGGGGGAGCTGGGATTTGAACTCAGATTACTAGACAACCCACTCTACCACCTGAGCAACAACTGCCCCCATTACCTGCATTCAATTGAATCCTCTGCCCTCCCAGGCCCAGGGTAGTCTGTCCAGTGATGAGCTGCGGGTTCACCTGTCAGTCCCCTCAGACAACGTGGTCATCAACAACACACACAGCTACTCGAGCCGCTACCAGCGCATCCACACTTTCCCTGACGACCGCGACCATGACAGAGAGGGAGAAGGAGAGTACCAAGAACCCAGTGCTTTGCTACGGCCAAGGGATCACAGAGACAGCACAGGTAATCTAAAAACACACACATATGAGCACACAGTGATGGAGTTCATTTATAGATATAATAGGGTTCGTTCTTTCTGTTGTAGCTAAGGGGTTCAGTCAAAAAAAAAATCACATTTAGCTTATTAGTGTGACATAGAACACGAGTAGTGTGACATGCAGTAAAACATACACATGCTAAATACATGGGGACAGAGATTAATCTATAGTCAGCTGCACAGTTGGTATGGAGTCAGTGGAAAATGTGAAACAATACAACTTTACAACTTTACAGAATTAAAATGTCTACAAACATGTATTTGTTTTGTACAGATTGCTCCGTTTGCGTGCCTGTTTGTGGTTTGAAACCTCTGTTTGTTGATCAATAAGCAAACTCATTTGCAAAAGGGAAACAGCAGGAGAAAAAATGTGGCACATATATCAAGAAAACATTGGTATTACAATGTATTTCACCACACCAAATAAAAGTAAATCAAACCAAACACCCCACGACGAAGAAGATGCACAACGTAAAGGGGGCACAAAAGAGCTATTGTTCTGAGAAAAGGGAAGAAAAAGAAAAGGGAGAGGAAAGAGAGGAGTAAGGAGAGAAAAAGCATTCCTTCACTTGGATTGCACTACAGGAGGTCTGCATGCCGATTTTACTAGGCGCCTGTGTGAGTTTGAAATAACACGAGTAACAGAAACATTAATTCATCCATTGGTTTTTGTAATGTTTGGTTGTGGCCAGAGTTGTGTTAACTTTGCCTGTCCCTGCTATGCTTTTCTGTTCTGCACTCCATGTGCCAGTGCAACCCCTCCTCCTTCACTTATATTATATTGAAAATGCTAACAGTGTCATGCTAATTAGTTGTTTATTGTGTTTCATTAAGTGTGTATTTTGTGTCACGTGCCACTTTGTACAGTCTGTATGCTCCGTATCATGGTTCCTGCGTGTACCCCGCCTCGTCCTGTGCTTGTTTGTTCGTGTGTGTGTGCGTGTGTGTCCTCCCAGCCTTGCTGTTAAACAACCCAGCCTATCACCTGCTCCTGTCAGATCACAGAAAAGGCTTGAGACACCTAGTCGTCCCCAGCACCACTCAGGCTCAGGAAAAAAGCCTCAATGTGCCCCAGGGTAAGAGACCTCAGTCTGGGCCAACACAGTCAGGAGGGGACCATGCCTCGCTACCTACCTAACTCTCTATTCAGGGTTGGGGCATTAGAAATGCTCTCACAGCAGAGATATGATTAGTCTATTTTGCATGTGTCTGACCTTCATCATCCCTCCTGTTACTCACATAATTAGTCACTCTCATTCGCGCACTCAAAATAACTCATGCTTTGTTTGAAGGGATAATTTGGTATTTGGGGAATTGTACACATTTTCAAACTTACCCAGATACTGACAAACTCATAGACGGCCATTGTTTAGCCTTGCTTGAGGCGTGGCTCTGTTGATGGGAATGTCTGTCAGTTGGTCCTTCACTTGGGTCTAGACTGAAATATCTCGACAACTGTAAGATGGTTTGACATGAAATTTTGTATAGAAATTTGTGGAACCCGGAGGATGAATCCTACTGACTTTAGTGATCCCTTGACTTCATCTAGTGCCACCATCAGGTCAAAGTTTTCACTTAGCCAGTGAGATATATCCAAATCTACTGGCATAACATTTTTATGCAAACAATCATGGTTTCCAGAGGATGGATCCTTTTGCGTGAAATGTTTTAAAAACTGATGGATGGATATCCATGAAATTTAATACGCACATTCACGTCCCCCTCACGATGAATTTTAATCACTTTGATCTCCTGACTTAACCTCTAGCACCACAATCAGATCAAAATGTAAAATACTTGCAAAACTTATCATTCCCATCAGCCTCAGAGGCACTTTGCATCACGCTGTGAGGATGTTAGCTTGCTGACCTGAGCATTTACCTCAGAGCACTGCTGTGCCTAAGTGCAGCCTCACAGAGCCGCTTGCATGGCTATAGACCTGTAATCTTACTGTCTCTAATATGTTAGTAGTAGTAGTTAGCTTAGTTTAGCTCAAATATGTGGAATCACAAAGCCACTTTCCAAAATAGGCAAAAACTATACATGTTAGGATACTGATAGGCCTGGTGTCAAATAATTTTTGTTAAATTAAAATGTGGAATTCCTATTCATGGGCTGTGGCAGTGTGCGCATTGAAGTGGATTGGAAAGTTTCCTATCATCTGCATTATGATTTTAACAAAGTATTCAAAAGCCACACTCCCCACAAGTTTTTTGACTTATGTATGCTGTCTCATGGAAGGTCATTGTGTGAATGTTAAGTTTTTATCTTTTAAATTACAACTTAAGAGGTGCTTAAATTGTATCTGCAAGTAGCTGTAGACCAATACAATGTCCCAGAAAGATTGAGTCTAAAAAGAAGTCCACTCATCCATCATTTTGATATCTGCTACATGATCCAATAGACGTCCAGGAATTAAGCAGGAAAAATTGTAATAGGCACTCGTCCTATGTTTTACTGTATTAGGTTTATTGTTTTCTGTTTGTACAAAGAGGTATTTTTTGTAATAAAATTCCCCTAAATCCAAACTATCTCTTTATAACAAGTTGTCTATAACAAGTTATTTGAATTTATGATCTCATCTGATCCCGTCTTAAAGCAAAACAAAGCTGGTTTTAATCACACGCACTTATCTCAAAGTAATCTCTCCATTTCATCCTGTCTGTCTCTTCCTCTTCCTCCTTCAGCCTGTGGTTTGGACATGGACATGGAGAAGGGTTTCCCCCCAACTCACGAGGAGCCTCCTCCCTACCCTGGCTCCCCTCCTTATCCCTCCCTGTCTCCCCCCGTATCCCCCCCACTGCCTCCCAGCGTTCCTCATTATGCTGAGGCAGACATTGTGAGCCTGCAGGGTGTCAGCGGTAACAACACGTACGCTGTGCCCGCCTTGGCCTCCTCGAGCCCCGGGGCCGACGCCACCCCACTGCCGGAGCTGCCGCGCCAGTGTCTCATCTTCAAGGAGAAACTGGGAGAGGGACAGTTTGGAGAGGTGAGGAATGACCTGAAAACATGGTGCGTGGGTGGAAGGGTGATGGTGCTTTAACAAGGTCTGTATTTCTTTGGTTTAAGGTGCACCTGTGTGAAATTGAGAGCCCTCAAGACCTTCCCAACTTGGAGTTCCCCTTCAATGTGAGAAAAGGTCGCCCTCTCCTGGTAGCAGTAAAGATATTGCGCCCTGACGCCTCCAAGAATGCCAGGTCTGTAACATCATACACAGCTGAGCCTGGCTTCTGTGTGGTTCAGTTTTTCTTTCTGCTTTTACAGCTCATCTCCTATTCTCCCCTTTTTGAACATGTTCCCACTGGTAATAGAATTTCTGGAATATCAGGATATATTTAGAGGTGAAAATAGATTATTTTTCATCGCATTTTTGTTTTAGATAGGGCTTTAAAATCTTTCTGCTGAAATGTTACTTTTCAGGTGATATTTAACATCTAGTGGGCAGAAATGGGACTTCAAAACTAATTCAGAGCACCCCGCTTTCACTTACTATATCAGCTTATCATTTCCTTATAGCTGAGGTGTTGTAATCAACTACCTGACGTTAGTTACGTGTTTAGCAGAAGCAGGGCAAATACAAGTGCAGTATTTTCTCACATTTGAGCCCTGATCCGTTCCCACAGCTCCTAAGAAAACATATCTGGGTCTCTGTGGATTTCTAGATGTTTGACTCTTTTCATTAGCTGCTTGTTTACTTTGGCCTGCTACCCTTTTTGGGCAGGTGAAATCAGCTCGCGTGAGCTCATGTAATGGGAGTTGCTGTCCATGGGTTTATATGGGAGGTTAGTGAGAGACGAAGCAACACGAACATATTGACCAGCAAAACAAATCAATGAGATGGAAAACCACATAGAGCTGCAGACTGGGGTGTTGATTCTCATTGAACTCAGCAAGCTTCTCACTTGACTTGGTGGTAACATAAAAAATGTTGCTCGATGAAGCTTTAATATTTAAGTGATTTTTTTTTTTACATTTGGCAGAACTTAAAATCAAAATCTTTCTTTATCTCATCTGAATCTACCAGTTTTCTCTTTGTTACTCTGTGATGCATTTATTCCTTCTCTCCCTTGTAGGAATGACTTCCTGAAAGAGGTGAAGATCCTGTCTCGCCTGAAGGACCCGAACATCATCCGTCTGCTGGGAGTGTGTGTGAGCAGTGATCCCCTCTGTATGGTCACTGAGTACATGGAATGTGGAGACTTAAACCAGTATCTGTCCCACCGAGTGCTTCTGGACAAGACAGGACCTTCACACAATACTCCGACCATCAGGTAAACCAGAAGCGTGCACTCGCACATGTGCTGATATAAATGCACGCACAGTTATAGTTTCGATTTATTAACTATTCCCTCTATCTGTCACCATTTCTCCCTAGTTACCCGGCCCTCATTTCCATGGCCAGCCAGATTGCATCAGGAATGAAGTTCCTCTCCTCCCTCAATTTCGTGCACCGGGATCTGGCAACACGTAATTGTCTGGTCGGGGGTGAGAAGGGTGAGACCGGAGAGGAACGGGGTGGTGAGCGCCACATCAAGATAGCTGACTTTGGCATGAGCAGGAACTTGTATGCTGGAGACTACTACAGGATCCAGGGCAGAGCTGTGCTGCCAATACGCTGGATGGCCTGGGAGTGTATACTCATGGTGAGAGGACAGGAATGTATGCGGTTGTACATCTGATGGTGTGCGATGGTTGCATGTTATACTGTTGATCAGAATCAACTATATTGTTTTATATTAATGATGTTTGTTTAAGTAGTACTAAAGAAAAGGGTAAAATTCGGATTAGAAAAATCAACCGAAATCTACCAAAATCGATGTGAACATTTTTACTACTTTAGAAGGAATCTGTTCCGTAATGAACAGCTCACCAGAGTTATCTCCCCATTTTTCACTTCACTTTGTATTACTGAAAGATTTTCTGATGTGTACCTGCAACAAAAGAAACTTGTATACTGTAAACGATGGTAGTCTGTGTCTTCATGTGGCAGGAAATACAACTTTTGGATTCAGACAGGAAATCAAGTGAGGAAATGAGTTTAACCCCTTCTATAGGTAGCTGACAAGCTAATAATAAGAGAGAACAAATCTAAACAGTAAACAATAAAAAAATTGGAAATCAATGCGCATAAAAAAATCTGAAATTCTGTAAAAGATTAAAAACAATAATGATGTACTCATATATGTAAAAGAAATCTAGTAAATGTGTTATCCCTTACCAACAGTTTTCCATTCTATGATGATGTAGATTACGATGATGAAGATTAGTGTTTATCTGTGTGGTTGTGTGTTCCCAGGGTAAGTTCACCACGGCCAGCGATGTGTGGGCGTTCGGGGTCACTCTGTGGGAGATGCTGAGTGTTTGTCAGGAGCAGCCGTACTCCAACCTCACAGATGAACAAGTCATCGACAACGCTGGGGAGTTCTTCAGAGACCAGGGCAGACAGGTACACACACACACACACACACACACACTGGTGTAGGGGTACAAAGTAGCCTATTTCCTCAGTTTCTCAGACACAGTCACTTGATGTGAATGTTCTGCTGAATATCTGAACTGATCTTCTTCACAATGAAGGCAGAGTCATTCAGTATCAATTCTCAGTCGCTCATTCAGATGATAACACATACTTTTGTTGGATTTCATAATGTAATATATGCTACTGAATGCAAAGCAGCAAACCGCTCATCATGGACTGCGTTCATGATATCAGAGGCCCTCTAGTGGCTGGTCTTTGGGCCACACCTCATATTCATCTGAGCATTTAGTAAAATAACACATTGCTGAAATCACAATTCTTAAAACCAATTAAACAGACCTGTTAATCTGCAAATCACCAAACTTGATAATCCGTAATCCAGAGACCTTAGAAAGAAAAAAAATATAGCTTCTACTCATATTGATTTAAAAGCAGGAGACAAACTGTGTTAACAAGATAATAAATAGGATGAAGTAATGATTAATTTAGGTTTTAAACATGTTGGACTTTATCATGTGTGAAAAAGTCTCACTAATCAAGTGGTGCCCCCTTCATATGCCTTTCTCGCGCTCATTCTCTTGCAGGTGTATCTAAGCAAGCCGGCTGTGTGTCCTCAGGGTCTCTACGAGCTCATGTTGAGTTGCTGGAACCGAGACTGCAAGCTGCGCCCGTCCTTTGCCTACATCCACTCCTTTCTTACTGAGGACGCCATGAACATGGTGTAGAGAGAGAAATCCGAAAAACACAACAAGGAGAAAGTCAACACTATATATGGGAAACGTCTCGTACGTTGATGCATCCGTGCTACAGCGGGACGGTGTGGTGGAGGTGGTGCACAGCGGTGGCAGATGAGGAGGGAGAGTGGTTTGCTCGCTTTTATATTTGTACTTTTTGGGTGGATGGGGCTGAGACACCGCTGGTTCGGTTTATTTCCACTTCAGACCCCAACCCCAAAGGCAAAATTAACCCCAGCTTTAGATAGGTAGGTGTCTGAGCTACATTTCACACTGGGTTGGTGGTGGGTGCAGTCTGCATAGGAACTTTCTCTCTTCTTAGATACTCAACATGCAAGGAGGGTTTGTGTGACTGGAGATTCAGTCCTGTGGAGTTCATGACCCAGGAAGCTGCAGAGGCTAAATGACAGAAAATACTCCAAACTATGACCATAGCAAACTAGGAAATGAACAAGTATTAAGTTTCATGACTTGTTTATACATCTCAAATGCTACATGCAGGGTAACAGGCAAAGGTGCACATGCTCTACAGATGACACAAACTTCTCTCAACAGAAAACCTATCCTATAGATACAAAAATGCACGCAGGGATTGTCTTAGTATTTATAGTATGTATAGCCTACTGGACATATTTTAAACAGTCTAATTCAGTAAAATTGCTCCAAGCTTCAGCCCCATTTGCCCATGTGAGACACAAAAAACTGATAATCCACTAAAGGTTTAGGAAGAGATTTTAACTTTCAGACACTTGGTGATGAGGAGAACTCACCATGTGTGTTGACCCTTCATCAATCCTCTTTCTCATGCCCAAAACCATACATAGTGACCCGAAGTTATTGTGGACTACTGTGAAATTATGTGGACCAGACATCAGCCCCCTTTCTGCAGTTTGCCCCCACCCTCAATATTGTTGTTGTCAAAAGGTCCAAGCAGTTTTTGGACCTCATTCTTTAGCCAGACCGAAGAACTGTATCCCTGGTGCCAAATGGACTTCTCAAACCTGAGGAAACAGGCACAGAAGAGGAGTCTGCTGCTGCCAACGAGATGTGACCCACAAACTCGAACGGCTTGTTCCAAGCAGAGAGACTAATACTGCCAGCCGGGGCAGTCGATGGGACATCTGCAGATGCTCCTGCTCAGGTGTTTTGGCAATTTTTTGTATCTGGTGGTCACCCAGACACAAAGGATAGATGTAAAATTCCACAACCAGCTGCACTTTAAACCCTACATGCTTATCCCTGGCCATGATGAAACTCTTCTCTGTGACGGGCCTGATACGATTCCTGTCGATGTGGATTCTAATTGCATTTTACTTGCAGTGATTTCAGATATTTGCCAAGGGAGGTCAAAATTCGGGACAGTCTGTCTGCGTTTTTCAAATCCTCCCCCACAAGGCTTTGCCAAACCATTAAAGATGTAAAATATTATTTAAAAAATGGAATGGCACCATCAATTCATCTCATTTTTAAATGTGTGACGATCTTTTGTTCTGAAATAATCAGCATTGAGACGTGTTTACTCATAGAACAATCAGTCTTAGCTCATCCAAATACATTACTGTATTTTAAAAACACACAGTTATGGTATGGTAAGTGGGAATGCTGGGAGTCCTGATTTTAGCGTGAATGTCGACATCAACCTCAGCATTAACCAATGTTAGTTCATTAAGCTGACCGTGGTAGAATCAATGCCTCTACCTTACTGATTGTATAGCACTGTAAATCAGTCCTGAGATGATCAAGATTATCAAGTAATACATGTTTACCGATTGTGAATGGCTGCCATTTGAGTCATTTTTGATACACTGTAGTTAAACTAAACCCATATTTTTATATATACTGTATGTACTTAGACACTCCTTGGTGTCTGATTTCATCCTTTTGTTTCTTTGAAGTTGAGCATAATAGTATGTAAATATTTTAAGGACATAATTGTAATTTCCTTTACTAATATATGGAAAACTCTTTGTTACATTCGGGGTCTTCTATATCTCTGTAGAACGCTTGCTACCTTGATGCCATTGTAATTGTCTATTTTTGTAGATGTTTTAATAAAGTTACTCTTTTCAAATAAATCAAGATGTGCTCCAGGGCTGAGACTAGTGAATTTATTTTCATTATTGATTAATCTACCAATTGTGTTTTAGATTAATTCATGACTCGTTTGGTCTATAAAACTTAATAATTTCCCAGAGTCCAAGGTGATGTCTCCAAATTGCTTGTTTTGTCAGACCAATAGTCCAATACCCAAAGATGTTCACTTTACAGTCTCAAACAAAGAGCTGCAAATGTTTGTTTTTTTCTTAAATTGTCTTTAATGATAGGTTATTAAAATACTTGCTAATTAATTTTCTGTCAATTAATCTTTATTCTGCTCCATGCAGTCTTAAACGAAACGTCAACCATTTCAGTGACGTAATTTGATGACAAAAGAAACAGCAAAAGGTTTCAGTGATTAAGCCATATTTTATTGTCTATAGAACATTTCACTGCAGATAAATCTTAGACTATTTCACACTAGTATAAAACTTCCACACTAAGTAATAACTACTTATGTCACATGCAATGACACATTTAAGGAAAGTAAAAGATTAGTCTGAAAAATGTACAAAAGAAGCAGTGACTGATTTGGCTTTCATCTACGGCCGTTGACAGTGATCAGTTGCATATGAGGAAATATTACCTGACAGAAGTGTAATAGGCTTAATTAAGTCAACTTGACTTGACAGTTGGAGTTTTGACCAGGCACTTGGCGGTAACAACATACGTAAGGCTTGACAGTTGGCAAACCTTTGACTGTTAGTGAAGAGTTGGGAAAAAACATTATCTCCCAATCAGAGGTACTGAACAGTCATTTAAAACCTTCCATAACTACGAGAGCTAAAAATCAGCCAAAACATAAAATACTCAATATCACATTATCATGGAAAATTAGTAAACTATATAAAAAGACAACAAAAATCCTACTATCTTTTCAATGTCAATTTAAACTTCAGGCAGCAAGCACATAGAAGCAGCAGGCTGGTTATTTAGTGCGGGTCCTGCTGTTCAGACTCGAGAAAAGACTGCAGCAAAAAGTCAGGACTGTTTTTCCACAACATGCTTTCATTGCTTTTAACAGGGAAACCGCTTCAACCACTTCCTTCCCTCATTCTGAAAAACAAAGAAACTCCTACTTGCAGTACAACTGACGAGATTTTGGGCCCAGTAACAGTCACTTACTACAAAGAGACGTGGCGTAAAATAGCAACGACCCAACTTTGTCTCTTAATAAAGGATGAGTGCACCAAGAGCAAATAAACATGAAGCTAGGTTGTGTCACAGTCAATTACTATAGTCAAGCCAATACTATAGAATGACACTGACCGCAACGATACCAAGAAACCACACAATGGCGGACAAAAATCCTGTTTAGATGGAGGAGGAACCAACAAAAGAGACAGTGAAACACACGCATGCACACAGACAATCAGACAGGACTATGGTTTTGCAGTCATTACAGTGGTTATAGGCACAAGGAGGAGATACGGAGCTCCTCGTCTGAATATTGGATACACCTCTCCTGATTACTTTTACTCTCCTTCTTTTCTTAACGCACACGGGTGGTCTTTCCTGTAGCCTGCAAAGTCAATGAGAGAAACAAGAGATAATTACCAGCTGCCCCAGACGCTCAGTCTCATACACTATCTATCTGTCCTTCACACACACATGCGTGTGTAGCGTACCTGGGAGATGTCGATTCCAGTGAGTTTCTCCACAGCAGTAGGCAGCCTGGTCATGATATCGAGCACCTCTCCAGCAAGTTTGGCTGCTCCCACCTCTGAGCCGCCGCTGGACACCATAGTGACCTTCTGGACCGCTGACAGCGGCTTGCTGATCTCCTCTGCCATCTGCAGGACAAGAAAGAACAGAGGAATCAATACGGTAAATGGGAAATTTCGCAAAACAACATTTAAGGAAATTGAAATCAAGGATGTGAATGCATCTAGTAGGGTAAAGGAGAGCAAAAGTATTTTTTCATTTCGACTTTTTGTTACAGCAAAATAAAATGAGTATGAAGGATCCTCCATGACCATCATGAGGCCATGCTGATGACAACAGCAAGTGGAAAGGCTAACAAAAAAATAGTCATTAAATGACTTCGACTGATCTTGTCGTGGATTAATCATCTAAAACTAATTTAGAATCAAATAAAACTAATACCAAGAGTCCTCTATCATGAGGCCATGCTGTGATGCCGACAGCAAGCAGTACAAAGCGAAACGGTCACCCGAGGTTTGCAAGGTTCGATAATCATATAGTATTTCATCACACAGCTCGAACATTTGTCTTCATCTATTCATTCATCCATTAGAGTCAGGCTGACCAGTGGCAGTTTCTCCAGCAGCATGTCCACCATGGCTCCCTCTTTGTACTGCTTGAAGGCCTCTGCTTTCTTGGCCATCTGCTCGGCCTCGGCACGACCCTTAGCCTCCAGGGCAAAAGCCTCCGCCTCGCCCTTCATCTGCATGGACATAAATGCATAAATTAAGATATGATTACTAAAGAAGTATACAGGACTACATGTCCTGACAGATATAATGTTTGGTAAATGTAATATGGTTAACATGCAGGGAGGGAAAAGTTGAAATCTGGAGGGAGTATCTCAGAAAAAAAGGAAACATGCAGCGGGACTCACTTTGATGGACTCGGCCTCAGCCTCAGCTTCCATGATAAGCTGCAGGCTACCAGGAGTGAAGAGAGATTGCAAATTGTTTAAAATTCTGAAGTGATTTTATATTTAATTTTGTCCCTCTCGATGCTGTTCAGGTGTTGGATGCACATGAATTGATTTTTACGCGTTTTGTAGATGTTCAACTCTCATCAGAACTATACAACAGCATTATGCTCTAGTGCTCACCGCTGCGCCTCAGCCAGCCTCTCCAGTCTGTATTTCTCTGCATCTGCAGGCTTCTTTACTTTGGCCTCCAGCTCCTTCTCCTTGCGGGTGATCTCCTGCTCCTGCAGTGTGATCTGCTGTGTCCGCTCCACCACCTGAACCTGCATCTTCTCCTCCTCAATGCGCTGCTTGGTCTTGGCCACCTGACGAGGGAAGGCGAGGAAAAAAGAAAATTACTGAGCCTTCAATAGCTGAAAAGATATCAGATATTCTCTACAGTCTGGACTGGTCTTGTTGGTACAAACTTGACCTGCCAACATAAAAATCTGTGGACGAGGTGTGTACAAGCTGAACAGACTAACTAGGCCAAACTAAATTTCAACAAAAACACAGCAAACTTAAAGCCCTTGACTGTATCAGTGATCAGTTTATATCTTTTCAATGGACCCACAGTTGGTCCCAGGGAAACTAAGTGAATCCCAATAAAAAAAAAGTTTTTAAATTGTACTGTTAAACTCGTGTTTGATGTTATATGGTTATAATGATGGTTATTCATGTATGTTGAAAATGTATCTGAAAATTAAAGAAATGAAATCCCAAATCTGTAAATACACTGCAGTTGACAGAAAGACGAAATCATATCACACAGAGAAATATGAGCTTTTTGTGGCTAAATAAAGGTTTAAAAAGGGAAGTAAAGGGCAACGAGAATGCTAAGCCTTCAAGTTTCATCAGGACTCATGACACCCAGCAAGCACATCATGTTTAATTAGTAAAGTAGTTTAACACACAAAGGGAAATATTTACTGCATACTGCCATTAGAAACCAAGTAGAATTCGCTGATAATTAGCCTGATCAGCCACCATCACTAATCAATACAAACGTACATCATTAGACTGTTAACCATTAATCAAACCAATAATTAACCGCAGTCAATGTCAGACAACCATATCATACTCAGCAGTTATCTAGTGTTTCTGTAGTGGTGACAAAACATTAAAAATATAGGCTTCATACAGTATTAGTAGTTTGAATAAAACTGATGCTCCCTGCACGCTCCGGGGAAAATATTACACCAAACTCCCTTTAAGAAATATGACATATTAACAATTCCTTACATGTCTGCAAAAACACATAACTGTAGAAACACAAGATAAAACGCGTCACATGTCGCTTGTCAATTTAGCATCAATATAATCCATAAAGATGAACTGTATTTCCGCACTTCACATTTTGGATTTTGTCGCCTCAGCTTGCTACCTGCCTCCGTTTCTAAGCTGCACTATTTTAGTGGGAGAAGACCGCGGGAACGAGAGGCCAACGTTTTAAAACATTAAGATTTCTCACTAAATTACGTGGTGGTTGGTGGATCAGATACACGCCGAATTAAACACAGACTCATAACACTGTGAATTCTCCGTCCATACGTGTGTGTGAGACGGTATTTGAGGAGTTCTTTCGGTCGTTACCAAAGTAACAGTAACATCACTGCTGTACCTGAAGCTGATAGGCCATTTCTGACTCTGCCTTCTTGGTGTTGACCTCAACATCATAGGCTGCCTTTTTCAGCTCGTAGTCTCTCTGGGATTTTGCCATCTCAATTTCATTCTTGTACTGAGCTGAAACCTTCTCCTGCATCGCGTGGGCCTCCTGTATGTAGAATGTAGCAGGACGGAAAAACGAGAAATTTTGGTTATGTATTTTTCAAATTATGGATTATTCTCGTTTTCAGATTTCAGGCAGAATGACGGGAATATAGAAAAAACAAAAGAGCTTATTTTACCCTCATGACAGCATCTCGTTTGTACTGCGCCTCTCCGATCCTGGCATCCTTCTGCACCTGGGCTGTTCTGGCTTTACCCAGGGAGTGAAGGTAGTCCTAAGAGGGAGGGAGGGACAGGGAGGGACAGGGAGGGACACGGAGATGGGCAAACAGTGACTATCAACTGGGATACCACACAGTTCAAGCAGTAAAAAGGAAGGTAGTGCAAACAAGAGATGCTGGTGTTACCACTGAAGCACTTAGACCTAATTCATCACTAATGTACAGAGCGGATGGGGCTGTGGTGAGTCAGAGACAGTGAGTCAATATCTATCATCTAAGTGCATTACTGTAACAGAGGAAATCGAATGAGACTTAAAGGCTTTCATATAAAAAAAGATACAGGCCCGCAGTGACACTTCAGAGTCCTGCTGCTCCAGTAATTAGTGTTTGGTGTGGCGTTTTGATCATCTGATTTTTGTCACTGGTACTGTCGGAAAATGAACCAGAACAGACATTAAGTACCTGATCATCATGAACATCTTTGAGAGTGTAGCTGACGACGCCAATGCCCATGTTGACCAGGTCAGAGGAGGCCACCTTAAAGACCTGCTCGGAGAACTTCTTACGGTCCTGATAGATCTCCTGTAAGCAAACAGAGACATAATCATCATAGTTAATACATACTGTATATGTGACAGTGATGAGTCACAAACATGAAGCTTCTGAACAATCTTTTTATGGGCAGAAATTGTCAAGCAAATCCATTTGACAATGTCAGTCCACCAACCTCCACAGTCAAATGGGCAATGATGGCTCTCTGGTGTCCTTCCAGTGTTTCTAATGCAATATTGGAAATCTCAGCCTCAGACTTGCCCATAAACATTTGGCACGCGGTGGCCAACATCTCCTTGTTCTGGCCCTGGATCTTCACCTGAAAAAATGTGAAAAAGCAAGTAACAGGTTGGACTCTGGTAGAACATGGAATAAACGGTTCTCAACAGGGAAAATCTGGCATTATCTGACCTAAAGTTGACAATTTAATAAGCTAAGACAGGATCACAAAAAATAAACGTCCTTAACAAATAAAAAATGACTCACTAAATTCTTTCTTTATGGGGGCATCCCACTGACCCTCTCCATCCAGCCTGGGACCTTTTTCAAGTGGCATCTTCCTGTCCTTTATTTGCTTACAGTAAGTGACCTTCAAAATGAACTGAATATGAATGCTGTGGGTTTATATAGAGTATCGATGAGTCTTTTGCTCTGGCAAAAGTATTTGCACTAGTTTAATTGTCTTATGTTTCTGTATTTTTTTAAATAATCACACACTATTTACTTGTTCCCACCCCCTCATACTGTAAATCCTTCATTAATAAGTCAGGCATACAGAGGGGCCTGTTTCTGTAGGCAGGTGTTGCTTTTAAATAGCAGTTGGCCTTCCTTGCCTTTTCGTGTATATGCAAAATATTTACAATTTATTATAATAACTTTTTTGTGGAAACATGCCCGCAGCTTTTTGACTCCATTTAATAAAAACCTTATGGTATTTCAGTCACGCAATTCTCAAAGCATACCTGTGCAATGCCAGTGACAGAGATAGGGACACCATGACGGGTGTAGACTTTGTCACTCTTCACATTTAGAGTCAGGGTGTTGAGCGTGATTCTGAGAAGAAAGGGCATAAAATAAAAAGGAAGAGTGGAATGGATGAGATAGAATAACAAAGAGCAAGAATGACAAGGCATAGCAAAAGAGAGACAAAGGAAATTAAACCAATTATAAGCCACAAACACCACTCCCCCATGCTGCTAATGCATGCAGAAAGGATATCAGTAACGTAACATGTCTCTTCTATCACCATTCATTTCCTTTGCTTGTTGACCAATACATAAAATCGGGCAGCTATGGTGTACTTAGAATAGAAAAGAGAAATGGAGACTAAAAACGGGATCACCTCTGGATCTGCTGAATACATGGGAGGACAAACACTCTTCCTCCAGCAATCATTAGAGGAGGAGAACGGCCAAAGCCTGGAAGGGAAGAGGAGGACACATAACATACACTTTGCACTTACTTACTCGTAGAGTAACTGGCTCAAGCACATAGTTCAAATTGCAAACACGTATTACAACAATAGGAGTAATGGAATGTATTCGTGACAAGCTGGAAAACTCATAGTTTCCTCCAAACTGTCAGCAAGTGTTGTTCAATACTATCTTATCACAAGACATGTGATGATGAAATCCCTCACATGACACAAGTTTACTGCTCCACTGTACACAAGGCGTGCCTCCTTTAATTACAGGACTATTACATCGTACAGTGGCCTCTTGAAAGTTTGCAACAGTATTACAGCATCGTGGAGGCTGGAGTGTTTCATTACCCAACACAGAAGGTTTTGTACGCATCCTGTGTTAGTGTGGGACGTAATCATGCACCCATGAGGTGTGAGGCAAGAGAAACCAGGAAAATATCTTACCAGACACCACCATGGCTTCATTGGGTCCACACGTGTAAAACATCTTGTTTCCTGATTTGAGCCACACACAGGCAAAAAAAATGAATGCAAAACCTTTTCACATGAACATTACTACAGTTAGCTAAGAAAAAGAAAGCGTCATGATTTCTTGCATATCAATGGGGTGGGTTTGGGTTTCAAAGAAAACTGTAAAATCAGATTACCAATGTATTGGATATATGAAACACAAAAGCTGGACACCAAAAAATATATTTCTTTTCTGTTTTGTAGTGAACATGCACTACTGTCCAGTGTATCCATTAACAGTATCAAAGAGACCAATACACATTGTTTGCCCATTGTTTAACCTCATTTAACATAAATTAAAAAGCATGTTTAATGACAGTATAAAACACTATTTTCAGTGGTTCAGTTAAACCATAAAAAAAGAGACATAACATTCATACATTTGTCCATATTTTAGCATCATGTCATGGGTTGTACGTTGGATCGATGGATGGTTTGGGTGTAAAAACAGTCAGGAGTATGATAGTAACGCTAACTCGCAGGCTGACACATGTCTATGTCAATCATTCAAGCCAAACCTTAATTAAGCTTAATTATGCTCCTCCCCTTCCCAACACGGGGCAGTCAGCTCGGTATGACTTCAAATATTAACGTTAGTAACCCCAGTGCTCCAAGAATAAGTCAGACATACAGTATATTAAATGTACAACCGAATAGCAGACAGCAAAGAAAGCTAGCTCACATGAAAACATTTGCTAGCTGATCAAAGCAGCGGAATCGGGACTGGGTCGACCTAACGTTAACGTTACGCCAGTGGAAAACAGTCCAGTGTTTATACTACAGCTATTAACCACAGCCACGCGGGTTCACAAATGTAACTGGTCGTTCCGTTTAACTTACCGCTATCCGGTCAATACAAAACGCAATCCGTTTTAGAATAACTCGAGGCTAGTTACTGTTGCTACAGTCAAGTAGTGACGCGTTTTTCTCCGTCAACAGGAATTAGAAAAAATGTCTGTTTGGACAGGGAAGTGTGACTGACCACGCCCATCATCACTACAACGATGACGTATGTCTGTCGCCATCTAGAGGTCGGTAGTAACAACTGCACCGCCACTGTTGTAACGTAATCATGCCTGTCTGTCTGCCTGCCTGCCTTTTATTAGATACGCCTGTTTAATGCCATAAAGGCTACTTTCATGTTCTGTCTTTTTGACACTGTCATAACGAGTATTAATTCAAATATTATATTTAATTTAATAGGCGATTATGCAAACAGACATGATGGAGATAGTGTGAAAATATTAATTTTCAATGACCTCTGGTCTCTTTGCATTGCCAAAGGCATCCGTTCCAATCCGTCACAGCAAAGTCTGCAGCCTTGCCTGAATCTACAATCTTACAAAATAATTTCTACTGCTTATTTAAACACTGATTGTCTGATTTAAACCGAGGATGCAGCACGTAGCAGACAGAACAACATGCCACACAGAACACATGATGGCAGGTCAGGAAAATTGATTATTAGGTTTATGTTGTGGTTTTGAAAATAGATGCCCATATATTACATTATATGTTTGAGATGACATTTTAACCTTCACCATCAATCTTGACCTAGAAAAAATAAAAACTTATAGCCTCTGTTGTATGTGACTGATGCACAGAAATGATAGCAGCATATAGTCAACTAATCACTAATGTATCTCAGCAGTACTCCTCTACACGATCGATGACTGTTCTAAAATAATGTCTCAAGTAGTTGCACAACGTTCGTTATGTATTTATGTATGACAGTAATAATGTGCACAAATGCAATGGTGTCTTGCTTTACAATTAGACGCAGTGGTACGATTACACTGATAGAGGTGCGCTACATCACTCAAGAATGTCCTCACTGTGGAAATAAGTAGTAACAAGCAACACAGATTTAAACATGCTCTTTTTTCATATCAAGCTTTTCCTAATGACCACTTCTATTAGTAAAATAAATTCCATTGAGTAAAATATATTAAGTTGAAGTAATTTGAAAAAAATATCAGGATTTTCTAAACATGACTAGACTATTTCATATAAATAAAAATCCAGCATCAGAGTTTAGTTCATACTCTGTAATCCACTGTTAAAACTCTAATCTGATTATTTTGTAGACATGGATGGTTTTGGATTTGCTCCTGCTTTTCCTCACTCTCTGATGGGAGCTGGGAACGGGGGCAGGGCCTGGCTCACCCATCCACTCTGACCAGATGTCAGCCATCAAGCCCAGGCTCTTTGCCACCGGTGTGGAGCAAAGATTATTCCTGTTCCTTTTTGTCCAGGTCAAGGATGAGCGACATTATTTCACAAGGCCTGTAGGAGGCCTTGTTAGAAGTTATCTGACTGGTATCATTTTACTTTCAACACAGAATGAGCTTTATTACAGCGAGTTCTGCGGCCACCATAGTTTCTCCTGCAAGCTTAGAAGGGGAGGGTGATGTAAGCGGTATTCAAATAGTTGCAAACTGCAATTTCACTGCTAGATTCCACTAAATCCTACATGCTGGACCTTTAATAAATATCTATATGCAACAAATGTTATTATAAAGCTGTGTCAGCTCACTTTTTCTGGGATTTCACAAATCACAAAACCCCAAAATGGAAAGATACAGAACAGCTACTAAATGGACCTTATGGTGAGATTGTTTTCTCAATTGCTGCTAAAAAGGCTAAAAATGTATTTATCATATATATCATAGAACAATTTCAATCTTAACTAGAGATGGGAACTATTTCACCCTAAATGGATCTCAAATTTTTGTCGGTGCTGCTTGGGGCCCTTAATATTTTTTTTCGCCCCTGCCCCTCAGACAGCCTGAGTCCGCCACTGATCACATTAGACATCATGTGTTTAGTCGCCTTCTTTCACATTCTGTGGTTTGCCTACACAGGTATACAGCTCTTTATACAGGTCAGCTGGATGCAATGCACCCGAGCCCAGGTTAAAATGACTCCTGGCCTACTGAGACCTCAAACTCTTATTTAACAGTTTGACAAACTGATGAACAAAATAGTTTCTAGCTAATGAATCGCCAAGATCATGTAATATGATAAAGAAAAAAGCTCCAGAACAGCTACTAAAAGGATGTTGAGGTGAGACAGTTTTTAAACATATATAACCCCAGATGTTTCCAAAGGACCCTGAGGAGAGGGGCTTGAGCTGACTGACCCCCATCTTGTCCCAGGCTTGAAACTGAAATGTCTGCCATCTGTCTACTCTGCAGGGCGTGTTACAGTAAAGAGAGTGATTTAAAACTGCTGACTGGTTATTCACTTCTGATATCTGAGACAAAACAAAAGACCCCGGTAATACGTGGGTGTTTCAGGACACCATCTGGTAGAATTCTGGTCAATCTCTTTCTCCAGTTTCCACTCCCTGATCTGCAGCAGCGCCCCTCCTCATCCGGGCTCCGGGTCGGTCGTTTCAGCCAATCCCGGCGCGCAGCAGCTGGGTCCGGGTCTAGCCACGCCCGCTCCCCGGCCCCAGCCTCGTTCTGGAAACGCTCCAACATTATAAATGCATTGTCCGACTCTGTCCCACAAATCTGCGGTCGGCTCATCGTGCCTGTAGAGTAACGCTGCTTCTGCTCGTCGTTTCAAAACTTTAGCATCCACAATGAGGGAAATCGTGCACATCCAGGCCGGCCAGTGCGGTAACCAGATCGGTGCTAAGGTAAGAAAATCTCATTATTGAGAATTTATTTATTCCTTTACAAAATTCCGTTTTCCTCTCACTGTTGAAAAACGCCCCAGGCTCATTATGCAGGACATACTTATAGGTTTGATTTCTTAACTCTTTGTTAGCTGACAGATTATGTAGCCTCTGAAGACAAAAGGTCTCCTTTTCTCCCATTGTGCATAGATACAAAAAAATACTCCTTTCAAACATATCATACCTTTTGTATATATAATAAATCAGAACATCTCACTCATACATCGTAAAAGCCAACTGTTGACGGTTATTGTTGTGCTCTTCTGTCTGAATCTTGTGCACTGCGGTAACTGGTGGGTGGGTGTGGAGCAGCTCTCATTGAAATAACGGTATAACGGGGCTCTTGTGTCTCGACGGGTTTTTTTTTTTTCCTCACACAACACCGGGCGTGTCTGCGTCTCCACAGTGAGGATTCAGCTGACCTCCAGATATTGTCTGGGGGAAAGAAAGAAAGAAAGGAAGGATAAAAAAAAAAAAAAAACCCAGTCTATTCTTCACTTGTCAGAAGCCTTCAGTCAGTGTATCCCGCACTCCTCTGGTGTCTTTGTCTTGCACAGGCAGATATGGCTGGCATTTCAGACAATGAGTGGGAGCTGGGGATGGGAGGACTATTCATTTCCCCTCCCCCCCCCCAAAAAAAAAGATAGCTGGATCAATAGCCCATATTGATTAGATTTTATTTCTGCAGGCTGTAGATGCAGACTGCTGTTTCTGCTGCTGAAAACAAGAGGAGCTGTGGAAAGGGTGTGGCATGGATAATTAGTGAAGAAAGAACTGTTCCCTTTAAAAAAGACTGTTAAAGTGCATTTTGTCTGAGCGACATCATCAGTTGTTTTAACAATAAAATACATTAATATGCTTGCTTTTGTCAATTTATGTAGAACTTGAATGCATTTGGCACTATAGTCTACTTAACAGGGTCCTGCAGTCTGCATCAATACATCGCCCACCCAGTCTAACACTAACAATTGCAGTCTGCTACAGTCTTTTTGGCCCTTTATTACCCCTGTCTTATTACCTCCTTTTTGTTTTACAACTGATCATTTGTAACAGCTAGCTTATGTTATAAGCGGGACCTCTCAAATATACACACAGACACACACACACACACACAGGACCACATTAACAATGGCCCATATATTATAGCATACGTCATTATAGTAGTGATGCTCTGCTGACATGGGTTTCAATGTTCAGTAAAGCAGGGCCTGTCTTTGTAATCAATGTCTTTCCTCCCATAACCAAATTAGGGGTAGGGTGGGGGAGGAATGAAGGAAACAGCTGATGCACAGTGGGTGAAGTCACTGGGCTCTCAATTGACTTCATATGCAATTGCTGCAAATGTCTTAGACAAATAGCCATAGGCTATAGGATATATATCCATAGTGTGTGTATATATATCTATCTATATATATATATCTATAGATAGATATATATATAAAAATTAATTTCTATAGTGGCTGCACTACCATAATTCATGTATATGTGCAATTGGAGTTAATGCAGTAAATGTATATCTATCTCCCTTTTTAAAGCATGGAGATTCAGTTGTGTCTTTTGTAATCCCCAATATGGTAGTGAGGATCTGAACTCATTGACTCAGATGTCCAGTGCATGATTGACAGATATGCTGAAGGGCTACATTGGGGTCAGGGTGTGGCAGTGCTTTCCTGCTTAGTGTCCTCATTCTTTCACTTTGATTATATTCAGTCTTTCCTGATGCCATCGATCGTGTCACTGTCAAATATCTGTCAATTTCTCAGTCTTTCGGCCGTTCTTTTTTACCCTTTGTTCTTCTCTTTATCCTGCTGTGATCTCCCTCATATTAAGGTCACTTGGTCATTTTTGCTTTACATGGTCTTTACATGTCATGATACTTAGACTATAGCTGACTCCCAATCTCTTAAGTACTGAGCTGCAATACAGCCCGCTTATCCAGATTACTCTAATTCCTCCTATTGCTGCTGTTAGCAGAAAATCACAGGCTGTATGACAAAAAACAAGCCTGAGTTGGAAGATATCACAAAAATGTGTGCATGCAAATGTGTGCCTGGGTATGCATGCAACAGTAAAACCCGCTTGGGATTTAATGCATACACGCTTTGAGTGTGGTCTTTAAAGAGTGAACAAGACATGAATACAGATCAGAAGACAATCAACGTCTTCAGTGTAGTGTGACAGCCTGCAAATGGAGTTTATTCTCAGTTTTGCCCGTGGGGTGATCTGTAGCCCCTTTGTGCTCCTTCCTTTGCATTTTACGTCTAAAACAACTGCATTCTGCTATGTCGTCAGTCGATGACTGGAAATATTAACAGCTGCATTGTATTAAATGGATTAAGATATGGCTTGGTGAAAGGGGAAAAATCATGTCATTTTCAGCAGAATACAAAAATGCAAACCCACTGCTGTTTTCCTCATTTAAAGTCCACAGTCCCATAAACCGCATTGCTGATGGATAGATGTGTACTTTCTTTGCAAGTAACTGTCATGTGATACCTTCCATTTTCTGTCTGCAGTTCTGGGAAGTGATCAGCGATGAGCACGGCATCGATCCCACAGGGACTTACCACGGAGACAGTGACCTGCAGCTGGACAGGATCAGTGTCTACTATAATGAGGCCACAGGTTAGCTGCCTTCCTGCCAACTCATTTTTACATAATTACAGGGAATATTACGTGACCATATATTCAGCTTTGCCATTTCATTCTGAAATATAACTTAAGACTTGTTATTACTTTCTCATGTATCCTGTCATGCATGGATTTTCTCACATTAAATATCCTGTGTAACATCCAAGACTGTGGTTTCCTGCATTATTGAGTTGGTATGTTTTCTCTCCTCTTTCTTGCGGAGGAGGTAAATATGTTCCTCGAGCCATTCTGGTGGACTTGGAGCCTGGCACCATGGACTCTGTGAGGTCTGGACCCTTTGGGCAAATCTTCAGACCTGACAATTTTGTGTTTGGTGGGTGGAATAAAGCCATATTCTCATGTTACTGAATGACTGAAGCCTTTTATGAACAGGGGGAAAGAAAAGCTCACCTGTATGTCATTCCTTCTCCTCCAGGTCAGAGCGGTGCTGGAAACAACTGGGCCAAGGGTCACTACACAGAGGGAGCTGAGTTGGTGGACTCCGTCCTGGATGTGGTCCGCAAAGAGTCAGAGAGCTGTGACTGCCTGCAGGGCTTCCAGCTGACCCACTCTCTTGGTGGTGGAACTGGATCTGGTATGGGAACCCTTCTCATCAGCAAGATCCGCGAGGAGTACCCCGACCGTATCATGAACACCTTCAGTGTGGTGCCTTCCCCCAAGGTAACATACCCTTGTGATAGAGCATGAGAGTTTTAATTTCAAGAGCTTTAATTTTAGTTGGTCTTGCCTTAGGTTTTCTCCTCTAAGATCATGAGACTGATGAACGATTCTGTGTGTTTTCTGTCCTCAGGTGTCAGACACAGTGGTTGAGCCTTACAATGCCACCCTGTCAGTCCACCAGCTTGTAGAGAACACAGATGAAACCTACTGCATTGACAACGAAGCCCTGTACGACATCTGCTTCCGCACTTTGAAACTGACCACACCCACCTACGGAGACCTTAACCACCTTGTTTCCGCCACCATGAGTGGGGTCACCACCTGCCTGCGCTTCCCCGGTCAGCTCAATGCTGATCTCCGCAAACTGGCTGTCAACATGGTGCCTTTCCCCCGTTTGCACTTCTTCATGCCTGGCTTCGCTCCCCTGACCAGCAGAGGCAGCCAACAGTACCGAGCTCTCACAGTTCCCGAGCTTACCCAGCAGGTGTTCGATGCCAAGAATATGATGGCTGCATGCGACCCACGTCACGGCCGCTATCTGACCGTCGCTGCCGTGTTCCGTGGGCGCATGTCCATGAAGGAAGTTGACGAGCAGATGCTCAACGTCCAGAACAAAAACAGCAGTTACTTCGTAGAATGGATCCCCAACAATGTGAAGACCGCCGTCTGTGACATTCCACCCCGCGGCCTCAAGATGGCCGTCACTTTCATCGGCAACAGCACAGCCATCCAGGAGCTGTTCAAGCGCATCTCTGAGCAGTTCACAGCCATGTTCCGTCGTAAGGCCTTCTTGCATTGGTACACAGGTGAAGGTATGGATGAGATGGAGTTCACCGAAGCAGAGAGCAACATGAATGATCTGGTGTCTGAGTACCAACAGTACCAGGATGCCACTGCTGAAGAAGAGGGTGAATTTGAGGAGGAGGCTGAAGACGACGCTTAAAGATAAAGATGTGAAGGTCAAGACATCAATGCCAAAATACAAAAAATAATAAAAGGAACAACCACAAAAGTAACCAAGGAACAAACGTAGTGTCATTGCTAGAATCAAACCTTAGCATACAGTACCTTAGATATCCCTTGATTCACTGCAAATAAAGTTGTTAAATGAAAACGTGTTTGCCTTTCATTAATTCCTGCTCTTATTTGTCTTATAAAACATTAACTACAACTCAGCCATTCAATTTCAATGACATTTTAAAACCGTGTAATTGTAAAGGATTGGATATCAAGGGCGATTTCCAGAGATGGATAAATGTTAACTCTGTAGAGGTCAGCAGTTTCTGTAGAAGAGGATGATGCATTCATGTGCTGTTTCCTGCAGCAATGAAAAATAGCTGCATCATTCAATTTTGTCCTGCATGGATAAGTGGGTTTAATGTGTGTGCCATGATAAAACAGTTACATAAACTCCAGGAATTCTCAGTGCAGACATGCAGTAGGTCAGATATTGTTACCAGATACTGGAGTGCTGAATGAGGTGTAATCTCTAGCGGCATATCTGCTCCGCAAGCATTATGAAGTTTAAGGGCACACAATTTGCTACATGATAGAGTCAGACCAAGATTGTATTTTAATTTTTTCGGCTTAACCTGTAATGAGGCTCTGGAGCAAAAATGAGCTGCTGGGCCCATAGCTACCTCTCACACAGGCCCCAAGTGTGCTGTGTGGTCATGTATGCAAAATATAAGCACACAACTGAAATAACAGTCTTGAACTACCTTTTGACACAGGGAGCCTCTTCGAGACAGGGCCTCAAGGTTTAGGTAATAAAGCAGCATCCACCTCTGGGCCTTTATGTCAGGTTATGTTGTCATTTAGTGCTGCATATATTCATGTACAAATTTTCCTATAAATTAGAAAAATCATTCGTTTGGGGCCCCTGGAGTTCTGGAGAGCCAGGGCTGTTGTGCTGATTTGTGCCAAGCTCATGAAAATTGAAAATGAAGCACTATCTGAACAGTACTGAGGAATGTCTCTGGACCATTTCATGAAATGTAGGCCTACTTGACAGCAAACTATGGGCCTTGGTGACAAAAACTACTGAAGTACTGATACTTGCAATTATGCGACACTGTTTATAATGCATTTTTTGTTACTCTTTTATTTATTTGACTATCTCTTGTTGCATTTCCCATAGCATATGCTAAATTACGAAGACAGTTGGACCGGTTTACACAGCGGCATTGGTATCTCTTAATCCACTATGTCTGTATGGTCCCTTTAAGAAACGGTTGTACAGCGCGAAAATAAATGTATGAACATGACGCTTCGGGTCCAATCAGAGACTTTTTAAGTAAGACTTCTGAGACTGAGGTTTAAAAGTCCAATGGCAACAGATTTCAAAGTGAGCGACATGTGCACTGGCCAATCGCTTGTGGTTGACGCGTCTATTATGGGTGTGGTCAAATATTTTCCAGGATGTGTATTTACATATTTGGCTATAGCCCCTGAGCAAGGCAAAGCGTAAGAAGGTGGGTGTCGCAGTACGAACTTTCCTTTTTCATAGTAGAAAAAAACAAACATGTGCAGACAAAATCGTATTGTACCCACATTGCAAATTAACACATGAGCTCACTTGAACAATTTTGACACGCAGAATTATGGTCAAGCCACTCGTATCACCGCGTAACGTTAAGCTTTCTTCATAGTTTGGTATTGTCATTCAAGTAGTAGCAAATAACAAGTTAACTTAACGTTAAATTGGGGACATTATTTGGTACATATTGACACTGAAGACTGTAATTACACAATTAACGTTAGAAGCTGTGTTTGTAATAACATGAAACTGGGATGTTGCCGTTTGAGTTATATTACCCGAACTAACGGCTAACGTCTGTTCCGTTTAGTTTTCACTAACGTTATTTGTATTTTATGCTGATTGGAAGTGGCATTGCGTTGAAGTGATGTGGTTTTGTAAATGTTCGTACACGTTCAGTAAAATTTGTATCAGCGTCGCTCAACGCTATTTAGCTGGATCTACAATGATGTTAGCAAGAGCACAGCAGTACAGTATAGCTCAAGCGATCATCAATTAGCCTTTTAGGCTAACGTTAGCCGCATGGAGTTGCCTAGTAATATCTGCTAACGCATGTCGTGTTATACTGTTTTGAAGGCTATCTTAAACTAACGCTGGACGAATTAGACGTTAACATCACAACCTAAATAGCAATTTATCTGTGTTTAAGTATAGCAGTCGTCCTCTCTTACCTGTGTGCAGAATGGATGCAACCCAGAAGATCAGTGACTCAATCTTGGAGTCAGAGGAGGAAGAAAATGATGAGGATAATGAAAATAAGAGGGGACAACCACTGGCTAAACTGTGCATCTTCAAAAATGAACACATCCCTGAGACAGGTGAGGGTTTTACTGCTGCTGTTATTGCACCAGTGGTTTGTTATTTTATGTTTGCCTTACTGCATAGGTCTTGTTTATGTATTTCTCATGATGGATGTTCTCTGTCACACAGAGTTGCCCCTCTTTTTGGGAGATAATGTGCTGGGCCGTGACCCCAGCACCTGCACCCTACCTTTGCCAGCACCCTCAATATCCAAGCAGCACGCTACCATCTGCATCTCTGTCTACCGGAGAAGAGGTTCTCACAGTGAAGTGGACACAGAGGCTTTGGTTTGGGACCTAGGGAGCATGAATGGGACCCGCAAGGGTCGCTTAAAGCTGACACCTAATGTACGCTATGCCCTCAGTGAAAATGACCGTTTGGTGGTGGCAGACATCCCATGTCAGTATGTCAGCTGTACTGTAGATGGAGTCTCTTCTGAAGGAGACACAAGGACTCCTGTGAGCAGAAATTCAGGGCTAAAGACCAGGTTGCCAGATGCCTCAGGACTAAAGAGGGTTGACACAAGCACAGGCAGCAAAAAATGTGTCAACGGCAGTTGCCTGTCCTTTGAACAAACTCCAACTCAGCTGCAGGGTTCCTTGGTCCCAGAATCTGATTTGGACTCAGACGGAGAAAGAGGGGGAGGAGGGGCTAGAAGGTGCAAGGCTCTAGGTATATAAATTATGTATATACGTATAGAAATAAAGCCCTGTTTTTTTTATGTTTTACAACTTTATCTTAATTATCTTTTACAGTGTCAGATTCGGACTCCTGCAAATCCAGTCCCAATTGTTCAACATTCCTGAGTCCCACAAACAAAATCGTCCCTGAAAGGTATATTGGCAGCATCTTATTTTGGGCTTTTTTAAACATTTAAATTCACAATACAGGCACAGTCATCCCTGTGAGAATGCGATTCTATACAGTTTATTCCTTCTTTCACTTCTGAATTATAATGCTTGTAATGTTGTTTTTCACTGTTTTACAGTGAGGACGAAAGTCCCATCACACCGTCCTCCACTAAAAATAGGCCTTACAGACATGTCAGCTTCAGCAAGAAGGAGACAGACGTAGATGTGGGGCGACAGCAGCTGAGGGAAGAAAAGGCACTTGCGATTGTGTATGACAGTGAAGAGGAGGAAGGAAGGGAGGAAGAAAGATCAGCCCTAGGAGGGAGAAATTCTGAGGAAAGTGGACAACATGTGCCAGTGAAACAGGAAGCCAATGTTAGCCTTACAGGAGTAGATGAATTGCCTGTATCTACACCGGCTGTCTTCACAGATGCAATCCCTGCATTTAACATGGACAGTGACACTGATATGGAGGGAGAGGAGGAAGTGGTGGCATCTGCAGGTCCTGTGACCTTGAATACAAACCAGCAAGCTGATCAGCCACCAAACACAGCCCAGTTTCTCATGGACAGTGATACAGATGTCGATGAGGAGGATGATGCCTTTGACAACGTTCCCAAATCAGTTCCTTCCTCTGCTGACAACACCAGGCCGCCTCATGTTATTTCAGTTATTCAGCCAGAGGCCATCACTACTATGGACAGTGACACTGATGTGGATGATGATGCTGTTGTGTCAGATGCTGCCACAAAAGCAAAACCCATGTCATTTCAGAGCACACACAGAGCTGACTCTGCTCCTTCATCGCAGCTAAAAGATTTCCACCTAGACAGTGACACAGATGTTGATGAGGAAGAAGAAAAGGAACATGGAACAAATAAGATGTGCACTAAAACAGATGAAACCCCCATTAGATTAGATATCAAGCCAATTGGGCCTGAATCTGCCCCCGCTGCTCCTCACAGCCTGCATCTAGACAGTGACACAGATGATGAAGCTATTCCTGCCCCTGCCAACAGTGAACACTCTGTGGTGTCAGCTGTCACAGAATCATGCACAACTGCGGACACAGGAGCTGATTTGGGTATTCTGTCTGACAGTGACACAGATATGGAAGACAATTCTCCTCTGGTTGTGCCTGTTGTTGTCACAACCTTGTCAGCTGCTCCTGGTACCACGTCCCAAGCTTTTCAATCAGATTCTGATGCAGACACAGATGTGGAGGAAACCAGCGTGCCCCCTGCCGGGGACGGGGTCATTCCAGCCGACCCTAGAGTGGACAGTGACACAGATGTGGGAGATGAGGTGAATTTTGGAGAGGCAGGTGAGGGCCAGATTCCTAGCCTGCACAGAGAAGATACACCTGGGTTGCTGGCTCCCCTTCTGCAGAACTGCTCTACTCCTGTGCAATTGACAGGTAATCAGTCAATTAATCTTCCAGTGAGAACTTAATGGAAAGAGTGTAGGATGCAACTAAAGATTATTGATTAATCTACAGATGATTCTCTTGACTCATTGTTTGGTTTATAAAATGTCAGAAAATAGTGACAAATTGCTTTCCCACAGCCCACGGTGATGTATTCTGATAGTTTGTTTTGTTCGCCGTGACATAAAATCTTTTATGACAAAACAAGCCTGCCATATTGCAGTGGGCTCTTTATGTAACAACTTCTCAGGTGTGGGAGTGTACTGCAGAGATCGTCCTCGATCTACTTTTAATTTTGTTATTTTTACTTTGGGATGGTTCCAGAAGGAGATGTGGAAGATATGGCAACGCAGGCTTTCCTGAGTCCCTCTTCAGGTCCATTTAGACGTGAGTAAATTACATTGTATCTGTTTCTAAGACAGTGTATCAGAGAGAAAATATTTATTTTAACCTTGCGCAAACTTCTTTTTTTTGTCTTCTTGGTCTCCCGGGTGCAGTAGCCTCTGCTGTAAGACCTAAAGCATTGTCTTCCTGCTCAGACAGCCAGGAGGATGAGGACTTTGTCGTGGCCGAGACGCAGTCCTTCGTTCTTAAGACCAGAGACTGCCGGGGCAACCATCTGGAGGACCACACCATGGACCCCACCCAAGCTTTTGTCCTTGAGTCCTCTGGTGATGAAAAGGGTGAACAGTCCAACAGAGGAGGGTCTTTCCAGTTAGGATTGTCTGATAGCAGCCACCTGCAGGGTCAGGCCCAAGCTCTAGCCATGGAAAGCACCCAAGCTTTTCTCTCTGTGGAAGGGGGTGTGAATCTGGAAGAAACCCAAGCATATGCAGCTATCTCGAATGCAGACAGAACCTCCTTAGAGAGTGATTCAAATCTGGAGGCTACACAGGCCTTTGGAGAGGATGAGGAACCTGCTAGATGTTCAGTAATATCTGAAAAAGAACGTCAGGTAGATTTGGCCCTTGAAGCAACACAGGCATACATTTCAGAGCCGTACAGTGATTCAGAGGATAAAACAGATGATGAGAGAAAAAACACTTCTACTGCTGAGACTAAGCCTTTAGACTTTTCCACCTCATCTGCTTTTGTCATGGCTGAAACCCAACCAATGTCTGTCTTTGAGGAAGAGGAGAGTTTGGATGAAGAAAATCCTATTTCCTCTGTATTATATGTTAAGCCCAAATCACAGAATGAAACACAAGATAGGAAAGAACGTGGGGAGGCAGCTCAACCTCAGGAGAGGCACTTCAGTGAAGCTCCGTTCTTAGCTGAAACTCAGCCCATGCGTACAAGTGACGATGAGGAAAGTGATGATGAGGACTCGATTCCCGGTCCACGAAAAAGAAAAGCAAAGCCACTAGAGCTTGAAGAGGAGCAGACACAGCCCCTCACTAGTTCTGAAACTCAGCCCATGGCTACAAGTGACGATGAGGAAAGTGATGATGAGGACTCGATTCCTGGTCCACAAAAAAGAAAAGCAAAGCAATTGTGGCTTGAAGAAGAGGAGACACAAACACTCACAAACTCTGACGCCTCCACTGTTGAAACTCAGCCCTTGGAAACAAAAGCTGGCCTGTGGCCTGAGACGGGACAGGGGAGACAGTCTGAAGCTGCAACCAGTGGCATCACTATTAAAGATAAAAGAGGGACACGGGCAAGAGTAAGAGAAGAGGAGGAGCAGGCAGAGTGTTCTGAACCTCCCAAGAGACAGACAAGAGGGAAGAATAAAGCTTTGCCAACTACCAGACAATTGAGAGGAAAATCAAAGCCTGATGAGAGCGAGGAAGAGGAGGAGGTAGAGCAGGCTAAGCAAACTAGAGGGAAACAATCCATGAGGCAACGGAAAGATGATGAGGAAGAAGAAGACAGGCTTGAAACAGAAAGAAACAAGCATGATGAAAATAACAGCCTAATAAAGGAACAAGAAAAAGGGAGATTGGGAGAGGAGAAAGATATTACAGAGCTCAGACAACGAGAGAGAGAAAAAATGGCAAAGAAACGGAGGGATATCGATGAAAGAGACAGGAAACAGGAGGAAAGGCGGCATAGGAGGGAAGAACAAGAAAAATTAGAAATGGCAAAAACAGAGCAGGAAGAACAAGAAAGATTGCAGGCTGAAAATGCAGAAAGGTTAAGACTTGAGCGGGAGAGAGCAGAACAAGAGAGAATAGAGAGGGAAAGAAAGGAACAAGAAGAAAAGGCAAGAGCTGATGGGACACAAAAGGAAAAAGAAGAACAGTTGGAGAGGGAAAGAAAGGAGAAGGAAGAAAAAGCGAGATTAGAGGGTGAAAAGGCTGAAAGAGAGGAGAGGGAGAGATTGCAGAGAGAAGAGAAAGAGAGAAGAGAAAAGGAAAGAAAGGAACAGGAAGAAAAAGAAAGATTGGAGACAGCAAAGAGGGAACTAGAAGAGAGACTTGAGAGGGAGAGGAAAGAACAAGAACACCAGGCAAGACTGGAGAGAGAAGCAAAGGAAAGGGAAGAAAAAAAGGCCAAAGAAAAACAAATAAAAAAGCAAGAAGAAAATGAGCCCAAAGCACCCGCAAGAAGTCGAAGAGCAGCCAAAAACACAACTGATACCCCGTGTACAACAGAGCCGAAACAAGACTCAACCATATCAACCAATGATGATGTCCCAGCAAGGAGAACCAGATCTCGCTCCAACTCTTCCAACTCTGTCAGCTCAGAGCGGTCTGCTTCAAGTGTTACCACTCAGCAGAGCCGGGGCAGAAGCCGAGGCAGAGGAGCAAAGAGGACCAGTGAGCCACCCCAGGCAGCCATCGCCAGAAGCAGCAATAGAAGGAGGACGCTGGCTGCTGAGCCAACAGAACAGGCCAGTAATGACATTTCTCCTCAGGGAGTCCTTTCGAGGTCTAACTCCACAAACTCCCTCAACTCTGAGATTTCCAGCTGCAGCCTGAGTTCTCAGGGCAGAGGAAGAGGAGGCAGGCAGCGAGGAAGAGGGAGGATTACAGAGGCAGCCACCCCCCCTCCTATCAATATTCAGAGTGATCAGAATTTAGCTCCCAAACCTACATCCAGAGGCAGGAAGAGCCGGAAAACAGAAGAATCCTCTAGTGAGGTTACCCATGAAGATTATAAAGAGAAGGCAGACTCTCAGCAAGCTAGTACCACAAGGGGGCGACGGCGAGCCAATGCAAATGGATCTGAACCTGCAGATGAGGAAGACCCTTCGACTCAGGAGGAAGGATGTGCCAGTGAAGAATCACTTCTGCCTAAAAGGAATGTCCGAAGCAGAGGCCAGAAAGCAGTAAAGAACGAGACAGCGGAGGCACCAGTAGCTCCTGCTACAGGCAGTGATGGAGATCAGGCTAAAGAGAAAAGAAAAGGAAGAAAAAGAGAGTTGGCGACAAATACAGAAGAGGATTCCAGCAGTAGCGCCAAAATGTCCAAAGGGAAGGAGGAAGTCCAACCAACAGAGGCAGCAGAAGAAGGAGCAAAAGGTGAAACAAAAGATGAGATTCCTCTCCAAGCTAAGAGAGGAGGTAGAGTGTCCAGCACTCAAACAAAGAGTGCAAAAAATCCCCACACTCAAGTGGAAGTGAAGGAAGAGAGTGAGAAAATGGAGGAGGAGACTGTTGAGAGAAGAGTTAGAGGTCGGCCATCAGCAGTCCAGAAAAAGAAGAAAGAGGAGCAGGAAGAAAGTGGAACATATGGTGACCAGGATGCGCATGTGGAGGCATCAGAGGTGACTTAAATTACTCCACTTTTAAACGTGCATTGGGAATTTGAGGTCTAAGAAGTTGTTGTTTTGATTGAGACAAAAATATGTTAGGCCTGAAACATAAATCAGACCAAATGGAAAGCTGAGTAGAATATAATTAGTGTCCAGGAACTTAGTCTGTCCTTGAAAAGGAAGGCTTTTATCTTGGCCAAAGGCCCCACTGGGTTTCTGTGTATGACTCAGCCTTTCCATCCATCATAATGTACTGCAATCCATACAGGGACTCTCTAGGTCTCTCCCACTCTCTCAGCAACAAGAGTCAAGCGTAATCTAACCTGCTTTGCATCACCATTAATACACTAATGCATTAAGTAGTTTAGTGGCCACACGGTCACTTCCTACTCTTCCGTTTTATGACCTTTTGCTTTCTTTTATTCGTTCTGTCCTCACCATGCTCCTTGAGTGTATCATGCTTTGCCCTTGTCTTTTGTAACTTCCCTTTCTCTCCGATTTAACAGCCCCAGACTCCAACCAGCAGCGTATCCCGGAAGCGACAGGCTCTTGCAGACTCCTCGCCTGTGGCAAAGACCCCTCGCTCCTCCTTTGCTGCCACGGCAGTTAGTGGTCGATTACGAGTTGCCAGCCAGGCCTACAAGGTTTTATGTCTTTGTAAACATGTGTTCATATTTGTCAGGAAAATGATGCACAGGAGGGATGTTTCCCCATAATGATAAACATTCTAAGGGGGCATTCCCACTGATGATGATTAGAGCGATTCAAGTCAAACTTTACAGAATTGAAGTTACTTTTGGTTTGTTTGAGCGTTCAGGTTGCTTTTCAGCTTAGGATCCACCAAATTATGGCTTAGTTCTCCTCTATGACTGTGTGATGAAATGCATGACAAGGCTATGCTTTGCCAAACCAGAATGAAATTTCTTTCAATGCCCCCATTTCCTAAATTTTTAACCTCATAGGATGACGGATTACCAGAAAACTGTTCTTGTGAGTTAACACGGCTTTAGACCAAAGAAAACCTGAGGTTTGACACTTCTGAACAACACAGTGTGTCTGTCGTTGTCTCAGGTGCTGTTCACAGGCATGGTGGATGAAGCTGGGGAGAGAGTGCTGGCTCGTTTAGGAGGCAGCATAGCTAAAGGCGTGGCAGACATGAACTGTCTGGTCACTGATAAGGTGCGCAGGACCGTCAAGTTCCTGTGTGCGGTGGCTAAAGGAGTCCCCGTTGTCACCACACACTGGCTGGATAAGGTAAGTAGCCATATTAGCATGTAAAACTGTCCCCAGACCAGTTTTCTCTCTCTGATAAACTAATGGACACTTCCATTAGTTTATCACACACAAATACTACTGTCCACTTACAGAGACATACTCAAATAGACACTCTTGTTGTCTTTCTCTGTGTTCCAGAGTGGTAAGGCTGGGAGTTTCCTGACTCCTAATGCTTTCATTGTGAAGGATCCGGAGCAGGAGAAGAAGTTCCATTTCTGCCTGCAGGAGTCTCTGAGGATGGCCAGCAATCAGCCTCTCTTACAGGTACTCTTAACTCCGTCAAAGCATTTATTTCTGGGTTCACATTTTTCCTCTGAGAGGTTGACATTGACAGTGTCATTGTGGTATTTCCTTGGTACAGGGGTGTTAGATAATATTGGCCGCGAGGACTAGTGAGTCCTGGTGGGAATGCAGAAATGTTTGTGTTAGAATCATTCCTCTGCCTGTAAAAGATCTGAAACCCCTGTCTTTTTGCCTTCAAGCATTGCTTTTATCTCAGCCTCTTTGTTTACCATTACACTGTGGCTTGTGGGAAGTAATTAGACATGTATTGTTAATGTACTGGTTATGTTTTCTGGTCACATTTCTACCCTACACTGTCTCATCAAAGCTGCTAAGGGATAGTTTGATATCACATATTACGCTGATACTGGCTAACATTGAAAGACCGGTACACACGTGTAATACCAAATTCCATTCCCAAGAGCGAGAGAGGTAAAAAAAATCGAGAGAAATTATATTTGTTCACGTGTTCTGTATTGCATCTCGTGTCTTCTTTCTCTTAGGGATACGAGATCCATGTTACAAAGTCAGTGAAGCCAGAGCCAGTTCAAATGAAAGACATAATCACCTGCAGTGGTGCTACCTTTCTTCCTAAGATGCCTTCCTCTCACAAGGTATCAGTCAAACTTAAAGCCTAATAAAAAGCTTTTTTAATTTATTTTTTGGTAGTGTTTTCACATCTTATCATTCAATTCATCTGTAATTACTTCCTTATTTAGTTTCTGCCTCTCCCTTCCTCCCTCTCAGCCTCAGACCGTAGTGGTTTCCTGCGAGGAGGACTGGCCGCTGTGTGGCCCAGCTCTCTCTGCATCCCTCCCAGTCGTCTCTGCTGAGTTCATTCTCACGGGGACCCTTCAGCAGAAACTTGACCTTCGGACCCACTCGCTCTCTGCCCCTACAAGCATTCTGCCGACTGCAGGAGGCAGAGGGAGGGGCAGGAAGAAGACTTAGTACCACCAGGGTATATTGTAAAAGAATGTGTCACCGTCTGCGTGTAGGAAATCTGCCACGGTGGGGGTTTTCCATCGCTCATAGCTTCCCTTTCAAATCAGAGACTGGTAGAAACACTAGTGAGTCAACTGTCTGTATGAAAGACTAGAAGAATGTATTTGCCATATGCAGCCAAAGTTGATTGTTCACATGCATGGTTGTAAACACACTGTGGCTGTAGCAGGTGTGTAATTTTACTGTAAGCTGTCAAATGTCAAAAACAAATTTTACATATACAGAATCATGTTGGAAGAGCGATGGAAGAAACAAAATTTAGGAAACTTACCAAAGGGATAAAGTGTCTCCAATTTTTATGTTTCAAAAATGTACTCTCAAAAAACAGTCTTTTCTTACAATCTTATCGTTTGCCTTGTCCATGTGAAGAAAACGCCGTTTTTAAGGTTACAAAAGCTAAAAGCGATGTTGCTGATACGCAGGGAGGGAAATAATTACCCATTAACCGTCGTTGTCACTTTCTCCCTCTCCTCCTCCCCTGTGCTCCACCCCTCTCTTTGTGCAACGATAACAAGCAGAGAAGGAATTAACGCCACTAAATTGCCGCTGCTCTCTCCGTGTGCTAAGTGCTTCAACTCAATCAGCCAGTTCGGCAGATAACCAGCCATGAAGTGGGAGTTGTATAATCATGTTTGGGTGGTGAAATAGGGAAATTCGGTGGATGGAAAACATCTTGTTTCCTGTCCTGATAAGAAGTGCGTAGTGCCTTTTTTATAACCAAGGTAATCATGAACCTACCAGTGTGTCTGCTCCTCTTTGTCCATTAACCATCACCACCTAGTCCATTAAGGCGTCATCCATTCCTGTGTCCTCCAGGGATGAGACACGAGCAATACGCACCTGAATGCTGATGCTGCTTCTTCATCGATAACTTACAGCATTTGTCCTTGCCATGCATTTACCTACTGTGTGTTCATTTTATTTATACAAAAAGACCAGTGTACAGAACACGGAGCTGGTTTCTTTCCTCACCCACTGTAAATCTTCAGACTTGCTGCAGCATTGGTGTTTTAAAGACCGACTTTAGCTTGTAACTAAGTTTGATTTTAGAACTGTTAAATAGCTAATATCTCAACACCGACTTTGTATTTGTATTACATCATGAAATCTGTCTCTATTACGTACGAAAACAATTAAATATTTTCAATTATGTTTAACTATATGCGTAGGCCTATTACCTTTTGCAACAGTATATTTAGCCTGAATATTTTGGTATTTTATTACATACTGCTAGTATCTGTATTTAGGCTTCGATGTGTTGCTCGTTTGAGGAAAGACACAAGATGTGGTGGAAAGCGTTGGAAACATTAAGTAAATGGAGCATGCATTGAGATTTTATTTATTTATTTTGCCAAACTGCCATTTCCAAAGTCAAGAATGAACCTTAACGCTCAAAACTGAAAGAAGTTATTTTTCCTGAGGTCAGGACTGGAGACCTGGGACTCATCAATGAAGACCTTTAATCTGTTTAACTTGTTCATGACACTTTTACTCTTCTCGAGTCCTTTAGCTTGAGGGTCACAGGGGCTCAGGTTTGCTTCTTGAAACCTTTTTTGTTTTTCAAGAGGTCATCTGGACTGTTTGTATTTTACGTTTGAACAGTGAGAGATGTTCAATTTTGGGTTGTTTTTGTCCGGGGCGAAAGTTGAAATGTGCAGATTTGATTATTCGTTTATTTCTGGTATCTTATTGGCTCAATCCCATGACACTGGCAGTTTTTGTTTCAAGTCAATTGACCAATAAAATGCTTTTATTTTGTTGAAAATTGGGTGGAAGTCATGTGATGGGAAGCAATGCATCAAGCCATGTAGTGTAAACACACACCTGATCTGAACACATTATCATCCCTTCGCAGATTCAATTCAGAGGGGCTTTATTGGCATGGGAAACAGACGTTAACGTTGCCAAAGCAAGTGTGAAATAAAAACAGAAACACAACAAATGTGCTACTAAAATATGCACAGATAAGGAAATCATAATACATTGTAGACTTGCAGGTAAACGTTCAAATAATTGAAAACTACATAAACACCACAACATTTTTTGTGAATATGTGTGTGTGTTCATTCACTGTCCCTCAGGTTGTGGCATGTGGCCTGTCTCCTCCTAGGAGTATTTTTAATGTTGAGAGGTCTTTAGCTCTGTTAAAGTAAATGTCCCTTGTTTCAATGAACGTGGTAGAATACATGTAGGAGGAAGTGCATCTCCATCTCAACCTCACTTGTCGAACAGCGACCACATATATTCTGTTTTCTTTTGGTGGCCAGGATTTTGTTGTGTCTTCCTTTTTCAGGCGCCAGTTTGTGGCCACTGAGCATGTGCTTGGTTCTGTCTCTGCTCTCTATCTCTGACAGTAGAGAGATAATCTGCCACTTCATAATCTCTTTTCAGTGCCACATAACGTTCTGATCTACTTTTAGTTTCCTTCTCTCCAATGTTCCAGCTGTAGGTTTCTTTACAGTGTGTTATATGTTGGTGTACTCTGATTGGTGTTTGGGAAGCAGTGACCGGTCAGAGTGTCTCTGAGAGGGGGCAGTGTTTTTCTGTGTGAGTGGGAAACGTGATCTGCAGAATTCTGCATGTAAAGATTGTGTAGGATGTTTGTCCCAGCGGTTATAGCTCTGATGACGGGGTGGACATAATGTCTGGGCTTCATGTGTTCATGTAGCCTACGCACGGCTTTGTGCTGAATCAGCATCCTCTGCGGATTGCCTGTCTAATATCTCATTAAATAAACCTCCTCACCGTCAGATGCCCATAGCCTGCCTAGGTGTCGTTTCGGGGGGCCGGTGTTTATCGACACGAGTCGAGTGGCTCCGAGAGTGAGCAGAGCCCGACATATTCTGAACATCTTCCAAATGTTGAGCCCGAGTCGTGAAGTGCTGCACTTGAGGGGGGCGAGGTTGAGAGGGAGGGAGGGAGACGGCGAGGGAGAAAACAGGCACCATCCACACAGATTTTCCCCTCTGAAAGCATCCCGACGTCTGCGCTGACTGCACCGCAGCTCCAGCCGGCCAAAGGTAGGTGAGCTTTCTGAGGGGTCATTTTCTTTTCCTAACATGCATGTGCGAATGAGTTGTCCTACATTTGACTGGTGCGTGACGGGTTAAATTCTGCAGGTTTTTTTTTTTTTTGCTTGATGCGTTTATCTGCTGTCCCGGCCCGCAGGTGACTGATTCGATTTTGAGCTGTGAGCTTTATCACCAACTAACGCTACACATTGTACTGTCAATGTATAACGCTGTGAAAATGTGTTTCATCATCAGTCAGGATGCAGCAGGCTTCGCCCTCATTGGAAATCGGAGGTTAATTTCATTCATTCCTCAGCCCCCGGGTGGGATTCAGGAGGTCAGAAATGTAATGCAGATGTATGTTGTAGGATGCAAGATGATGTCAGAAGTTTCTTAGTGCCTTATAGGCCTACCTATGCCAACAGTTTCAATTAAAACAGCTATGTTCAGTCTAAGCCGGCCATTAGTCCAGCTTAATTGAAAACATGGAAAATTAAACTATTATTATCACCATTATTATTTTCATCATAGGAAAATGATATATTATATTTTACAGTCTTATCTAATTCTCCGAAGGCTTTCTTCCTTCTCTACATATAAGGAAGTGGTCCGATAAGGCTACATATATACAGTTAACACTCCAAAAGCTTAATAGCATCCATTACCTGAGAGGAGGCTCTAGCCTGAAGGCTCTCTGGCTGTGTTGCCTCTGCCTGCAGTGTCCTGCTCATAGACTGTGGCCAGAGCTGCATGAAGGCCTAAGCACATGAGAGAAATGACTATATTATAAATTCATCTTTACCGTGAACAAATTCCACATCATCTGCGCTCTCATCTTAGTGTGTTTGTCATTACTGCACATAGTTCCACCACCCCTCTCCCTGCTCCTCCCTCATGTCCACTGATTGTAATGAATCTGACAGGTGCAAGCAATATGGTGGAAACCTGTCTAATCCTTTAGTTCACTTTATCCATCTTTGGAGGAAATAGGTCAGCTACAGGCTTCCAGAAAAACTTCAGAAATTATATATTTGGATTGTGTCTAGACAAGATTTTCTGTCTGTTTGAGCCTCTTTTCCCGGCATCATGTCTTTCCCCTGTGCTGGTCTGAAACATAATACAGTGATGCAGAGGTTACCAGTTCGGACATTTTGGGCGCATTACAGTGAAAAATTTGAAGTTTTTAAATTTTGAATGCACTTTTGATCAAAGGGGAATCCCATTAAGTGTTTGAAAGCGGTGCACATAATGTAAACATTCAGCCATTTTCACATGTGTGTCTCTTAGTGCAGTAATCCTTTTTTCCCCTTCTTTTTAAAGCCTCATGATTTATGAATGTCTAGTGCTGTGAGAGGAGGGTACAGCATGTGCATCTTTGTGTGCTCCTGTAAATGTGCATTTGAGCTCTCTTCCAGCATGCCTCCTCATTGTCAGAGGGACCTTCCCCCACATAGAGCCAATTCTCCTCATCACTTGTCCAAAGGAAAAGAGTAAAGTGAAAATGAAAGAGAAATGATGAAGGGTAAAGACACAGAGTTTGCTTTGTAGGGTTTGCACATCTGCAGTCACTGAAGGCATTTCCGCCTCTTTAAAGCTCGTGGACAAAGACCTGTCTGTCCTTCCAGTAAGTAGGGAGTTTGGAGTTAGAAGGAACACAGGCACAGGCTTTGATTTCAGAGTGGGATGCACTAGCTTGGATTATATAAGATAAGGAGGAGGAGAGGATGAAAGCGACATAAGAAAAAGAGAAAGAGATCCAGAGAAAAATGCAAAGAAAAAGGGAAATTAGATAGATGCCATACTGGGAAGACAAAATGTGGTGTAAAGAAAAGGCGAGATGATATGGAGCTGTCAGAGGCATAGGAAGTTAAGGAAGGCAGCAGAAGAGGACAGGCAGACTTGTGCAGGGTAATAATGGTGGTAGAAAGTAACACTTGAAGATGTGAGAATGGTGACGGAAGTGAGAAAATGGAAGACAAGAGGGAAGAAAGAGTGGAGAATCTAACAAGGTAAAATAAAGTGAAGCTAAGTGAAGGGAGTGAGAGTCAGGGAATGATAACAGATGGCATAGTTGTCTGTGTCCATGGTTTATAGCCCAAAGGACAGTGTGTGAATAAGCTTATAATATAGCTTGCATGTGTTTTCATCTGCTTGCATGTTTGTGCTCAGTGAGGCGGCCCTTGAAGTGGCCCCAAATGCTCAAATTACACAGAAATGAAGGAGAAGATTTGAGATTTCTTGCTTCACAGATCCTGCGTAGAAACACCAGATTGGCGGTGGTGACTCCTTGAGGCCTACTGCTGTGACAAACAGATGGACATGGTTCACTTTTCTCTTTCTTCAGAGCCAACCAAGCCCACATCTCAGATTGCTGTATTAATTAAATGCTGACGGCTGCAGGGGCCAGCAGTCAGTTTTTTTGTTGGAAATTATGAACAGTTCCCGACGCTGTAGCCTCAAATGAGGGTTCAAAGAAAAGAAGAAGAAGAAGGCAAAAATTCCCAAAACAAGGATGGGGACTGCAGTAACACAATTTACAGTGTAATTTGAGTTATACAGATGACTGTAGCAAAGGACACTAAAGGTTTTTTGGCCAAGAGACACTGTTCTGTGTGACGCAGCTTTGTTCCATATTTTGTTTCAGATACAATAAAATCAGTGGGCTTTTAGGCTTTCTGCCCAGAGTGTGGTGCGCGGATGTGGCAGACACAATGCAGAGGGTTGTATGAGGCCCTTTGTGAAAAAGCAACTTTGGTGGTCAGATTATGACACTGTGAAATGTTTATTATTTCCATGAAACAATGAGAGAAAATGGCCACTCTGCTGTTGCTCTTTAAAAATATGTTCATATCACACGTATAGACAGACAGGTGGGAGACATCCAGAAACAGCAGTCATAGGCTTAAACACAGTGTGAAGATGGCTTAATGCTTCATCATTTCCACCAGGAATGGGATGTCTTAGGATGTCTGCTGTGTTACAATGAGAAACTTTAATCTTTATGGCATGTTTGTTAACTGCCGCAAAGTGTGACTGTGAGCACTGCAGGTGTTCCCTCCCCGTCCACTCCTGGGCTTTGTAAATGAAAACTGCAGCAAAATCTCTTTTGCACAAACCCTCTTGATGTGTTGCCCCAGTGTAGCAGAAGGCATATCACATCATCATGATCCCCTCAGTGTTGCAATTAATCACGATTCTTCTCAGAAAATAGGGTCTTGTGTGAAACTAAGTTTGCCCTGCAGCCCTTCTCGTTCTGGACATTTCCTGTTGGAAATTCAGCCAAGTCGTCATTAAGATCCCCACGATTTGAATTGTCTTGAGATTCATGAATTAGTCAGTTTAAGTTCAGGCACATAATCAATAGACAGTCCTTGACAATGATCCAAAGCCAGGTGGCCCTTATAAACGTGCACATACACTTAAAAGGGAGGGCCTCCTTGAGACATAAATGCCTGTTGGTATGGCCTTTAAACCACACTAACTTTGAGTCATAACTACGCATGACCCTGATCTTAAATTGAGCTCAGGTTTGCTATTTGGTTATAATGACAATGCTATTGGCTTTCTCAACAGAAGCTGCACCCCAGGCTGTTTTTTTTATGTCTGTCCAATAATAACCTCCAGGCAATGGCAGATAAATTGAATTTACAGGGACTGCAAACTCTCTGCAGATAGTCTCTTCAGGGAGGTTTTTCTTTTTAGATTTTTATTGTGATTAGATAGCCAAATTGAATTCCTAATGCACTTTTAAGAACATATACAGGATAAGACAACAGAAAGAAAGAAAGACAATGCTGGCCTCAAATATATGCAAGTTTAAAAGACAGTGTTTTGTATGAAAATTACACATATTCATGCAATTATTATATACATACTTTCACTCTATAAGGACACTTTTGTGGCATATAGATAACCTTGACTGCATGCTACTTAGCTGCAGCACCGTCTGACTGTGAGCACTGCAGGTGTTTCATCCTGGTCCCCTCCTGGGAGTTTAAAATGAAAACCACAGGAAAGTTTCTTTTGCTCCAACCCCTTGATGTGTTGCCTCTGATGTCTCAACACAGACGAAAACCATTCACATCATTGGTATTTCTCCTCAGTTCTGCAATTAATCAGGATTCTTTTTCAGAAACCTTCACAGAGTCTGGTGGAAATTGTGTTTTGCCCCGTTCCCCTTCCTGTTCTGGATGTTTCCTGTTTGAATCTCACCTAAGCAAATATTATGTCAGCAGGAAATCTCCATAAGCGATGACTAGATTCTCTCTATATCTGGTGCACATATGAACCTTGATCCAAGGAACAACTGCCAGAAGGTTGTTATTGGATTTTCAGGCAATACTGAAACTAATAGCAATAGCTACAGTGCTCCAAATCTTGCTCGAACACAGACTGTCTCTTTAAATTAAAAGTGACAAAATCAAACTGAAAAACGCAAAGCCACATTTTCAGTTTCTGAAAGAGTGTGAAGTTCACTGTGTGTGCCTCAGTGGATGCTTCAGTCATCATAGAGTGAGATCATCCAGGGATGATGTCATTTACCAGTTTCACTGTGAATAAGCAACAGGGCCGAGCAATATCTGTCACCTGATAACCCCTCACTACAGATGGAGAACATACAGAAATATAAAAGAGTCAAACAGGATCAAGTAAAAAAGAGTGATATGTATGTACAAATATGAAGGCAATAACATAACGTTGCCCATTATGTTGACTTTCTATGAACACATGCATCTTCCTTTTTCTTTCTAGGCACAAAAGACTCAGTCAGGATGGCGACAGTCAGTGTGATAGCATTCAGCTTTCTGCTCACCACAGGTATGTTAAGTAACATTTGTGAATCTGTTCCCTCTAGTAGTGAAATGCAGTAGGAAATTGTGTCTTTTTTCCACCAATGTCCACCAAAGTGTGCAGTCTTCTGGCAATCAGCTGATCATGTTACACTGTATTATTTGCTCAGGAAACACTATTTTATTTCATAGTTTAAGGTAAGTTTGATGGTGCTGGAATACTCAATTTGTCTAATAGACAATATGTTAAGTAATCCCGAAGAAGACTGAAAAAACACTGATTTGTTTTAACAGAGAAGAAAAGGAGGCAACACTTTATTTGGAGAGTCAGATAGTTTATAGAGTACTTCAACTGTTTCACTTTGTCTGTAGATGTTTAACGGATTATCAATAGAGTATATGTGACAATTTACAAACATACCCTAATCAAACTTAACCACAGTGGTGTAATATCAGAAAACAGTTTTATTTGTTAAACATTTGAGTTGTTGAATGTCAATTAATAAGCTGCTGAAATGTTACAAATACTTAATATAAACTATCTGTATGTGGACTATCCAAATATAGTGTTACCGAAAAGGGGACTCAGACACTGCATTGCAGTTTAACTGATGAAAAGGGTCATAATATACCTGGTATCGCTTTTAATTTTTAATTTTTGATCTTCTTTGTTTACAGCTCTTTCTGTCCCTGTGAAAGGTAATACTCATATATAATTATAAGTTTATCACTCATCAGTTATTAGTTATGAACTTTAATTACCATTTTATGTTTCTCAATGCTTCCTTCCTTTGTCCATCATATAATCCAGTCAATGAGGACTCCATGACCTTGTTCCATGGGGAGGATTTCCACATCATGCTGCCCTCAGGCGCGTTGGAGGTCACGTTTCGGAACAGGTCTTCTCCGCGGTCGGCCGACGTGGTCCTGATGCGGGACCGCAAAGTGGTCAACAGTCGGGCCAAACACAGTCTCAGCCACCTTATTATAAACTCTGTGGGTGAGGGAGACGAGGGTGTGTACACCGTGAAGAATCCAGACAAGCCAGAGGACGTCAGACGCATTACTCTTGTAGTCCGAGGTACTGGATGACATGAGCGTATGATACATTAGGAATGATAATGACGCACAGCCTCAATTGACATGTTACACTTTCACAGGCAGAATTGGGATTTCAGTTCAACACTCTTAATTTAAAATCAACTGGAAGACTCAAATTCATGAAATTCTAATTCATGTTAGTACCAGTTCCCTTTGGATGACCTCATCTGTGATACTAAATGGACAAGTCCACATTATAAACTATGCATTTAATAGTGCTTTCTGTCCATTAATGCAACTACAGATTGTACTTTCAATAAAATACAGACCAGTAAAATAGATTATTTTAGATCCAAAATAATTTAGTGTCCAAGCATTTTTCTCATTTTTTTTGCTTTGCTGTAAACTTTGCAAAGAATAAAAATAAAGCAGTGTTTGATTTAGTTTTTCCCTTGACAAATTTTCTCATCAAGTACAATCTAAAACTTCTACTACAATCAGTCAATAATGAGTATCAAATAGGGCTGCAGCTAACGTTTATTTTCATTATCGATTAATATACCGGTTATTTTCTCAATTTATTTTATTTGTCTTACCTATGGTCCAAAACCAAAAGGCAGAAAAAATTTAACTGTAAGAAGCTGGAACTTAATTTTGAGCATTTTTGCTGGAAAAATTATTCAATTACCAAAATAGTTGCCAATTAATTTTCTGTCAATGGCCTAATCAATTGATTGTCTATCGTTTCAGCTCTAGTTTCAAAACGCAACATGTCTAATAAATGGGTGACATGGGGGAATGTAACTAAGTACATTTATGCAATACTGTACTTAACCAAATTTAAGATACTTGTACTTTACTTGAGTATTTCCATTGTATGCCACTTTATACTTCTACTCCACTACATATCAGAGGAAATATTGTACTTTTGACTCCACTACATTTATTTCACAGCTTAAGTTACTTGTTATTTTGCATATTTTACTTAGAAAACATACGGCAATCTTATAAGATATGATACGTTGTTATGGATTAAACTATCTAACAGTATATCAAATTGTTAAAATTAGCCCGACCTTGACAAACTACAAAAATAAAATTCTACATAAGCTATTTATTACTGCATACGTATACATGTGTATTTTTTAAATTACTGTGTTTTCCAATGGAGTCTGGTGGGTTTGACAAAATTCTGTTTATGGTTAAACAAAAAGCATCTTACTCCTTAACAAAAAGGTCCATCTCTGCATGGTCCGAGTCACTTCGACACACAAATATGGGAAAGTAGGGTTGAAAAATACCAACGTTTCCTTTAAATACTATAACACTCAGACGAGCCAGTTTTCTGCATTGTATACTTTTACTTTTGATAATTAATGTACATTTTGCTGATAATAATTTCACTAATAATGCTTTCAATGCTGGACTTTTACCTCTAATGGAGTGTTTTTGCATTGTGGTATTGTTACTTTTACTTACTGAAAGGATTTGAATACTTCCTCCAACACTGGATGACATCAGAGTCACAACCTCAGGATGAAGACTAAGCCTCTTATATCTGATCTGAAGTCAGAGTCAGCGTAGTGTAGGAGCTGTCATTTCTCCTGCTTTAATCATGCAGTCAGCTGCCGAATAAACCTCTCAGTTACACATCCTGTTTGTCCTCGGAGCGTTACAAGTTTCAACAGTGTTGACTCTGGAACCTTCTGATGAGATTAGACACACACACAAACGTGAGAGAAGGAGGGAGTGATTCAAACACTCAGAAGGAGGAGTGGGCTCAAACCCAGCATGGATAAAGGCGACTGTAGCGTAGCAATATGTGGAAGATGTGCCATATGGAGGAAGTAATGTGTTGTGAGGTCATGTGTGTGTTTGGGTGTGTGTTCTCAGAGTGTGAGAGCATGCCAGAGCTGCCAGGCAGTAATTATGCAGCTCTTTAACCACCAACCCACTCCTTCACTCCTGCTGTTTTCCTGTATTTATCTTGTCTTTACTGTCTTTCTCTCTATTTGGTTTGTATCTCTACCCTTTCATCAGCTACCCTGATATTTTTGGATCAGTGCTCCTTTCTCTGCAATCTGTCCCCCTTTTTGCCACATCTGTCAAGCCATTCCTTCGTCCTCTCTCTCCCTCACTCCTTTACCCCATCTGTCCTTTCTCTCAGTTAAACTCTATTTCTATAAAAAAAAAAATTCCTTCACCCAAAGCAATTAACTCTCTTCCTTCACTCCTTCCTATTTAAATTTCAGGGAATTTTCTGTCCACTGTAATTAACCTTGTTGCTTCCTTTTACTAGAGAATAAACTGTTTACCATCTTGCTTTTACCTTCTAGATTGCTCCAACGAGCAGACTGTTAAATATGGAGACAACTACCATATTCCGCTGTTAAGTGTGACTCCTCCAATCACCCTGGAGTACAGGCCCATTGCTGTGGAGGCCAATCAGACATCTAGGTAGAGTCAGCAAAATTACTTTGATATTTTAACCCAAGAGAATCTGTAATGACATTTTCCCACCATGATGTACACGCACTGTGACAGCGTGTCTCAAACTTACTAGGTAAAGGTTGAGGAAAGTTCATCCTCCTTGATTTTCCCTCCTGCAGACCTGCTCTGGTGCTGCTGACTAGCACAGGGATGTCCAGGGAGGGCTACCAGGGTCGAATCAGCGTCAGCGAGCGCCAAGTCACCCTCAGTGCTGTCACAGGTGCAGATGAGGGTAGCTACACTGTCAGGGATGCTGAAGGTGAAATCCAAAGGAAAGTATGTCTCAAAGTCAAAGGTGAGAGCGTAAATGAAGACAGATCCAATGCTTGACCTTCCATCAGGATGTTGTTGTTTCCTGTCTAGTTATAACGCTCCTCTTGTCTACCATAATGGTTTTTTAATGACCCAAACATTAATGGGCTCTAGTAGGCTAATGCATTTTGGATGATCCATGGGCCTGTAAACAGAGCACTGATGTATTTATTGTAAATCCTTCCTTCTCCTCTGCCTCTGCCTGTGTCTCAGAGTACCAAAACTTTGAGAGGCTTCCATATGGTAAAAGACTGAAGATCAACCTGATACTCAACAGCTCCTTGGTCCACCTCTACTACACCCCCGACTCTGACCCCACACCCCGTCTGCTGCTGGACAAGGGAGAATTTACAAGTGTAACCAGAGCCTCTTGTTTCTTTTTAGTCCCACCACTGTTGATTATTTGTTTTCTGTATTTTCCATCCGAGATAAATGAGACAAAAATAATGTTATCAAAAGGGCTTTAACTTTTAAATCACTAAATCACCAACAAAGGTGGGTGATATTACTGTAGTCCTCTACACTGTATGCCTGTCATTTCTGTTGTTGCTTAGATACAACTTATGATTCCAAGAAATATATATAAGAATTATATACTGTATATATATATATTATAAAATGTACACGCATATGATTTTGTCTATGAACTTAAAATATGGCCAGTTAATAACAGGTTTTATATACATATTGTAGCGGTGGGCCACCTCATCTGAAACAAGGACCAACTAGACCGACATCATAAAAATGAATACACTTTTATGAAATATGACATGAACTGTTTTGGAATACAATACAACAGAGGCAAAATCATGATGTTTAATGTGAATTTCATTGTTTAGGATCTCATCTGTCGACTAAATGAAATCATTCATTAATGTATCTTTGCTGTTCATTCTTTTTATGGGTTTAAATTTATTTTCATTCTAGGCCAGAAGTGAGCTGGGTCTCGAGGAACGGCTCTCAATGGAGGGTTCATTGGTGTTTCTGGATCAGGTTAAGATTGCAGATGCAGGACTGTTCAAAATTACTGACATACTGGGGTTCACGGTGTCCAACATCCACCTGGAAGTACAACGTAAGGATGGGGATGGGGCTGAGAAGGAATGGTTGAGAAATGGGCTAAATGATGGTTTATATTGGTGTGATAGCTGCTAAAGGATCAAAACATAGTAGGACCAAAATAATTGTTTTGTGGCTAAAAAAGAAAGAATAACCCCTTTCTTTTGTCTACTGTATTCATGCACTGGAATTTCAACATATCAATGAAAGGTCAGTTGAATTATTTACTCTCCCACTCCTGTCTTTCTCTCCCCTTTCCAACCATGCCTCCATGCAGCCTACAAGCTGGAGTCACTGTATGTGGCCATCATTGCCCTGTTGGGCCTGCTGGTTTTCCTGCTGCTGGTTTGTCTGCTGTCCTGCCTGATCAAAGTGAAGAAGAGGGCCAAGAGGGCTGCTGCCCTGGAGAAGATTGCCCAGAAAGCTGGCAAGGAGGATGAGGGAGAGGCCTTCAGAGAGGTTGGAGGGACAAATATAAACTGACAATGTGGTGATGATGATGATGATGATGATGATGATGATGATGTATATCCTGATATAATGAATGACTATTATTTCGTGTACCTCTTCACAGGTGGTCAAGAACATCACCAAACTCAGTGAGGAATCTAAGCATTCCCAGGCAGACAATACAGAGAAATCTCAGAGCACTGAGGTGGATATTAAAGTAAGGATATGTGATATTTCACTCTTAAAACTGAGTCTTTGAGTAGTTTTAATAATGTCTCCATTTTTATGCTGTTTTCTGCGTTCAGACAGCTGCAGCTTATTCAGAACGCTGCTGCTAGAGTCCTCAAGAAAGTGGATCACATCAGTCCAGGTCTCAGATCTTTGCAGTGGCTTCTTGTGCCACAAAGAATCAATTTTATATTTATTTATTTTTTACTATTGGTTTACAAAGCACTGAATGGTTTAGGGCCAAAATACATCTCTGATCTCTCAGTTCTTTTAAATCAAGGCTTAAAACTTTTCCGTTTGCCACTGCCTTTTATTAAATTAAATTTGGGACTATTCATTCGTATTTTGCACTGCACCGTAGCTAAGCTGTGACTTTTATTCCCCTGTTTTATTCAATTTTAGCTTATTATCTTCTGTTTTATTTTACTCTTTTTAAATCCTATTTATATGTTCCCTTTAAATTGCCTTATATCTTGTCTTACCGTTTTTTTATGTCTTCAGTATAGCACTTTGAATTGTCTTTTTTAACGCGCTATACAAATAAACTTGCTTTATCTTGTTGTCTGTTTGAACTCAGGGTCTGGAAGTTTCTTCTAAAGAGGTCGGGGTTGATAACCTAGAGACCAGTGACTCTGGTGTTGGCTTCAACACCGCCCTCCCACTGGACACTGACACTGATGCCCCTGATCAAATCTCCGACTCTGTGGCTGTAACCATCTCTGTTGCCCCTGAAATCAAACCAAGTCCTCCATCTGCTGCTGAGTCCAAGCCAAGCGCTCCACCACCTATGGAAATTAAGCCCAGTCCAGTAGCTGAAACTAAAGCCTGCCCAGCACCCGAGACCAAGAAGACTCCTGATCAGCCAGTGGAAGAAAAGCTGTACGTGCCCAAACCAGCAGATGTTAAGCTTAGCCCTGCCCCAAGCCCTGAGCCCAAGGCCAGGAGTCCAGCTGATCCAAGGCCTGCACCTAGCCCAAGCCCGGAGCCTAAACCAGCTGCTCCTAAAGCCACCACTCCAACACCTGAAAGTAAGAGTGCCCTGACTCCCACACCTGAGCCCCCCCAACCAACCACACCAGAGCCTATTACCAACGGTACACCTGAGCCAAGCCCGGATTCTAAACCAAGCCCAGATCACGCTGATATTATCGGAGGCTCAGCTCCAAAAGCAGCTCCCCCTAAAACCCCTGAAGTGGAGCTGAAATCCAGTGGTGCCACACTGGAGGCCAGCATTGATGGCACTGTGGCTGAGGATTCAACCACGACCACCACCTGAAAATTGCCCCTGCAAAAATCCAAGGGAAGCCTCACAGATTTTCTCCATCTACCACCACCGTAGACAATCGAACACCCCCTACCAAATAATGAAAAACCACTGAAACTGGGGCAAGGACTTCGGTTTACATGTTTAATACCTGACCACACTATTACCTTGATAACGTATCTAACTTGTATAAGTAACACATAACCTTTGGGACTTTCTGATTCAAAAAAAACTTCACACAACAAATGCGGCTTCTTGATTGTTAAACATTTTAATTTTATATACCTTGCACCTTTTTTGGTAACTTCACAGTAAAACTGTCAGACTGCAAATTAAATCCTTTGCAGAGTTTACAATTAAAATGTTAACTCCACATAAGGTCTTTTCTAACATAATGAGGTAGCCAGAAAGGTTTACAACATTTCATTAAAACAAGAACACACTAGAATTAAAACTAAGCATTGTTTCCCATTTAGATGCTTGTTCCTCCATCAGCATGTGGATAAAACAGACAAACTGCATGACATTTTTTAGCCAATGTCATCTCAAACCTAAATTAAAATCTATCATGACAGTCTTCTGATTGGATCATCATCATCAAAATGGAAATGAAAGCCCTTTTGATCACACAAATGCCACGTTGTTGGCATTTTGTACATAGCTGAAATGCGGATGTTAAATGCTTGTGCCAGTCCTCTGCCTTCAGAAACATCTGCTATACATTTTCACAGGTAGAAAAAAAGATTAGTTTTGCACAACTTTAACCACACAAGAAAACATACTAATAATACTAACCCCACTATTTATAGTCTCGGAGAGTGAGATTCAGACTCCCAGTGGATATCTCAGATGATTAAAATGTGTTTCGCAGACTGATCCCTCAAGTCCGGATCAACCACTTTACTGTCTTCTATCTGGATTTCCTGGTGGCTCTATAAAAAGCCCGTTATTCTGACAGTTTAATATGAAGCTCATTCCAGCAACAACTCCCGACACTTAATGGGACCACCCTGTTCCCGCTGTACGTTGGGCTTTCCAAAGGTGAAATACAGAATCAAAGTATCTGCTAAGTTCAGTTAGTTATGAACATGCTTGCTTGTTTCTTTGTTTTTTTCTGTCATTACCCTTCCCCCCTCCCTTGTCTACTTTCAGACTTTCCTTTTGCCTGTCATTCCTTCAATGATCCCCCATTTCTTTCCTTCCTCCTTTCTCTGCTTTTCTTTGCTGGGCGTCATTTTTAACTACCTAAAAACATGACCTTTGACAGAAAAAGTATTTGTTTGTGTTGACATCGACTGAGAATAGTTCCTGTGTCTTGGTCCTTTTAAATTTGGCAGAAGCTTAATCATTTATGCCTTCCACGTTTAATGGCTCCAAAATACTCCTATGCTGCCTTTATCAATGCCACAACATCATCTCCTTAGCCCCCTCAGTTGTATTTTTTGCCCCATCTGTTTAAGCTTTAGGTGTATGCTAGGGCTGCAATATCCATAGTACTGAAACGGAGCAGAGGAGATTGATAGACAGACAGACAGAACACGTCACTTAGCTTTTCTTTTGTGGTTGTAAATAGAACATTCGGCCTTAATTCCATTTCCCCCCATTGCAGCAGCAATCCACAGGCAGAAGGGAATGAAGGGACAGTCAACGAGAGAGACAGACAGAGAGAGAGAGCTGCAAGCCGCAAACAGCTATTTCTATGCTCCTCCCCCTGAGTTAGATAGAGAATCATTCACAAATTCAAATTGTTTTAGCAGCCTGCTAGTGCTCCGTTCTTATGTGAGTGCTCTGATTAATAAATGTATTCTTTGTTTTTGAAAAAATAGCCTTATGTTGTTGTTATTTAGGCTTTCTGGGGCTATTGCATGGTTAAATCAATGAATTTTATTTAATGAAACAACTTGCTAATCTTTAACAGCCCCCTCTGTCACTTCATCCTGGTGCCGGGCCTGCGTAAGTTTTGGAGATATGTGGCTGTTCAGTCAACATAAATTAATCTTGGTTGAAACTCTTGTATGGTACAGAGGAGGTGTGCAGATACATTTTAGTGTTACAAAATGCATGTCTCTACCTCATGTTTCAATTGATCACTGAATAAACCAACAACGGTCCAGGTTTGGTGCACTGAAATCAACAAAAAGCATTCTGGATTTTTGAGAGAAGCACAAAATGACACCTATGAAAATTCAGTCAAATAATCAGTGAAATGTGGGGAAATTGTAAGAGGTAGATCCATCTACAACCAACTGGCCTTTCTGGGTAGCTTACCTGATTTAAAGATTTTTCTTACAAGTAAATTACGGCGACATGTCTTGCCTTTTAAAAAGCCATATGACAAGATAGGTTTAGATGTCATATTTGATACTAACATCAATAAATATAATATGTAAACTAAAACAAACAAAAAAACGTCCAAATCAAGGGGCCTCTATGTAAAACACTTGATATGCCTCTTCCTTCTAGCCTGGATCTGTGGAGGAACCACAAAACCATTTTGTCAATACTGAAAATATTCTTTAAACACATAAACATATACACACAGACACACACACCAGACACACACATTCCAGCCCTGTATATATTGCATGTGTACGCCACTTTAACCCCCTTAAGCCTGAATATTCTTAGTGTATAGAATGGGTGTTGTATTATACTCAGTAATAAAGAAGAAAACTAATTTAAATTTCTCACCAACCTTAAATCCAGAATATAAAATATATAAACATACAGTACTATATACTATAAACACTAATATTCACTAACCTCTTGAACTAATTTAAGAACCAAATATTGTAAAAATCCATCAAGACTATATTAGATCTTTTTAGATCAATAATCTGCTGTCATTGCCATTCCAATCAGATTATACTCAGCATACAGCATCTCTCACGGTATTTACATGTTGTATTAAAATGTTTAACCTATGTCACTTAAAGCATTGACTGCAGCATGCCCACAACATGTCCTGAAAAAAACAAGCTTTTATTGTCCTGTAGTTGTGTCTGTGTGTGTGACCAGAGCAGCGATATTTTAATGTTGCCATCATTGTGTGTTTGGGATTTCTGTGTAAGTGTGTATGCCTGTGATACACATATGTGTGAGTGTGAATGATTTATTATTAATATTTTTCCAACTAAAATTATTATTACCCTTCTTTTTTTTTAATGAACGACTTATGAGTGTTTGTGTGTGCAGAGTCTCTGCAAAAGCAGTTTGTACAGATTGAAACAACTGTACTTTATGTGTGCTTTCCATCTGTTGTGAGTAATGTATTCATGTGCCTGCTTAAATCGTCTTGCAATGTGAAGAAAACAAGTGCTATGTTGAAGTAATGAGTGTGAATGTGTTTAAAGCTACAAACTATTGTAAAAGATATTGTAACTTTGAGTGACTATTGTCTTTGTTTAGTGCCTAAAACTTATATTGGATAGTTGGCCTGTATTCTGTCTTTAGCCGACACTCCTAATGGCACCTTTTTCTTATAGATATGGCACTCACAGATGTTGAAAGCGGTTTGCAAACCTGATTGAGTAAAGTGATACCACTCACTGGCTTATGATGCTAATGTGTCGAAGATAATGTGACATATTGTATAAAAATGGTGCAAGTGATTATGAAAGTCTGAGATTTAAGAGTAGCATAAAGGATGCTGAACGTGCTCTATTTGTAAGTAAAGATGTTTTCCATTTCATTAATCAAGTCTGTGGCACAGTTTGGATTATGTGAGTGAGTTCATGATAGCAGCAGACAAACAACAAAGCTTTGTGTGGGTAACACTCGGGGGTCATGTTGTGGTAAGCAATTGATGAGAGACTGCTAAAACAGCATTTCCATGCACCACTACTGTATATTGTCAGTGATTGTAATACTAAGCCACTCAGAGTGACTAGGGATGTGAAAGAGGCAGATAGTGTGTGGTGGGCGGGACAAGCCTTTGGTTTACACATTACCAGCATCTCAAAGAAGGCTGAGCCTAGTGGGATTGGAGTTACATCTAACTAGTCCCATACCCACCTCTGGTAACCCACTAACAGAAACCACTACTTTTAATACCACTGGCACTTCTTGCACTATGTGAGTTGTCTCTGCCCTGATCCTCTCTGTTTACTTCTGCTGTTCTGGCCTGGGTGTGGTGTGACGTCCCACATGTCTCCGTACACCCTTTTTGCACAACACTTCACACAGATGTTTTGTAGAGAAAATAGATTTTTCTTTATTTCATGTCTAAAGGAATACTAAGAATAAACAAGTGATTATGACATTTGCTGTCCTGTTGTGTTTGTTTTCCTATTCTCTGAGCAAAAAGACTTGTAGAAGGACAGTTCTGTCTCAGAGCTGTCCATTCCATCTCAGTAAGTCATCTCCCTCAATGTCAGCCATCATTTGTTCAGAGTGTCACGTGCCACTTTCTCACCCCTTGGGCCCTGCGTGCCACTAATCCCACTGCCTCATTTTAAACTTCCATAACCTCACCAGGACACATCATTGCAGAGCAGGCGCAAGAGAGATATTTCTAAGCAGGTCAAAGGTAACATCATAATGCCGTTAACACCTGCTATGGACCCTGAAGCACCAGGCTGGCTGCAAATTACAGCCTTCCACATGCTTCGTCTCCCCTAAACCTTCTTACAAATACAACTGCATCAGAAATTATTTTTCACCACATTTATTTTCCTCAAACTCTAAAGCATTCAAGTAATCTCAGTAAAAGAAGAACATGTACATTAACAGAAAAATAATTTGTGGTTACATATGTTTTGTATTTTATTTTAACTAATTTAACACCATCAGTGTTCAAGCTGGTGAGAACAGTCCCTTTTTATAGTGAAGGGGTAAAGATCTTAATTGCCGCCGTGTTCTTCCCATCATCAGAGTCACATGGGTTATAGAAGGGGAACAGAGGACCCATGACTGTTCCCATAGTGAAGGTGTAGATTGGTGCCATGGTAACTGCATTATAGAAAGACACCTCCTCCTTTTCACAGTCTAAGAACACACCGATGCGGACAAGACAAACAGATACGTTGACCTTGGTGGGCTTTGGGTCGGTGCAGGCTAGGACAGATCCGCCCTTCAGGGCAAGGGTCCAGAGGCCGCTGAAGGTACCAGTATCAGCCATCTCCCCTCTTGGGACATCTTCTCGTGCCACGCCCAACCTCCATGCTGTCTTACGTCCCACCTCCACCTCCCAGTAGTGTCGGCCTGTGGTGAAGCCCTGATTGCCCAACACACAGTAATAATAGTGGAACCGTCGTGGGTTGGGCTTGCAATCCGCCGCGTCCTTATCCTCCTCAAACCACACTGAGGTGCAAGACTGGGACAGGGACAGATTGGGGTGGGCTGTCTCAGTGTCAAAGGTCATTGATGTAATATCTGTAGGCAAACGGAGATTAAGTAAGGTGAGTTTTGTTGCTGTTTTGCATGTGTGTGTATCAAATGACATATATGAACATACTGGGGTAAAGGCAGCTTTTCATGTGCTTCCATATCCTGTACTGTATGGGCCCCACAAACTGGCCGGAACGCACCTCAATGTCCACCTCCGCTGGAAGAACAAAGCTGATCTGAGACCTGCTTGGACAAAATGGGAAGAGGGAAGGACTGAATGATGAATGGCAGAGTGTCAACCTGGTAGAGCATGCCACAGTGAGGATTATGGAAATAGGTGGATGTGCAGGAATGAGACGAAATGCCAAGCATGCATGGACAGAAGATTAATTTGATGTGGGGGAAACAATGGAGACAGTAAAAAAAAACAACTGTTAGTTTTATGAAAACACTTTGACAAAACCTGCCTTTTTATGAGATCTTCAATTTCCTGCAATGAGAGAAACAGTTTTGGTTGTAACTGGTTAAACTAATAGTGTACAGCACTTCAAAACAACAGAAATGTTTCATTACCACAAACAGTTGTCTTTGTTTGGACTCCAAATGCAAGTCACATCTCACAGACTGCCTTATGCTGCCCATTCCTATTTGCTGACTAATGTATTGACTGCCTTTTGTCCTTTCACTTTTAAATGAGAAATTGATTTTGATCTACAAAACCAGCAAGTCAACTGTTTAGCCACTCATTGTCTATAATTGATCACATAAGTGCCAATGAAGAGGCGTAGAACAGCTAACAGGGTTGCACTGCAGCTCTGGGATCAGGTCCCTTAGATGTCAACCTGCAGAGTCACATTGTTCCCCAGTGGCTCTAAGCTCAAAGGAGCCCAAACAGGAGGAACAATTAAAGACAGTGATTCTGACAAGTCACGAGTAAGGTATTTAACGTTTTGTCCCCGGCCAAGAGGAATGTTCGCTATAACCCTGGATAAACCTACGTTCTGTTCTGCAAAGAAGTTTCCAGAATGTTTTATGGAGGGAGTCCAAACTATTCTCCAGCTCCTCCTCTCTCCCCACGCACACATTAGCTCACCCTCCGAATTTACATCATCCCCATCACCACACCCCACCTTTGAATTGGTACAGTATATTTTAGCCAATAATAAACCAAACTTCAGTTACAGTCAGATGTCTGTCTGTTAATGTCTTCTTTTTTAGTGAAAACGCTTCCTCACTTTGAGCAGTTTGTGACTGTCCTCCTCAGCCAGTTTGCTGTTGAGCACTGTGATTGCTCTCTCCAGGTCTTTCCCTTGATCTGCTATTTTCTTCTCTCTTTCCTTCAGCTGCTTCAGTTGCTTCTGTCTCTCCCTCCTCAGTCGCTCCAGGTCCTTACACTCCTCCTCATCCAGGAAACGATGGAGGTTCTGAAATTCGGCTCTGATTTCTCTTTCCAGGGCATCAAAAATGTTCTGAAAGACGGAACGGGAAAAGATGGAGGAAAAGAGCTATCAATTCAGCCTATGTGTGACAAAAAAACATTCTGCGAGTGGATATAACAATATGGATAATCATTTTCAAAACTGGCTTCAGTAGAATTGTTATGAGTATATACAAATTTAGTTTGTGTTAAAATTGGAATTACTGTGTATAAAAAGATATATTTTTGAAAAAGATAAGGATTAATAATACAGCAACAATACCTCTACTTCCACTGACTCTATGTACGTCTCCCTCTCTGCTTCTCTGCACTCATCTACCTCGTGCTTGATTCTTTTAATAGCCTGGACAAGCTTTTCCTGTAACACACACAAACACAGACACACACACACACACACACACACACACACACACAGGAGACAGAAAATTGAAGAAAAAATACATATGGAAAAGAAATGTTACTGATTTAATATCTTACAAACTGAATTTCTTTGCCTATGAATTATGAACTTTCAAATAAATTCAGTCACATTATGGGAGAAAATGTTATCTCATGGCAGCTGTCTAAGTATAGCAGCAGGTGAAATCATGAAGCTTACCTTGTAATCACAGAGAAGCCTTTTATTGCACTTGTTGTTGGTGTCTTTGGTGTGGTTTCGGTACATTGCAGTTCTGCAAATTGGACAAAACAGAAATCAGGAAGACTCTCGCAGTAAAGTGGAATAAAAGTGATGGAGGGAGTAAGAGCGAGGGACAAATTGGAGGACATGAAAACACAACAATACAGAGAGCGAGAGAGAGGGAGAAAGGGGAAACACACATGCCAGCACAATGAAAACAACAAGGACATACATCCAAGCAGAAAATGAACAAGAGAAAACGTATTGACAAGCACAGATCAGTATCCACAGCCGGACTTGAGAAAGAGGAGGAGTGGAAGGGAGGCAGAAGACTACGGCTGCCAGGAGGGCTTGCTGGCTGACTGGTTGGCTGGCAGCAGCGATTTATGGCAGCAGACACACAAGAGTCTATTTCTGTCTGCCCGTGTCTTTGGAAACAAAGCAGAATCTGGCGGTGGAGAGAGGCAGCCAGTCAGTCAGATATTGTGTTTCATTTCGGCAGTTGTTTTGCCTGGAAGGGAGATGATGCGTGTTTATTTTTGCTAGGTGGCTCTCTAATGTCTGGGGGTGTGAGAGGATCCAGTGTTTGCTTTGGTAGTTGCATTAAAGGATGCTGTTTAGCTATCTGCACAGATAGCTCAGGGGGTGGGGGGGTACATATCTGCATGCCACTGCCCAGCTACAAGCCTCTTCTCTTTTAAACCAAAAATCTGCCTTGAGTCTGTCCACTTATCTAAACTTTTTATATCGCTGCCTCTTTCTTTGTCTCTGCATGTCTACCCCCACACACAGGGGGTTACGGCTATGGGTACGGGTGCACTGAAGCAGCATTACTCATCTATAATTCATGGTGCTGGGTCCTGGCAAGTGACTGTGCTGAGCTGAGGTTGAGCTGCAAACTCAGTGCACTACAGTATGCGGCAGGTGGGGGGGACACTGACAGAATGATTCATTAAAATACAAAGGCCTGCGGTATGAAGTGCAGCCATTCCTGACTGAGAATCAAAGCAGCTGTAAATCAGTGTTGGCTATTGATTTTTAAACTTAAAGAATTGTCTTTTAGTTGTTTAATTTTGATGTAATTCTTAATTCATATTAGAAATAGGATTCAAAAGCCTTTTAATAATCCCATGTTCACAGCATGTGAATTCAACTTTTTATATTGACGTACAGAAATATTACAGTATTACTGCTAGATTACATCACTGAACAAAATATACAGAAAAGGTAACACATATGATTGTCAGTCATAAAGACTGTTAATATTAAATTATACCAAAAAGAACACCAGATCATGAAAAGGTATTGTGATGTTTGGCTTTTTTTAAATTGTATTTATTCTATCTGTATTCATATATGTATATATATATAAACAGGTCCTGCTTGATTACAGTAGTGCAGTCTATGGGTCAGCCTCAAAAGCTCAATAAGATACAAGCACAAGCTCTAAGATGGTGTTGTGGAGCAGTAAAATCGACCCCGATCCCAGACCTACAAGTCCTTGCAAGAGCGATGCCACTAGATATTAGAAAGAAGAAGTTAATAACCAGCTACTGACCTGAAAGGAAATGAAGATTACCGTGGTAAAGTGGTATTGCAGGAGTGCTGGGAACAAGGTAGAGGACAAAGAACAAGCTTGGAAAAGATATGCAGAGGACTTGGGGGTTATTAATATTAATCTGAGCCAAAGAGTAGGCTAGTTATTCCAGAGAATACATTGGGTAGAGGAAACGCTTTAATCTGCTCTTATTCTGTTTCAGTTCTCAAGGGCCTGAGTTCCTTTTATTCCAGCTGTCAAGATATTCCAGTCATTCCAGACTTATTCAACAAGGAATGTCAATTCTGTTTATGTGGGTGCCTCCTGCACATGTAGGTCTGAACTTCTGAAGAATGGTGTTTAAAGCAGTAGACGAGTAGCAAGAACAGTGGAACACTGAAATAAAGGGGAGGTTTCTGTAGCCTAGAGTTGAAATAATAAGGTCCATTCAACATTAAGAAACATAGGTAGGTCAAGAATAGAAGAGGCCACTTTTAACAGAATCGGACTCGTTCATTTCAATTTCAGTGGCACACTTAGATAATAGGAAAGCATCCAACTGGTTTATGTGAGCATTGTCAGGTTGAGGAGTCTGTTGTGCATGTAATCATGGATTGTAATAAGTAGGAACCAGAAAAGGCAAAATATCCAAGATCTCAGGAAGGCTGGAATTCATCATTAATGAACATGTCAAGTGGATCAAGAGGAATTATTTTCTCTGATTTTATCAGACAAACAGGGTTAATGGGTGGGATGTAACTTCTGGTCCAAGCAGAAGGTGGCGTTAATGCACCTAATACGCTATTTTCCAACGGTTGTTAAGACCCAAAGAAGAAGAAGAAGATCCCGCCCATCGCGACGCATGAGAACGACGTCATGAAAGTAAACAAGAGCATGTCGCACAGACAGACCCAAACAAGAGGTAACGGTGGCTTTACAGGGATAAAAATAGCCGTGCAGTTAATTGAAATCAGGCTTGCATATTTGAAATATATCTTGGTGTATATTTTCAGAGGCCCATGAGACCAGCAGCTCTGTGCCTTTAGTGAGCTAGCCATATGAGCTAACGTTTCCAACTAGCAGTAACGTTGCCTTATTCAGTTTATCATATAACGTTACCGTAGTAACGGGACGTCAACAGTCAGTGCGTGTTACTAATATGACCTCTCTTTCTATATAACTACCGTTATATACGCTAACTAGAACTGTTTCTGTTGCATGTGCATGCTGTGTTTCAGAAATGAACGGTCAGGCGGACGTCGAAGTTGACTACAAGCGGAAATACAAAAATCTCAAACGAAAATTAAAATTTCTTGTCTATGTGAGTAATGTCATTCAGTCATTTTGAATGCGATTCGGTCAGTCGTGAGCAAACCTGTTTGGGCATTTTACATACACATGTGTCTCCGTATCTGCACTGATGTGTTTGGTTTCCCTTTTCCAGGAACAGGAATGCTTTCAGGAGGAGCTGAGGCGAGCACAGAGAAAACTTCTCAAAGTTTCCAGGGACAAGAGGTGAGAATACATCGTGTGTAACGTTACACGAAAATGTGTGCGTGTTAAAGAATATGGTGTGTGTGCAGTAAATAACGATGTCACGTTAATTCACTTGTTTTTCTAGCTTCCTTCTGGACAGATTGCTACAGTATGAGAGGGTAGATGAAGACTCCTCAGGTAGATATTAAAACTTATCCTAAGTGTTTACCACCATGCCGTGCTTTCATTTCTATCATAAGAGCTATAACCAAGTGGCTATACTGTTGGTTCAGGTTTTCTTGTCCGAATTTCCAGATTCAGATGCCACAGTTTCTTCAGAAAACAGTGAAGGAGAAGGGCCCCGGGAGAGAGAACGAGATGGAGCAAAGAAGTAAGTTGGGAATTTTAACTTAGAATTCAGAAATTCGATCCACTGGCTCACGGTAACCCCTTGAGCAGGTCATCACGTTGCCTTTCCCCACCCACTGTTGCACTTGTGGGATGCTAGAAATGTGTAGAACCTTTCACAGGCTGCTGGTACTGTGAATAGTGACATGAATATGAACATGCAATATATGTATTGATAAATTAGACTCATCTTTTTGGTCATTGAGACCATTTTTAAAGAAAAAAACAGCTGGTAGTAAACATAATCGTAGTACAGGGGTCTGGTTGTAAATGGTTGAACGTCCTCTAAAAGCAAGCCATTATTTATTTGTATTTAAGTCTTGAATTGCTGTGTGGAAGGAAGGTACAATAGTCTCACCCAATGCATAATGAGTTATCTTCGCTAGACTTACTGCAGTGACTTAAGTCAATGCAAGTCATTTACAGATAATTATAAACCAATTAGTCCCCCTGTTTGATGTCAGTTGAATTTTCCCAGGGTCTCTTTTCTTCTTTTTTTTCTGACCATGACTGTCTGGGCGTCATCGTTTCCCAAAAGCTCTGTCTTCCTGGACCACACTTTAACGTGTAACCCATTTATCCACTCTAGAAAACATTTTGGTTTTTGGTTTTAGAAAAATGCTGGATTAGTGTAGACGGAAGGCCAAAACAGAGAGAAAATTATGCTTTTTAAATATATATTTTTAAGCTGGCTCGGTGTGGCTCCTATTGAACCAAATGGACCAATGTGGAAAAAACATTTTCCAAATTATTTTATAAATTACACACTGAGATTCTCTTAATTTCTCATTTACTCTTTTCAGGCGAAGAAGTAGTTCCGGGGCATGTATTCCTTCACCATCCTCCCCTCATCTCTCCCTGCTGTCCCGTCCTGGTGTAAATCCCCTACAGTCATCAGGCTCTGGACCCTACCTCAACACTGTGAGTTTCCATCTCCCTTTCTTATTTCTGTCTTAGTGCGGCCAGCAACAGTAACACTGTCATCTCGTCATCAGCAAACATAATCCCTGTTTTTATTTGGCATTATTTATATAATTTCATTCTTTTGTCACTTTATTCATAAGTCTATTTTTATCTCTTCCTTTATTTTTTGTTTGATGCTTATAATGTCCTTGCATTATTCATTGTTCTGTGTATGTTTTTTGTGTTGTTCTGTGTGTCTGTCTTGTAAATTGCCTGTGTGCATGTGTGATCGTGTGGTCATTTGGCAATCTGGGGTCTGCGTGTGTGTTGGGCAGATGCCCTTCCCACCAGAGTATTTGGCTCCCCCAGCTGAGCGAATGAAGAAAGAGAGAAAAACAAAGATGCCTAAAAACAAGAAAGAGACTACAGGAAAGGTGAGAGAGGAAAAGGGAAAATAAGATGCTCAGAGATAATAATAATAATAATAATGCTTACTTCTCACATCCTGTATACGAATGTGTCATTTATATTAAATGGCACAGGCAATTTCCACTAGGTTATTTTTGGATCACAGTATATATGCACAAGTACAAAGAAGTAATATGTGTCTACTTGTATGTTCCCCTTAGAGAGTCCAAAAACTTTCTGTATTGGGAAATTTTACTTTGTTCCACAGTATTGCCAACAGGTTTATATAAACAGTTTCTGATCAGTCTTTTTCCGATCTTTACTCAATATCACCTGTAATAATGACATTTCAGGACACTGATGTTGTAGAAAATTCAGTCCCCTTAGGCCTTTTATGTTTGGCACTATACTGAAATGACCTTCTGGTCAGTGTGTCTGTAAGTTCACATACATGCTGCATGCTTTGACCTGATTTACTACAGATGATGTACATCTGTGATGCAGCCATCCATCCATGCCCCTCATGCCTCCATCATATCTCCATCCCTCTGTCATTCCTTTAATTTTGTTGCTTTATTTTGAATTTCTCTCAGGTTGTTGCCCCAATGGCAGCTAATTACCCATCAGCCCCCGCAGCCCCTCCGGCAGCCAGTGGCCCCTTCAGCTGGGTTCCCAGACAGATGCTTAGTGGAGATGCAGCTGAGGAGGAGGGAGAGAGCGATGGAGACAGCGACAGAGGAGATGAAGACAGAGGGGAGGGAGATGAGGCTGAACTAGTCATTGACATCCCTAATGAGTGAGCCTGAGTTTGTGTTTGGATGTATTTATAAGCAAGGGGTGGAGGGGTAGCACACCTATGTGTGTGAGAGCAAAGGACACAATGTGACAGAATGTATTTTGTGTATTCAATCGCCCATTCCACGTATTCAAAAGGGAGCCAAGCTCCACCCTGTGGACTTTTTCTTAATTACAGTATCACTGTCAAAAATATCTCCCAGATAAATGTGGTTTTCCAATATTATGTTGAGAATTAAATCTGTGTGATATTTGCATACTTTGCTTTTTACAGTTTCAACCTGCCTGCTGATTATTTTTTGTCTAAACAGTCTAGCAATATACAAACTGTGACTACAACTAGAGGTGTCCTGCACAGAAAGTATTTTTGTTAGTTCTTGTCTAACCACATTCTCAGACTTGGTATTGTTTAAATACTGTAGTCCATTAAAGCTGTTTTAGTATGATATAGATGTTTCAATGTCAAGTCTTCTTTGTTTGTTACCGGCAGTTTTTTATACACCTGGCATTTGTACTATGTTAAACTGTCAAAAATCAAAGCTACTTCAAGTTAATCGAGATATATTATTTTTGCACCTATCAAACTGTGTGTGTCAGAGAATAAAATGTAAATTGTTATCATTTCAGATCACTAAAGGTTTTTGTGTAAAGATAAATTGTGTGTTAGATTTCATTCACAGATTCTGCTGACAACATGCTACAGGGGCCATTTTATCTAAAACAGTAGGTTAGGGCTGTTATGTGTTTGTCTAAAAATGATTCTCATTGCAAAATTTTAGATGTTTTAAAAGCAGTGAAAGTGTTAAACACACCTTATAGTATGACTTGATGTCCCACCCAAAACATCACACCCTAAAACTGTCATTCCAGAGCTATAGTCAGTCACTGAGGTGTGCTATTGTCTGTGTGAATGCTTATTGTATGCAGGACTTGTGTACTGACAACATTCACTACACCAAAGCTACGAATAAGGAAAGCTCATGTAAACTTAGTTCATGTTGGTTATTGCACTTTTTTTTTCTTTGCTTGACCTCCCTGCAAAGGAATCCTGATACCACTGTTGACAGGAGCCCAGGGGTACATTTGGCTCATGTTGACCATAACTCTGAAGCAACATGAAAACAGCCTGGCAGGATTACACCTCTTCGAGATGTCAAAAAGAGAGCTAAATATTTTCCATGTCCAGGCTACACAGGCACAGGACTAGCTTATTAGATTACATGTGAATTGCTGTTTTTGGTACATAACGATTTTGTAAGGCACAGTCAGTGCCAACATCATGTCTCAACAGGCATGTTTCTAATATTAAGGAAAGCAAGGTGCAGTCTGCAAGACATGAAAAGGGGGGGGTGTTTTGTCTGGGAAGTTAGATTTCAGGAATCGGTGCTCTCTGGGTGAGACAATGACCCGTGACTTTGACACTGTCAGGATTAAGCTTTAATGAGGATTTCATGAACTTATGTTAAATTTAGAGCTCAGTTGCTTACATTTTACCTGGCGTTTCAAGTGAGAAGACCTGCTTGATATGGAAGTATTTCAAAGCAGCTGCTTGACTTCAAACAGATTCAGCACTTTCAGGAATGTGCTTTTCCAAGAATGGGCAACAAAACTGAGTCAATCAAGGGACTAACCTAGTACACCGACCATTGTTTGGGAATGCAAACTTACAGGTAATTGTCAGCTTTTAATGGGTGTGGGCTTGGCTTGTGTACCTAACTGCAATGGGAGTTAAAGGTGTAACCATAGAAAGTATAAGGGAGGGAGGGAGGGGTGAGGTGGAAGTAGAGCCAGAGGGAGAGTCAAAGTGGGTGGAACTGACAGAGGGGGCGACGTTGTCAGGGAAAGGGAAATGAAGGAGTAAGCAAGTTTGTGACTGCAACACAGATTCACTCTCTCTCAGAGTACAGCTGACATTAAAAGAGGACAGACATGGTTGGAGACAAACTGGAGGCAAGAACAAGGAGCGATTGAGAAAAACAACAAGCCATCAGCAGGAGATAAACCTGCAGAGAGAACAACGAGCGAGTAAGAAAAACAACAAGCCATCAGCAGCCTTGGCCACCTTATCTTTTCCATCTATATACGGAAACCATTGGATAATTTATAAGCCTCTCCCTCTCGCTCTGTGTGAGTCTGTGTGTGAGAGGGGGGGGGATTCGCTGAGCTCACCACCACCATGCTGTGTCCTGCTGCTGTCAGTGCAGCTGCTGCGGCTGTCTGGCTGTTGGCAGTGCTGGGCCCAGGCCTGTCTCTTCCAGCTGAGGACAACTCAGAGCCAGGCTTCAGCCTCTGCAGCCAGTGCTTCTACAGACAGACGCCTCCTCAGGGGGCGTCTGAAGGGCGACCACTCTGCCACAGATTGCCTGGGGGTCAGGCGTTTGCCACTCTGTCCAAACCGACCTGTGACACAGCTGTCTACTTCGCCTTCCATCTCAGCCAGAGAGAGGGAGAGGAGGGGGACGAGCTTGAGGTAAGGACGCATCTATCATGCTATTTAAAGCAGCACTACCGGATTTTGAATGATGGGATTTGAAAAATGAACTACAGTATAAAATCACAGATTGGTGTTGCAGAATGCAAGCACTAAATCAGTGGTTAATGTAACTAAGCAGATTTACTCAAGTACTGTACTCAAGTACAGTCAGTTTTGAGTACATGATTATTTCCATTCTGCGTTATTTTATACTTCTACTCCAATAGATTTTAGAGTGAAATATTGTACTTTTTAGATTTTATATTAAAAAAAATATGATAAGCTAATAAAATCAACTGGATTTAAATAAATAAAACCAGTGATTCCCAACCTTTTTAGGATTGTGACCTCTTACAAAAAGCAGTTGGTGCCTATGATGTCTATGAGTTGTTAGCAGTTCTAACGAGACATTTCCCCTCTAAACTTTATTTAATTTAAATAACTGTTTGAGGCCTACAGAGATAAAAGTACCCAATATTTCATAAAGAGCATAGATTATTTTAAAAGCCCTAAAAATAAATAGACATTTGTGTACCAAACTTTGTATTTTTCTTCACTTGTACCTCATTAATTATCTGACTTATCATGTGACTAGTCCAGTGATTTCCAACCCTTAGTTTGACTGTTGGCATACAATAACAGTAAAACAGGAACAATACATTTTTCACTTGAAAATGATCAATTAAATAAAATGTGTTGATTCACATTTGAAAATACTAGCTGATATATCTGTAACATTATAATACAGTGGGTTATAACTAGTGTACACCTGCATAGATTCTAATGCACTCATACTTTAACACTTGGTTTTGATGATTTTTTTTCTGCCAGACAGAGGAAGAAGAAGACAACAACATTAAAGTAGCAGTACCAGCCCTTCTCATAGGAGGCGGGGATCCATCTCATTCTGTCTCGCCCACAGACTCCCCGCTTCAACACTGGGACTCAACAGTCACAACACTGGTCCAGTCAAGCATCACTCCCCAGTGCATCACTTTAGGGGGTGATCTCTACATCCTGACCGGGGCGGGAGGTCTCGGGGCTGCTGAGGATGGAGACGAAAAGTGTCAGACGAAGCCGTTGTGGTCTGCTCTGTGCTGCGCTGTCCCAGAAGGGAAGAGTGGCTTCAGTGTGGGGTTAATCAGAGAGACAGGGGAAGGGGTGAGGCAAGTGAGTGTGAAGGAGCTGGAAGACATGCTTGGGGTGACTGAGCTGTTCTCAGAAGGCTGTGGAGGAGCAGATGGGGAGACTGTTAGAATCAGAGCGGGTCTTCACAGTGAGGGGCTCCCTGGAAATGAGGACATTAAGGAAAGCGGAGAGCCATTGATCGCTCGGGAACAGGCAGCTGGTGTTGATGCTCAGCCAGAGGAAGCTGATGTTGCTGACATCACACAGGAAACGTCTAAAGATGCAGCAACTTCAGAGAGCAGCGGTGAAGAGCAGCGTGATGTGACGCATTTAAGAGCTGTCAGATCAGACTCTCCTGAGTCCTCAGCTGACTATGAAACTGAGGATGAACAAGAGTCAGACTCAAATTCCAGCAGCACTCTGGTCTACGTCCTTTCGACCACCGTGTCCATCCTTACAGCTCCGCTGCGGCCTGTGTTCTCCACAATCACCCACTTACCTGGACAGGTGATACAAGTGACTGAATCGTTTAGACACAGTTTTATTTTATTTAATCTTAAAGGGGTACACCAGCAATTTAGAATTACACTTCTGTAAGGCTCACAAGGGTCTCATCTGTCTCTTGTGAGGAACTCACAGAAATAAATTAATGGTCAAAATCAATGCAGCAGAAGCTGAGATGTCCTGACTTTTACCCTCTATTATGCATCTTACACTTCCCATAATGCAACTGCATAGAGCCTGCCACGCCCCAGTTTGTAACACAGGCCTTCTGTTACACAGTTAAGACTGCAAACCCAAGCCGAGATGACCCTGATGACATCGTCATGGTTATTTTATAGACATTATACAACTGCTTAGTACAGTAGTAGAACTCCTCATGATGAGTAAATTGAACGTCATTGGGGGAGTTTGACCAATTTACAATAATTTGACCAATCACAGGCCAAATTCTTGATAGTTACAAGTGCTTTAGAAAGTTCAAGAAATAAAGCCTTGAGACATTAGTTTAGTGTAGTCAGTTTGTAGAGAAACATTTGCATTTTAGCATGTTAAGAATAATTTGATACATTTCCTTATTCCAGTTTGCTCCTCCCAGAGACTGGAATGAGGTGTGGCCACTAGGAGGTGTCAACCCATTACATTCCCTCAGGCCATTCTATCATTTCATTATTCACACCTTTCCATCTCACTTAAAAAGTAACCTTTTTGTCTTATCTTTACTCAGGTGACATACGTTCTTCAGGAAGACCTTGGAGTTCTGTCTGCCCTGCCTGAAGACATCTTCTCCCTGCTCCACCTCTTGACCTCTGACCTCTTGTTCTGGATGGGCTCCGCTGCCGAAATACTACTGGGTATTGGGGAAACCTGCTTCTTTGGCGCCTACTACTGCACCTCCTGCATGCTGGGGGCCCTGCTGAACAGCTGCCACACTGGGGTGACTGGCATGGGGACCCTGGCTGGAGACACAGTGGGGATATTTGGTGATGCGTTGGATAATGGTTGGTGGGTGACCAAGTTCTTTGGAGGGCGGCTGTGGGAGCAGAGCGAGGCGTATGTAGTAACAGTGATGTCAGAGATGGGGGGTCAGGCGAAAGCTGTAGGTGGTGGGTTGGGGAGGCTGGTGTATAGAAGTAGAAATGGGGTGGGTAATGTGTTCAGGCTGGGGGGGTGTTTAATAACAGGGATGGTGGATATGGTTATTGGTGCGGTGAGAGGGGGTTTTGAGCAGGAGTCAAAGTGAAAAATGAAGGAAAAGTCCACACACCACTTGATGCCATTAGTAACAGACCTTTCCAAATGTTTTCTCCAGTTCTTGTTTGTAAATTTCTTTAGCACATAAGAGTGTGAAAAGGGGGGGAACTGTTTCAATTTGATGTCATTTCATATGCCTTAGTTGTTACAGAAAGATTGTAATTCACAAAATCAAATGTTGTGACTTACAAATGGTCGTGTACTGTAGGTCTTACACTTCACTGTGGCTGGCTGTCCAAATAATCTGCTGTATTTGAGAGCTGGGATATAGTGACCCAACTGTGATTTAAGAAACACTGTGCACAAGGCTTTCGGATGTAATTATTCAAAACAATTCTTGTATGATAATTGTTGTGATAAATGATTGCTTACATGTACATTTGAATAAAAGAGAATGCTGGCTTATTGTACTGTTTCTGTGTAATGGAAATGAACAACATTTGTTCTGTCCTTATCTGTAAATGCTCATGGTAACACACAATAAAAACAAAACATTATTTAGATATTAATATTTTATTTATATTTGTGAAATCCAAACCTTTCAAACCTAAAATACGAGTACAAAAAATGGGTAGAACATACTACTGTACATAAGAACAGTTTAGAGGTATTTGTACTTTATTTGAGTATTGCCATTTGATTCTACTTTCTATTTATCCTCCACTACACTTCAGAGGGAAATATTGTACTTTATACTCCACTGAATTAACTGACAGATATAGTAGTAGTTACTTTGCAGATAAAACATATGAGATGTTTATGAATTATGCATTGTTATAGATTAAACTACCAAGCAACTATACTGTATAAAACGCTGTCAAAATCAGCTCCACCTCTACCAGAACATAACATAATAACAATAAGCCAGTAATATAATAAAGATATATGATATATATACTAATATAATAGTGTAACACTCTGAAAGAGTCTATTCTGCATAGTGAGTACTTTTACTGTTGATACCCTAACTGTATTTAGATGATAATATTTAGGTCTTGTACTTCAGTAAACCTTGAATGCAGGATTTTGTATTTCCACACTGTGATATTGCTACTTCTAAACAGAGATGGGGAAAAAACTAAACTACCACAGGTAAACTAAACTGAGACAATAACTAAATAAAGTACATTTACTCAAGTACTGCACCTAAGTACATTTTTGTGACACTTCATCTTTATTTGGGTATTTCCATTTTCTGATACTTTCAGATTATTCTCCACTCATTTTCAGTGTGAAATACTGTACTTGTTACTACACTATATGTATCTGAGAACTGTAGTTACTAGCTACTTTACAGATTAAGATTTTGTAAAGTCGTTAAAATTGGTCCCGTCTCCACCAGCCACAATATTAAAATGCTGCGTGTATGTTAACGCAATAGTAAAAATAATCCAACAATATAATATATATTATAACAAAACACTTTGAAATGAGCCATTCTGCATAATGGATACATGTGGGTACATTTTAATGATGATACTTCAGTACTTTTATTTAACTTTTATCATTTATATATTGCTTTTACTTTACTTTTTTAATGATCTGTATTCTTTTTCCACAAATGGTTGTTGTTGGGGATGGTATTGTTTTTATCATTATCAAAAAATAAAACATTTTATAGACTTCCGTTTTGTAGCGGAAGCGGCGGATCAAACCCGGAACACGTTGCTTGCTCTTGTTGTCGTTGCGTCAGACGGCAGAAGCGGAGGATTCATGTGGCTCTGCTGTGTGTGCTAACTTAGGCGGACGTCTCTTTCTGTTTCATTCAAAGGTAAGCATCCCTTCTTGCAGGCGTTTTAAATAACGAGCCACAGAGTTCTTAAACACCAACTTTAAAACGAGTTTTAAAACAGCGACTGCGTGCATAGCGTTGAGTAACGTTAACGTTACCCGTGTAGCTCAGCATGCATTTACACCAACTCGAGTTTCAGTTTGTCTGATCAGCTAAAGCTAACTAGCCTGTTTGGCAAGACTTTTCGTCAGCCCTTGACAGATGGCAGAGATCAGCGTTGTAGAAAGTGAAACAGATAGCTGACCAGCTAACATAGCCACTGTCTGACTCTTTGGTACAATGATGTAGGCCAGCATTAAATACTAAAACATGTTTTCTTAAATACGTTCAAACCAGTTTGTGTACAAAGCTTGCATTTGCTGTTAACCTTGCTGTGGATGAAACAAACATGACCGGCAAACACACCCACTCCCCCACTGTCAGGCAGATACAGTCTTTAATAGCATGCCAGACATACTTGTTTTGCCAAGCTACTTCCTGACAGCAAAAAGGAAAGAAAATATAACCAGTCAAAACCAGTTCGCAGTGTACATTGTTTCTGTGTCTCTACCAGAGATGGACACTCTCTACGTGTCCCCTCACCCTGATGACTTCAGGAGCCTTCTGGCTCTCATCGCTGCAGAGTTTTGTCCGTCCTCCCACTCGAGGACCCACACAGAGGACCCTCCTGCATCCCTGAACGCCCGCTCCAGACCGACCCTGGTGCTGGGCGCTGGGGAAGGTGACTCCGTCCTCAGTGGGGCCAGTGCGGTGGCCTGGTACCTGGCCACACAGGGGAAGAAGGCTGGTGCGGATCCAAAGCAGCAGAGCCAGGTGTGGCAGTGGCTCAGCTTTGCGGACAATGAGCTCACCCCGGTGTCCTGTGCTGTGGTCTTCCCACTGATGGGGGTGATGGGAGTGGATAAGAAGGTGAGAGGAGTATCCACAATACCATTGGACATGTGTGTGATTCTATTCTTGTGAGGGTTTATTCTCAAACGACTTGTGCATTCTCAACTCCAGCAGAGTTCCCGTGCGGAGTTGATGTGTGTTCTAAAGGTTCTCGATCAGGCACTGGAACCAAAAACCTTCTTGGTGGGCGAGAGCATCACCCTGGCTGATATGGCTGTAGCTGCAGCTGTTCTTCTACCTTTCAAATATGTACGTGCTTTGTGCAACACTTTCTTGTCTTACGGGTTTTTCCACTTAGTTGCTGATTGTCTCTCAGCATGTTATCATAGTCTGAATTTTCGTACTGAGAAATCTCAGCCACGGTTGCCACCTGTCAACATTTTACTGTGCCATAATATAAATGTACCAGTCAACTGTAGTCTGATTCTATATTTTGTTTTTAGGTGTTAGAGCCATCAGACAGGAAGGTATTGACCAATGTTACCAGGTGGTTCATGACCTGCATAAACCAGCCACAGTTCCTGAAGGTGTTAGGGAAGGTCACTCTTTGTGAGAAGATGGTGCCAGTCACACCGAAGACAAATGCCGCTGCAAATGCTAAAGCTGCTAATGCCAGTCCTGCTGTTGATTCTGCCGATGCCTCAGCCAATGGTCAGGAAGTCCTGTGCCAGAGTTCATGAATATTTCTCTTATGTTCAAACAGTATGCTGATTTTCTTTATGTTTCCTCCTTCAGGCCCACCAAAGACAGAAGCCCAGCTGAAGAAGGAAGCTAAGAAGAGAGAAAAACTGGAAAAGTTCCAGCAGAAGAAGGAAATGGAGGCAAAGAAAAAGACGCAGCCACCGACAGAGGTATGGGCACTTAACTTCTACAAATAGAACTTCTTGTAAGACATTGTTGCAGCTTTGAAAAGCATAAACATGGCCCATATCAACAACATAGCTTTTTGATTTTGTTTTGCGTAGGTTAAAGATGACTTGACATCACATCACATGTATTGTGCTCTGCTTTTTTCTCTTTTTAGAAGAAGGCCAAACCAGAAAAGAAGGAGTTGGGAGTGATCACATACAATGTCCCCACTGTCCCTGGGGAGAAAAAAGGTGACTGATCAGTGTGGGTGGGATTGTTTTCTCTCTTGTTAAAGAAGGAATGCTCGTGACATCACCCTTCGTGGGGAGTGTTTGGATGTGGTCCATATATAGGCTCAAAAGGTCAATTTCTGGACACATTTCAGTGTCCACAGACCGCTCGCTGTCACAGTTCTTTCGTAGCAGTCATAGCAGGTTTGTTTTGCCCTTAATGGTGGTGAGGGGGATCATATTATGTGACAAAGTGACATCATACACTCTATAATATTACGTTTTATCGCTATTAGCTTCAGGTCCATATGTCAACCCTTTCTCTATCTCTTCTGGTGTCAGATGTCATTAGACCGCTTCCTGACTCTTACAGTCCTCAGTATGTGGAGGCTGCCTGGTATCCATGGTGGGAGAAGCAGGGATTCTTCAAGCCTGAGTATGGGGTAAGGAAGGTCCTCCCCCTTATGCTATATTCACACAACAGAAAATGTCCTATTTTTTTGTATTGATCATTTTAGTCTGAAATAACATTCTCTGTCTCCCTCACTACTTTCTGCAGAGGAAGAGTATAAATGACCAGAACCCTCGTGGCATCTTCATGATGTGTATCCCTCCCCCCAATGTGACTGGGTCACTTCACCTGGGTCATGCCCTCACCAACGCCATTCAGGACTGTCTGACCAGATGGTAGCCACAATTAGCCTGAAATTCAAAGTCATATTTACACTGAGGCTTTTGATGCGATACAGGATTTCTGCCTGAATCTCATTTGTTTTTAATTGGTGTGCTTTCCTTTGTCCGTCCAGGCACAGGATGCGAGGTGAGACCACCTTGTGGAACCCGGGCTGTGATCATGCTGGTATCGCCACCCAGGTGGTGGTGGAAAAAAAGCTGATGAAAGAGAAGGGTATGAGTCGTCACGATCTGGGCAGGGAAAACTTCATCCAGGAAGTCTGGAAATGGAAGAACGAGTGAGTGAAGAAAATAGCAGAAGAAAGGAGGAGTTGTGAGAGATGTGAACTGGGATAAATACTGGAATAAAGACACAGTAATAACTTAGCCCCTTTTGGATTTTTTAGGAAGGGAGACCGCATCTACCACCAGCTGAAGAAGCTGGGCTCTTCTCTGGACTGGGACAGAGCCTGCTTCACTATGGACCCTGTGAGTTTTTGGAAATCCCTGAACTAATTTCAATAGAATCTCAAGATATAGTCCTCATTCTCATATCTAAACCTGTTTCTCTGTCCAGAAACTTTCCTATGCAGTCCAAGAGGCCTTTATCCGCATGCATGAGGAGGGAGTGATCTACAGAAGCAAGAGGCTGGTCAACTGGTCCTGCACACTAAACTCTGCCATCTCTGACATAGAGGCTAGTGTTTTGGTTAAATTATAAGAAATACGTCTTATTAGAGTGAAAAAGATCCATTTCCTGTAAAATCACCAAAGTCTCCTAGTGTCAGTCTACTTGTTTCTATTCTTATTATTTAACATTTTTCAGGGTTTTACTCTGAATCCATTGGTTGAGATTTAACCTAAAATTGTGTGTTAAACAACCTTTGACTGATAGTGTGTGTATATACATGTGTATTTATGTATGTGTGTGTATATGTATGTGCATATGTATATAGGTGTGTGTGTGTGTGTGTATATATATATATATATATATATATATATATATATATATAATAGTGCCAAATATATAATAACCACCTAAGCTCTAAGGTCGCTGGTTCAAGTCCAGCTGAAAAAGAATAAACTAGTAATAAAAACCATAAAAATAATCCTTAAAAAGGAGATGAAATTGTATTCAGATTGGAAGCATCATTTTGGTATTCATAGCAAATGATATCAAATGTTTTGTTAATCGTGCTATAAGGCTGTGATGGTGACAGATCCAAACACTTTTGCCAGTACCGGCCATGTGGCGCTTCCTTAATTGAATCTGCTGGTTGGTTTGCAGGTGGATAAGAAGGAGCTCAATGGCAGGACTCTGTTGCCTGTGCCTGGTTACAAAGAGAAAGTGGAGTTTGGAGTGTTAGTGTCTTTTGCATACAAGGTGGACGGATCAGGTACGTGAGCTCATAGAGAGCAGAATATTTTGAACACCTCGTGCCACTTCAGTTATACTGTTCTTTACATTTCTTTCTCCTTCTGTTCCTTAGACGAGGAAGTGATTGTAGCAACAACTCGTATTGAGACTATGCTGGGAGACAGTGCTGTAGCTGTCCACCCTGCTGACTCCAGATATCAGCATCTGAAGGGGAAAATGGTGCTGCACCCCTTCTGTGACCGCAAGATGCCAATTGTCTTCGATGACTTTGTGGACATGAGCTTTGGAACAGGTAGGCATGGTTACAGGAAGAGATCAATCTGTCTGTGGGTCTGCAGTGTGCTGAGAATAAGTAATCATAAGTCGTTAAGCCAGGCCACTTCCCTTATTACGGCCGTTCTCTTTTTTTCTTCTTTCTGCCTCTCCTGTCCCTCTGCACCATTTTCTGTTCAGGCGCTGTCAAAATCACCCCAGCCCATGACCATAATGACTACGAGGTTGGAGAGAGACACAATCTGGCCTTCATCAACATCTTGGATGAGAATGGCCTGCTCATTAACGTGCCTCCTCCCTTCCTGGTATAGTCTCTCATTATCGTCCTTCCCCCTGCAGTGTGTGCATTTCCATCGTGACACTAAAAGTCAGGTTTTCCAGAGTTTGCTTGATGTAGGAGTTTTATTTCTTAATTTTTCATTCTTAACTATTCCATTTCTCCCCCAGGGCATGAAGCGTTTTGAGGCCAGGAAGGCAGTGCTTCAGGCACTTAAGGACAGAGGCCAGTTTAAAGAGATCAAAGACAACCCTATGGTTGTCCCAGTCTGCAGGTAAACAGGTTCATATGTGTTTTTTGTGTTTTAGACGTTTTCATCCTATTCAGGATCATCCTTTAAGCCCCATTGTTTATCTACCCTATCAGTCGCTCCAAGGACATTGTGGAGCCGCTGCTGAAGCCGCAGTGGTATGTGAGCTGCACAGACATGGGCAAGCAGGCCGCCGACGCTGTCAGAGAGGGGCGGCTCAAAATCATCCCTGATCACCACCTCAAGACGTGGTTCAACTGGATGGACAACATCAGGTAACGATCTCTTTATTTTAAATGTGATCTATATTTATTGTTTATACTTCAAAATAGATCTGAGCATTTATGGCCAATTTCATTTATGGTAGACTGTTTTATCACTACTCTGATTTTGATACACACAGTATCTGCACTTTTGGCCTTAATCAGAATCAGAATCAGAAATACTTGATTAATCCCCGAGGGGAAACTCTTTGTAACAGCAGCTCACTATCACGTCAGTGCACACAAGAATGGAAGTACTAAGCAAAAAGCAATAATATAATACAGGTAACTACACAGTGGGTATAAGTATAAATTTAATATTTACACTAAAATCTTGATAGTACATTTAAGAATTCAGAATGAAATTTTGACATATAAGAAATATGCTAATATTCTTTTAAAGGATCTCAGAATAGAAGGGCTGCAACTAACAGTTATTTCTAGGTTATTCGATATATATTTTAGGCTATAAAATGTCAGAAAATAGTGAGAAATGCTCATCAAAATTCATCAGAACCCAATGTGATGTCTTCACAAGGCTTGTTTTGTCAGACCAACAGTCCAAAACCTACAAATATTTAATTTACTATCACATAAGACAAAGACAAATCAGAATTGAGAACTTGGAACCAGAGAATGTATGGCAGTTTTCCTCGAAGAATTTATAGAAATAATGAATGGATTATCAAAATAGTTACTAATAAATTTTCTGTCGATCAGTTAATTTATTAATTGGCACATTTTTTCAGCTGTAAAGATAGATTATTTTGAGCAATCAGGTGTGTAGTGAGTCCTGTTTCCGATCTGATCCATCCGTCTTCCTCTCAGGGACTGGTGTATCTCTCGGCAGCTGTGGTGGGGTCACCGTATTCCCGCTTACTTCATCACTGTCAACGATCCGTCCGTGAAACCAGGAGAGGTAAGATGATGTTTGTCACTATTGTCAAGGTCTGGGAGCTTTCAGATGAGAAAAGAAAAGCCATTTGCGTCGTTATTCTGCCTTTCTTTGCCTGTTTTCTTTTATTTATTTACCGTTTTAATTTCTCTCCAGGACATGGACGGTCATTACTGGGCGAGTGGGAGATCGGAGGAGGAGGCCAGAGAGAAGGCAGCAAAACGCTTCAATGTGTCCGTGGACAAAATTACCCTCAGACAGGGTAAGATTTAACAGTTTTTGATACAACAGTTTTTAATTTAGCAGTCTCATTACCACAATTATTGTAAAGGTTATCTAATCAGTTCCTGTTTTGCTACTACACAGATTCACCTAGTGTAATTCATTCTACTCCGTATTCATACAGGTGAGATAACTTTTGTTCCTGTTTCAGATGAGGATGTTCTGGACACTTGGTTCTCGTCTGGCATTTTCCCTTTCTCCATCTTCGGATGGCCTAATGAGGTAAAAGACTGAGGTCAACCACCTTTCTACAGACACAAAAGGAACTTTTTTTGCAGTAGATAGCAAAGATGTCCTCTGCAGTAGAAATAATGCTCTAAAACTGCAAATGATGTAATAAAGACGTATAAACGTAAAAGCGTATACAGTGGAAATGCTGCCACCCAAATTCCACACTTTAACTTATATATTAAACTGGCTCAAGCCCATTCACTGTGTTCTGTATAAAATATGACTTATAAACAGTGTTGTTTATGTATTTCCATCATAAAGGTTGCTATTTGCGGTTTTCTTTTTTGACAGATATTATGATTGCGGTATTCATGATTAGTGAATTAGTGATAATTTTTGCATCCCAGTTTTCATTTTCACTGAACAAACTTTTAAAATCATGATGTGAAATTTGTTGGGGTCTGTACCAAGCAAACGTGTTTTCTTCTGGAGAACAAGATTTGTAGGCCGGGGCATCTCTGCAGCACTACGGTGCTTTACTATAATGCTGTTTTGTCACACATTTTACCTTTTATCAAAAAATTGCACTTTTGGTATTGTGATTTCAATAATATTTCAATTAATTGTGCAGCCCTATTTTCTTTTAGACCCAGGACCTGAATGTGTTCTACCCTGGCACCTTGCTGGAGACGGGCCATGACATCTTGTTCTTCTGGGTTGCTCGTATGGTGATGATGGGCCTCAAACTGACGGGCAAGCTGCCATTCAAAGAGGTGAGACCAATCAAATCTGCCAAAACCACAAATAACACAACAGGATGTGACATTAGAGTTATTAGCAGGACATGATTAAGTAATGATGATGCTTTTTTACAGGTTTATCTGCACGCAGTGGTGAGGGACACCCACGGACGAAAGATGAGCAAATCTCTGGGCAACGTCATTGACCCTCTGGACGTCATTACGGGAATCTCCCTAGAGGTAAAGCCTAATCACGCTTTGATGCATGTTCAGATATACACACACACACACACACACGCAGTTTTCCCTCTCCCCCGTTTGGGTTGTCTTTTACATGGTTGCCACATGCTCACTGCGCCCCTGAGGCCCATATTCTTATGTAAGCTTTATTAAGCACCCTTTTCTGCTTCCAACGAGCTTTTATTGAGGCCATCAATCTCTTAACTAGCTGGGGGCGGAGGTGAAGTGCTCAGTCAGATGAAGAAGACCTGTCCTCTAGAGGGCACTGAAGGACTTTTAGTAAACTGCACTTTACCCTTATAGTTTTCCTTTTCAAGGTCCTTTTCTGCTTGCCCAATTAAAACATAAACAGAAAATAAATGTGTTACAAAAAACATGGAAGAGGGAGAAATGTTGAACACGTTGTTTTGTTTTTCAAATGGGGACGTCCCTCCTTATTCCCCATCCCCCTACCCTGCAGAGTCTGCATGGACAGTTGATGGACAGCAACTTGGATCCACTAGAGGTGGAGAAGGCAAAGCAGGGCCAGAAGTCAGACTACCCAAATGGCATCCCAGAATGTGGAACAGATGCTCTCCGGTTCGCCCTGTGTGCCTACACTAGCCAAGGTGAACTACTACTTTCTCTCTTATTGTGCCAATAATTGGCCCACAGCCTTGATCTCAACCTTGACTTAATAAAATATATCACAACACTGGGGAACCAATGGCATTACAAGCCTCTCAGTACATTGTCAATTGTTACAAAATCAATCTAATATATACTGAAATGATCTCTGTTTATCTCTCTATACTATACAATACTGAAATGATCCCCCTACCTGTGTGTCTCCCAGGTAGGGATATCAACCTGGATGTCAACCGCATCCTGGGTTACCGTCACTTCTGCAACAAACTTTGGAACGCTGTGAAGTTTGCCATGAAGACACTGGGAGACAACTTTGTACCATCAGAGAAAGCCCAGGTGAGACCAGGGGAAAAGATAAAGGACACAGAACATACACAAAGATTGCTCCATACTTATTTATATTCACCCAGTGACATACGTACCATATTTTAACCAAGTAAATGTTTAGTAAAACTGTTTTATTGTTACCATTAATTGTCTGGGGGTTTAGTTTGCCCAAATGCTGCCCTGCTTTGTATTCATAAACTTGTACACATTGACATTTGGGAGTTACCCAGTACAGGAGTCGTGTTAACTGAATCTGAACATGGCCTCTTTATACTTCATTCAATCCTCTCAGCTGTGCGGAGAGGAGAGTGTATCAGACAGGTGGATTCTGTCTAGACTGAGTGCTGCTGTTGGTCTCTGTGATGCTGGCTTCAAGGCCTACGACTTCCCAGCCATCACGACCGCCATCTACAACTTCTGGCTGTATGAGCTCTGTGATGTCTACCTGGTAAGGAACTTTGAGACCACTAATCAGCCCAGGTCGATTCATCTTAAACGGATTATGCGAGGGCATGTAAAATGTTAATGATTTTGCAGAAGACTGTGTGACTATAACAAATTCCACTTCTTTTTCCTCATCTCTTCCCTCGCACTCTTCTCCAGGAAAGTGTGAAACCAGTGTTCAGTAAAGCAGAGGAAGACGGCACCAGCCAGAGACAGGCCCTGGTGTGCAGACAAACCCTTTACACCTGTTTAGAAGTCGGTCTGCGTCTTCTGTCTCCCGTGATGCCCTTTGTCTCTGAGGAACTCTACCAGCGGTTGCCAAGACGACGACCTCAGAGTGATCCCCCCAGCATCAGTGTCACATCCTACCCTGACACCGACGAGGTGAGATAAGGAAAGGGTAAATGAGGGCTGTTTAAAAAACAAAACAAACAACTGACGTACAAATGCCTGCGCAGGTCAGAACAGAAGAAAAACATTTGTTTTTATTTTTTGTATAAAGTTACAGTTTCACACATTGTGAGAGGATGATCATTATTTATTTTAAACAATAGTCACTGAGGGTAATTTTTGTGTGATGCTCTCCTTCTGTCTTTGTGAGCCATACGTTTTTCTGTGATTTGCTGCAGTTCTGCTGGTACAGTGAGGAGGTTGACCGTGACATGGACTTCATAATGACTGTGGTCAAGACGATCCGTTCACTGAGGGCCGACTACAACCTGACCAAGACCAGAGCTGACTGTAAGACGACACACACAAACTAAATTATAAAAGTTACTCTTGGTTTAAAGGGTCAGTTCACCCCAAAATAAAAATACATATTTTTCCCTCTCATCTGTAGTACTATTTATCCATCTAGTTAGTTTTTTTCCTTTCTTGAATATAATGGGACTATATGGCACTCGGCTTGTGGTGCTCAAAGCGCCAAAAAAATAAATTTGACATTAACACGCTTTGAGCACCACAAGCCGGGTGCCATATAGTGCAATTATATTTAAAAGAAAAAAAAAAAGACATATCTCCAAAACTTGGCAACTCACACCAAAACAATCTAGATGGATAAACAGCACTACAGATAAGAGAAAAAATATGTTCTTTTGATTTTGCAGTGAACTGTCGCTGTAATGCCAATTATTCATCATCTCAATTAGAAAGGGAAATTCACTGAAACACTGTAGAATGCTCCTTGCCCTAATGAATATAACAGGTGTTTACTGAAGTACCATACTTAACAGTTCTGGGATACTTACATGATTGTTTCCATTTTATGCCACTTTATACCTTTTAGAATTTCAGATGCAAATATTGTACTTTTTACTTCTAAGTGTAATATTTGTTACTTTGATGCTAAAGATTTTACATACAAGAAATGAGCGTTTAAAATTATGCATTGTAATAGATTAAACTACAATACACTATAGTAGTTAAAATGGGCTCCCCCTCGGCCAGCTACAACATTAAAATGCTGCTTCAACATTAACAACAATCTAGTAACTTAACTTCTATAATAATAATAATGAGTACATACTTTTATTTTTGAGACTTTAGGTACATTTTGCCTAAACTTCTAATTTGCCCATTTTCTCTCCCAGGTTACCTCCAGTGCATAGACTCCGCGACCGTGTCCCTGGTGCAGAAGTACAGTCTGCAGATTCAAACCTTGTCTTATTCTCAGGCCGTTATTCCTCTGCCTGCCAACCAGCCTGTCCCAGAAGGCTGTGCTGTGGCTATCGCCTCTGACAGATGTACTGTCAACCTTATGCTCAAGGTGAGGGCGGGTAATCTGTTCCATTTAGTTTCTCCCATCCCTCTACCTCTTCTGATGTGTAATACATTAGTTCTGGTTTTGTTTTAGCTTCCTTAGACACAAGATGGAGTGATGTTTACCATGTACTACTTGTTCTTAAAATTGCAAATCAGTTATATTCAGTGGTTCTGTTTTGACAAGTTACATCACTACCTGAATAATCAAAGCGCATAACTACACCGCAACTACTTGTAATCGAAGCAGGTGAATATGCTAGGAGTACTATTTAAACTAGGTCTCCTTGTGAATTTTAGCTTAGTGTTTCCCCCGTTCCTCCTTTACTGGCCTGAAATAACAGGGTCTTAATTTACAACTCTCGTCCTTATCGTCACTTCACCTTTAATTCCCCCAGGGTCTCATTGATGTGGAGAAGGAAGTGGCTAAACTGATTGCAAAGAAAGGTGACTTGGAGAAACAGATGGAGAAAGTGAGAGAGAAGATAGCAAAGAGTGACTACAAGGAGAAGGTGCCACTGAAGGTGCAAGAGCAAGATGCTGAGAAGGTGGGAAAAAGAAATTGACTCACAGGGTTTCTTGGTGTGCAAGGCGTGTGAAATACTGGTAAATAATTACTTCCTTTTCTCCACAGCTACGGCAGAGCCAAACTGAACTTGAAAAAGTAAAAGAAGCCATGGACAACTTCAGGAAAATGATGTAACTCTTTAGCATTATGTAAATCAGGATTTATTTCCACTTTTTTCATGTCAATGTATTAATTTTCCGAAGTTGATTATAATATGGAGGGAATTCAATAAAGCTCTGACTGGGATTTGTCTTCACCAGTGTATTGTTCCGACGCAATCTATTAATCTAAGTCTTGTATATCTGCAATTTGTTTAACACTTGTATTAAGTAATGAACAAATTAAGTCGCTTCTGTCAAACATTGTATTCAGCATATTTAATAGAACATGTTAGAGCATCATTTTAGATACAGCTTTGTTCATAAAGAGTGTCCACAGAAAAGAAATAAACCTGAAAAGCTTTTTTGGCTGCATTTTTAAAGATTAAAATTCCTCTGACTTGACACCATTAAGATTATTTAAATTGTAGCAATGTGTTTCTACTTATAATTGCTTCTTTACAAATACAGCCAAAGAGGGAACAATGGAAGGAGTGAGAGATGGCTTGTGCATTCACATGAAATGCATCCTCTTTTCTTTTTTCTTTTTTTTAAAGAGACAAAACCTAAAAAGTTTGATAAACCACTAACCTCAAAAGAAAAAATGTACTACAGGTTTTTGGGTAGGGGTAGAGAGAGCGATGGTAGACCAGATCTTTCCAGATGCCACACCAGCAACACTATACATGACAACAAATGTCTTGGAAAGAATCTGGAACAAAATCACAGTAATATGTTCACACCATGCCAGGAACACACTCTGACCACAGGCCATCCAAATCTTCTGCTGCTCATTTTCTCTCATCCATCTTTTTTTTTTTTTTTTTTTTAAAGTCTCCAGGGTGAGTGGAACTCAGAGGCGGGGAGGGGAGTGCAGTGTGTCATTTCAAAGTTTCGCATGTACTTCCGCGCCTGAGAGAGAGAGAGAAAAGACAGCGGGGATGGAGGAGGGATGGAGAATGAGAGGTGTGGGAGGGCAATGAGCAAAAAGTGCAGAACCTGATTATATTAGCGTTGGTCTGTCTGGCTCAGTGCCACACAAATCTCTCCCATCTCTTAAGGGTTTACATGGGAGGTGAATAAAGCTTAATTCAGAAGCCATTACCAAGGGAGGAAAAGCATAGCATTAGCTGTAATTGATGGCACTCCTCTTGTTTGATGTTAAATGACTTCAATAAGCTGAGCGTGGTGAAATATATTACACCAGTCAACCTGAGAGCACAGGTGAGCTGGTTACTATGGCGACCAGAAAAGTGTTCCTCAGTGGTAATGATGTCTGAATAGCTGTGATGCGTTTCTTTTGGAGTGCGAGAGAAGGGGGAAGGTAAGCCAACCTTAAACAAGAAAATGCGGCTTATTGGAGAAAAGGAATTAGCCTATTTAACTTGACTTGAAGAGATGAAATAAAGACAACAGGTGGCTGCCCTTTAAACCAAGCAGGAGAAACAACTGTACATATTAAGATTGAGGGTATGGATAACAATAGATTTTCTCCTTACCAAGAAAAGAGCCAGCTGCCGCCTTCCCTCTAGAGTCATATCCTCACCTGGTAACATGAAGCGTGTGTGAGACCATGTAAGAGTACTGTGAGGTGATACATGAATGTATGAGTGTAGTACTATGTGCAATTGATTTGCGTAGTAAATGTGAAAGACCACAGGCTTACCAACACTCCATGGAAACAAAACATCTCTGTCTGCCTGATACGACTGCAGCACAGACACACACCAGTCATCATCCACCTCATAGCCACTGTACACAGACGCTGCAGAGCAAGAGTGAGTTGGCATTACACACAGCTGTTATAATACCAATACCTAAATACACATTTTTTAGTCCGTTTAATTCAAATTTTTCCAAAAAAACAAGGTTAAGCAGAGTTTAAAGGTCCAGTGTGTAACATTTAGAACGATCTATTGCCAGAAATGGACTATAATATTTCTAAGTATGTTTTCTAGAGCCCGACCGATTGATCGGTCAGCCGATATTATTGCTGGATATTGGCCTATTGCAGATATATCTGGATCGGCGATATATCATTTTGGAACATTAGGCAGCTAGCTTAAACTGCTTTGGTGGTGCATGCTGGGAAATGTGGGCTGTCACTATGGCTACAATACTCTCAGCACAGTGCAGCAGCACATTTAGTAGAGTGCTGTGTGTACAGCAGAGAAGACGTACTCAAAGACAAAGCGCTGTGTTAGTCTAACTAATACATTGTTGAATACATTGCAGTAAAGTTAATAAAACAATGAACCCATACTTGTCCCCTTTCAACATAACTCCAATAACTGTCCTTGACAACCGTCCCGTCGCTGAGGCTTATCGCAGCTGTTAGCTGTATTAGTGAGTTATCTAGCCAGCTATAGTTTGTCAGTAGCAGATTGAAAGGTTAGTGTCAGAGCATCTTTTCATCATTCTGCAGCTCAGCAGACGACGGTGCGGTGGTGCTTTGGGTCTGTTGAGTGTTGACTTCACGCTACGTTGTTACCTAGATGGTGAGATACAATGCTGGAAAGTGAATGAATAACGTCAGAAGCCTGTTTTTTCAACGTATATGTTGAACGTTTATAGCAGATCTCTTGACTCGGCAGCAGTGGACCATGAGTTAACGTTACCTTACATTAATATTGCTACAGATGACATGTTTTGATAAGTAAGAAAAAAACGTTTCTGATTGGAGTTCAATTCATTGAAAAAATGGTTAGAATCAGCACAAAACTGTAGCATGACTGTCACTTTGATGTGGTTTAGTAGAGAGCAGTGGTGGAATGTAACCAAGTACATTTAGTACTGTACTTCAGTATTCCCATGGCATTTTCTGCTACTTAAGCAATTGACTGATACTGAACAGTGTGGATGTTTATTTAGCTATTGATTTTATATTTATTTATTCTTCATTTTCTCAGCGTTCGTTTCTAGATTTGGTTGATGAAAATGTTAAATTATTTAACATGTAAATATTCTTTAATAAAAGTTATTTGTTTAAGAAAGCAGCCTTCTGAACAACATATGGGCCGCCTTATCCGTGAATGTTTGGTGATATCGGTCTCAAAAATCCTGTATCGGTCAGGCTCTAATGTTTTCATTAGTGTGTAATCACCTGCAAAATAAGAATCATTGAGTTTTCATTACTTTAGAGTAAGCCCTTTATATCTACATAGGGAGCGGGTTCCCTTTCACGGAGGTTGCTATGTTGCACTGCCATGTTTCTACAGTAGCCCTGAATGAACAAACCAAACACTGGCTCTAGATAGGGACGTTTGCGACTTTTCGCGGCCACCATAATTTCTCCTACACGCTTGGAAGGGGTAGGTGATGCTAACGGTATTCAAATAGTTGCAAACTGCAATTTCACCCCTAGATGCCACTATATCCTACACACTGGACCTTTAGAGGCAATTTGAAGCGTCCAACACCGTTAAATGGTGGCAGGAACAAATGGGCACTCTTACCTTCTTCTAAGTGATTGGAGGATCCCAGCCATTCTCTGACCACTCTAACCCCTTCATCAGTCATTATTTTTGGATACCTGGGCAGAAAAATGACATCACCTTTTATGTGTGTCACTCAACATGTCCAAATGCATTGAGCGTATCCAGCAATGACAATACTGAGATTAGATGTTAAAAGAATCAAGAGACCAACCTGAATTGTAGCAGTTTGAGCAGAAGGTCGTTGCCTCTGTTAGACATGACGTCCTCTGGACCCCTGTAATACAGTGACCAACTTAATATCGTAAAGTGACCAGGTCACTGACTAGGCAAGTGGATGCTTCCTCCTACCTCTGCATCAACTAGGGAGCCACTTAACCCTCACCATACTGACAATTACTGTGTTTTAAACAGTAGATACTTCAAGTGATGGGTAGTTATGTTAAAGGATTATACAACTGATGCAAGGTATATTGCTATAATTTCAGAATCCTTGAATACAGACAATACCATACTATTTGACATGCATATACTGTATTTATAGCACAATCACAATGTCACACTTCACTTACTGTATTATTGAATGACTTACTAATAACAAAATGTACTCTCATTTAAAAAGGTGGGCTATGCGATTCTAATCCCACACACGTCTTTTTCTCAAATTCAGTTAATACCTCCTCATGGTACGCAAGCTTTTTGTTCAGTGTGTGTGCTGAAAAAAACCCCTCAGATTTACAGATCTGTGTACAAACACCAAAGTGGCTCGGGCCCAACCACACAACACTATTCCAGCCATGATTTGTGTGTCCGGTAACATTAAATGACTTGCCCACGGACAGTCAGCTTACTTTCTAGTTTGCCGAGATATGCTGTTGTTGTGACATTCACTATAGTAGCAGCAGAGTTGGGAGTATCGCTGTCTGGAGCTGGTGTGCTGGCTCTGGGAAGCGTCTCGTCCTCGCTGGCTGTTAGCTTCCCATCAGCAACTGTAGGGACAGTTTCCTAACCCCCCAACCTAGCTAACAAGAGCTAGCTAATAACTTGTTGTGTCAGTGTTCGCTCTATGTAATGGTATTGGATTTCTCCAGAAACGCATACCCCACCTTTAACAATAAAACACCCAATAAAAAAAACTAAAAAAAAGATTCTATTGCATTTTATTTAAAAATATTCCTACTTTATCTAAATGGCAAAATGTTACTGATTACATACTAGTGGGTGTATCTAAATATTCCAACCAATAATACAATGAACAGTCTGCCTTTTGGTATTCACACAACAGAAAAATGTGTTTCTTTTTCCAAAACACAGCAGCAGTTGTGCCCCAGTGGTTGAAGGTTGTTTTTGTTTTCATTTTAGATGATCTCATTTGTGTCGGTCCAATCTCAGGTGCTAAAATGTTTTCTAATATCTAACATTTTTACTGAACCTTTGTTATGACCCCATTCAACATCCTATTTCAACCAAAATGTTTCTTGCTAACAGTCTCATGTGTAAACCCAATGGAAAGCATACTTGCTATACTATATATTGAGACATTTTAGGATGGACTGTGGCGACTTACATTGTGGTGATGATCTCATCTCTGGTTCTCCTGATCAGCAGTACTGGTCCCTGATATCTGGAGGAAGAGAAGGAGTTGTATTAATCATCAGCCACGTCACTGTGAATCATGCAACAACTAAAACACTTAGTTTCACTATTACATTCCAATGTGTTACGTAATATTCAATGATGCAGACATTGACTTTTATGACTAGTGTCACTAATAATAGACTGTCCCACTCACTTGAGAAGCTGTTCAGCATTGTTGAGGTTCATGTACTGCCTAACTGTGTGTTGTACCAACGGCCCTAAGAGAGAACAAAGACGTTTCACTTGGTAAACCAAAGCTACCTGCCTCAAACATTTAAAAGAGTTTATGACCTCTAACCACTAGGGACTCACTCCAGCTGTCGGGCATGACCTTCAGGGCCAGAGGTAGGAGGTCATCGAAGGAAGCATCCAACACTAATGACTGGATCTCTGGGTATGACATCACTGCCCAACTTGCTAGCAAAGGAAATGGAAAGATAGAGGGACAGAAAATGAAGAGTAAGGAAACACAGAAGCACGAAGGAAGGATAGGATTCACATTTATAGCATAAAAAAAGTGCCGATCATGTATCGTTCTTGTCTTTGTGTACCTGTGAATCCTCCTATGGACCAAGCATATATGACAATGTCGCTGAGCTGGAAGCCCAGTTTGTGTATCGCAAACTGGATCACTACATCCATGGCATTTGCCTCATTCTGGGGGAATGGCACTCCCTGGTAGAAAGATACAAGTAAAAAAGCAATATCCATGCATTATTAAACATAACAGTAACACTCAACCCACCTACGAAACCATCCCAGTCCAAAGAGGTAACAGATTTGCAATGTTTTATTCTACTCCACTGATAATATCGACCATGGGAGTGTACTTCTCTTACGCAATAGCGCCCAACTGAAACCAGAATTTCAACATGCCATTATTTTCCACTGCGCTGTTTGTTAGGACTATGTGACGCGCAGGCATTCACTGTAAACTCATGCTGGTTTAAGGATTAAATGCAGTACTAAATCTGACTACGCTGCTTACCGTACTGCCTCCAAAGCCAGGATGGTTCCAGCCCAGTACAGAGTATGCACCTGCAGTGCACATCAACACAAGTTTGAACTATAATTGAAATACACCCATTTCAGACTATGCTTATCCACAAAAAATGTAAATAGCCTTGTGGAGTAGAGGATTCCTCACCCTCCAGTGGAGTGTTCATGCAGCCCACCTCATAAAAGCCTGCGTTCCCCTCACAGCAGATGACCTGTGGCAGAATTCATACCATTCAAGAACCACCCATAATGTGACTGATGTGACACGAGTTTTGCTGGACCCTGGAACAAGCCCGAGGCACAAAAACAACAAGTAATTGCAGACATTTACCAGGGTCTGGCCAATCTGTCCCCCGTCTCTTCTTCGATCCACAAACATTGTGTCGATCTCATTACCATCGCATGCCACAAGCTTGTTCCTTTGGCCGTCAAACTGTGACAAAATGGAGGGACATTGACAGAGAATGAAGATTGGTATTTATTTAAGTGACCTTAAGTGACAGTTAGAGAGTGAGTGTGTTTGTTTTTTAACCTCTTCTATTAATCTAGCTTGGCCTTGCTGGAGCATGGGCCTCATGGCTTTCTGCAGTAAACCTACAGAGCCAGGGTACAGCATCCTCCTCCCAAACGAGTGGGCAATAAGAAAACTGGAGAGAAGGAAAACAGACAGATGACACTGTAGCAACATTGGACAAAAATATTTATATTTTGGAAAAACAAGACGGAATAGTAGTGACATAAGATGCAAACTTATTGTATGTCAGAATGTATCTATCACCTCACTGTAATAGTACTAACAAATCTGCAGTTTCGTCCTGCTGTCAGGCACAGCCTTCACTTTTGGATCGTGCAGCATAAACTGCATTTACCTGATGATGTGGCATGGCAGAGTGCGCACAGAGTTGAGGACACTGTCTGCTGCTCCTCGTAATCTGGGCTCTGGCTTCAAAAGAGAAACACCCGCCTTGGATAGTTTCCTGTCACACACAGAGTCAAAGGCTTACAATGAAACAGATAAGCCACAAAGTATTTTGACCTTCAATGGATGCATTTATCAAATGTACTTCACAGTGCATAAAATGCATGTATTTAAATGAACTGACCCTGGTGGGAGTAAAATTGCAGTGAACACATGACCCTTTTAAATGGCAATAAAATATAAGAGCAAAAACTTACGGACTGCTGACTTCTGTCCAGCTGAAATCCGGAGGCCAGCACGAGAAGTCAAAGTCATAGCACCTCACTTTTTTCTACATGGAAAGCACAAACAAAAAAGTTGTCCCTTGAATTGAACTTGAATAGTTCTGATGTATTAATATTGATACCTACAAACACATATTTGTAATTATTTTTGTGTCCCCCTTTTCCCCAAAACATTGGAGTCCTGATACCAATAGCAAATCCTGATGTTCAGTACTTCTCAAGTAGTTGCCATGACCTCACCTTGTTTGCTGGTGTGTGATTCTTCTTGGTTTCTTCAAGAATGGAGATGAACTGAAGATACTCTGAGTTTTTCCATCTCCCCCAGCCTTGGGGAGACAATGAAAGGGGGAAGAGAGGCAGGAAGAAAACAAAAACAGAGGGAGATATAAGTGAAGTGCACATGAGATACAAAAAAAACATTTTGCTACAAGGCCTCAAGGGTGCGTTTAGTATGCTTTGTGGGTATAGACCTTGTGAAACTGTCTCAATGTTAATTCAATCTTACTGGCATGCGGCATATACAAGATACATTGTGATATCTAAAGATGAATGAGTTGAATTAGTCATCGCCTGCCAGTCAGTTAAAATCTGTAGCCTCACCTCTAAGACAGGCCACTCCTAGAAGACACACCAGCACTGTACCCACATACTGACTCACTGGAACCAGCTTACTGCTGCAGATATAGCCTAAAAATACACAAAGCAACAGTGACACAGATATCCACATAGCCCCCTCTCTTTCTCTGCCAGACTTGAGCCTCATTAACGGGTACCAATATACAGAAAGATTCACAGTCTGACAACTACCCTACAACCATTATGCATAAATCAATACCAGAAGCTCAATTATACATTAAGAAGTTGCACACAACCTCAAGCAATTAATTCCTATTGATGCATAGTCTTGCTGGATGATTCAGCTGATTAACTTTATATTAATGCAGCTTGTAGGAGAATAGCAATTCCCAAGAACATGCCCCCAGTGGCAATTTTTCTTCCATAATAGAAGGAGGCATGTCATCCAGAAAAGAAAAAAAATACATATTTTGACACTGCCAACCTTCTGAGAAAGAATTCTACTGAAACATGTCAAGCTCACATTAAAGGATATAATGAAGACCATGAGAGGAAAAAATTGCTTCAGGGTGTTTTTATAAATTTACTATTCTCCCAAAGCTGGGAGTGTTTACATGGAAGAAGGACTGGGCGGTAAGGCTAACATCATTATCACGATATTAATAAAAATACAGTAAATATATCATAACATATATGCAAAATTACACAAAGCAATCGAACTGATGTTCAAAGCTCTTTACTGTGTTCCACTGTTGTACATGAAATGAAACAAAATTCTTTATACAATATATCAAACAAAAATTATTTAATTACACTTTGCTCAGAATCTCTTAGATTTAGAATTTTGCAGGGACATAACATGATAACGTCACGATTTTATTTAGCTGAAATTCAGTAAATGATCATATTGACTTCTCACCCAGCCCTTGTCAAGTCGGTCCCTCTTTGGAACACCAACTCATATGATTATATGTCACAACTAAGGCTACAATTAACCATTACTTTCATTTCCAATTTTCTTAATTAATTGGTCTATTAAACATCATAAAAATGGAAAAAAATTAAGTCTGTTAGTTTCCCAGAACCCCAGGGGACATCTTTAAATGTACAACCAACTGTCCAAAAACCAAAAGCGAGATACCCTAACCTTGGGAGAAGCTGGAAACAGAGAATGTTTGCAGGTATTCCTTGACAAGAGACTTATCAAAACTGTTACTGATTAATGCATTAGTTGATCGATTAATATCTGTTCATTTAGCTCTGGTCATAACTGCCGTGAACAGTTGAGAAGAGAGAAGCCTCCCTGTGTTTCCCACCAAACATAATTCATACAGCCTACCTTTCCTGTACAGATAGCAGAGGAGAAGAGGAGAGGTGTAGTAGGACAGGGACCACAGTGCTGAAGCCTGGAGCGAGAAAGCAACAAATCTTACTTGACAAAGCTTCTTAATTCTTCCCATACATCATCATCAATCATGCAACCATACTGACCCAACCGAGGATGCTGTCGGCGTGTTTCTCCAAACTCCTGGGTTGGTAGCTCCATCCCTGCTAAGAGTAAGAGAGGTCGTTGTTCACAGCATGAGCAGCGCTGCTAACGTCTGCCTCTCAGATAGCTAAAGTTAGCTAGCTAGCAGTTCTGAATGAAGCCATTTAAAGGTGACAGATAGCCCAACTACACACGGTGGTTACAGTGGCTCTGTTAAAGTTAACGTAACATGCTTGCTCTTCGTTTTCTGCTCAGCGTCTATCTTTTCTCTTGCCAAAGTTTCCCCTCACCTGCTTCCCGCTTAGCGTTAGCATAACCAGGTTAATGTCATTTAGGAAGTCAGTTTATGAAGCTAACGTGGTAACTGTGACGGCGAAGCAGAAATTAATGAGCGCCTGTCTTTCCATTCATTTACAAACTGCCACCACGCCTGAAATGTTACAGTGCAGAGACGCCAGGGTTTCAAGAAAAAAAAAAAACACCTGACACTTCCGGGACGCAGTCGGAGCTACATCAATGCTAAGAGATGATATACTGTTCCGGTTTCGCAGTCGGCTGTACTCAAACATATGCAAAACATTAAAGATATCCATACCCTCCTCCCCGCTCTGGCTTCAGGTCGAGACGGATCCGGTGACCGGTGAATTCTTTGCAAATGAGGCCCTAAAATACAGCGGAGCCACATCCAGCGGGCCATTCTTCCACTACAAGGACTACGGAAGCCTGCATGGACAACAAATCTCAAAAGCGAAAGCGCTTTGAAAGTTGTTGATAAAAATATACTGGAGACAAGCAACATTACAGACAGCAATGTTTATTTGGAAATGTCTATACTTAAATACAGATATTCATAGAAGTACAAGACAACTGGTAAAATACCAACATTCTTGAGAAAATAAAGCAAAGTGTCAAGGAAACCAGTGAAAAAGACAAATTCCACACATTTGGGACAAGGTTTAGAACCTTGTGTGAAAACATTTTCCCTTCTCCTCTATATGTAGTCCCCAAAACAAGACATTAAAGCAAATTAGTAATAAAGTACCTATAAAGAGCAATAGCTTAGAATGCAAAAAAACCTGAAGCATTGAAGTTTTTCTTCACATCCCAACTCTGACATTCAGTTGTTACTTTTGTTTATAAAGGCCTTCTGCTGCAGATGGAACTGAGCAGAAATGACAGCTGGATGAGGATGAGATGTGGGTAGGTGATCAGCTCTGACACTGTTCGTATCTGAAAACAGAGCACAAAGACAAACTCGCACTAAAATCTCCCGTCCCCCAGTCTCTTTTATTCTTCCTTAAACACAAACACAGACAGCCCACGCAACAACAACACACGGGCGAAGGAGCGCTGCCTGTCAGCGCATGGCGTGATATTATGCCACTGTGTCAAAGTGATGTTCAGGCCAGCATGATTTGTGAGTGTGAGAAGAATGTGAGGGGCAGATGAGTGACAGTGCAAAAACACACACACATAAACACACGCATACAGTTCAACATACAAAAGCTCACACAGGTGATGCAAGGCTTTTTGCTTACCGCTCCAGTTCCTTATAGACATCATCCTCTCCTCTTGGCTTCAAATCCTGGCATAAAGAAGAAAAGGGGGAAGGGAGGCAGGGAAATAGTGGGACAGTGAAGAGGATGATAAAGAGTGAGATCCATGTTACTGAGGCCAGATTTATGTCCCTCTGCTCCCTGTGTAATGAGATTGATTTGTTAATACCACTAATGTAAGGGTGACAGTTGATAGGCAATGGGTTTATCTGAAAGAGGGCTGACAGAAAGGAGGAGGACTGCAAGTGTGAGGGAAGACATATCTGCTGACAGCTTAGGGAGCGAAATAGATAGAGGGAGTGAGAGTCTGTATGCATTGGTGGATGTGTGTATCACAAGTCCTCACACACACATATGCACCACGTCTCTGTGTGTGTGCAGGGGACAACACAATAACTCACCATGTAGACTGAGCCCTGGGGAGGAGCCTGTTGGGAAGGGAGGAGAGCGGAGAAAACAGGTTTAATGAACAACAAGTGACAGAAAGGGAGGAACAGTGGAAATCAGTGGAAAAAAAAGAAACAGAGGGGGAAAGCAAAAAATAAAAAGTGTGAAACAGAGACAAGACAGAAAAGGGGAGGGGAGGGTGAAAGAGACAAAAAGAGAAACGGAAGAGTGCCAAATACCAGAGGGAAGGAGTGGGAGAGGGGAAGATGAGGGCAAAATGAGGAGGGAAATTCATCATATTCATCATATATATATATATATATATATATATATATATTTAGTTATTTAAAATGTCTGAATTCATCACCTGTCTGATATCCTCAGGATTCTCATAGATGTTCTCTGCTTCACCCGAGTGGACAGACAGAGACTGCTCAATACCTGAATAAAGACAGAGAGAGTTACCAATACTGCCTCACACACACACACACACACACACACACACACACACACACACACTCAGATGCACAGGGAGGGAGGAGGTGGGAGCAGATTCATTACAACAACCCCAGAGGATGTCACGGCCCACATCACTCAGTGGCAGCCGACAGGGGCCGAAGATGGACGGAACACTGAAAGCTGTCAAAAAAAAGAGAACGCCGGAAGACTCACCGCGATCAGAAATGTGTTTTTGTCTCCATAGCAACACACCGACAGCCGCAGCAACCAGGGGCACCAGGAGTAATAAAGCAGAGAGAGAAGGGAGCAGGGAGGGGGTGGTCACACTGACACTCTCTACAAAAGGAAAAAAGTGAGAGAGAAAAAAAAGCATGAACGTTTCCAAGAACACTGCTAATATAAAACTTGTAGAGCTATGTGTGTGTGTGGTTGAATGACATGAAGAGAAGTTATTCCTGTTTGTTCTCCAGTTTGCTCTTTTGTTCAAATCAAGAGAGGGCTTTTCTTTACGAGAACACTTCAAGCTATGGATTTAAAGACATGTTGCAGTTAAGATTTACTCAACATGTTACATGCATTTGCATCATGCTGCTGTCAACCCAGATAATGGGTGCAGCGGAAGAAGGCGAGGAAATCCAGGCTCTGTCAGACAGAGTGAATAGTCTGTATGACAGCTCAGTAGACATCGATCTGACAGACCCTCAGTCTGGACAGTAAACGCTGTCAATTTGAAACGTGAACAAGAAGAAGAAAAGCACCGGGATCTAAGAGACCAGATGCCTCAGCAAATGAAACTTCCATACAGAAGAGTTTGATCTAACATGTTTGCAAATCCTATGTATTCCCTATTCCATATCTCAATCTAAATATGCATGTAGTGTAAATAAAGTCAGGAGAGGCTTTACCATGCACACTCCCACACCACCATTAACATCTGATCCTAGCAACAAACTGCCTCTAGGCAAACTGACAAACAATGTAAATAGCAGTCTTTCAGCCAAACCCTGTCAATGCAGCATCAGAAAACAGGTGGATAGAAAGCGTAGGCATGATTATCACAAACATTACATAAGCACACCATTTGCTCACTGTAGCACCAGTCAAATTTTGTGGGAAGAGCTCACACATGTGATCAAACTTGTCAGATTCGTTCGCATAATGAGGATGACATCAGTCTTGAAAAACACAGCCATGGGGCGACAAGAGACGCAGGAGGGAGGTACGTGTTTCCACAGAGACTGCTGTAATTTGGTGTACCTGAACAAGTGTTCTGTCGCTGCCTGCTCACTGTTCATGGTGCACAAAGCAATCAGATCTGTCAGACATCTTTAGATTACAAAACATAGCCTTATTAACAAAATGTTACTGTAGTACTACCGAAACAGACTTTTTATGAAATCATCATCATTGATTAACAATTCATGTAATGTCTTTCTGTGGCATTGGAGGTTATCTGATGGACAGGAACCTAGCAAAAGTAAACTCCACTCAGACATCTCATCAACTTTCCACAAATTTTGTTTGCTAAAGGATTGGCCCTCGGGCTTCGCCTTAGCCCCAGTGTCACAGCTTTTAGCCGGCATCAAAATAATCAATCATTATGTGCTGTGTGAGGTGTAATTGATTGGTGAGTATGTGTAGAGGTTGCTAATGGAATATTGTGGTGAGTGCTGACCCCAAGACTGACCTGTACTGTTCTCCATGCCAGATTTAAAGCATGATTTATGGTAATTGAGTGCAGTGAAGTGTGGCATAAATGCTCCCAGGTTCGCACTACCACATCTCTTCTTTCTCTCTTTCCGTCCCTCTCTCCACCTGTCTCTCATCTTCCTCAATCTAGTCGTTTCCTTTCCTCTATTGGCACTTCCTCCCTAGCTCGTCTATTTCATCTCAAATGAGGTAGGAGGTGAATTATATCTGTGCAATTGTAGAGGAGGGTGGCTGATACGAGGCAGACCAAAGAACAGCTCGAATGCTTTGCAAATGACGGGCCAACTCAGGATACCAAATGATTGCAGAACATCCCTGACATTTGAAGTATATTATGTGCTGCAGAACACAATGATTGCTTCAATTTTGCATTCTCTGAACTGTGCCACAGGTGAAAGGAATTCTATTATGGAGTGGGTTTTTTTTTACTTCTACAACTGGCACTATACTTTTAGATTTGGATTAGATATCCCAAAATTATATATATAACTTGTTGTATTGGTTATTTGGTTATTTCCAGTGAACTAAAAAGTTGTTTCAGTTCTTTCTTGAAGCTAACCCTTTGCAAAATCCATCCATGCCAGAACAACTATTTAAAAACCATTAACTGTCAATGCTTATTGTCATACTATTCAAGAATTTTTTAGCTATCTTGCAGTGTTTGCGCAACCTGTCACTTTTCAACAGTACAGATGTAGGTCATCCAACACACATTATTTGAACTTTTCACTCTGCTCAGTCTAAATTCCTTATGACACACTGGACAAATGTAACACTTGTTACCTAAAATGCATATTTATTTAGAATTCAACCTCGCCAATCAGGCAAAATCTTGTTGCCTCTTTTCCTCTCCCTATCTTTATCACCCTATTTCTCTTTCCTCCATGTCCATTATTCCTATAGCGTACCATCAGTGTGCATCATGATGAGCTCTGGGTCCCTCAGCTCAAGTGATGTATCTTGGTACGGGGAGTAAGCTCATCTCTGCTAAGGGATCCATTCAACTGTCACATCCCCCTGTGCTCCCCCACAGCCACCAATACAATAAGCCTGAATAATTTAGGGTGTTTTTTATGGGAAGAGATGTCCTAAGGTCCTGTCTTCTAATATTCGCATATCAGCTGGGTAAGTGTGATGAGAAAAACGATAGCTTTTATGTTTTCTATTTTACAGAAGGAGACGTTAAGCAGAGTATTAGAACTATGGAGGAAGTCTTGACCTGTGACCTCTTTAACTACATTAGGAAAGCATAAAATATGGTATCTGTCGGTAGCTTTTTCCTCTGTAAACCAGAGGCCTTTTGGCAGATTAATTGACCTGAAGTTGGCTTGAATGCACAGTAGAATGCTTCACAGAGCACATATATCCGAGAATCATCCAAATTCATGGTTCATTATCTCCAGTGAGTTGACAGGAAATCTGCTAGGACTCCCGTGTTAGTAATATAATTTACTGTTGATAAAGAAAATCAGAAAATAGACCAGTCTTAGTAACCATGCCTTTCCTCCCACCTTTATAGGGCAGTGTGACAGCTTCGGTTGCCCAGACGGTCTGCCCATTTTTCAGCTGTAGGGTGCAGGTGTAGTTCCCGGCTGTGTCAGAGGTGATGGGTAAGGGCAGAATGGTGGTGATGCTGCCCGGGCCTTTGCTTAACAAGTGCAGCTGGCGACTCTTATTCTGGTATTTCCAATTGGCACTTAGGACCTGGGATCGCTCTGAGTACAAGCACCCCAACTCCAGCTTTGAGGACGAATGGCTGGTTTTAACTGTAGATGTGATGAATAGCAGTGAGGGGAGAGGAGCATGGGAGGATAAGGGAGGGAAAATGTTAAAGAGGTATGAAACAAATGAAAAGAAACCCAGTTAGTGAAAAAGACAGGCAGGAGGGAAGAGAAAGGAGAGAGACGGGGCGAGAAAGTGAGTTAAAGGGTAGTGTGTGAATATAGAAAAGGCCAAGGACAGAGAGAGAGTAATGGGGTATAGGGAAAGTGATATGAAAAACAAAGAACAATTCAAAGAGGGGTCAAAATAATATATATTCATTAAAGTGATTTGCAGCTAATGCATTGGTTGACTGTGACTGATGCTTAGTGTCTCATCAAACTGAAATGAGAATCCATCTGGGTGTAATCAAGCTCCGCAGACCCCCCCCACACACACACAAGAAAACACACACATTTCAGCCTTGATTAGTGTGATCAGTGTAGGCCACCTACAGCCTTGGTGGGAGGGCAGCAGGTATAATCATACATAATGATACTTATAATGAGGTGGGGTAAAAATATATGCGTCACATGATTGGTGCGCGGGTGGATGTGTATGTGTGTGTGAATGAAGGATGCAGATATGTGAAGCACGGTGACAGTGACAGTGACAGATCGGCTGGTCATGTCTGGGTAGCTTTGATGGATGCCACTGGGACTGTGATTAGTAAAGCCTTCCAAGGCCGCCATGACAGGACATTGTGTGTGTGTGTGTTGGGTTTTGTATGTGTGGGTGCAAATGTATTCTGCGTGTTGCTGCAAAGGGTAAAACCTCCCCAAGGCTCAGTCATAAAAATCAACAGGTGTTCTGCTCATTTTTTTCTATTTAAATATATGAATCAAGCTAATGTACCTATTCATGAGAAATATTTTAAATGTATTCATTTAATAATGTGACATTTTACCAATGGCTGTAGGAAATTCTCTTTACAGTGCATGATCTGTGAGAAGAATGCACTAGGAGCTGGTAAGAATTCAGTGTCTTGCTTAAGGATACATCATCAGAGCAAATGCTTCCAGGAAGGGTCTAATGAGTACAGCTTTTTTGCCACTGTGTTGTACACTGTTTAGATAAAAGCTGTAATACAATATGATTATTCGCCTTACCATAGTTGAGAAGATTGATTACTCTCGTGTGTGCACTAAGTGTGGAGCTGGAGCCAGAATACGATTGTCTTAGCTTAGTATAAAGACGGGAAGCAGCTTGCCTGGCTCTGTCCAATGCAAAACTAAAGCTCACTAGTCAACACGTTATGTCTCATTTGTTTAATCTATACACAAACAGAAATGTAAACACAACAGGTTTTAAGAGGCGTTTTGTGCTGTAACTACTTCTTGGTGAACAACAGGAGGGTACAGTGACTTCTCAGAGTCTCGTCACAGTGAGATTGCCCGGCAACCAGCAGAAATGCACAGAAGTGCTGGGTGGATAGGTAAACTGTTGGTCAAGAAAGTAGTTCCACCACGAAATTCCATGTAAAACCACAAATTGTCACATAATTGTGTACCAGTTAAACATACAAGACACAACCTGTTAATTAGCGACTTTTAGAGGTGCTGGTAGGTGTATTTTGAACTCTGGAGAGAGCCAGGCTAGCTGATTTCCCCTGCTTCTGCACTTTAAGCTGCCAGTATGCTTCCGACTATCCAAAAACCACACCCACTTCATGCCTTGAATGGCCTGCTGTGTGGATGTGAGAGAGGAAGACAAGAAGCAGGGTTTGAACGTTTCTCTTTAGCTCTCTTTTTTCATTCTATATCATGTATATATATAAATATATATTATAAAATAAACATAACAATAAATATTTTTTGGAAGAACGGTGTTCAATCCCTCCAATTCCTCAATGCTTTTGCCTCCAGCGGAGTTCGAAAGACTTTTTAGACTCTAAGGAGCATAAAAGCTGTTCTGCGGGCTCCTGATGGACCTTACTAAGACATTTTATGGTTTTTCCTTGAATTTGTCATCCATCATTTTATTCACCCCTTTCATCACAGGTGCTTTGCATAACAGCATCCACAAAATGTCATGTTATATCACACAAATACACAAGGTTATATTAAAAGTGACAACACTTGTCTCATAAATCCATCCCCACCCTTTGTTTTATTCCTCCTAATCCACCACCTCCGTTTCTTTCTCCTCCTCCTGACCCTGATCTGTACCTTTCAGCACGGTGAGCGTGGTCCTCTGGCTGAAGGCATTGTCATTGAGGTACACGTCACAGATGTATAGGCCGCCATCTTTTAATCCAGGGGTGAGTACAAAGGAGAAGCTGCCAGTCTCTGCATTGTACGGTGGGCCGGCAAGCTGGATTGTTTTGCTTGGCTCAGCCAAAACGTTGGAAACCCTCCAGCGGTTGTACTGATACAACAGCTTACTCGGCCTCTTGGTGTCCGGAGGTTGCCAGTGCAGCAGGACATAGTCCCCCTGGACAACAGGACAGGTCAGCGTGAAGGATGTCTGAGCCTGAGTGGCGGTGGAGATCATAGAGCCTGCAGGCAAGGAGGGACAAGAGAAACCAGAATGATAAAACAGATGAGACAGATAACACAAGTGCGGAAGACGGAGTAGAGACAGATATGAAGACATAACAGTGCAAGCAGACATATCGAGGGGCAATTCAGAATAAAAAGAGGGTGCATGAAGAGTGAGGTGAAGACAGAGGGAGTAAACAGAATAGTAAGCGATAGGGGAAATATTTCTACAACAATAGGGATTACGTTTTTATATGCTGAGAGTTACTTCTTCAGTTGGTCTTGCATTCTGCTCTTCCTGATTAGCAAGCTGCTGACACAGGAATTTCAGACTGCTTGTGTTACAAAGTCACTCACCATGTGTTACGTTGTTGAATGAGGCCACTTTGTAAGCTGTGGAGAGAAAGAAAGCAAGGGTGGCGGGGGGGGGGGGCAAAAAGCAAATAATGAATAATACATAAATGTAGCAACTATAATATTCACCGGAGGACTGGCTGAATTTTAGCGTAGATCAACACTAGACTTTTGAATCTTGAAACTGCTCTATAAAAGTAAATATTTTGAAGAACTGTAGCTACAGGATGCTTAAATAAATAATGCTGTTGCTGGAGTTTCTGGCACTGATGCCCACTCACACCATTAACAAAAGCAACAACAAATGTATTCTATTCCTCAATGGTTTTGCTTTTCTCTCTCTTAAATCAGTCTCACCATCGACAATCACAGCCACACTGAAGGTGAAATTACTGTTGCTGCTGTTACCCCACGGGTGAACCAAACAGACATAGGACCCGTTGTCACTAGGCCGGACCTGTGGCAGTTTGGCCACTGTGCCTGTCTTTGGCATTTTCTCGCTCTTCATGGAAAAGCCACCAGGTGCTGCCCAGGTGATCTTGGTGATGGCAAAGTCAGGATTAACACTGGCAATCAGCCGCAGGTTGCTGTACTGAGGAACGGGTGCAGCGGGGACAACAGTGACTGGAGATGATGGTGGGAGGACACAGGGAATCAGGGGTGGAAGAGGTAAATATATTCCATTACAAGTAAATGTCTGGCATTTAAAATTGCACTTATGTAAAAGCAGAGAAGTATCAACAGCAAAATATATTTAAAGTATCAAAGTATAAAACTCACTATGCCTCATGCACTATGCACAATATCCCCTTTAAGAGTGTTATTTAAAAAAATATAAATTATTGGATTGTTATCAGTAATGAAATAACATGTAAACAGCATTTTATTGTTGCATCTGGTTGAGGTGGAGCTCATTTAAACAATGTAATAGGCCTATTGGTGGATATTTAATCTTATCTTATTATTTTATTATAGAGACTTGATTATAAATTGATTGTTTAGTCTATAAAATATCAGAAAATAGTAGAAAAAAAATGCTTGTTACAATTTTCTAAACCCCGATTGTTTTGTTTTTCCCAACAAGTAGTCTAAAACTCAGAGATAATCAGTTTACGAGAACATAAAGCAGAGAAAATAAGCAAATCCTCACATTGGAGAAGCTGAACTCAGCGAACATTGGAATTTTTGTTTAAAAAATGACTTAAGATTAATTGATTACCAAAATAGTTGCATATATATAACATTTAACATATAACTATATTCTTTATATAACTATGGATATATATATATATATATACATAAAGAATATTGTTATATGTCGATCAAACTGATTAATTAATTGACTAATCGTTCCAGCTTTAGTTTAATCTATAAAAATGCAACATGTTTCATAAGCTGATCATATGATTTGGTTGTGAAATATTAATTGGCAAAGTAACTAGTGACTTTAGCTGTCAGATGAATGTAGTGGCATAAAGAGTACAATATTTCCTTCTGAAATGTAGTGAAGTTGAAGAAAGATACATTTTAATACTCAAGTAAATTACAAGTACCTCAAAATTGTACAATTGTACAACTTGAGCAATAATGCAAATAATTAGTTATTATTTCATAAAAGCGTATATCAAAAGGCTTTAAAAAAAGTAAAAAGAAAAGATATCATAGATGCAAAGTACATACACATCACTGAAATCAAAAACAACTAACTAAGGTTTATACATATTTAAGTTAGATAATGTAAAGATATTGATCTACACTATATGTGGGCTTTCCAAACCGAAAAACAGAACATCTGTGACATTCCGATGATTTTTCTACCTGTAAGAATAGCTAAGAGGATAATCCTCTGCTTCAGTTTCCTCTCTTGCTGCTTTATCGAGCATGAGTAGAGACCACTGTCCTCCATTTTGGGAATAAAGAACAGAGAGAAAACCCCGGTGTCTTGAAAGTTAGGGTCAGTCAATCGCATAGATGCCTTCGAGGCACCGCCAGAGAACACTTTCCTTTTGCTGGCTGAGAGAACCAGCTTCCATTCATCCGCACCAAGTGACTTCACCATCCAGTTAATGGACACGGCACCCCTCACTGTTATATCAGTACAGAACAAGGTGGTAGGCGTGCCCTCTCTTGCCACCACAACATCGTTCCAGTCTGAGGGAGACAGGACATAAAGTTAAGAATTATAACCGGTGAAATATTATCTTGAAATGCCTTGAAATTATGCAACTTTACGACAGCGCTGATGTCTGTTTTTTATCCTGTTCTAAAAGCTTTACATGTTTTCAAATCTGTCTTAAAACAATACTCACATGCCCACATGTACATTAAAAAAGTTACTGATCCCTGTAAATGTTCCTTCTGTCCATACTGGCCACAAAGAGATCACTTCTGAAAGGAATTTCAATGTAAGTGATGCGGGACAACATCCACATTGCTATTTCTGTGTAAAAATGACTTCTAGAGGTTTGATGAAGCTAATAAGAGGTTCAGAAGGCAGAGTCAGTCAAATCTAATGGGTATCTTCCCAAGTTACAGTTTGTTTTTTTTGCGCCAAATTCCGTCTTTCTGTTTCCCTGGACAGCAATTCTTTACTGAGCTGTGGTGGCTGGATAGCAACAAAAAGAAAGAATGTTGTACTACAAACATAACCATTTGATGTATCTACTAAAGCATCATATTAGCTTGAAATGCATTTAAAATACATTTTTACACAGAAAAAATACAGTGGGTTTTGTCTTACATTGAAGATGGACATTTAGGAAAGGGATCTCTTTGCAGCCAGTATGGACAGGAGGAAGAATAACAACATCCGATAACTCTTTCAATCTATAAATGAACAGGTGAATATTGTTAGGACAGACTTGAAAAAAATGTAACCTATCGTTTATAGATGGTCTGGGTGGAATTAAAGCCAATACATTGTACCAGATGACATAAGAGAAGAACAAAAATCATAAAAAATCACAAGTTGTCCTTAAGTTCTCCTATACTTGATGTGACATAGTTAAACTTAACAAACTGACCACCTGGGATATGGATGAAATCTGTTTACGCATTACTCTTCATTTGCCTTCAAGGAAACAAATTAATTCATGTTTGCGCTCTAAAAGCAACATTAGCTGGGAAATGTAGGCTCCCCTCCCAGCAAGATCAGTTTCAAGCGTAGTAAAAAAACATTGAGAAAATATTTAATACCTGTGATGCCAAACGGAGAGGAAGATACCACGAAGGAAGAAACAAGAAGAAAGGTGAGAAAACCAGACTCCATCACACATTAAATGAAAAGAAAAAAACTCTTTCACTGCACCAGCTGTCTCTCCAACACTGTGACCTTTCTAAGTACGTTCCAGAACACCAAGTATTGTTCACTTTCCTGCAATATTACTGGTGTCCCTGACTGACATGTTAACAAGTTTGCTGTGCATCTCTCAGCCCAACAGGATGTGGCATGGCCAACGCTGGGATAATCAACAGGAAAGGTCTGTCATCATTGCCATCATATGTGTGTGTTTGGGGCTGATAAACTACATACCCTGGTATTACCATAACCCGACACAAGCCTTACACCATAATGTAGGCACTGTTTTACAACACTTTGGAGCTCAACTTCTGGGCAGTTAGTTATAGAACTTCTGGCCCTATCATTCAGTTTAACAAAAGGAATGAGCATGTACTTGTGTGTATCACAATTTGTATGTGAAACAGAGAAAATGATAAGAAGAGCAGAAAGTGAGGGGTTGTGGGAGATGAAAAAGCGAAGAAATAAAGAGTTTGGGTTAGTGTGGGTGCACAGCAACCCCTAGGCTACATGTCTTTACATCCCATAAATGTCTTTAATTAAGCTAAAGGTATTATCAGCTCCTCTGAGCACTATTACAGATTTTTCCATAATTACCATTGGGTGAATGGGGGCGGTGAAGTGAGATAGAGAAAAAGAAGGAGAGGGAGAGAAAGCAGATATGTATTGTGGGTGTCTAATGACAGGGAAAGAGAAAAAAAAAAAGGAGAGCGGCAAGAGGGAGAAATGTGAAGGGAGAGGTGTTCAGACAGAATGAGAAAACCCTGGGAGAGGAGAAGTGTGAGAGTGTTGCAAGGGTACAGAGACAGTATGACTTCAAAGAAGCCTGTGGCTGCTGACATAGAGCATGGTACTGATCCTGTGGCCCCTCCTCTATGGGTAAATAATCACCATAAGCCTTGGCTCTGTCTAATAAATCCACTGCCAATGAGCTAATATCTGTTAACTACGCGCTTCATTATCACTGCCACAGACCCCCGGAGAGCACGCGGATGGAGGACGGGATGAATACCGGCAAGGAGTGAAGGACGAGTGGACAAAGGAAATCGAATGACACGGGAAGAGGGAGAGAAGGGGGGAGGAATGAGGAGGAAGGAGAGGAAAGTGACATGTAAACGAAGGGATGGTGTAAGGGGTGTGAAATGGCTAGAAAGAAGTGGTGAGGTGCTGTATAAGTAAAGTGGGTGGTCGCAGGAAATTGGAAGGTGTGAAGGTCGATTTGCTATGGGTTTGAAAAATGGATGAGTATGGGAAGGAAAATAAATGAAATCCTCCATTCGATGGCCCCTTTCTTTAAAGCTCCTTATTTCTACCATGAATATATACGATTTAGTGGTAGCAGCGGGTGTATGGGTGGTCCCTGCACACTTTCTCTGACTGTGGCGGTGCTCAAACATTCAGCTAAAGGGCCAAAAGACGGCTACAAATTAAAATACGGCAATGTACAGTACCACCAGCATTTCAAACCTGCAGCTGCTTTGTTTGCATGGCAGATGCTTTCACAGTCTCCGGCTCGTACAGTGGGCAAGGAGTGGAAGGAAAAAAAACACCCTCCTTTCTCTTGGAAGACGTGAATCTCCTAAAGACGAACAACTTCCAACTGTTAATTTGGGTTTTTTTCCTGGTGTGCAGAAAACATTGTTTGACCTCTGATTGTGATCAGAATTTGCACCTCAGAAATACTCTGAAAATAAGAGGGTGACAATGGAGGGGAGTTTGGAAATGGAACAGAGGGAACCGAGCAGCGCGGTTTGAGAGACTCATGGAGATGTAATTACATTGGCTGTAAAACACTTGGGTATAGGGATTAGACCTAAACCAGATAATGCCTTCGCTATGCTAGCATGCACCCTGCTCCACAGGAAAATAGGGCAAAATGAATTGGAAGTCATTCTGTGGAAGAAAAAAAAAATCTCATCAACAGAGAGTCTGCTGGAGTCTGCAAATAGATACATGAGAAGCTGTTTCCTCTTGATTTGATTTTGCTGACTGCCACTGGATTTGTATTTTGCCGTTCATTAATGAATGTTTATTGATTTGGGCATCTGCTGTGCCTGAGTTTATATGAGCTAATCTCACGTCTGTGTGCGGAAACAGACAGCAGAGGGCGTAAGAATCATCTAGGCTACTTCCACGTACCTCACCACCACACCAAAACTGTCTGACATTGATACATTGTGTTGTAACTTTATGATGTTATTGTTTAGGTTGAGGGCCGCTTTTCTGTAGGTAATATTTACATAACTTTGTGACGATTTAGTTGTAGGCATATAGGTCTACGAATAAAGCGAGCAAGAATACTTTGAGGCAACAGACAATATTGGGTGTGGATGAAAGGAGCTGATAGTTTGGCGATTCAAACAAGTTGCTCCCACTTCCAACAGTCTGCCCCCCCCCCTCTTCCTGCCATCGGTGGTCCTAATTGGGTTTGGGGAAGCGGGGCTGTGACGCCTCTCAGCCGGATGACATCACCAGTCAGGCACACACAGTCGGACAGGCGCGCGCTCAGAACTAGTTGAGTAAAGAGAGCGCGAGCGCAGCAGCACCTCATTACATCCAGAGCACCAGCTGGAGGAAATATTCACCTGAGCTCTGCCAGGACGAATTCACGAGGATTTCCATTCATTTTATCAGACTCAGTCTTAAAGGCGCAGTGAGGGACACAAACAACAATCTATGTCGGACCCCTCGTCTGTCCTGTAGCTGAACAAGTTTTTTATTGTTGTTGTTGTTGTTGCTGCCGCCTTGAATGAGTGAGGTTTTACACAGAAACTGAGCCGCATCTTAAGGTGTTGTGTCGATTTTGCACACATTTCGGAGAGACCGCGCGCCTGGCTTCATAAAGAGGACCCGTAATCGACCATGGCGAGACCTGAAGCCCGAACTTGGCATGACTGCTCAAAAATGATCGGACTGCTCTGCTTGGTCGCGTCGATACTTCTTCAAGACGGTAAGAAATGATCACTTATAAAAAAACTTAATAGTGCCCAGCTCATCGACGGCAGCACACGTGCACCTTCATTTCTTCTCAGAGCTTTAATAATTTAAGAGGAGATAAATTTAAACCCGAGTACCACCTGTCAAGGCGGTGACGGGCAGAAAATCCGGCAGGTGATTTCCTCACTCGCTGTGGGCCTACTGGCGAGGTGTTTTCAGCTTTAACCCTTAACATGTCTAAGATTGTTTTTTATAAATTAGATAATTTTAGAAAATTAATTCCTTTCTTTTTCCTCATTCTTTCGGTGTTTTCGGTCATGAGCCATCTGCGTATCGCTCTTTTGACCCGAGTTTCGGTCGGTGACTCAACGCCATGTTTAGTTTTCTAAGGTGTGGCTCTGTCGAGCAAGGTGTTTTTTTTTTTCCCCAGGTACCTGCCGGCATCTATTGTAGAGTCCTCTCCTCTTTAAACGGAGTCACTGTTCCAGTCTGTCCTTGGCACTCTTTCCCCTAAAGCCACCCTTCATCTCCTCCTAAACGTCCCCCTGCTCCTTTTCTTCCCTCTGTCCGCACATCATCCTCTATTAGTTCCAGTTCAATTGAGAAATATAGAGTAACGAGGAAACAACAGCTGAAACTTGACCATTTGCACTGCCAACACTGTTTAATCTGTGCTGGTTCCCCTTTTTCTTTGGTTGTAACTTCTTTCACTTTTCATTCAGCGAACCGCTCCCCATGTAATTTAGATTTCTATTACCATAAACAAGGCAACAGGCCTCCCTGGCAACCTTTTTATACACGGGTTAATTATTCAGGTGTTTTCCACTCCACTTGAACTGAGGTAGCCTACAGGTATCACTGCCACAATGAGTAGACACCTAAAAGGACAGAAAACATTCCTGGCATGCAGTCAACCTATGAATGTGTGTGGCATGAAACCAGTTCAACATAGTCTCTGTTTCGTTGCTAGGCCAGCTATTTGTTTTGTGCTGTAATAGGGGCAAGAATGTAGGACTAGATCTAATGTCCTGGCACAGCTACAGTATACATTTTCAGTACAGTAATGTAGTTGATTGTGGTGGTGTTTTAATCACGACTCATGAGCACCGTCACTCTTCTGACTTATTCATGCAGTGGACCTTTTTTGTCCAATTTCATTTTACAGAACGTGAAGTGCTCTTAGGGGAGGGAGGAAAGTGGGAGAAAACAAAACAAAAGGTATTACATATTCATGAGTGAGGGGGGGGGGGAATGCAAGGCTTAACCAGTACAAGCAAAAACACTGCTTTTAGTTTTCTTTTATTTAAGTCATCTTTTCGGGGTGAACCCCTGACCTCCTTTTGGGTAATAGTTAAGCTATGCGACTTAAGCAGCAACTGTGGAGCTGAAACTTTTCACTTGTCTATTTTGCATTTTTAGTTTCTACCATTTCCTGTCAAGTTCAGACAGGAACCACTTACCTCCACCTTCCATCCTGTGTCTGAGAGTGAGAGAAGTGATTTAAAACCCTGCAAGGTTTTCAGTTTAATATGGCCTAGCAGTAATGTCAAAATTCAACATTGTGTTTAAAGGGTTTTTAATTAAGGTAGGCATCTGTAGTTACACACACATTTTATATCTATCCATCCATCCAGTTAAGCTCTGAAATTACACTATAATACCACCCCCACCCCCCAAGTCAAAGTTGTTAGGGACCACGGATGTGGGTCAGAAAGGCTTGGTCCCATTACCATGGAGATGTTATTATTGGAAGAGGGGTGGGCTTATGTGAGTGGGAGTTTTGGGTGTAGGGGTAAGAGGCTATGGCAGCATTGTCTTTATGGCTGAGTAAGCTGCGAGCGTGCAGGGGCGGGCGGGCGGGCTGGCTGGCTGAGAAACGGGTGGGTATGCAGGGTCAGGGCTGGGGTAGAAGTCTGCTTCCATCTCTGCTCACAAATAAACCAATGTTTGTCTTTGTATAACTGAAAGCCCCCAGCAAAGCTGATTCAGATGCAAAGCTACTCTTGATGGCTCTCCTTAGTTTTTGAGGAAACAGGTGGCTTTTTGGCAGGGTTGTAGCTCCGTTTCAGGATTGGCTGGAAAACTAAACAAACAGCAACTGATTAAGACAGGCGACGCCCCACTCACCCTCTTTCCCACCCCCCACTTAAAACCTTCCTCTCTCCTGCCATCCCTCACTCCCTCCCCCACCCCTGCCGTCGAGTACATACAAGGGCCTTGTTCTCGTCTCTTTTTATTTTCAGCTATCTTTCATTCTCTTGCCCAGTGCTTTTGTTTGAGTGACGGTAGTCATTGTTTTATTCAGATGACCTCCCTCCCCCGTCTCCCAGCCTCTCTTTGGACTGAAGGCCATGCTGTGTGACAGGAGCAACATGCAGACAGACGGCAAAATAAACCATGTGACTTCACCATGGTCTGTCACCGTGGCTGTAGGATTTCTTGTCAACCAGGGCTGCATTGGCACCTCCTTTTATAGGGTGTTTTTCATCCTGCATAGTCATACCAGCTAATGTTGTAATGACTCGTGAAAATGCTGGGACATTTCCAGCATTTTCACAACACCCTGTCCTCCCACAAACACACATATTTAGTATGTGTTTTTATCTCTAACTTTGATGAAGTGATGTTTCTTTTGGCAGTTCTACTTGTGCAATAGCTCCAACTATTAGCTCTTAGTTTCATAGAGAGATTCTGTGTGAACAGTGTAGTCATGCCAAGCCCTGGACCATTCATCATTACAACAGAGACAGAGCATTACACTCTTGTCTATTAAGAGGAATGAAGTTGATGGATCATGACTGGAGTTTATTTTTTTCTCTCCCTAATAAAAGAGAGAAAAAGTAAGTCCTTAGTATCTCATTAGTCCCAGTGTAGTGAGGTGCTTCGGTCTTGGTTTGGTTTTTGTGTTAATGGCTGTCGCGGTTAGGTCCTATCATTATGTAAATTAGCTGTCCTCACCCCTTCGCACCGGCCCTGTAAATGTCAGAAGGATTTTGAAAAGGTCAGGTGTGTGTGTGTCTATGTGTGTAAGAAAGTCTCGTTATGTTGGTGGCATGCTGTAGTACTCACACACACACACACACACTTACTAAGGCTCCTTCCTGTATAAATGACACATCAGTAACCTCCTCCTCCCCCTTATAATCACAATAAGGAGTTTGTTGATTCAGACATAAAACTGTGCTTGAATTTACAGCTTAATGGAGATGTGGGAGTGATACCAAGCGAGTGTGTTTGTGTCTACATGGACACTGTGTGGCAAATGTGGCCCCATTCATTTTAAATAACTCAAGTGTAGAATGACTGAAGCAAATATTTGGCATTTCACCAAATGAGCCTAATGATTCAGACAGCTTTCTGTTATTACTTATTATTTCACCAGGTACGCTATTGGAAAAAGTGATTTTCAGCTTAGTGGCAATATTTAATGGCTGCCTAGAAATGAAGTACCTCTTATCCAACATTAAACTAGCAACGGATGGAAGGACTTTTTAATAGATGTATTGAAAACATTTTAGCAGCAGGCACTTCGCATTTTTTAGCAACCTTTTACATGGAAGCTATATTGATTTTTAAAATATTGTTGATCCTCAACATCTTACATGGTTTTATATATACAGATATTTTGATAAATGAGTTTCAGTGAAATGACTTTGCTCTGTAGACTTTTCATTACCAATGACCAGAAACACAAGGGATCCATCAGCTTTATTGTTGACTTGGTAAATATTATTAGACTGGATGGATGGATCTGAAGAGAGGGAGGTCGATTAACATGAGTCACTGCAGCTGTTGCATTTCAGGCCGTGGTATTGGACCACAAACGCAACAGAGTACACACCCACATCGGCGTACACATACACATAGAGCTGGTGATGAATAAGGGCAGTTACCTGAGGCTGTGCTGTAAGTCAGATGACATCCCAATAATTTGGAGGAGCCATCACATCGTAAAATGACAGTGCATGTGTGCGTTACTGTTTCCTTGAGGAAGTGGTGTATCAGCAACCCTGTTATCTTCCACAGACATCAGATCCGAGGATGTGCTTTTTTTATCGTTCCCTGCTCATTTAACTAACTCTCTTTAAGGACGCTTTTCCCCTGACTTGTAAGTAATGATAGAGGGTTTCCTGCAACAACAGTGCCAAAACTAGGAGCTCGGTCACGGCTTCATCTCCATGTCAGAAAAAAACCAAAAAACAGCCTTTTGCTCTCCTCCTACATGTTCATGCTGGATAGATGGCGGCCAGTTGTTGAGGTCACACTGAGAGCCCCCCACAGGGATGTTTGTGTTTGGCTCCCAGGGTTGCCAGACTGCTGGAGTCAGTCCCATCTGATCCAAAGGAAAATGAGCAGAAATCCTCATCTTAGAAGGAATGCCAAATGTCATTAATATGAATAGGTGCAGCTGAGGGGTTTCCAAAAACACAACTGTGCTGGGGTCGAGGATATTCTTGGCAGGGGTGTTGGGTTAAACTGCTATCTACATCAAATCTGCGTGCATTAGCGCACACATTGCAAGAGACCGTTCCGTAATGTACTCTAACCGCCCCCGTGTTCCTAGATAATAGAGAGTTTTAAGACTGTACTATTTGCAGGAGAAGCATAGCAGCAGCTTATCTTGTATAAAAATGCTATAAGGCATGTGGCTTACTTTATTTTTCAGTCACACACACATTTCCACACCATTAGTCAAGATACCTTCTGCCAAATCTGCATTTCCCTATGTCTAACAAACCCCAGATGGAATTTAGGGAGATGCCGGTCAAACCCATTCCAGCTCAACCAATGTGGAGAATGAGCGGTAATTCCAATTGAAGATGCATTGAAAGGCAGCCAGACTCTTTAAAATAAAATCCCCTTAATTAACTAGACTTGGGAGATGGGTGTCTCTGTGACCCCGCTGTAGTAAAATCACCGAGGAGGAGCGGCGAGTGGGGGGTTGAGGATGTCGACATTTTCAAATTCCACACCGCAGCATTTTGGCAGAGGCGATGAAGCAAGATTTAAAAAAAATAAATAAAAATACGTGACCCAGGCAGGCCAAGAATTATCAGCTCATTTGTAATTTAGCCGGACCTCCATCCCCTCTTCTTCTCCCTCTCTTAAAGCATGAGCGACATATTTAACAGCCTCAGCTTCTATTGTGGACAGAAGAGGACTGCTTGCACTAACCTTTCTCTTTTTATTATTGTAACCAGACCTGTACCCTCTCCCTGTCATCTTTCTGTCTTTGTCACATTCTTTTTATTTCTGAAATCCTCCCCATAGTGAACTCAGCAGATCTCTGTGCAACTCAGCACTGAGGCCCTTGGCTGTGTCCTCCTTAGCATGTCCCTCCATACACATACATACGCATGCACACGGCAGCTCATTAGCAGTCACCTTAATGTGTCTAAATGTAGTTTGCGAGGTGGAAGGTGGTTTGCGTTATTGATCCGATATTGAATAGTGGATGATGCAGTGCCCTTATGTGATATTGAAAACATTTAGGGCTCCCTCTGCCAGAATGACAGCATCATGAATCCGCTCTCTCAGACCTCCTCCTCTGCTAATCCCTCCGTGTCCTCTCTGCCCCCAGTTTGTGAAATGTTGAGCCAGTTTTGATACTTTGTTAATACCTCTTCTGTCTCTTTTCACGCATTTAGCTCCTTTTTATCAACTTCTTTTTTACCAGCAAAATTACAGCCATTTTTCCCATTTTGTTACCTATCTGCACACCTTTGCACCTCTACTAATACACACACAGGCACAGACATGCTGCATCTTCATCACATCTGACTTTGACAAGGTCATGTCAAATTCACACTTATCAGAGGCAGTGGACAGGCCGCCTACAGGAGGAAATTGAATTTGATGCCACAGGGTCTTGTCAGAGCTGTGGAAGCTGGATATAAAGTTGCTCTCCCCAAAACCACCTTCACACAAACTGCTTTCAATTCAGTCAGATTTCCTCCTGATCCCAGCTGACGTATCTGAGGAACAGGGTAAAATTACACACTGTAATATGAAGAAAATGTAGTATTCTTGCACAGATATAATCGCAGAAATATGAGATAAGAAAATGAGGTTTATTTTTCATGAAAGCATGTGGAGAGTGTTCTTGTTTCACAACACAAGCAGTGTATCTCGCTGCTGTTATCTGCGCTATCTATTGTTTCACTTGTTGGGTTTAAAAATGAGCCGCCGTGCTACGGTGATAAACAGCCGGCACAGTCGTCATTGGTCCCCAGAGCCTTGAAATGGCAGGAGCGTTTAAATCCTCCCCTGAAGCAAACAGCACATTAAGGTCAAATAGTGGCAGCAGGTTTACTCAGTTATCAGGCCTGTTTTGTTAAAAGGGTGTGCCAGGGTTTGTTTGGTGTGGCTGCTTGAGGAGAAAAAGTTCTCCTTCATCGAAATGATTTCCCATTCATCTGTTCAACTGATTGCTTGCTCTCTAATCTGCCACTCTACCCCTGTCACATTTGTGCCTTTACTTCCACTCCTCCATCTTGATTCATTCTTTCTCTGTCCTCTTTGTCTTCCTCCGTTTACGTCCGCTCCTAATTCTCCAACTTCCTTCTCTCTGTAATTTGGTCCGCATAATTGATCCATCTGCTCAGTAAACTGCTCTCTCTTACTGTATCTCTTTTCCTCCTCTCGTCCTGTTCTTTGTTCTCCTTCCCTCCTTTCTTAGTCATCAATCCCTTGTTTCTGCTTCTGTAATTGGAATGTCTGTTGCTTTCCTCTGTCCTCTTACTCTCTTTCCCCTTAATCTCTCTCCCTCTCTTCTCCTCTGTAGCTTTCTTCGTCTGCTTGTCCCACTGTCCAATTCCCTAGTTGTCTCTTCCACCTATATTAGCCCAAGAGTTTCTCTTTAAGCCTATCCAAACTGCCTATGCTGCTTTCCCTCTCCTTCTCTCATTTGCTCCCCCTCTCGTCTTTCCTCTCATACCTCCTTAACAGCCGCCGCCCTCCCTACAGACATTTGTATTGCAGGCATCTGTACCTTCCTACCCCCCCCTAACGAGGTCTTCTGTTTCTTTTTTCTTCTACTCATCAATCATTCTCTCTCACACACACACACACGCACACTTTTCCTCCCCTCCCTCTTTCTCTTCTAATGGCCAAGAACACCTCCTCCCACTCTACCCTGGTGGGCATTTTTTGAAGGTTAAGTTGCTGTGACACTTTTACAGTGTTTCACCCCACCTCACCCCTCCCCTGATTATCTCCCCCTGTCTCCCTCACCCAGGCTGGGGAATGACACTTGTCACCTCCACTTCCTTACACACACGCAGATCAAAAACAGTACATACGTTGCGGCACAAAATTCTCAAGGATTTGATGGTTGAATCACTTGATTACTGCACGGAGGACAGGAAAGGGGAAGTGATAAAACAAAGTCAAGTAAGCGAGTGAGCTAAGCATGAGAGGTAAGACTGGAGAAATGGAAACAGATGTAGGGTTTTATTTCATTTCAGCAGAGCTAACCTGTCGTGCAGTGCTGGGATCAGGCTGACAATGTCCACTCCCCTGCTGCTAGTTGCTGTCACACACTCCTCTCCCCCGCAGGCAGTTACGAGGCCAGTAATATAGCTTGACTCATCTAACAAGAATCTCACACTGAAATTGAAAGGGTGTTATGTTTGAAGAGTTAATTCCCAGTGTACAATTTAATACTACAACAGAAAATTAGTGTTGTGATTCTTAATGTTAATTTTTTTTTGTTGAGATTGTGTCGGAGAGATACTTTACACATTTTGGATATAGATAAATATGCATACTATCACTATATCTACATTTGGTTAGCTGACCCATATAAAAAATCAACAACGCCCAGATATGCTGTATCTCCAGTGTCCATAACCCCTTTGACAAAAATGTCCATTCAAGCTGGGATTGTCTGTGCTTTGTCACAGTCTGGGGATGTACGATAAGTATGATTTACCTGTTTAAAAAAAATAAATAAAAAATGCTACACATAACAGTCGTTCCTCTATATTGCAGCCTAAAAGACTCAGTACTTTTAACATTTTAAAATATAGTATCAATGAAATAAGTGGTTAAATCGATTAGTCATTCAACAGAAAATTAATTGGAAACTATTTTGATAATCAACCAATTATTACTTAGTACTTAGTAATTAGTACTTTTCAAGCAAAAATGGCAAACATTGGCCGCTATCAGTTTGTTGTATGTGGTTATTCTCTGTTTTCCTCTGTTTTGTATCATTGTAAAGGGAATATATTTGGGTTTTGGACTGTTGACCAGGCAAATCAATCAAGATGTCACCATTTTTCACAATTTTCTGACGAGACAAAATTATTAATCAGTAATTAAAATAATTTAGCTGCAGCCCTAAAATATATAGCACAGCTTTGTTTGTTTTCAAGTTTGTGCTATTAATACATTTGCAAACGTTATAGCGTTAACCAAGACTTCAAACCCAAAATAAGGTATGTCCACTGTTATATTTAACATTCAACATTCAAAAGCAGCAACCTTGAGATGTTTTTAGTCCGTGCAGTCAGCTGGCTGCTGCTAGACAGAATGATGCACTTGGTGTTACTGCAAACAGAGGCACTATTGTTCTCATCCCAAGCATCCTCCTCCTTCCTCCCCTCAGACTCTACCCCCTAATCCAGGTGAGCCAAGGGAGACCAGTGAAAAGTACATCTATTGTCCTCCCTCCCCCTTCCCTTTCCTCCCTGTGCACCACACCTGTATCAATGGACAGACCTGCCTTTGAGTAGTGGCCCTAGAGGGAAAGTGGCTGTGTAACAAGAGATGATTGGGTAGTTTCTCTTGAAATAGAGGCTGATGGAGGGGCTTTTTTTTTGTTGTGTAGATGGACCACTGTGGTGCCTTTTTAACAGGTTTTCTTGATACTCAAGGCTTTGATATGCTCCTCAAAGGGCATTTGTGTGCAGAAAGTCAGATATTTGCCAGTTCCTATGCGATAGGCATGTTCACGGCGCGCATGTATCACACACTTGCACGTTACTTGGCTGCTTGCTCTTTTGGTTTTCTATCTTGGCCTCTTTAGGAAGAGCCGAGAGGAAGGGGATGAGGGAGGAGAGGGAAAGAGCAAGAGAGACAGTATCTTCTCTGCTGACTAGTACTTGTCACAGAGGCCCTCTGGGTGTGTGCTTGCTCCCTCAGGTTGCTGGGAGCCATCTCCTGAACCCTCCTCCTTTTTCGAAAGCTTTTAAAGGAAACACTTTAACCGCTTACTTTTGTCCTTTTCCTTTCTCCCCACTTTCCTCTTCTTGCAACAAGCTCGCGGCTGATTCGTGCACCAGTGATTCATGAATTTATCTCTGGCATGGCACTGTCATGCAGGGTGCATGCATGAGCGTGCGCAGGGTCTGAGCAACAGAAGAAGACTGCATGTCGGGGGTGGGGTAGAGATGGAGAAGGAGAGAGGGAGTGTGTTGTGATGCCAGCCATGATTAGAGCAGTAGCACTCGCCGTTTAAACTCACACTTAAATAGACACAGCCTCAGGAAGATTGTGGGGGGGGGGGGGGGGGGGGTGGTGAGGTGAGGAAGAGGATGTGGTTCCTTTGCTTGTGTAAACTAACACAAGTGTTCTCAATTGTTATGGTTTTAAATAGAAGTCCCTCAGGCTCCACCTACCAACTTTATCTTGTTCATTTGTTTATCTAGCTTTCTCTCTCTTGATCCTCCACTGTCACACTCTCCATTTTGTTCTTTACTTTTTGAGACACAGAATTGCTTTATCTGGCAGAGATTATTGATGTCCACCACAGATGTTTTTCACCGTGCCGCCCTCCACTATCCTTCTCCTCTACATTCTTTCACATGACTCCTTCTTGTGTGTCCGCTCATTTGGCTGTCATGCCTGTACCAGTCAGTTCCCTTCCTCTCATCCAATTTATCTCGCTCCTCATTCCTTCCAGATGACTCTTTCTCCTGTCTCTCCCCTCATCACCTCAGCCCATTGTGAGTTTGCGTCCTGCCTGTCTCTGCCTCCTCTTCGTTTTTTCAACTGCGTCACTCTGCCATTTCCTCTCTGAACTTGACTCGGCAGCCTTTTTGTCTCCGGTTTGAGTATCCTACCCCCCCCCCCCCTTCGCTCCTCCCTTGACTTTCTGTTCTTTATTTACATGAGAGGGATGGAGGTAGGGCTGTCAGGATGGATTTATGGATGGGAAGAGGCCATGGGTGAGGGGATCTGGGCATTTGATGGACGCTCCTGCCAGTCAGGATACTACTTAAAGAATTGGCTGGTTCGTTTATTCTAAAAAGGTCCATCTGGGGAAGACTTGTCAGCTATATTAAGATATTCACCTCAGAAAGCTTCTTCTCACCACTGGTGTGTTTTTGGTACTCATAGATCTAACATTATTTCCATAATGTGGTCGTAAAGGTCCTCACGTGCCGAAGTAAACCATTCTTTAGACGTATATTGACATTTTAGAACACCGAGCCTCTCCATCTACAGAGACAATCTCCCGCACTTCACGTCTGCCCTTTTTAAAAAGCTCGTCCCTTGTAGATGGCATAATTATGCAGTGTCATCGTGTGACAAGCTGAGCTTAAACGCATTAGAAGAATTAATATGCACAGCGTAGGATGGAGCCTGTCCATGATCTTCTAATGCTTATAGCCATTCACTCTCCTCAGCTCATCTTGTACCCAAGTAGTAGGTTTTAAGACTTCCATTTCCATTGGTATTGCATTCATTTGTCAAGTCTAATGAATGCAATTGAGTTTTTACTTAGTCATTTAATGCTGACACTAGGGTTTATTGGCCTTAAAAGAATCAGATATAGGCTGTGATATCATACTTAGGCCAGTCTGATTACATATTTAATGCATAATTCATTATTAATATGGAGGTCCCAAACCTGAATGAATTTTTAATGTGACAGTTTGATTGGATTCCAGCTAAATACACATACATTGTTTATCACTTATTATTATTATTATTGTCATATGTATTATCTTTTGATTTCAATGTTGGCGACTTTGCATCCTTCTAAGAACTGTTGGTAGAAAATAAATATGTTGAAAAAATGCACTGCAAGATTGTTAAAGCCTTTCATTTCAGTTTGAAATGGGATTACGGTACATGCCTTAATAGTACCAGTGAAGAGAGTGGAGTTGGAGTGCAGCTGCCTACTGTGCCGTATATCATAACAGCAAGTACAGGTCAGCAGAGTGAGTCTGTAGATGTTACAGAACATACAGCTAGAAATATTACAGCAGTAGCCTACTCTGGCTGAGAAATTGTCGAAAGAAGTGAACTTAAGTGCTATTTGACTTTGCTTACTCATTTTTTCGTGCAGGGTTATTTCAACTTGAGCCAGTAAACGCTTGATGCTTAGATAATCTTAGCAAAGCAGTGGCATCACACTTTTTTCCCTCAGTCTATTGTATAATCTATTGGGGAAGTAACAAGACCAGCCATGCACTAAGCTGTATAATATCTGTGCCATATCAGTAAATATGGTATGTGTCAGATATATCTAGAGCTGAAATGACTTATTGATTTTAAACAAAAATGCCAAAAAGTTCCTAATTCCAGCTCCTCACACTTTGAGGATTTGCTGTTTTTCTTTGTCTTATGCTATAGTATAAGACACAGGGTTGCCCTGGGTTTTGGACTGTTAGTGGTACACAACAAGCAGACATTTTGTCAACCTATCCATAAATTGATTAATCGAGATTAATGTGCAGATGAATTCGTAATGAAAATAATTGTTAGTTGCTGCCGTAGAACTCGAAGTGTTGTCATAATGAAAGAATGGGAGTCATAACAATGCCGATGCCAGGGGTACCCAATATTTACTGGGGCACAATTGCGAAAAGGTGAGTATGTCCCTTTCAAGTGAGCGGCTGCTTGGAGGACTTCCTGACAAATTGGAGGCATGGGCCAGTCTAGCACAAAATCATTAGATCAAACCCCGATCCCACTTCTTCTGAGTCTGTAATGGCAGAAGCGACAGGGGAATCAGAGCTGCAGAGATCATGTGAATGGCATGCAGTGGGATGAGAAAGGGGAAGAGGCGAGTGCAGGCCGCGCTGTTAGAGGTAAATGTATGTTGGCAGTAGCTAAAGGGAGGAAAGGAGTGAGCGCACAATGGTGAGAGGGGAGAGAGGCCTGTTACTGAACCGTCAGTGGCAGTAATGAGACACAGGTGCAGCCCATGAAACCACATCCCTATCAGCGAGGAGGACGGGAAGGCTGGAAAGTAGTCAAAAGATACTGTGGAGCTACAAGACCGAAGACTCAGTGCAACATTTAACTTTGATAGAACATTATTACTTATTAGCATGTGCACCCCCATAGGAGTTCTTGAACAATCACCCGAAAACAGTAGGCCCCCTGGGGACGTGTCATTACTCTGGGCGCCCAGGCTTTTTCTAACTCCATTTATTTGCATCTATTTTGAGAGCCTCGTTGAAAAATCATAAGTGCAACACATTCAAACCAAACCTGACATGCAGCCACATCATAGGAATAATTCTGGGTCTTGTTTTGTAGTTAGTGCATCATCATCTCTGATAATTTCATTTAGACTTGGTTTTTAAACATTTGCTAATGAATGAGGAGCCAGGAAAAGCCAGAGCTTTGTGACACTGCAACTGATTTCACCACTTGATTGTTAATGAACTTATATTTGGTTTTGCTTGCTTAAAAACAGAAAATGTTGGATTAGTTAGAAAAGCTGCTTTGAAAATGTGTTCGCAGAATGCAATGAGGAAAAGATTAAGGAGGACCGACGGGAGAATGTAAGGTGACAGATTGAGATAGGAGAGAGAGCGGAAAAGAGGAAAGAAGGGCACAAGCTGCAAAGGAAAAGGTGTTAAGACAGTGTCAGGGGTATTGAATCAGAGGGGTGTGTGTGAGGATGTGAGAAGCACATACACACTCCCTGCTGCAGGCAAGGTGGGGGTGACTACTGTTGCTGTTATACTTGTTTCTCTTCACCATCATCTAGAACAGTCAAAGCAATAAAACAGATAAAAGGTTTATTAAGGGTGGAATCCCCACTGTAAACAAGTGTGTGTGGTGTGGTGGGGGGGCACATGCATGGTGTAGAGAGAGGAAAAGTGTGATCCAGAGCAGGTCCAGTCCGAAGGTGGTTGTGGGTGCAGGGTTTGTTTGAATGTTAGACATCAGAGAGAGTAAGAGAATGGCCTTTGTGTTCAGCCAATACTGAGTGAGTAAATATTTTGGAAGGGCATGCTGCGTTGGTAGATTGTTCTTTTAGGCAGCGGGGGTGACAAAGGAGGAGGGAGAGATAAGAGGAGAGGAGAGGCCGAGCTACAGGAAACTGTGAAGCAGCAGCCATGTTTATTCCACCAAGCAGAGACGTGTACACAAACTGAGCTTTGTCCTTCGCCGAGGCTAACTTAATGTTAGAGCTAGCTGTGAGACCTCGGCGAGACGCTAGCATAAACTGCTTTGCTCTTTCCCCTTCATTTGCTGCCAAATGACATCGCTTACTCTGCTACAGGGTTGCCCTCGCTGCCAGTGGCTGCTATCATGAATGAACAATGTGTACTTCTCAGGGTCCCTACTTCTCCTCAGGGTGCTTCTCCGCAGGCCAGAGGTGTACACTGCAGGACGCGAAGCTAGGCATAAGATGATATTCATGCTGAAGCAGCCTTGTTAGAGTGATGTTTGATGTCTCTCATTTTCTGCTGTGGGAGCATGGTGCGAGTAAGAATAACCATGTGAATCACATGTACACTGCAAACGCACATGCCGCAGTGTGACCTCCACGCTGCCCCTGTAGTGTTATATGTATTTGTTTTGTTATTGTTAGGGCAGGACGGCTCCAGTGTGGGAAGAAGGATAAGAGGGGTCATTCATTCATCTCACATACCCTCAACACACACACCTCCCTCACAGGCCTTTCATCTTTACTCTCACAGGCTTCTCTTGTTCTGTCAGTCTCGCTGAAGAGAGAGAACGCGATCGAGAGATGGAGGAAGGATGTCGGGGAAGGGGTGAGAAGGGGGCGGGTAAAGTGGGAGACAGAAAAGGACAACAACTGATTCGAGTTTCCTATTCCCTGCAAAATCCTCTAACAACCTGCTCCATCACCTCCATTTTTGGGAAAGAGTAACAGGTTGCAGAAGCTCTCTCTGCTTCTGAGCACTGCCCATCCCCTTTTCATCTTTTTTTCCACCCTCCATCTCTTTAATTGTATCCTTCTCATCTCGTGCTCTCGTTGCCTCGCCTAACCTCCTCCTCCGTTCCACTCTTCCTCTGTCCATCCCTCGCTTTCCCTGGGGCTTGCCTCAGTGGGTCGGTTCCAGTCTGTCTGTTTGCTGATGACTCCACTTGGAGCAGATGTGATGCTCAGCAGCTGTTGCTCTGCTCTGCCGCATCACCCCC
>CM022486.1:10962940-11023423 GCA_011952105.1 Coreoperca whiteheadi | reverse complement strand
TGTTTTTTTTTTTGTTACCTCCAATTTCCTGCATGCAACCTCGCTGTAACTTTTACAACTGTTTTTCTTTGTTACATTTCCAAGATAATTGAACATTGAGGGTGGTTTTTTTTTTTTGGTTTTTTTTTAATAGTGCAGCTCTCATGCGATAGCCTCGAAGTCTTTGAAGTGTGCTTCTTTATCAAACCAAGGTGCTTTTGACTCGGTTGCTCCTACTAGTGAAGCCTACAACATGAATGGATTATAATAGGATATCATTGGAGAATGCGCAGTGGTTACTTCTAAATGTAGCTTTCCCGTGTGCTATCGATTTGCCCCTTTATAGAGAGCCCAGTGGAAAGGTCAATGAGAAGACGAGACACATCTCAAGTCTTCATTTCCTAGTTTTATTCTTGGCTTGTCAAACTGCCTCGCCTGTCAAAGCTAAGCTGCATTCCCATTCTGCTCCCTGCATACCAAAGTATCCACATCTAAATGTGTGTGTGCGCTTGCGCAGTTTATGCACGTTCATTGTAGGTTTATGTGTGAAGGTCAGAGGAATCAGTGCTGCAACAGTGTCGGGTAGCAGCAGCAGACAGCAGGTTCGGGTTGGTGCTCTTCCAGACTCCAGCTGATAACGGCTATTAGTACACACCAGCAGCAGTCTGGACATGACACGTGGCCACAGCAGTTTCACTGGTTTGAACATCTCACAGAAATCGGTTTTAAGGGCAGCTACACATGCAGACTGTCAGATGGTGTGCGTCCGCTTTAAGACTCGTTTGGCCATTTCTGCTTATGGGTTTTCAAAGCTGCACAAAGGAGCCAACGGCGTTCCAAAGAGATGTCAGCACCAAAATTACAGGTGCATCAGTCCCAAAATCTGCAATATTACAGTATCTAAAGTGAATAGTGTTGAAGATTTTGTGAGCTGTTGCTCTTCATGAGGGATAGACAGGTTAGTTATAAAGCATTTGGACATTCACTGATCAAAAATTGAAGGGCTATGTATACAAAAGGGCTATGACTCTCTCACAGGGGGGAACAGTATGGAAGTAAACAGTCTTAAACAACCTAGAAGTTGAAAGTCAGCACTTTAATCTCCGTTATTGTTTCATTTCAAGTCCATTTGCTGGAGTACAGAGCCAAAACAACAGAAAAATGTGTCACTGTCCAAATACTTACAAGCTGCACTGTACAAAACTACTGCCCGAGTAATAATCGCAGAATTGAATCGGCGTCTCTGTGCCAATGTCTCAAAAAAAACAAAATTGCACATCGGGAGCCTCACAAAGCTGGTATTTGGCAGAGCTTTCATTTAGAAACCACTTGTATCCAAGGCCAGTGCACAAACAGGCAGACACTGTTGTACTGAGAATAAAGCCTAGACTCGTGAACAATGGAAAAAGTAACATCTTCTCATAGATCATACTTAACCATTTTTCAACACTCAGGTTCTTGTTTGACTTGAACCCACAGTGTCTTCTGGTTACTGTTAAATGTAGTGGTGAATATGTAATAACATGGACACATTCATTTATTATGAGGGAGGAATTGTATGGCATCTCGCAGTCCAAGGTACATTATGTGTTTGTAGGCTGAAAAATGATGATCCCTCCATATGAACAGTTTCAATGGATGTAATGGATAGGTGACGCAAAACCTGACCTGTGTAAACACAAGATCTAAACATCCCTGTACATTTTTTTTTTTTTTAAACATTTATTTGAGCATTGGTCTCAAGGATAATTCATGCCTGTGCATAATTGGAGCTTGCAATTGCAGGGGATTGGAGCGGTTTGTAAATGTGGTGTACTCATGATTGGGTGTTCACATCATTTTGGTCAGAGGCAAGCAATCAAGCCACTAAGACCGCAGAGGTGGTTATATACCGCGCAGACATTCTTTGTATTCTGAAGTCTGACCAAAATGGGTCTTTCTTCCAATATCAGAAGAACTCATTTCATTACATCACAAGTGCCACCCTCGGGTCCAAACCTCAAGTCATCAAGTTTGAAAGGTGGGCTGGGAATTGTTCTAATTCCCCTGTAAGGAAAAGCTTATGTGTGAGGAGGAAAAGTCAGAGGCAGATTCCGTCAGGAGAGAATTTTGACGCAACACCCTGCACTTCATATTGCCTGTTTCAAAGCTATTATTCGTGAGGAGTGGGGAGGGTGGACATAACAATAACAACAATGAGAGAATAATGGAAATGGAGAAATTCACACTTTGCACAGACCTGGAAGAATAATGAAAGCCCAGCATGCTTATTGAGGCAGCAGTGTGCTAGAAAGGCCAAAGGAAAAAACACACCCACATTTTCTCTCTTGCAGTTTCTCTTTCACACAGATGCAAACACATACTGTGTGTGTGTGTCTATATATATATATATATATATGTGTGTGTGTGTGTGTGTATGTATGTACACACACGCAACACTGAGAATGGGAAAGCTTCATTCTAGCCCACCTGACAGTGCATAGCCACTAGCTTGATGAAATGGCAGAGAGTCAGTGAGCTCTGAAGGCCATTAGATATTTTAGGTGATGGCCTGCACTCCCTGTCCCCCTGACGTTGTGCTTTTCTCCACTATAGTGGGGATCAGGCAGAGGACATGAAGGCCATTAGGCGTCGAAGTCAGGCAGCGAGGCAGGCAGACACAGGCTGATAAGCGTATGTTCGTTTTATAAGCCACGACTGGCTCAAATGGACTGCAGAGAAAATTAGGATTTTGAGAAAAAATTTTGTCTCGCTTCCTCTGGCTCATTCACTCGGTTTTTGTTTTTTGTTTTTTTGTTCTCGGTTTTTTTTTTCTCTTTATATTCACAGCCACAGTGTTTCTCACAAGGTCTACCCTGCCTCTCACTGCTTCACACCTCCCGCTTTTCTCCCCTCATCTGCCTCTCTTCGCTCTGTTTCTCTCTACCTGTACCACCCCCTACACACCCTACCTACACCCTCTCCATTTTTAGTTTTTACCATCACATCTCTCTTAGTCTCTTTTTTTTCACCTACTTCCTCTCACTCCTTTTATTTCTCTCTTCTAAAAGTCTTTCTTTTGTCCCTCAGCTGTCTCCTATTAACCTTGTTTATAGCTCACACCATCTCCCATTCGAGATCCTCCTCCTCGCTCTTTTTCTCTCACCACTTTCTCTTTTTGCTCCCTCTTTCATTCTCTATTCCTGGCACTGCAATCTCTTCACACACTTTCATCCCCACTTTCCTTACATCCCCTCCCCTCCCCTGTCCTCTGCTCTCATCCTTCATCACTTTGCCATTCCCAGGCAGTCTCTTGTCTCATCCTTTCATCCCTCCATCCTCCTAGCACACTTCCTCTCCTCCTTCCTTCCTGATTCATATTCCTCTTCACAGGCGAATGGTGGGAAATATGGAAATGTCAGCGTGACCAGGCAGGAGATCACAGAAGACTGTTAATATGGCAGGGCTGTCGCAGCTCCATCAGCATAATGTGTGTGCGTGCACATCATGTGGGTGTTAAAGACATAACGATAGGTGACAGTACTTGAGGATGTTGAAGAGGGCAGTTTGCGTGTGCATGCATTTGTTTGTTCATGTGCGTTTGGTGGCGTTTCTTGTATGTCACCTGCAGGCAGTAGAGCTACTGTAAAGTAGAGCAGCGGTGACACAAGGCTTCTGTTCTCACTCTCCTCCCCTCCAACCCTCTTTTTCTCTCCCTCGGTCTCTGCTCCTTTCTTCTCAGTCTTACCCTTGAACTGTCTTTTATTCTCTAATTCCCTTAGTTCCTGTCTCCCTCCGCCTCCTGTCTCTCTCTTCTGTTTAATATGACCAGTGCTCTCTAAATATTTATACTGACAATTACTATTTCAAATGCTGCCTCGCCTCAGCATTTCAAAAAGTCTGTTGTGTCCATGTACACGCATGCACCCGCTGACTTTTTCTTCTGTGTCTACTGTTCTAATGACAGTCTTTCTGAGTCTTCAGGACTGGGGTTTGGGGACTATCATGGAAGATGAGGACGTGCAAGTCTTTTTATGTCTTGTGTGCAATATTCATTTCCCTGGGGCTGTAGAGTCTCATAAGGCCAACCTGTCTCTCGTCTGAGCTCTGGCAGTTGACCTGTGTTGGCTCTCCTCTTATTGTCTTCGAATGACAGACAACAGGCCCAGCTTGGCTCTGCCTCCACATTATGTGTGGACACAACGGCTGTGCATGTGTTTGTATGTGAATTTTCACGTGTGCACACAAGTGAAATCTGAGGCGAAGCAACTTATCTTCAGGTCTGCATTGTGTAAGGACCTCTGACATGTCAAGCTGACTTGGTCCATACACCCCAATCAAGACTAGTAATCAGGGGTTTCAGCAGCCCTTCATCCCCCTTTCCCCTGCTCTGCTTCATCCTTTGCTTACCAGAGAACCGCTCCCATTCCCAAAGCTAATCTGTCGTTAGTCAGACTAGTTCAGGTAGATTGACAAAAGGGTTGTAGCTTGATCTTCGCTAAATGCTGCTGACATTTGAAAGATCACAGGCCAGGAACTCGACAACAAAACGCTCATTAGATGTATATGTGTATGAATGTATGTGTGCACATGCTTTTGTGTGTCTCCTTGCACCGATGCTCGTGTATGTGTGCCCAAGAGAAAGGGGGGGGAGCAAGCGGTTTCTGTTTCGAGCCCAATAAGGCTCTCTGCTGCTCCCATGGGCTGCTTAGTGGTTGTCCAGAGGTTCCTATGTGGCTACAAGGGGGTTGTTTTGTGGTTGTAAATTGGGCTGGTCCTGAGAGAGCTGGTGTTTATTCTAGGAAAGGTTTGTTTTCCTCCACTTTCCCAGTCAGTCTATCGCTCCATCTTCCCTCTTCTCTTCCTCTGTATTGATATCTCAGATCTCCCTGTAGAGTTTATTGCTCATCAAAAGAGAAAGACAGCACTGCCCTTTCCTCTTATCTCCTAGCCTATGGGTTTCATGTGTGTGCGTGTTTTCCATCAGCCCTCCAGATCATATTAGTTTGAACACAACAGCTTTGGCTCAGCACAAACTGGTGGAACCAGTTCTGCAAGTAATTGTTTGTGCTGTTGTATGTGTGTAGCTTGCTGGTAAACACATTATGAGCACACGCATTTGCACTCGTAGCCCTGGCTGCAGACATTTGAAGTTGTGTATCTGCAGGTAATCCACTCTTACTTAAAACAGGTGCCATCTTGCTGACATACACTAATGCGCGCTTACTCATACAAGTAATTACATTTTCACAGAGACCTGGATTACTTACACACACACACACACGGACAGATTGTCGTTCTAAAGCTCCCTTTCGGTTCTTTCGGTTTCTCACACGCCCACTGACACAACACACCAAAAAAAGCATATTTATTTTGACTCTTTGCTGTTACGCAGGAATGTGTCGGCATAGCAAATGGCAGGTTATAGAAAAGCATAACCCATCCAGATGATTTATGACCTATGTGCAATGGAGAACTGGATTTCCTCTTCTTTTTTTTCCAGCACACATCCCCTTTTTTTTTCGGTCACTCCGTCCACACACGCACAGTCATGAGATACCACACTCTTGGCCTACTTGCCTGGGTTCACTAATGCTGTCCTCTGTTGTACCAGACACTTCCACACTGTCCTCATTTATCATCAGCAGGCTTTGTACCAACACAATTCCTCTGCTCCCTTTCCTTGTCTGCTCTCCTAGCTTGGGAAGGAAGGAAACAGACATTAATCTTTCTCTTTCTGTGTTTCTCCTAGCAGTGTCAGGTCAGCGGGTGAAGGTGGAGCCAGAGGTGTCGTCGTATCCTGGCCAGACAGTCAACCTGCGCTGTGCCTTCAGTGATGCCACTGGGATTCAGCTCACAATGGTCAGATATACATGGTCATGATACAATTGTTTTCATTCTTTTTTTCAGTAAGGATTTGATTACTTCTTCATACCACCACACTCATATCCACTCCAAACTGGGTTCTTGGTATGAAATTCTAATAAAAATGTCAGTTTCATGCTGAAATTCAGGCTCATTGTGCTGACACAGTACAATTGGTTGAAATTGCTTGGGACTACAATTTGCTTTCACAGTTGAAGCAAACAGCCGTTGGACATTAAGCGAATGAACAATTTCATATTTGACTAAATATGTGGCTATTTTTTTGTCAACTATGAATTGAGCGGATTCTGCAGGTGTGTTAAACAGTCGCACAGGTGGACGAGAGCAATTCATTGTAATTTAAGTAAACATAAAATGATAAAACGGGTCCATGTGCCTTTTTTACCTAGCACATTAAACCTTAATCTAACAAATCATAGCCCACAGAAACAATCCTAAGGCTAGTAATAGGTTTTTATCACATTTAGGCTAAATGTTTTATTACCCCAAACAAACAATGCTAAGCTTAATTTTGCTTTTGGGGATTGAATATGGTAATGTGTACACTTCTTAGTCGCATCTTAATGAAGTGGGAAGTGCACAACTCTGCTTGGTTCCACTAAGAGCAGCTGAGAGAGAGAGTGCTCCTCCTGAAAAAAACTCACATCCATATTCATACCTGCTCCACTTATTTGATTGTGATGCTGTGTACGCTGCCCCGTGGCGTTTACAGCAAAATGTGGATGTCTTAAAATGCTCCCCTGTGTCGCTTATCAATGCCATGATAAATGAGGCCTGTTGTTTTTCTCAGTCACTGTGCGCATCCTAACCACTGACCTTGTACCTCCTCCACCACAGGTCACGTGGATCTACGAGCCGAAGGATGGAGACAGGATCAACATCGCTGTGTTTCACCCCAACTTTGATCCCAACTACCCCGACTCACCCATGAAGGGCAGAGTCAGCTTTACAACCAGTCCCCCAAACCTGCTCAGTCCCTCCATCCAGATAAGCATGGTTAGGATGACCGATGAGGGGAAGTACATCTGCGAGTATGCTACCTACCCCAGTGGCAACGAGCAAGGCATCACGCAGCTGGTCATGCTGGGTAGGTCATTGACATAATCTATTTAATGTGTATTTACAGATAAGTGATAAAATTATAGGGGAAACCTGAGCAAATGAGTTGAGAAGCAGCAAATGCAGATGCTTCCATGCTGTGTATGAGGAGTCATGAATGGTTTTGCAGCCTTTGCAGTCACCCGATCTCAACCTTAATGAATACCTATGGGATATTTTGGACTGACATTTTGGACAGCAAACAGAAGATCCACTGATATTTAACACATATTAGAGTAATGTTACTCTACTGTTTAATTCTCAAGCTTTTGGTTTTACTTTGAAACCATTGTCAGAAGCATGTAGAGGTGTCAGGAAACTACAGCTAGTAAATAAAGCTTTGAGTCCGGAACAATGCTTCTGTCTTTTTCTAGAGTAACACAGCACTATGCACCAGCATTGTCAAAACACCAAAATGGAAAAGGAATATCTTTTGGAAGAATGTTTAGTTTAGTTTAGTTTATTTTATGTTATGAGATGGAGATCATCAAATCACACAGAACTACAAAGATGTAAAGGGTGCCACAATAAAGTCCAAAACCTACTGTATTTCCATTCTGGTCCTTGATGTAAGGATAGCAATGATGCAGATGTCCAGGTAACTAGGCAACAATACAATATCATCAATAAAATCCCTCCACGTCAAACATTCCTAAACATAAAATATTGAAAATTACAAATTAAAATGAAAAGGTTTCACTTTCAACTTTCCCATCAGCCACAATTTAATCTTCTGTTGAAAACTCTGGTATTACTTATTTTCTAAAGTGCCAAGGTAACTTCTAGCACCCCAGAACTTGAACAAGACGTGCCCATGTTTGTATTAAATGTTGGCAATACTAGCTTTAGACTGGTGCGAATGAGTTCCCCCCAACCCAACAAAAGCGGGGCTTTAGAGATACACGGGAGCTCTGTTGGTATAAAACATTTTGCACCCCACTGAGTCGTGGTTTTACGGATCTGTCACACAAACCGTTAGAATTGTTCTTTACCAACATTTGGTTCAAACCCATCACAGACTTGCAACATTGCTAAATGCTCCCTATAACATTTCTACTTTCTTACATTAGGAAAAGTGCACTTTTCAATCCAAAATTGGCTCTTTGTCAGGAACATAGGACTCAAACCCAACACAACCCTGACTAACTTGTTCTGAAAGATCTGTAGTTTGTCAAAAAAGTTTTCCCATGCTTTCATGCCATGTCCAGTAGAATTTTCTAGACTTGTTGAATCTGTGCCAAGGTGCTTTGAAAGCTTATCTTTTGGTTTTCCCCCTTAAATTTGTCACCTATGTGTCTATAGTGAGTGTGTGCATATTTACCTTGCTTTTATTTATATATATATATGCAAAGTACTCTCAGCCTACCTCTCTCTGGCAGTCTCTCTAGCTCTTTGTCCCTCCCCCAAAGGTAGCATTCAGGTTAAAAGCATGTCCAGATAGGCTTAATTGCTATTATAAGTGGTATTGTCAGATCAATTGTGTTCTTGTTAATGCAATAGAACCATTGGTCTAACCTTGGCCCAGCACCGGTGCCACTGCTACGCTTTCTTCTCCATCCAATGCATCATGCCTCCCTGCCTCCCCTCGGGCACTATATTGATCGGGCTGCTTGTCATGCCTGCTGTCAGCTCCTGTCCCGCTTGCTCTACTCTGATCCCACACTAGTATCAGAGAGGGCAGTTGAAGAGGTGTATGGAGTGAAGTAGAGTAGAGAGGGTGGGGATTACAGAGTTCATGTAGTGATTTAGAATATGTGTATGGAAATTCACTGGACCAGTCAGGGAAATTGTTTATCAGTGGTGGGTGATAGGCATAGAGAGGGAATAGATTAAAGAAATGGAGGCAGAGTGAAAGAAGATTTAGGGTTTGAGTGTGTTTGCACTGGTGCTCGTAATTGTTTATCAATGTAGGCTCTGGAGAGAAAGAAGACAGAGAGAGAGAGAGAGAGGGTGATTGGGGGGACAGAGGATGTTTAGAGATTGAGGTTTTAGATTTTGCCAGGCTGGTGACTCAAATTGTTTATCAATAATGGTGCACATTATCTTTTCCCTCTGCTGTCTTATTTCCATTTTATCTATTTCTACATCCTTTAATCTTCTCTCTGCCTTTCTGTGTCTCTTCCTCTCTCCACCCTCCGTCCTCGCATCAATCCATCCATCCATCCATCCATCAGCTAAGCCTCAGAACTCAGCCTCCATCGTAACAGTGGAAGCAGGCACTGAGCCGGTCGTCGTGGCACGCTGCGAATCTGTGGATGGCCGCCCTGCTGCCCAGATCTCCTGGGTGACCACAGCCAATGGCAATGCGACAACAGTGTCTAAGCCGGGTGCTGACAATACTGTGACAGTGAGCAGCGAGTACCGCATGGTTCCCACAACAGCGGACAACGGGAAAGACATCAGCTGTGTGGTGGCGCACAGGACCCAGGTCAAACCAGAGAGCTTCCTGTTGAAGCTAGCCATTCAGTGTAAGACCCCCCCCACCCCCACCCCCACCCCCCACACACACACACACGCAACCCACCACTTATTATTCCCTAAATTCCTTTTATGTTCATGCTCTAACATGATAGGTTTGCCCATTTAAAAACTTGAAGTGATTATTTGAACTCATTGCTATTTTTTTTCTCTCCTCCCTTTTGACATTCATCTTTCCTTCCCCTAGATGCCCCTCAGGTGACAATAGTGGGTTACGACAATAATTGGTACTTGGGTCGCACAAATGTGGTGCTCACCTGCCAGGCTACTGGAAACCCTGTTCCGATCTCCGTCCTGTGGAAGACGTGAGTACCAGCACATTCAGCATCTCTTTTTATCTAGTTGTCTTTCGCCCTCTCTGTCTTTCCCAATGTCTCATGCTTTCTCTTATCTCTTTTTCTATTTTTTCCATCCTTACTCTTCATTCCCAGCTCCACAGAGCTGTAATCAGCGCTTTTATTATTGCCACTACAGCCCTGTGCACTGATTATGGAGATAGCTGTATAATAATTCTCATAATGGACTCTGTGACTTGAGATTTAACCCTCGCATAATGAGAAACACAATATGACTCCCTCTCTCCCTTTTTTATGTATTATCTATTAATTTAACTGTGACAAATTTAGGGGGGGGAAAAAAAAACTAAAACTTTAAAATGGGAGCGATGAGATTTTGGACTGGATCCAGCAGTTTTGATTTTCCTCCTGTCCCCATCGTATTTTCCTCCACTGTGTGATAATGGATTGGCTTTTGAGGAAAGAGGAAACTGATTGGTTTTGCACTGCCGATCAAGATTAGTGGAATTTGATGACATTGCACAATACAGTACATTTCTGTAAATGTACATCTGTCTCAGTGCTCTCATTGTGCCCAAAGCCAAACAAACCACAATCGTATTCTCAATTTTCTTTCTTTTTGGCTTTCTTCCTTTTCTTCTTTCTAATGCTGATATGCTCATGTCTTTGCAGTATGTCAGGAGAGATTCCAGACACAGTGCAGATCACAGGGAATGAGCTAAAGGTACTGAAGGTGGACGATGCCGTCAACACCACTTTTGTCTGTGAGGTCAACAATCGCATCGGGACCGGCAGGGACCAGGTCACAGCCATGGTCAGAGGTGAGTTTAAGGACAAATACAAGCACACACACGTGCACGAAGTACAGAGCATGTGCAGAAACGGTCCTCAAGATGTATTGAAAACATACTTTAACCTGCTTGGAGGACAACATGTTTGGTGTTTGTCACAAGAAACAAGTAACACAAGTGATCCTTTTGTGCACTTCTCTGTTACATGATGAATTAGCATTAGAATTGTTCCAGTCATCACAAATCCACCCATCTGCAGCTCTAAGTAGGTTAAAACCAAGATTAAGTTTAATTTGCACAAGTGACAAATGTCCTAAAACACTGATAAATTGTACACAGCAAATGAGTCAGTAAAGCAGTGAACATTTCAGAGGTGAAATGAAAAACCCATTTGTGGCTCACTTGGGTCTCGTTCATCATCTAGACATTCCCCTGACTTGTATATGAAAACATGATACTGATGAACTAGAACCAAGTAAATTTTCATCACACATGCTACACATTTCCTGGTGTACTATGCTCTCATGTCTTCCCCAGGGATACATATTCTGCCTAACATGTAACATGAACATGCACACACATTGTGCTGAGGACTGTCTTGGCTGTGTAGTGTAGGGCTAGATTTTCCAGCTGCTCTGTCCATGGGGGTGTGTGTGTGTGTGTGTGTGTGTGTATGGGACTGTTTTTAGAGAGTGTATGTGCATGCATTTGAGTGCTTTCGGGTTCTCCCCTTCAACTTGTCAATGCTCTTTCTCTTTGTCATATTAAGAATGCATGTCACGTCTCTTTGCACGCGCTCAATAACACTGTATTATCAAAGTTTCTATGCCTCAGCGGTACCCAAGGCCTGTCTATCTGCTTCGTACATCACATGGAATTTACAAAACGTTTTTCCACAAGGTTTTTAGTGGTAGTTCACATCGTGAGTGGTGCACATAGACGAGATGGTCCTTTTCACTGATATTTTCGCTTTTCTTCTATTTTTCTAAAATGAAAGAGCAGTTGGCCCGCTTAAAGTCATGATCACAAAAGCAACTGAGTAGTTTCTCAGCAGTACCCTTGGCCATCAGTAATGACAGGAGAGACTAAAGAAAAGCAAATGAGCAGTGTTCATTAGAGTCACTGTCTTGAAGATAAGGCTACAATCACTAAAGTTATACATTTGACTCACAGTGACAGTGTTGACTTTGAATTTAAGTGGATTTCAGTGTTGCCTTGGGTTTGGCTGAATGCTGATACGCTGAGTCTGTCTGTGTGTGTTTGCTGGTTCATTTTTGTGATTATGTATGTATGTATATATTCAGGTCCATGCATCTGTCTGTGTGTTGTATAGCTTGTTGTACCACCTCAGGTCTTGGTGTTAAACCATCCATAACTGTGCCAAGATAGAAAACAGTCCATACTTCCATTCCCTTATGTTCCTCACTAGTTTTACCTCTACGCCTCAATAGGGTTCACTCCTGCATTTCACCTCATGCAAAATACATCATCCTCCACTCTTCTGTCGCATGCCTGCACTTAACCGGAAGTTATGTCCTGCTGACATGGGGGTAAACCTTGCCTGTAATGGGGAAAAAGTGCATTTCTCTAGTGGCTACATTTTAAGAGAATCCTAGCTACTTCATGCCCTCATTTTCTTTTCTTTTTTTTATGTCCTCTTGCTCGGTCTCTCCTTATTTCATCTTTTTTTTTTCTCTCACCCCCCATCTTTCTTCAAGTCCCTTGGCTCCTTATGGTGCCACAGCATGCGTCACCACTCCTCTGGGGCCACTCTGTACTCCTGCATAGTAGTGTAACTGGCTCCTGTAGCACAAAGGATGTCACCATCTCCCGCTGTGTATTACAAGCAAAAAGCAGGGACGATACAAAGATGCAGGGAGCAGAGGGACGAAGATAGAGGCTGCTGCTTTTAGACTAAAAAGCCAGGGATTCTGCACCAGGATAAATCAGTGCAAGCATGCAATCCTCACACTAAGTTTGGGAGAGAGCAAATGCATGAGGGATGGAGGGAGAGAGCGGATGCTGACGGCATTTAAAACTCCCATGGGAATCTTGTGCCACTTCATCCTATCTCCACTGCTATTGGCCTCCACTATCTCTCAGCGTAGCGTGTGTGTCTGTCTGTCTCCAAGCCTCTCCGAGCGGATCAGTCACCCTTTGCTGCTTCAGCTCCTGGCTGCTTCTCTCCTCATTCCAGCATTCGTCCCTTTCTCGCTCTTCCTTTTATCCTACATTTTCTCTCCTGTTCTTTCTCCTTTTTCCCCCTCCCTCTCTATCTTTCTTTTTTTTTTCTGGTCTCTACCAGTGTAACTTCCTACAGTTTCCTTGTCCTGTCATCTCCCTCCTCCATCTCGTCTTGCTCTCTCGCAGCCGACCACCTCCTCACTCCTTCCCACTCCTCTCTTACTCACTGGCAGAAGAGAAGGAGGGTAAGATGTGATCCGAATTCGCCGGCAGTTAAGAGGTGACTAAGGCAAGTGTCATAGTGAAGGAGGTTTGTAGATGGCGAGAAAGAAAGAGATTGAGTCAGTATTGGTTGAAGTGAATGAGTGGATGATAGTCAAAGCAGAGCGAGAGAAAGATGTGGAATGACTCCAGATGGGGATGCAACCCAGACCTGTGGTGGCTAATGTGAATGCTTGTAGACAAACAGGGCTAAGAGGGGCCGACAGGCATGAAATGGTCAGCACCTGCTACATAGCAGGTCCCCCACTCCTCTCTACCCCACAGCTGCATGACACACACACACACACACCAATCTACACACTAGTGTGTGTCTGTGTGGGTATTTGCCCGTGTCCTCTGCCCTCAGTCTTGTCTTGTGCTCCAGGAGGCAGAGAGAGGGATGGATATCCTCTCTTCTGCTTGCCTCTCCTCCTCTCATCTTCGATCCTGCTGCTTAGTCACACGCAAACATATCCTACCCTGCTCTCCCCTCGTCTTTTTTTCGTTTTATCTCTCCCTCGCTATCTGTTTCGCTACAGTTTGCTCTTTTCATTGCATCTCTCATCCTCTCAGTTAGCATATGCTCTCTCCTCATCCTCCTTATCTCTCTCAGGTTGTCTTTCAGCCTCCGCGAGTCTGGCGCTGATCTCCCTGCTCAGAGAAGAGACTCCTGCCCCCAGCCTTCTCTCTCTCTCCCACTCATGCCCATGCTATCTCCCTCTCTCTCAAAAGCTTAACTCTTAAATACCAGTAGCTCTTCCTTAATCACAGCTTAGTACTCTCCATCCCTACATCCACCCATCCCTCCATTTGTCTTCTTTCTCAGGGGGGTTCTTGTGTGGTTAACCCAGATACCCTCCATCTTCTGTTTTGCCCCGCCCATTGTTCCTTACGGGGGTGGTTCGGCTGAACCTCAAAAAGTTAAATGTCCCCAAATGAATTTCCCACATGTTCTGAGGGGCTCATCAGTTCAATGGAAAAGGATTTCCTCTCAATTTTGTACATTCTCTCCCAATTTTTGGACTCATCTAAGGAGACAGTTCAAGGGCAAGGGGCGCTGCCATTTTCCTCCACTGAGTTTGTCTGTGTGTGTGTGTGTGTGTGTGTGTGTGTGTGTGGCTGCCTGTATCTGTATGTATCTGTCAGTGTGAGTCTCCGGCCATGCGAAAACAGCCAGAGAACAGGTCTGATGGAGCCAAGTCTCCCTCCAGCCTGCAACTGGCCCCCTGCCCACCCCTCATTAACACACACACACTCGCACTCTCTCTCTCTCTCACACTCACGCACACATACATCCCTGTTCAATAAGTTAACATGCTGACAGAGAATACTTCTAAGCTATGCTCTAGGTGCAGCCCAGCCCAGCACTGGTGACCATAATGGTGTGTGTGTGTGTGTGTGTGTGTGTGTGTGAGTGTTACCGTGCATGTTTTTGGGAGGCTGCAGTAGATGTTACTTCTGCTCCATCTCCCTCATTACTTGCGGTCACTTGGAGCTTACGGTCGTGCTGGACATGACTTCATAAGAAGCATGCTGTGTTTTGGCTTCCACAGTATGGTGTGTGTGTTTTTGGGGGGGTGCAGTTACTGTAAATATGTTTGTTTTTCTGTTCTTTTTTTTCCTCCCCTTGTTATCCACACAATATGCATATTGCAGTTTTTCTGCTGCTTCATCCAACAGCATGTGTTTATAAGATGTCCTCTATTCACCCACATAAATAACGCCACTGGTGCTTTGTTAATGTGTCTGGGTCTGTAGTGGGCCTCTACTGGGAGCCTGGAGTGGCTCATCTATCAATCTATCTCTGGAATCTTTTAAAAGTTGTCTCCAGAAGGGTCGAATAAAACATGAATCATCATCCACAAAAGGGTTTACCAGCAAGAGAGAGACACTTAAGAACTGGATTGAGCAACGCATTAAAAATAATTGGATGAGTAGAATTTAGGGAGAATTTGCATTTAAATTTTAGTGTAATTCCCTTTGATGTGACAGCAATGTGTGGCAGCATCCGGCCCCCAGTTTGCACAGAGATTGTTGCCACGTTGCATGTGCTAGAGCTCCGCGGAGCCTGAGGTGATAATGCATTTCTTGTGTTCCTGTTACAAGTGGACACTAAGGGCTAGCTCTCACTCTCATGTGTGTGAACAGGAATGTTTAGCACAGCTCAGGGGAGAATATGAGGGGAGAGAGACAGTGTGCTTGGGGAGGCTGATGGCAGAAATTGAAAGAAAGGAAGAGAAATATACCCGCATGAAATTATTAATTCTTTTTCCCCTAGGCATATGCTGAAAATGAAGCACAGAGGAGGAGAGCAGAGAGAAAGTAACATATGACAGAAATACAAACGTAAATTGGAGAGATGGCAGGGAAAATGGATTTAGAGGAGACAGAGTGTATGCAGGAGACAGCTGGTGAAGTGGAGGCAGAGATGGAGAAAAGGGTTGCGAAGGAGAGGAAGAGAAGAGCGGAGCACAGGGGTAGACAGCAGTAGACGACCATTTTCTCTCCTGACAAGTATCAGTGTTACAAGAGTAATTCTGTCAGCTTTCTGTACACTTAACAAGAGGGGCCGGCTTCTTTTTGGATTTCAAATGGAAATGACAATAACAGTCGGGCTGATTCGCTACTTTCAAATTTAGGTAGGGATTTCAACAGCAGCGTCTTCTGGTTAATCCTCTGCAGCGGCTGGTGAAAGTGCAGGAAGTGGAAAGGAAAGCTATAGCAACAGAAAGAACGTTAAGCTTAGCTAAGGGTCCTTGATCACTTTCAACCAGGGACTAAAATTAAGAAATTCATTTCACCAAGTTATTTGATTTTATTGTGTACCTCATGTGCACAAACCTGAAGGAAGCAGGAACACTTTAGAATGAGGGATAATAAATAGACTTTATTTCATAAGATGTTTCTACAACTGTGTGTGCCTTCTTCAGGGATTGAAAGAGTAACATGAAAGCATTTTGTTTATTACTTCTGGGACATCCAAATGTACAAAATTATCTTAACAGAATAAACAAATACATTAAATCAGAATTTAAAAAAATACATGTCTTCATACAAAATCCATCATAAGCCCCAAACTTGAATGCTTTGAACTCTGTGAACGTGGGAACAATATACATTCAGTCATCAGTTTTCCCTTCTACTAAACGTAGGCTTACCCTTTTAAGATCTAAAAAGGCACGTTGTTGCAAAAACAGCTTGTGGTATAAAGTTTAGGCTGTATATACTCCTTCCTGTAATGGTTATTATTCTTATTTTATACATATCTCCTTATAAAATAATCAGTCATTTGGTGAAGAAATGTATTCAAAGTGCTTCACCGTACAGTGAATGCAAACAACATGGGTGGAGTTGACCCTTAACTCCGGCAGTGTTAGTGCCATGCTCCCTGCCTACTGAGTTATAGATGATGACCACATGGGGAAAACAGTCAACTGGTCTGTGGGGAGTTGTCACACTCCCAGAAAGCACTTAGAGCCCTGAACTCATGGCCCCAAAAAGCCTGTGCAAAGCAGTAACACGGTCATGGTTCTCCTAGAGGCTTTACTCGCTTGTAGTGTCTTAACTAGGCCTGGTATCAAACCTCAGTACTTTTCAGAATCAGAAACCACTTTTTTTGCCAAGTAGGTTTACACATACAAGGAATTTGCGTTGTTGTTTTTAGTGCAAATAATAAACATTATAGGAATATAAAGAAACATAAGTACTGCAGGGGAATCTAATCATAATTATAAAATTGACAATAGGATATTAAATAATATTAAACCAAAATGTTATAAGAAAATAGTATTCATAGAATAGAGACTGTACAATATGACAACATGGTGTTTAAATTCCAGTATGTGAAATGTGCAACATATTTACAGAATTTTGAGTACTGAGTAAAATGTGTCCATGCCACCAAGTACTGAAAGCTAGCATTGAATGCTTAGTCAGATTTTAGTGTGGTTTCCTTTTACTTTATCAGATATTTCCAGATTTAAATCAGAATTTTGCTGATTTCAGACTGTATCTTATTTAGGCAAAGTTCTGTACCGCTGCAAACGTAACTTATGGATTTTATTTAGGCGCATTTTGAGAAATGGAAGAAAAGGCTTTTCTATTAATACATGTTTATACTCCTAGAAGTAAGGAATCAAGAAAAGTATTGCTTTGCTATCGGTGGTATTAGTACTGAAAGTTAGAAATGTTATTACCACCGTAAATCAAAATATTTCAAACAATACCCAGAGTCAATCTTGGTGGTTTCCTTCTCTGCAGAAGCAGTTTTCTCTTTTGCTGTTCAAATACCGTTTTAAAATATTGTACTAATATCACTGCAGAGGCATTTCGAGGGAGTTCAGAGAGCACTAAATGGCTGACAAGTCATATGGAACGTCTTCACAACCCTTATTTAGACGCCATTACTTCTCCCTGGAGTTTTGATTCACAAACAAAATTGCTGTGTATTGGATGGTGGAGCCCTCGTTTTTACTTGTACCCGCCTTAGCCAGTCTGTATTTTAAGAGAGCCACTGTTTAATTTAAAATGGCTCCTTTTCAGTGTGTGTGTGTGTGTGTGTGTGTGTAAAATGGAACTCTTGACTAAACTGGTAGTGCTGGAGTAAAAATGAACACTCATATAGGACCGACATGCATTCGAGCAGTGCCTGTTGTTTACAGAAGCAGAGAGGGATGCCAGTCTGTCCCCCTACATTCTACATTCATGGCTTCCAGGAGGAGTTGTCATTCCGCTGTGTCACTTTGTCACTCACTCACTCCGCCACCTCCTCCTCCTCCTCCTTTTAGTTTCCACCCTCCACTCCTCCATCCATCATTATCCTCCTCTGCATGGCCTCCACCTGTTCTGGCCTGCCCGGCTTGCCCCCCCCCCCCTTGTAATTTGTGGTAAGCTCTGGACAGACCCTGGCCGTTGAAGGGCAGCACAGGGGGACGTGTGGCTGTGACGTTGTTGTGACGTAGCTGTGGGAATAGGGACAGGAGCAGCTCTGACGGTGAAGAGGAAATGTCAGTGTAGGAAGAGGTTCAGCACACACTCACACAGACACACACTTGACTGTACTGACACCTCAGCACTCACACTTCACTGAATACAGTTCAGACCAGCACCAATGACATCATCCAACTACTATCTTCTTTCTGTGTTCCCCTCTCCCTTTTTCTCTTTTTTTGCCTTGACATTACTCTTTCTTCCTTCTACTTTTTATGCTGTCTCTATTTTTCCTCCTGCCATCTCCATGTTTTACACTGTTCTCTATTTTCCCTTTCTCAACCTTATTCCTTTCTTCCTTTTTCTCCCTCCCTGCCTCTCCTCCCTCCTACAGAGCCCTCAGTGAACCCATCCAATGCCGGCGTGGTGGCGGGAGCTGTGATTGGCTCCCTGCTGGCCCTCCTTTTGGTCGCTGCTCTCATCGCCGTGCTTGTCACCCGTAGCCGCAGGCAACAGCAGGGTTACCGTGCCAATGGCAGTGACATGAAGACACGCATATTTGGTGGCGGCAAGAAGGCCAGCAAGAACGGCACAGGTGGAGGCACAGGCAGCGGCGTCGGAGGCAGTAACAACAATGGCCCCATCTACGTTTACAACGAGAGCACATCCCACCAGGGCCTTGGAGAGAAAAACAACCACCACCAGCCACTCACCATGGGGGGCCGGCCTGAAGTTGGTGCCACTACACCCACCGCCCAAGATATCCTGCTAAGCAATGAATTAGATGACGCAGAAAGGAGGAAGTTTGATGAGCTGGAAGAAGAGGAAAGGTATGACCACTTCACTGGAGGGGCCCCCATCCTTCAACTTCGCCCACCGCATGACCAGGATGATATTATTGGAGATTACCTGGATGATGACATGGAGTCCCAGCGGGATGGCTCGGTCATCTCACGGACTGCTGTCTACGTATAGAGGAGGAAGAGAGGAAAGGAGGAGGAGAAAATGGAGGGCTGGAGGATTCCTCCCTAGGATTTGGGGGCTCTAGAGTCTCATCCCTGTCTGATAGAGAAGAGAAAATAATACCACTTTTATTTTTGAAAATTGATTTTAAATATAGCCAATTATTAAACACAGTGCAGCCCCAGAATGGACTAAATGAACAGGAGGAAGGTGTAGTGGGATATTCTGAAAGGAGTGTTGGTGTTATCTGGTCCCTAAGAACTGAAAATCAAACCGAAAATAAACAACCTGGCTGCCACCGCTTCTGCTCATGCTGTCACTATCACTGGGACCTTGACTAGGACTCTTGACAGACAGACTAAAAGAGAGAAACTGTGTAGTGTGGGAGTAGGATAATGGAATCATGATACAAGCTTGGCTGTAGAGAAGGCAACTCACTTGCATATATATATTCTTATCTTTACCAGAACAGTAGAAGTGGAAGAGGTTGTCAAACAGTCACGTGTTGCCTGCTATTGTCAGACCTCCGGAAACCTTTTGTTTTGGTAATGCATTGCGCTCTGACAGCTCGTGGGTAGTTAGTACCTAGTGATGGGTTGGGAGGAAAACATTTCAAGGTATAGACAGTAACCATCAGGTGATTTAGAAACGAGAGCAATGTATTTGCTCTAGTCTACTGGCGAGCTGTCATTTCCGCTCTGCCTTCCTCTCAAACAAAAAACCCCAAAAACATCTCGGCAAACTATCCGTGACGGTACTATTGAATTTACAAAATTTAAAAGGAACATTAGGTCCGTATGTGCCGCGCACATCCAAGAGCAGCTGAATTTAACAAGAGAGTTTGCAGAGAGTTTGAGCGAAGTTCTTAACAAGGCATTACCATGCAAACTTTTGTACTGTGCCTGGAGGTAAGAGACGGTAAACAAGAGATGAAGGAATGAGGTGTAGCTGATCTGACAGGGTCAAGGGATGGAGAAGGGGGGGGGGGGGTGCAGGAGGACTAGAGAGGAGCACGTCTTCTTTTCTCTTCCTTCTCATCCCCGTCTCTTCAGAGTGCTCATGACAGGAGGAGCTTGATTGGTAATGAGCCGTGAAGTCGCTCGCTTAGCCAGGACCAACAGATTGCCACCACTTATCGTTTATGACGTGGCGATTCCTTGCTCTCTCTCTCTCTCTTGCGCTCGCTTTCTCTCTTATCTCTCTTGCTCTTTCTTTCTTTTTCATCCCTCACTCCCAGGGTTTATAGGGAGTGTAAGATTTATCCGGGGCAGTGTCGAGGTCAGGGCCACAGAGAGCAGGGGAGTATTTTACTGCTCCTGATGTGTCGAACGCCCCACTATTCCAGCCTCAGCCTGCCCTGACATGCCAGGACTGACTAATCCACCTGAAGTGGCCATGTTCACTCCACTGCATGGACGCTACCACCTCCTCTCATACTTTATTAAATGGCCGGCTGTAACCAAACCCCACCTTCCTCCAAAGTACGACTGCGTTAGGTCAAATAGATTTTCAATGAGATCACCTAATATTTCTTTCCATTAGCTGATGTTGTTAAATGAGATGAATTGACCGGGAGACAAGAGGTTGTGTTCACAGCAAAGCTATAGGAGTCATATTGACTATTAGGAAACAAGTAGTGAAATGGCCCTTTATGATGCAGCTTCAGGGCTGATTGTCTCCTGACTGTTAATTTATCCTTCTAACGAGCCACCAAAGGCCCCCTCAGGCAACTATTACTCTTGACTATTGTACACTGCTGTCTTTGAGGCTCAATGTATACATTTTCATGCATCACTGTATCTATTTAGCCACTGGATGACTGTGATGGACAATCTTGGAGAGATAGCTCCTTTAATCATGCTATATGGCCTTCTAATCAACTCCCTTTTGACCCACTGGGAATCTGGTGAGTGCAGCTCTCGACGACTGTACCGACCCAGCTAAGATCTGGATTGCAGTTCGCTGCAAGTCATGAGGTCAAATGCAGGGTGACCCTTTGCCAAGGGCAAGAATGACTGCGCTTGCCTGCATTTCTTATTGTAGCTGCTTTTAACCTTGAACTATAGAGGTGAGAAACATTTGCATACAGTACAAGTATCTGTATATGGTGAGACAGTCCTTGTTTGCCATTTTGACCTTCAGAGAGGCGGAGAGAGAGGAGGCAGATGACAAAATCAGACACCATTCAGTGTGTGAGCACCGTCTAGAATATTGTAAGCCAGTGTGTTCAATAGGATTATCGTCTAATGGCCTTAGCTTAAACATAAATGCAACTCCTGTCAACCTGGGGTACAGTAAATTTACTGAACACCGCTGATTTGTCACAGCCACTCAAAATAAAAATGTATTACTTATTTTTGCACTTGTGTGTCACAGCTACAAAGAGAAATATGAGTGTAATACTTGGTTTCTTAGGCAAAAATAGCGATAAGGGACAAAACTGTTGTATGTACATTTTGGTGTGAGGTGTCTGTGTACTATATATGTAAGCATCTTTATTTTTCTCGTGAAAATGCATATTTATGAAAATGTAAATATCAGATCGATGGAGCCGGTGTTGTGGAAGTAAAGAGGAAGGTTGGCTAGCCTAAAGTTCAAATGTCTGAGGGCATTCAGAATGTAATTTTTAATCTAATGAATTCCTCGGTGGTTTGGGTGTTACAACATATTGAACTGACCGAGCTGAGTTTACCTAAAGTCGATTTGAATTGGGGTGGGGGGGATTATATGGTAGTATTTTTTTTATTTTATTTTTTTCAAGTTAGCATTGCGTGCATTTCCACATAATAAGCACACACTTTTTTTTGCACAATTGGCTTCTCCTTCTCCTTGACAGACACCCTGCACAATACTCGACGTTCTGTGTTGCACCTGAGTCAGCTCAGTGTGTGTGTGTGTGTGTGTGTGCGTATTTCCATGTTGCTCGGGGGGCTTTGGGGCATCTCTCACTGCCATTGGAGCTGTAACCTGAGTAGCCACCCTTTGTCACGATGGAAAACTGGCAAACCGAAGATATTATTGTGCATTTCGAAGACACACTCACTCGCGCGCTCACATACTGTACATGTACATACGCAGAATGCAGAGAAACGTTCGCCCACACACAAACACCCCTCAGTCACTCTCATTATGCTCACTCCCACAGCCAAACTGTGCAGAAGACACCTCATACCTGACAACTCTGCCATCTCCTGACATAAGCCCACACAAGAATGCACTCGCATAGCTGCACACAAACACACACACACAGACACTTCTTCTTTCTCCTCTTCTTGCTCAGTGGCTCTGTCAGGACATATACTGTGTCCTGTTTATGTGGGAAGAGCCGCAGCATGATTTTGTCTCTTGCTCCACTGCTTTCTATTCCCCTAATAGTCCAACCGGTTCCCAAATCAATGACCATGTAGAGCAGAGACAACTACATATTCAGGGACACACAACTTTCACCTGGTGTCAGAGAAACAGGCTTTTTAGGGAACTGTTTGTCCGTTCCGCCATTTGTTCTACACAGGAAATATAGCTTTCATAAAAATGCCACTGCGCTGACCTCCTCCCCCTCCCAGATCCCTTCGAATGCTTTTAGAGAGTCGCAACTTCCTACTCATCTCCAAAATGTTGTTTTCAACTTCTCTCACTTCAGCCACCTCCGCGACCGCCTCCACACACACACACACACACACACACACACACTGTTGCCACCCACCACGGCACCCAAGAAAGGCTTGTCAGGAAAAAATGCTTTTAGAGAAATCCATGATCCTGGCCCGGGGTCTAGCACAAGGTTAGATAGTCAAAATATCCAATACTTTTCTTTTCTAGAAAGCCACATACTGTTGCTTTATCTTCCGCTCCAAACATCTGATGACTAATCAAAGCCTTAACATCTCCCATCTCACTTGCATTAAAGAAAAAAACAAAAAGAGAAAACCTTCCTGTGTATATAGTATAAATATATAAATATGTAGCAGCGAAAAAGAATTACTAATTTATGGTGTCACGTTTGTGTATTTCTCAGTGACAGCAAGCATGAAGGATTTATTTTCTCCTATTACAGTTTCTTCTCTTTTCTGTTATTTTGCAGTGCTTTATAATTTATGTTTTCTGAGTGCTTTATTCTTGCTGCTGCGCTGTGATTGCTGCCAAAACTGGCAAATGTGCTTCTTCTGTACAACTTAACTGTACACACAACAAAACATAATTACCCCAATATGTGCATTTTATTATTGACTGCTCTGTGTAAAAGTTTTTTGTTTTTTTTTTGTATTGTTTAATTTCAAAATAATTTGGGTCTTTAAAAAAAAAAAAAAAGCTGAATTAGAATTGTTGTCACCATTTTGTCGTGTCTTTCTATATGTTTTCGTATTTGGTTGCTATTAAAGATTCCTTGATTTTTGAAATGTTCCAGTGTTGCTGCGTGTGGTATCTGTTTCTCCTTTTCTTCCCTCTCTTTAACACTTGAAGTTAGCTCGGATGACTGAGGAGCTAGATTGAATAGAAGTGCCAGTCATTGATTCTCACTGATTAGATTTATAGATTAATTGATCGGGATATGAAGTGGCCTCTCTGTCTCTTGTCAACAATCCTTCACACTCCAGACACACCGCCCCCGTGTTTTTTTTTTTTTTGTTTTTTTTTTCCCACTCTCATTTCCTGGTCTGGCTGTTTGTCTCATTTCAGTTTTGATAAATCTGTGTGTGTGTGTCTCTGTCAACAGAGGTGTGATAACAGGCTTATGGGAAACTGAGCACAGGAATAGGAGAAGCCATTTTGTGGATTACAATTGTCCTATACTCAAGCGCCGCCTCCTCCCAGTCTCACTGATTTGTATATGTGTCCTGGTTGGCTGATGAACTTGCTGCCTTGGTAACAGGTATGTAGGAGATTGCTATAGTTGTTTTAAAGGGCACATTTTTCTATCAGGTTTTTCACCTGAGCATGCGGATAATGAAGAGTGATGATACGAAGTGCGCATGCGCACACACACACACACACACACACACACATATTCAGTGGCCCCAACACCTCTCGCAAATACTGTACACAGACAGGGAAGGTTAGAGGTGAGGAATGCGCTGTGTAGCTTCAGTGGTTTTCCTGGAGGGAGGCAGTTTGTGTTTTCAGTTGGGGAATGTGCAGGCAAAGCTGAAACTCGTTGAATGGAGCGCCTCTCAAAGGCTGCATTGTTTGAACTCTGACTAATCCAAACTGGTTTGGTTAAATTTTAACAGAAGGGTAGGCAGGGTTGTCTGTGTATACAGGTTCATGTATGAATGTTCTGGCATGTAAGTGCATGTGTGTGTTCATGCGTGTATGTGCACCTGCCTTATTTGGTTTACATACAAGTACCCCCTCTGTGTCCCCATTAAAAACGATACAATACAAAGTTCGGCTGTAACATCTCCGCGATGGTGACAGTTGGTTTATGGCGGTTATGGCAGCATGTCCTCGATATTTGCCTGGTGCTTTGATGTCGTCATGTATTTGTGTGTCATCCTGGCTCCTTGTCACAGTTCATTTTTGTTGCAGGCTTCTTCTGTCAATGCACAGCTATTTACTGCAAGTCCAGCCCACCATCTGGCCTCTCTAATTGCTTTGGATTTGAGGCTGGCGAGATAGAGAGCACTTACACACACACACACACACACACACACTGTGACTCCTTTGGTTTTCTAGCCGAATGTAAAAGACTCGAGCACACCAGAAAGGCTTTTAAGCTGCAGCTAGTAATAACAGCTCGTGCAGCACTTGAATTTAAGGTCTGCGTTGTTCACAGAAAAAAAGTAAACACCTCATGTGAAAGCGGTGACCCCGTAACGCAGAACCTGGCCTATATGAGCTCCAAGCAAATAACCTGGATCTGAAGCCAAAGTGACAGCAGCTACGCCAAGCACTACCACTGTGTTCAACATTAGCTTACAGTGATGAGACATGGTGCAGTGCCCCTGGGCAATACGGCTAGCTGGTAGTGGCCCTGTTTATACCAAGTTTTGTGTGTGTAGGCGTGTTTATTAGACAAAGACTGAGCATGTGAGTGTGTTCTTTGGTCATACAGCGTGCTAAAGAAGTATGGTCATGTGTTTAGGCACCCGTTGAGTGCTTTGCTGGGTTGCACACTGATCGGATTTGTGTAGGATGTTTGTGTGTGAAAGTGTCTGTGAACTTGAGTGTTATGCGATTGTGTTGTGTGTGTGTGTGAGCACAACTATGAGATGAGTGTGTGTGTTTGTTTGTACATGGATGTATATTTAACTTCCAGCTCTGGCAGCCACAGTGTTGATTAAACATCTGATGGGGTGTGTGTGTGTGTGTGTGGATTAGCACACAGACCCACTTTGGGATCTCTCTGCTGATAACTGCTAACCAATGCTCCTCATTTAACCTCTCAACCTCCGACTCCAGACCTGACTAATAAATCAGAGTGAGTGATGAATGGCCAGGACTGTTGCATGGATGTCTCAGTGATGAATATGGTGACCTGGGCCTTCCCAGGGATTAAATCAAGTGTCTACCTCGGACCTCAATTATTCTTGCATATTTCTATTGGCTTTTGAGCAACTGGCTGGTCTCTTTCTTGCCTGCGGTGAATCATCAAATCTCCAGCTGTGTCTGTCAGCATGCTGGATTTGAGTCAAAGCTCTTATATAGTCCTGCAGTTTTAGGACAATGATCCTAAGCATGGAGACAAGGTAATTAAAGAATTTTATGGCCAAATAGAGGAATGTTCTACACTGGCCAAGTCAGTCATCTGACCTCAGTCCAAGCACGTGTTTCATTTTGCTGAAGATTAGACTAAAGGAGAAAAGCCCCTGAGAAAGGAGACATGAAGATGGCTCCAGAACAGGCCTGACAGTACTTCACAAGGGGAGATAACAAGTGTCTGGTGATGTCTGTTGGTTTAGATGAAGTTTGTTAACTTTTCGATTTGCTTTCTTTCCCTATTTACTATATAACACAATTGAGAGTCTACAGCCATGCTAGCAGCTCTGTGAGGCTGTCTACTTTGGCCCAGCAGTGCATTGAGCTAAATGCTAATGTTAGCATGCTAACATGTTCACAGTGACAATGCTAGCAGGCTTATGTTTAGCAGTCTAGTTATCATTTTTACCATGTTCAGTAACTTAATTTAGCGTGTTAGAATGCTAATCTTTGCTAATCAAAATTAAACCGACCGTACAGCGGAGTCTGATAGGAATGTCATTAGTTTGGTATTTGGTCATAAACCAAATGTTGACCTGATGCAGGACCTTCATTGCATGTTATACCCCTCTCTCCTCATGTTGCCTGTCCCTCACTCTCTCTCTCTCTCTCTGGGGTGACTGTTGCAATATAAAGGTGTGGTTGAGACATTTCACTCAAAACTATATGTGAAGCACTAGAGAAAACTCTGGGGATCAGAGTCAGAAGGAATCATATCCTCTGCAAACCGTGACTGCCTGTACAAAAATTTCATGGCAATCCATCTAATATTTGTTGAGATATTTCAGTCTGGACCATCTCAGTCATCTCTAGAGCCATGCACCTAGCATGACTAAAAATCCTTACAGTACCTGCATTGTTCATCTGATGTGGACATAAACACACTTCAATTAAATGTGAGTCAGTACTTAAACCCCATAGTCAGTGTACAAAGTCTAAACATGAAAATTGTGTCACTGTCTGAATCATGTACAATCAAGTTCTAATACTTTCTGACTGCTGTATTTAAAAACACACCCATTTATTGCTTTCACTTCTCACTTTCACACTTGTTTTTTATTGAAATTAAATTTAAATCAATATATTTTTTTAAATCTCTTGTGTGGAGTTCTTAATTGTACACTGTCTGAGCCGGTTTTTAACAAATAAGGGTTTATTGACAATTTGGGAGTCAGTATGTAACAGACCAATTTGGTGTCTGATTAAGGTGGTTTACGAATGTTTAAGGTACTTTTCAGTGGCACAGACAGCGTAAGCACCGTTGGTATTATTTCTGTTTGTTTTGTGGGGAGGATATGATGTCCACACTAATCTACGGTCTTCTCATAGTTTGGTTACTTTCATGGAGTTTGTTTTTGGGTGGAAGCTGAGAAGGCAGCAGCTTCAGGCAACAACCACTCATCCACTGTTTACTCTGGAAACAGGCATTACTTTATATACCTAAGATGTTAATAAAATGCAGATGAAAATAAGATTTCTTCCAAACCTTATTATACAGCCTATGAAAAATGCATTATCAAAGAATGGTGAGCTGGGGTAATTGAAAACATCAATATCAACAAATATCCCGGGGGGGGGGGGTAACCTTCATATCAAAGTAATGAACACATTTTTTAAACAAGAGGGGGTGATTTAAAAGTACCAGACTGGCAAATTTCTTTCAGTAGTACAGTATTGTTGTCATGCCGAGCAAGGTGAATATGTAACATTTGAAAATAATCACAGGAAATTTGCAATTGTATTATTCCTCTTCCTCAAGCGGTAAATGATGACATCTGATCCTCTTACTTCTGGTCATTCACTTTTGTTCAGATGTGTTTGCTACACACACACGCGCGCACACTACACACACACTCACTCATATATAAGTACACGCCCAGGCAGACAGACGGAGGGGATGTGGATGCTCCTGTTTCCCCTGGAGGCCCCTGGGCATTTACTCTTCCTGTCCCGTGCTGACAGGGCTGGAGGTAACTGGGTGGTTGCAGTGCATTGTTGGACGGATGAGGCACGTCTCCCCCGGGGTAGCTCATGCTCGGCCAACTGCTGGGAGAGCAGAGAAGGGCAGGGAGAGAGGGATAGAACGAGAGAGGTAGTATGGAGGGAAGGCAAAGAGGGCGCAATGGTGTGAGGAGAGTGGAGGGGAGAGATCTGAGGCCTTGTGAATTGGCAAAAACTACAGAGACCTAGCGGGTATATAAATTTAACAGTGACTAATGTGAGATTGAATAAAAGTGGACAAGAGAAGAAAGAAGGAGAGGAGGAGTCTGGGCGGACAGAGAGAGCAAAGGGGCAGAAGAGAGAAAGGGAGAAGAAGCCTGATTAAAGATGGAGTGGAGACGGTCGAGTGAAGGGAGGACGACGATGAGGGCTGAGTTGTTGCAGCTGTGTTGATTTAGCTTCTCACAGGTCAGTGTGTGTGTGTGTGTGTGTGTGTGTGTGTGTGTGTGAGGGGAAAGAAGCTTTGACTTCCTCAGAACACCGCTGACCTCGACACACCTGCACAAACACCCACTTCACCAGATGAAAGATGCAGCTCGTGTGCATGCGTGTTTGTGAGTTAAATAAGCCCCAAAAGGTCTTCATGCTGTGACTTACCTGGAACAAATCCTGTTCTAGAAAATACAAAAACAAAGAACATTATGTGAATGCATTATGACCACCAGGGAGTGTAGCTTTGAGCTAAGTGTGCAGGTGTGTGTATTTGCGTGACTGTGTGGGTATGTATAAAAGAGATTTATATCAGGGAAAGAATGGTTTGTTGCTGCTCCTAAGAATAGATTCTGTGACGGAAATGATTTTGATGCTGTATGCAAGCCTCTGTGTGCGTGTGTGTGTGTGTGTGTCTCATTTTGTGTATTTGCCCTCAAGTGCTTTTCAGATCAAATGCACTTGCTGTTTAATTCACCGTCTCAACAGGCAGCTCTTACAAAGTACATGCACGCACTGGCACATGCACGTCTGCATAACTTCAGATATAAACATACAGAAGGAGAGATGAATATGGAGATAAAAACGAAATAAGTCTGCAAATATTTGGTCTTAGGGACTGGAGATAGTCTTCTGGGGACTGCCAAGTCTGTAGTAAATGGTGGATGATTGTGTTTATGTTCATTTGTGCATGTAACTGCTGTGCAGATGTTTGCCTGCCTGACAGTACGGAATGTGCATGCAAATGTATGTTGTTAGAAAAAAATTAGTGATAAACTCCCACACAGGGAAAAAAATCTGAGTGCTGTTGAACAACTAATGTTGGTGCTGCTCTGTATGTTTTTTCTCATAAGATGTTTCGAAATCTCATCAGAATTGAATTATATCATACTATTATAATTAAACTAATCCTTGTAGTCATTACCGTCGTGTTTGTATTTCGGGCAAAATCACTGTCATTATATAAATAAGAATATTTTCTGATGTCACCATATGAAAAATGTAGGTATAAATCAATGTTCAATGCAATGAACTGACTGTTATGCATTACATCAGACACAACTAAAAACAAACTCCCATTTTAATGCCAATTTTAAATAGAATTGTAATGAGAACATGAGATTAATTCATCTTGAAGTAAATATGTGTGTTGTACCTGGAATCTGCTGGAGCCACTCTCCCAGTCTGGGGGTCACTGGTGCTCTGATTTCCACTGATTATCTTTTCTAGCTCCTCTTTCAGCCTTTGGTATTTTTCAAGCGTCCTGTCTTCCTTCTTTTTGATGTTGCTTGTTTGTTTTTTTTTTGTTTGTTTTTTTACTGTTTGTCAAACAGCACCATGTCTGGTTGGTTAGCCATCACCGAGCTTAGCTCGGTCATATTCAATTACCTTAGGCGATGTCTTTCATTTTGACCTTGGGACTCCAGGTCATACTCGTGGCAGATGTTCCTGTACACTATTCCCGCCACTTGGTTATGGCGTTCCATGTATGCCGTTCCTGCCGGTATCTCACACCCTGCTGTTCTGTGCTGAACTGTCTCAGGGACATCTTTGCACAGTCTGCACCTGGGGTCCTGTTTGGTGTGGTAGACCCCAGCCTCTATTGGTCTTGTACTGAGTGCCTGTTCTTGTGCTGCCATGATTACTGCTTCTGTGCTGTCCTTTTAGTCCTGGACAGTGGTATTGACACTCACTAGTCCTCGGCCTCCCTCGTTCTGGATAGTGTACAGTCTCAGGGTGCTGGATTTGGGGTGAAGCCCTTGATGCATTATGACAAGCTTTCTTCCTCTTATCTATTGTGTTCATATTGTATTGATAGATATATAATTTCCCACCTTGACAGGTCAATATTGTCATTTGTTTGGTATGTATTTAATAAAATAAAGGAATTTAGAAAATTCCATTAAGATTCCACTGAATGTTGATTTAGATCTATATATAGCCTACATTTATGTGCTTCCTGTGTCTGCTGGTACATATAGTTTGGGGAAGTGATGCAGCGCACTGGACTGTGTCCTCATCAGCAGTCTGAGAGTGATTTTATCTACTCTGGGCACTTCCCCTGTAGGTTTCAAGTCTTCTCTCCTTTCTTTGTTTGACATTAAATAACAGCCATAGTGAGGAGAGGACTGTCAGAACTTCATAAAATTGTGTGTGTGTATCTTTGTCTGCCCATGTGCATGTGTCAGCTCCTCCTTTATATCCACAGACTTCCTCCCCATTCACCCGTCTGTCATCTTATCTAGACATCTCTTTTCCTGTAATCACTTCTTCTGCCCCGTCCTCTTCTCTGACGCTCCTATCTTCTTATCGTCTGCTGCGGACTAATGTTACAGCATTGTGAATCTGTGAAAGAACGGGGTGTGTGTGTGTTTGATGTGCGCTCGCAGCTCTATATGTGTGTCTTTGTATTACTACATCCAACACTGTCCAACCAGGGTGGAAAATCCTCTCTAATCATTCCACTTCCAAAACATCTCCAATCACTTGCTATTGAACCTAGAGGCATCTTTTTAACAGGGAAATACATTGTTGATTCAGCCCATTAATTATTGCGCCAAGAAACAGAAATCTGTACGCACGATGTCAAACCGCTCCAAGCTGTTAAGTCTTTGGTAGCGACGGCTCAAAGACAATATCCCTCACTTGTTTCTGTGTGTGTATATGTGTGTGTGTGTTTACATGTGTTTGTGTGCGTGTGCAGCTCAAGTAGAGCCACTGTGGTGATATGTGACCACAGTGCAGCACCTGCTGTGGGGTCTCCTGTATGTCTTTGGCCCCTTGTTAACCCCTCATCTCCTTCAGGGTCCCCAGTGATTTCAACTACGTTGCCTGTCACTCACCCCCACAGCAGAGGCATTATGGGTAAAAGCCCCGACACACAGTTGAAGTGAACTAAAGTGTATAATGTAAGAAATGGAGAGAGGGAAAAGTTGAGAAAATAGCTCAGCATTGTCATGCGAAGCACAGCCATGCTGCGCCGTCCCCTGTCCGTTTAACTGTCAGCTTCGGGCAGCAATAGAATAAAATATGGACAAAAGGTCTTATCTTAGAGGAGGAAATTAAATATTATTCAAATTTGGCTTTTGGCATCACAGGGGCTCTACGTGAAATGTTTATAAACACGAGTTGATTATTGCTCTCAAAAAAACTGGATGAGATCTTTGCTACCTTGGCAGTAATAACTGGTTCCTTCCAGCCTCAGACCTCGGATCTGACCAGCTGGCCTTGAACAGGAGGATTGATGCAGAATTATGCTCTGTTCACTGTGTGTAATAGCTGGAACATCTTTGTTGTGCGCTTAGAACAGGGTATGAACTACAAAAAGAGCTGGCACTGAGCGCTCACAGGGTGCGTGAATGCGGGCCTCACATTTTGATTAATTTATGTTCCAGTACATTTCAGTTTTCCTAAGTCATTACCCTCCCAAACGACCACCATTCCCGGGGAATTGAGACAAACAACACACTTATAAACAAGTGTGTGCTCTGTTCCAATCTTCATGTTTCTGGTCTCTTTATCATTTTGTTTGTGCGGCGGTTAACATGCTCTCTCTGGGGGTCTGTGTCTTCATATAGCTCCCAATTCCCAGTTATTTATCTGTGTATTACACACACTGTCCAGATGCTGCTCGCAGGTTGTTTATTCTCCATAGGTCCCCATCTTCCTGATATATGGAGCTGTTATCTTTCTATATCACAACACTCATGCCTGCACCCTGTACTAATTTGTAGGGCTGCAACTAACGATTATTTTCATGATTGACTTAACCTGCAGACTGTTTTGATTAATCATGTGGTCAATATAATGTTTTGAAATTTGAAAATTTTGAAAAAATGTTATTATCCCAATTTCCAAAAGCCCAAGGTGATGTCTTCAAATTGCTTGTTTTTTCCGACTAGCAGTTCAAAACTCCAAGATATTCAGCGTACTCTCACGGAAAGAAAAGCTGTAAATCATCACAATTTAGTCGCTGGAACTATGAAGTGTTTGGCGTTTTTGTTTTGAAAAATTACTTAACCATTAATCGGTTTTGCACATTGTCATGCACGTTTTGTTTTCCACGTAGATTCAAAAAGACATCACAAGCAATGGAAGTTTGTTTTTGACATGTTTGACTGTAATAATAGAGTAAAAACTAATTGGTTTTTTAAAAAAAGTAAATATGGAGTTGGCATGTATGTAATGAATAAATATGCAAATTGTTTAGGCATTGTATGCGCTTTTATTTATTTTGTGTTGGTGGTAACCAAGTGTGTGTGTGTGTGTGTGTGAGCCCCCTCTCAGTGAGTAGGCAGCGTATTACTTGTCTTGGTGCAATGAGCCAGGCCTTGTATTAGGCAGGTTGAGCTGCAGGGGGAATTTTGTAACACTTGACCTGTTTCACTGAGTCATTTGTGTGGATGGAGAAAGAGAGGGAAAGAAGAGCAGCAAGGGAGGGGAGGGCAGCACAAGTGGTTAGGGCTGATCGGAGGGATGAGTGACAATGAAAAGTGATTGCGAGGGGGGAGAGAGAACAACAGCTGGGCGAGCCGGAGGGAGGAGAAATGAGATGACAGTGCCTTATATTTCTTCTTTCTTACTTTCTCTCTCTCCATCTCTTTCTCTCACCCATCCCTCCATCACTGTCCTTCATTCAGCAGCCTCTCAGGCTGGCCTGGCTGAGTCGCCCCGCTCCTCATTACTCACCCCTTCAACCTTAAAGGTCATAAGCACAAACTTAGCACTTTAAAATGCAAGAATATAAAAATGTATTTATCTGTCGCTGCCTGATATTGGTGGAGTTGTGTGTATGCACCTGCACACGCATAGTCCCATTTTCTGGATGTCTTGCTGCATGTGTTGTTTAAAATACTTTCCACATAGCTATTAATTGAGTAGGTTTTCATTTGGGGAGCTCAGCTGGTGGTCTCCTGCCTTGGAGGAAGAGTTAAAGCTGTATATCTGCATCACTGGCTACATATTCTCTCTCTATTCTCTCTTCTTCTTGTCCTCACATTCCCTCTGTGTGTGCGTGTGTGTGTGTGTGCGTGTGCGTGTGTGTGTGTGTGTGTGTGTGTTGGGGGAGGGGGGGCTTTGAGAAATTTAAATTTGAACACTTTCCATTGAATAAATTGTCCCAATAAAAACTGTTCACAATATTGTCTGTGGATTATCCTGAGTAACAGGGGCGCTGCTGATTCTGGAAAGATGTTTTTTTTTTTTATTTTTTGAGACATTATTTATTAGTGTCCATTATACCAATGCAGTTCACAGTGTAGGCATCACAAATCTAAACACCAGCGTGTCAAAAACCGACTTTACTCACTACAACAGGTAAAATAAATAAAAAATAAACCCCAAAAGAAAAGTACTGTAGTCTGACAGATATGCGTCACAGCGGCATTTTCTCTACATACTCGATGAACAGAGACTAAATATGCACAGATTTATCAAATTAACCTCTTACGGTGTACCTCATTTTCTCAAGGTGCAACAGGTATACCACCTCTTGTGTCCATCGTTTAAAAGATGTGGGGTTTTCTGACTTCCAGGTAAGGAGTATTAATTTACGGGCCAAGAGACTGACAAAGGTGATGGATCTTTCCTGCAAGTTGGCAGTATTAAGGCCAGGTGGTAGTTCCCCAAATATAGCCATCGGAAGGTTGGGGTGAATAGTTGTACTGCATATTGACGACATAGCGTCAGATTATTTAGGTCCAATAATCAACCAGAGAGCACCACGGCCAAAACATGTGGCCCAGTCATTACACACAGTGGTTTGACAGAGGGATGCAACTTTAACAACCTATCATTAGAGTAGCGAATTCACCTTGAACTGAATTGAGGATGCACACATATGGAAGAGGAGTGGTCACGGGAAATGCAAGTACCCCACAACTCATCTGAGATATTCATCTCTGTCTCATTCCAAACCCTCTTTTTTATTGTTGTTCCTGTTGATTCTTTGTCATTTTCCAGACCCCACTTACACGGATTACATCGGAATATAATCGGGGGTGGTCTGGCTTACATTGTGATCAGATCTCAGTATAAATCCACTCTGTACAGCGTGACAACATTCTTAAGAAACAACTCACCTAACAGGGCTCACCTCGTGGAGCGTGCACCCCGTGTACAAGGCTGGCTGAGTCCTTACCTCAGAGGCCCGGGTTCGAGTCACTGTGCATATCTAGTCTCTTTGCTGCATGTCATCCCCCCTCTATCTCCCTACTTTCCTGCCTCTCTTTGACTGTCCCTGTCAAATAAAGGGAAAAAAAGCCCCAAAAATAATCTTAAAATAAAGACTCCACCTCTTCCTGCTCAAGTCCCCAGGACTTGATTTGAAATGATTTTGGCGTAGTGGTCGCACGGGGGTATTGCAACTTCTGCATTCATCACATGATGCACACTGGCCCAAAAAGCATTTTTCTCATACATAATCATTGGAAAAGGAGCGATAATAATTCCAATAACATTTGGAATGACTAGAAGCTGTATGATTAAATTATTTTAACAAGAATTCTAATGGTGTAAATGTAAAGGATTCATGAATTGCACGTCATTATCTAGATACTCTATCCAGATACAGATCACATGTCCGAGCTGTTTCTACTTAATGTCTTGAACCGTGTTGCCCCACGAGTGAATCAGTTAAACTCATGCTGTGCAGCCAAACATGGTTCAAACACTCAGTACGTTATTTTAAATGCGAGTTGAGATCTGAAAGTCTCCAAAGAAACCAAATATATTGATTGAATTTTCATCATATAGAATTGCATCATATGTAGCTTCAATTAAGAGCTGGAAGATGATATATATGATACTGTCAGAGTAGAATGCAGTAAGAGATTATTTTAAGCATCCCTGAGGGGGAAATAAAAGGGTAAAACTGTATGTTAATTAAAGTAATATTTTAGGGGAAGATATTTTTTTTTCTTCTTTTTCCTCTTCTGCAAATGCATCTATGTAGGGGGAAAAGTAAACAGAAATGCAAAAAAAACTCCTTCAAATCTGCTTTCATCACCCTCCTTGTCCCCCCCGATCTCCCTTGTCGCCTACTCTACCACTCCTGCCACAACTGCGTACAGTACAGTTGTGGCCCTTCAGTTCTGGTGTGACGGCTGGCGTGGCGACGGCTGGCTGCCAGCGCGTCCTCTGGTGATACGAGGTCCGCCGTCAGTCGACACAGAGCCTGGTGTTTGGTGACATTTAGCATTTTACTGCAAAAATTATGCATCAGTGTTGACATTCAGCCTTATGCATAAAATTCATGATGTATGTGGCAGTTCCTGTAGGCGCTGCAGCACAGAGACAGGCAAGGAGTATGCCACAGCTGAGGCAAGGACTCTCACAACATCCCCACGCGTACATACACACACAGAGCACAATATACAATAGCTTTACTACAGCTCTACACACACACACTTAAATGAATGCCCACACACATCCTCATGAACTTAGATCATCAAGCTTTATGAATTTGAAAGTTGTGTTTTTCATGTTTCTTTCCATTCTTCATTATAGATTCAAGAAAAAAAAAAACGTACTCCTCTGCACACATACACACTTACACACACCTCTCCCTGCGGTACTTCACTTTATTCATTCTTCGCAGATTAATTCTGGAACGACACTTTTTATGATCCCCAATTTATGTCAGCAGTCAGGCAGGCCTCCCCCCTCTACTGCCTCTCCTCTTATCTCCTCTGCCTCATGTCTCTGTCTCCCTCTACATGTGCGCTCAATGAAACAATGGTACTTTCTAGTAACGAGCAATGAGTTTGTCAGGTTTTAAAAGGAGAGGAAGACAAATGGAGGGAGGGAACGAGAGGATGTGAAGATAATGGGTTTCTGTGGTGATTAACATTCCAGAGTGGCGCGTCAAAGAAAGTGTGACTGTCCTATTGTGTCTTTACTGACAGCCAAATGAACGGAGGTTTCGTCTGTGGCACAGAGGGTAATAAACCTACCATGTCTAATCTACATCTCGGCTGTCTGTGTGTGCCTGAGCATCTCCACATGTATCTGTGTGAACTGAGGGTGACACGTTCACCCTTTCCTTCTTTTGAGAATAAACTTGCGTTTACACAATGCATCCGAGTGAGCCCTTATCCTCTCGGTCAGTGAGTCAGCCAGCTAGCTGACTAACTGGTCATTCAGTCTGTCGGCTGGAATCACCAGGTTCCTGCCACGCTGCTGTGACACACCTGTCACCTGCAGCAAAAGAGACCGAGCTACTTAGGTATGTGTGTTTGTCCAAACCAGGAAATGGTGTTAAGCAAGCCACTGTTCTATTATACTGAGAAAGACGAGATTCCTGTTGCGTGAACAGCGTTTGACATAGGAATTACTGAAATGCTGGTAAGCGTTTTGCACACTGGTGCAGCTTGCACCGGTCGGTTCTCGCATTAATTCAATAGGCATAAATGTGCACGGAAGATACAGCAGATACCGATTCTTGAAAATAGGAAACACCACTTAAGATGTATAATCCAAGCTTATTGTGACTCATGCTTCAATAAAACTCCATGTTGTTCATTTCAACTAGCGCTGAAACGATTTGTTAATTAGTCAATCACAATTATGAGTAGTTTTTCAAACAAAAAAGCCAAATGCTAACTACTTCCAGTCTCTCAATTGTGGGGATTTTCTGCTTTTCTTGATGTGATAACAAACGGCCGGTTTTGGGGCAGATAGTCGGACAAAACAAGCAATCTTGAGACGACACCTTGGGCTTTGGGGAAAATGTGATTTGGCTTTTTTTTTTTTTTGCCATATTTTATAGGCCAAAGATGAATCAATTAATCAAGAGAATATAATGTGCAGATTACTTAAAAAATGAAAATAATGGTTGCAGCTTTAATTTCAAATGGTGACTGACCTCTTTAGGCTCCAGAGCTTCTTCTAAATTGACTAACAAGCAAAAACAAAGTACTATTTTTTCTTTTCTTATCAATATAATTAATATCAATTACTTATATCTTTTGTATTAATAGGTCTCACAAATATTGAATGGAAGCATCTGTCAAAGCATAGGTGACCCCAATGGAAATCAAACCCTTAAACTTGACATTAGTTTGAGCCATTTTGAGCTACCTATCTAAATACAATTCTGCCCCAGGCTTTATCATCAATATTCCTGTCAGTTCACTCTGGATATGCTAGATATAGGCCACAAATGCCTACCTAATCAGGTAGTCTGTCTGGAGGTTGCTCATGGATTTAGAGCTAAGATCAGTAGATTCTCCCCAGCCCCCGACTTTGATCCTAATGTCTCATCCGCCCTCAGATCAAAATGTACATCCGACTGTTCCCTGCTTTTCCGCTGGGCCGTGCATGCACCCGCACACAGTCAGGTGTGCTTTGAAAACTGAGCAGAGAGGTTTTTGAGTTAAGTTAAGCCAGGGATTAAGGAGAAATTTACTGCCCATCTAGATGTGTGTAATAGTATCTATTTCTGACTTTCCTTCAGAGAGAAATGCCTGGTTTTCCTCAGAAAGGCATCAAAACCCATTGCATCATCCCTGGCTTTCACTTGCTACTTTCACACAGGTGCTTTTGTAATCCACACACACTTGCAGACACTTTGAGTGCACGCTGTGTATTCTCTCTGTTTATGAACATTTCCGTGTGTGTGTGTGTGTGTGTGTGTGTGTACATGCATGTGACTGAGTTGGGTGTGTATGTGTGTTCCCTTTCTTCTGCCGTGCCTAACTGGCTCTGACACATCTGTGGCTTTTCCAGGCGAATCAGGGCCGGTGCCAAACTGCCAAGAAATCAGTGCAACAGACTCTGCTCTCCTCCTTTCCCCTCATATTCCTCCCTCTCCTTCCACTTCTAGTCTTTCCCCCTCTTTCTCTCTCTCTCTCTCTCTCTCTTGGTCTGTCTCTGTCTCTTCTCTGTCCTTTTTTCTCCTTCTGTCTTGCTCAGAGGCCTTATTAAAAATGGAGTGAGTGTGTGCTGCATATTTAAAATGGTCATGGATGGATTTAAACGGCTGATGGTATTTAGTGTCTCCTCAGGGAGCTGCTATGAGCCCTTAAGCTGACTCCTCTGACTGGAGCCTGACTGACTGGTGAGCACACACTAAACCTCTAATAATGACTTGTGTACACACAGTGAGCCCAGAACACACATGCACGCACGCACACACAAATAGGCAGCCATACACATATACACGCACTCATTATAGCACACTCTACTTAGTTGTGACAAGGACGATGGTCACGTCCGTTATGCTTGCAATGGATACATTGCGACGTGCAATATAGGGTGTGTGTGTATACTCATCGGTCAATAACTCATTAGTTTGCCTGCTTTGATATAGCATTGTGTAAATGTGTTTAACTGTATTTGAAAACACTCTTATGGGTTCACAGGCATGTCGAAGTGCGTGTGTGTGTGTGTGTGTGTGTGTGTGTGTAAAGGAGTGAGTGCGTGCATGTGTGCATGCTCTTGACAGCAGTCAGGGTAGATGTCACACTGAGCCCCTTCAGGTCGTGCAGCAATTGTTTCTGTCATGTTGTCTTTCATACCGGCTTGGATTTGGGTTCCAATCTGCTCCCAAGTGTCCTTCACTGAAACACTATTGATTACCCCACACAATCTTAAACGCTGAACATAAATACTGCTGCTGTGAAATGCACACAAACGCACACGCTGATTAACAGATGCCCCCGCACAGATGGGAGGGCAGCAACATGTGAACAGGCAAAAATGAGAGGTGGAGGAGATTGAGGAGTTTGGTGATATCTGAATATTCAGATGAACAGCGCATGAAACAGCATTTCCAATAACTAACCTGCACCTGCAACCATTTTTGGCTTGGAACATTGAAATCCGTGGCATTGCCTTCACTGCATTCAATACACGGTGGAGGATGAAAATGCAGATTTATTTATTATTGATGCTGCGAGGGTTTTTAGTGGCGGCTACTTGGTACAAAGTTGTTTGATGTATGTACAGCAGTTTGATATCTTTTACCCATGACATGTGATATTTGAAGCGTGTCCATAAATGTGCATATTTGCATCTGTGCGTATGCATTAGAAAGCGCGTCAGGTTGAATGTTGAGGTCTGTGTGCACTTGTGCTTTTCGGCTTGTGCAAGGCCTTGACATGTGTGTGTGTGCCTGCCAGCATGCATGCTCCCATTTATGTTTGTATTTGCACTTTAAAGACACTGGCCAGTGAGTTACAGCAGCGCTGGAGTGTGTTCTATTGTTGACAGAGCTGTACAACCAACACAATGATGACCTTTGAAAATTCTGACACATTCACAGCAGTTGAAGAAATCAAAGGTGGTATACATATTTGGTTACCAACAACAGTTTGTTGTTGTTTTTTTTCCATAGATTTATATCCAGAGGCGCAGATTTGAAGTGTAGTGAATGTTTGTGCGTACATCCTGTGCCAGAATATAGGTTGCATTCTTTTTACCAATGCATAAATCACCAGCACTCCATGCCAAGCAACCAATCAACCACATTTACACACTAATGAAACCATTCTTTATCCCCATACAGATAAATTGAACTCTGAATGCTTTCTTCTCCACCTTCCCATCTCTTCTGTATTCTATTGTTCCTGTCCACCCGCTCCCAGTGGCAATGCATAACTGAATGGCAATGGAGGAAATGTCTTTCTTAATGAGAGTTTGAATTCGTGTTTGGCGAGAGCGTAGTTTTTGGGTGTCTCGACAGCTCGCATTGTTGTGGTTTCTTTCCAGGGGCATGGGATGAAGAGGAAAGTGAATGAATGTGGAGAGCACGCCGGGCCATTATGACTCGGTCATTAATCAGTAGCTGATGAGAGGCAGTTTGAAGGAGAGATGGGGCCTATTACTGCTATGGTACTCTCAGGACTCCATGTGAAGCTCTTTAAGGCTGCCTATTGTGGTCAACAATACAGCAGGTACAAACACAGTAAACACTTGAAAGGAAATCACTAACCCAACAAAAAAGCACAAGAAATTCTGAACGAGGATCATTAATTTTATGTTATCAAGCTGAAAGAGTGGGGCAACATACTTTTTCTCTTCTTCTTCGCTTCCTTTCCCTCCCACACATCTTCGTCGTCTACTTCTCCAGCTTGCATCTTCTATTCTCTCAGTTCTCCATGTTCTTTCCTATATGTTCTACGCCCTCCCGCACCATCTCTGTCTCTTCCGCTGTGCGTTGTTTCCTTTCTGGCAGTCTGTGTGAGGAACTTGGTAGGAGGGCGACATGAAGAGTACTCTTATGTGAGTCGGCGAGAGTTGAGAGAAAAGAGTGAACTGACTCTCCACGCTTTAGAGAAAGAGCAAGGCAAGGAGCGGTAGCCAAGTCCTACACATTATAGTTTTTCCCTTCTCATTACATTTCTGCACAGCAGGCTGCTGAATATATTGCAGTACACAGAGACTATTACAGTGTAGCATCCTGGCTGTAGGGGAGAAATCTAAGAGGATAGCAGAGTTTGAGGATGTATGTGTGGCTGAGTGGTGGGTAATGAGGTGAGAGTCCCTTCTAGCCAGAGGTTAGCAGTGGTTAGGAGGGCAGGTAAACATACCAGCTGCTCGTGACTGCCTGGCCTCAAGGCCACAGTGACACTGGTAGAGGAAGAGAGTGGTGTGGGGTGAGGAGAGCGGAAAAAGCAGGGCAAGAAGATGGATGAGAAGCCTAAAGACATTGTGAGGTAGAATAGGTGGGCGGATATTCTCCGATTGCAACGTTTACTGTAAACTTTAGTATTTACCCGGATAGGTAGGTTACCTTCCAAAGTCAGTTTCAATTACAGCTGCTAGTTACTTCATCTTAAAGTATAATCTGTGAATGTTACCTTAATAACCTGATTACTTTAAGTTTTACATTCACACATGTTTTCTTGTATGTTGCACTTATTGAAAATGAAGGACACCTGCTGCTATTTAAAGGACCTTTTTGCATTTCTCATTTTTACTCTTACAGGAGTTGTTTGACATTTTGGGGAAATACACTTCTTTGCTTTCTTGCCAGACATGGATGACAAGATCAAACCGATTTCAAGTCTGTATGGAGCTATAGAAGGAAGATGTGATTATCTTAGCTTATCATGGAGAAGCCAGGGGGAAAACAGGATCTCTCCAAACTTGAAAATTCCACCCGAAGATCAATAATTAAGACGTTATATCTTGTTGGTTTCTGTAAAAAACACAAATGTAAAAAAATGACAGTTTGTGTGTTTTACTGGGGTTTCCTGCAACAGCTATTTCTTGGCTGGGCGCGGTGACTTCGTACAATCTTGTCACCAAATGCTGCTCTGAAGTGCTGGTGGCTGGACAAGAAATAAAAATAAATCAAGTAATTGTTACAGCACATAACTTACTGTGAAACTGCTAATTGTTGTTTTTACATTTATGTTTTTGTACGAATTAAACAAATAAGATTCTTTGTTTGTTAGTGAGAATTAGGTGCAGTCATGTTTTTTTTACCTTCAGACAGAACCAGGGTTTCCTGCTGCTTCCTGTCTTTTTGCAAAGCTAAGCTAATAGCCACGCTTACATGTACAGTATGAGTGAGAGTACAGAAAGTTTTTTTTTCTCTAGTGTAACACAGTTCATTTAAAGCAGTTTTGTGATGTGGTCTTACATACATTTTTCATAAGATGATATAGCCTACTTTTATTAATATTAAAAACCTTATTGTGTTAATACTTTCAACAAATCTTCCAGCCCTAACTGAGTGTCTCTCGATTTAAAAAAATAAAATTAAAAAAAGCAATTTGTCAGTTGATCATAATTGAAATGATAGACCTATTTTACTGCTGTGTTTTACAAAGATCACTGCAATCAAACCTTTGAAATGTTAACCGTGGTTTAGTACATTTAGACTAATAGACTGTTCTATGTATCAGAGCATTTGAATCAGTAAAGAGAATAATATATAATTGGTGGTATTATCATTACAATTATGTAGCATTATTATTATGTTAAATATACAAAATGTAGCATTTTAATATCACCACTTTCATTTTGAGACAGTGGTGTAATGTATCATAATTAGTTTAATGTGTTAACATTTAAAATTGCTGAAATGGTTTTAGACATTTAATGTGCTCCAATGTATGTGGACAATCTGACCTGTGCTTTTTGAGCACTTGTTACTCTTCTGTTAAGTATCTGCTTGCTGTTTCCAGCTCTACCTGTTACCTCCTACCCTTCTGTGTGTGTGTGTGTGTGTGGGAAAGAGAGAGAGAGGGAGGGAAAGAAGGAGAAACAGAGTGCTTCTTGTAGTACAACAGATCATTCATGTCCTGAGTGGACAGCTACATTTGGCTAATCCACCCCGCAGTCTCTGCTGGCTGCAGCCGACCACCTCAGTGCCAGTGTAAAGTGGACTGTAAATATTGACGGGGAGACAGCAAGAGGCGAACAGCGACCTTGTCAGAGAGAGAGAGAGAAAGAAAGAGAGAGGGAGATGGAGGGGAGGGGATGATGAAGGCATGGAGGGAGAGAGGGGGGAGAGATGGAGAAAAAGGATAGAGAGTTCCTGCCTTCTCCCAAGGCAACTGAGTGTGCTTTGATGCACTGTGGCAGGGAACACACTGTCTCCCCAGAGAGGGAGAACAGCACCACACACACACACACACACACCATACAGAGTTTTCACATTACCACCACACAGCTTTTTAAAATGTCAAAATGCACACACACACCCTCACACACACACTCAAAGTATGTACACGCAAACACCGTCTCAGTGACATGAATTTAATCCTCAAACAGCTGAAATGCATGAGGTTGAGCTCTGGAATCACCGTAGATTAGAAATGACCAGCATCACCGATCTGTCCAAACCAAAAACCCTGGCAACAGCATCAAACATACACACTCAAAAATCAGTCAGCATTTCCTTTAGTCATCGGTAGTCTCTCCTCTCTGAGCCGTTCAGCTGGTTGTGTTGTCTGAACAAGCAAAGTCAATTTGATCTGATTTGTTTTGTGCTGAAATGAATTGTAATGACATCATGATTGCAGTGAATAGTAAATAACAGTGATGGCGACGGTGATCGTTGTAGTGGGTGTAGCAGGTCTACCATAAAAAATCAAAGGTCCACCATAAAATTAATGTCAAAGGTAGCTGCAGCACTCAACACTGTAGCTCTTGCATTGATTGTGAATAATTTTTAAGAGTGTGTGCGTAGATGTGTGTTCAGGCCTACAGCTCATATATGTACCTGTCAGCTCATACCATGTACATGTCAGTGTTAGCCAAAAAGGTTTACTTGGCTCTATTTTTTCTGCCTTCTTTTGCTCACTTTCCCCGCCACCTGTCTTCCCCTCACTCCATTCTATGCAGTTATCTACGCAGGTGATTATTAGGTTACTGTATTACCAGAGTGTTAGGCAGGTGAACGCACATCTCAACCTGAATGGATGCGTCAGTAGATGGATAGGGTGTGTGTTTTACCAAGTTAACCCCAGAATCTAAAGGTTAGGATTTCTCTTTTCTCTTAGTGAGCAATGAGATTACGTGCACTGTTCTTTATCTTAATCTCTTTCAGAGGCCATCAATTCATTCTTTGCTAATCTCATCTCCAGGCACTCTGCTGTGACCGTGGTAGCCTTGTTTTTCAATGCCTGGCGATACTGTAGCCTGTCTCTTAGCTAAGTTCAAAAGGCTCGAGTTTCAGCTGAAACCGTTTGTCTTGTTACATTCAAGCTTTGCATTAAGGGCAAACCTCTGTCGAAACTCGAGTTTCCACTGACGTCTTAAAAACAACAACAACAAAAAAAACTTGCCAATATTTAAAGGGAATTCTAAATAAAAAAAAATGTTCCTTCAAAGACATTGGTGTTTGGTGGGGTGATTAAACACTGTGGATTTATATAATTAAATAGACGTTTCTCATTTTACTGAAAAGCATACTGGCGAGTGACTTGAAAGGAGGAGGAAGAGTGGGGAAGACGACACAGAGAAATTCACAAGCGGGATGATCCCACGTCACCGCCACATGGCCAAGGCTGCGGCTCACTGAGCCAACACGATGCCTCAAGCTTTGGATATTTTGGTTGGATATTAAATGTCCCTTTTTAAAAAAAAGTCAAGCTAACCCATTAGGAATGAATTTCAGCTACAGTAGGATTGTTTTTCTAGTGACCAGTGGCCTGCTAATCTCTTAAACCAAGACCATCCACATGTATATCTCAACCATTTCCTCCAGTACATCTGCAGCACTCTGGAAGAGATGAACATTTCTGATTTTAAGTAAGGTTAGCAGGGATTCAGTGTAGTAAAAACTTGTTTCGGTGTGTGTGCACATGCCATGTGTGTGCACAGATTTGTGGAAGAGGTCAGCGAGGGTAATAAAAACAGGCTTATCTCTACTTGTTAGGCACAGGAGATAAGAGATGCAGAGGGAGACGCTGCAGATTTGTGCTGTGGTATTACCAGGCCAAACAAGTGAATACCAAATTACACCGGCGATGGAGCGGGATGACAGGAAAGAGGGATGATGGAAGAGAAGGAGGGATGGATGGAAGGAGAAGGGAGGAGGCGGAGATAAATGCAGCAAAAGCCCGGCCTGTGCGGGGAAGCTGAGGATAGGCCAGCATGTTAACCTTAATCCCTTCAGGGAGAGGCGTAAACACACAGGAAGAGAGAACAAGGGATTGAGGGGAAAAGAGAGGGATGTGAGATCTTTGTCTTCCCGCACTCTCCTTCATCCCGTCAGTGTGTGATCAGCCAGTTGCAGGCAAAAGCTGGGAAATCCCTCCATACTCATCTGAAGCCAGCCTCTTAATCACAGCCTGCATCTCACTTGGATCTTCCTGCTGCCTCACCCTCTTTTCCTCTTTTGATTCCTCTCTTCTAACCTTCTCTCTCCTTGATGTCACTCTCCCGAACTCTACTGTTTGGACTTTCCCCGTCTAGACTTGATTAAACGAATCCTCTTTTCCTGAGTACTCTCTCCTTATTTCAGCTTTCCCGTGAGTGACTCATATGCATATGCAGTTCTTTAAGGAGTGCTGCTCGGTCTCCTGAATTTCTTTCCTCTAAAATTATTTTGAGACCGAAATGAAGACAATAAATATAAAACTGAAAACTTTCGCCGCTCGCTGCAGACCTGCAGTCAGTATTCAGCGATGTACCCTAAAGCTCCAGAGATTATGGTGGTATTTTCAACTTGCTGAAGTGGGTCTGTGGTAATTTCAGATGGTTTCAGCCAACCATCCAGCCTCATCTCCTCTTCCTTCTCTCCCACTCCATCCTCCCCCTCCTCTGCGCCCCGTGGGAGAGTGGTGGTTTATGGTCGACTGGCTGGCCAGGCAGGCAAGGGTGAGCAATGGAGGGCTCACATATAGGAAGGGATAAATGTGTATCTGACTGGATGTCCCTGCATTGATTTGCTGTCACTAATGGAGCTGACCTTTAACTGAGTTTGAACTGTGGACCATCTCCTCATTCACAGTAAAGAGAAAACACCACATGGTTAGGTTGGAGATACAGAACTGCTCTCTGCCTCAGGGCTCCACTGAATTAAATTTGTGTGCACGCATGTTTTTGTGTCTGTTTTTATGTTTAAATATGTATGTAGATATGTATTTGTGTATGCATGTGATGTTTGGAAAGGCAGCAGGGCAAAGGGCATGCTGCAGACCAGCGTGTTTGTGTAAATATGTCAGACTGAGTGACGAGGTTACAGCAGAGGATCCCAGCTGCTTCTTAATACAATGTCGTGTGTGTGCACGAGTGTGTATTTTGTGTTTGCATGGGTCTTAATGTACTCTATATGTGTGGGTAAGTGCGTGTCTGGTTGTATGTCCTTGGCAAAGAGCTGCATGGATTTAAACAGGCTCAGCAGACGTACAGTACACGTACACCGACACACACTCTCTCACTCTCTCTCTCTCTCTCTCTCTCTCTCTCTCTCTCTCTCTCTCTGTCTCTGTGTCTGGGATATTTCATTAGCGCAAGACATGGCTGGTGTCCAGGGCCAACACAGAGGGCACGCTCTCGAGTCAAGTCATTCACACAAAAGCACCGCACCTCTTTTCTTAAAATTGGCCTCTTTTCCAGCAGCTCTCTCTTCTCTATCAGAGGTTATCAGAAAAGAAGGAACAGCTACCTACCTGAAACCTGCTGAGTGAAAATGACTTTGGTTGGATAATGACACCCATGAGATAAGGCAAGGCAAAGGGGGGTTGGGGGGAGACCTCTAAAGAGTTTTTTTTTTTTGTTTTTTTTTTTAAATCCCGGGAGCCAAAATGGAGGCGGGTGGTGTGATGATAAACAGACACGGCACCGGAGGAAGCAGTAACACAGAAACACTAGAAAGACTAGGCAGGTATCGGGTTTAGAATGAATGTGCCCTGTAGCTGTTCAGGGCTTTGGTTTTAAAGAGACACAGCACCACCATGTGGCAGATTGTTTACACTATAAACATTAGAATTCATGTGATTTAGATGTGACGTGTCAAATGCCAAATTTCAGTCGCAACAGTTGGAAATCTAATAGAGTCTGAATGCTTGCTGGTATGTCACATCCACTCTGTCTATATTTCTTGAGTTTTTGTGAAGACACCCTGGACTTTTATTCTTCTGTACATATCCTCTCTCCATTCCCATTAAATGACTTAATGGAAAACACTCCCTCTGCAGAACTATCGTGGCTTTGAAAATGCCACAGTAAAATGTTCTCCACCCTCCTTCGTGACAGTCCTTGTAAAAAACCCGACTAATTATTTAGCATTGTTCATTTTAAAGTTCATATTTTTTTTTCTTTTTATAAGCCAAAGTCTGCGTTTAATGGGTGAGCTGAAACAAAAGTATGTTTTACAAGCTTCTGGTTGGACACGTTTATGATTCAGACTGTTGAATGAATAATTAGTTTTCATTTCCTGCAGCCCAGCCTGAATTTCCTCTCCAGCATAATAGCTGCTTGTCTCTCTCTATATTACAGAAGTGTTAGAAATCATGAATAACTGTTTTGCTGTAAATATAGTGTTCAGCAATACTGACAAAATAAAATAACTGCTGATTACTGCTTATTATTAGAACAGACTGAGTTCAGATAAATGTATCACTTTAGTTTAACGCGACCTTTTAAGAAGATAAATATACAGAGTATGTCTTACTAACAAAGCCACAGTGGTTGTTAAAATACAGGAAAGGTACTTACAGGAAAAGTATAATTAATTTTTCATTTGAACCTTAAGAATGAAACACACAACCAACAAATGAAACACATTCCACTCCATATATGAGTGCCGTGGTAGGTTGTGTCCCTCCAGAAACAGAAAACTACTTTAGATGCAATGAGGGCACCACATGTTGGTTTTGGTCCCAAGATAGGAGCAATGTAAGTTTTGTGCTGAGGGGAAAAAAACAATGGAAAACTTATTTGTACCCCACAGAATAAATCCAAACAACCTAATTAACTCAGTTCACCCCATAAAAAGATTTTCTATTTATTATATCCAGGGAACCCTTTTGTTTCATGTTAAAGAGTTGGAAAGCTTAGAGATTATTGTTGCGACTCTGTGGATTAACGTGCACATGGTGCTTTTGATATTTAAGGTTCAGATCCGCTTTATTTATTTTTTGCATGTCTTCATGTATTTTGTCATTCCCATGTTTTTACTTTTCAATGTCTTCAATCAAGTACAAACCCCCCCCCCCCCCAAAATTATAACAATATCATGAAACAAAATTAATGTTCATAAAGCCCATTGTGTAGTTGGTACACAGAAACCTTCAAATACAGGCTTTATGAGTTAAAAGCATAAAAGAGAGAAAAAACAAAACTAGTGTACACAGAAGGACATGTAGCGTCAGCAGTAAAAGACGATGTGCTGGGTTATAATAAGTAAAAGGGAAAGAGATGATCATTAGGACACTTTTGTACGTGTGAAAGAATGACAATTATTTTAGGAGATATTCAAAGTAGTCTATTGTTAGAGGAGAATTTTAATTATAGAACTAACAACATTCAATCATGACCCTTCCAATTACTGGGACCAGGGTTTGTTCTCATCAAATGAGCTTCAGATCCTCTCTGCCCTTTACCACCCCCTCATTAGCATAATCCTCTGGGAATACGGGAGGATAATGAGCCAGGTTGCACCTTCAGTAAACACACAGAGTGTGTGTGTGCGCGCGAGTGTCGGTTCATGTTCAGTGTGGTCATGGTTCATTAGTGGAACCTCTGCATGATTCCTCTGGTTCATCTTAATCACCCATGTGACTCAACGCTCTAATCAAGACCCTTTCTGTACTTCACCAGCACAGTGTTGCACGTAGCCCCCCCACACACATACACACACAGGTTTGTGGCACTATCTTCTGTGGGGACCCATCATTGACAAAATGCATTCCCTAGTCCCTTTCCCTAACCTTAACCATCACAACTAAGTGCTTATCCCCAACCCTAACCCTAACCTAATTCCAACCCTTTTTTGTTTTTTTTGGAGCCCACCCACACACACACACTTTTATTTTTATTACCTAAAGTCTTGCACTATATGACTTCTAGTAATGTTTTTTTAAATCAGTGGTTTCAAACCTGGGGGCAGGGCCCTTAAAGGGGGTCACAAGATAAATCTCGATTAACAAAATAGAAAAGATGATGGAAACACTTCTGCTTCACTAAACATTTTTTTTTCTAACTTTCTCTTACTATTCTTTAGTTTGAGAGTTGAGGTTCAGTATTAATCTTAGGAACACATACTAATACCAAGAGAGAAATTCTCAACTGAATAAATTACTTTGGCATTCCCAAAGCTTTCGAGCTTCTACTTTTTGTTCTTTAAAGGAAAATCTCAAGAAAATAAAAAAATTCATCGATACCACTCTCATATCTTTTTTTTTTTATTTTTATTTTTTTATTGGTTCTGAGCCGTGGCAACTAGCAAAGACTCAGGAAGTTACTGATCCCAGTGAAGAAATACTTCGGCACATGTACGGATTAAACAAACGAGATGTAACGTGTTAGTGAGCGTTACAGGTGCTGGTCAGCAGATTTTGTTAGATGGAATCAGGCTAGCCGTTTCCCCCTGTTTCTAGTCTTTGTGCTAAGCTAGTTAACAGGCTGCTGGCTGTAGCCTTATATTTTACGGACAGACGTGAGAGTAGTATCAATCTACTCATCTAACTCTACATCAGAAAGCAAATAAGCGTATATCCCAAAATGTCAAACTACTCCTTTAATTGTTGTTTTTTCTTGTGAAATACTGGATAGTTTTACGACCTCTGGTTTTTTATATAGTAAGTTACATGTAACATACTGAATCACTGCTCACAACTCGAAATAATACAGCGAGTGATAAGGGGCGCTGAGAAGACATGGCTTTTTTTTTTTTTTTTTTTTTTTTAGGGTTTATAAGGCAAAAAGGTTGTGATCCAGTGCATTAAATAATACTCAAAGTAAGCCTCTGTTATGGAATAGACTTTAGCAGTGCCCTCCAGTTAAGGAGAGAATTCACATCCACTTCTGATGTTGTCTAATAGTATTTTCTCTCTTCTCTTATTCTTTATCCAGCTACTCGTCTTCCAGAGAAGGGCCCTACTACAGGCAGCATCATAGGAGCTATCATTGGAGTCATCATAATCTTGGCCATCATTGGAACAGCTATAGCAATGTACCGCAAACACGTTAACAACAAACTCAACGGAGAGTGAGTATCCGTTAACTTCAGTTCACTTTGTTCACTATTGTTTGTTTCATGTATGGGTGTTTGTTCTGTGGTTTATATGCAAATTGGTCCATTAGATAAAATCCCACGCTGCATGTCTCCTAATTTTGTGACTCACTAGACATCTGTGTGTGTTTGTCTTTCAGGGGTCCACCCAAGTACAAACCCCCTCCCCCTAAGAAGACCAACAGCTCCGCTAACTGGGTGAGTCACTACCGACAAATGCCTGTCAGGACAACAGGATCATCAACCAGACAATTCTGTCAGGTTGTTCTGCACATAACAGAATTGATTATATTCCCTGAAATATACTGACTGACTGTGTGTGTCCACAGCAGCCGAACACAAGTCATGCCCCAGTGGCTGAGGACAGACCACTGCAGAACCAGTACTACACTACCCAGAGTGCTGAGCCAGTCACGGTAAGGAAACAAGTTGGTTAAAAATGCAGAGGTGACGGGAGTCCGGCTACTATAAACTCAAATGTACATTCTTCATTATGGGTTTTTTTCTAACTTTGAGCATGCATGGAGCATAGATCAAAATTAAAACAAGTCACACAGCTCTTCTCCAGTACACCACATTTTATTTACCAAACGTTTTCTGCCATTTTGATTTCATCAGTACCTGAGGTTGTTTTTTTTTTGTTTTTTTTAAAGATACATTACCACCATTTAAAATATTTTTTACAAACTACAGTACTAGTAGATACGTTAATCATTATGTAACAGTTTTATTAACGATTCATTAATTACTACCACTACAACCCTTCCTGATCAGTAAATGGGGTCTGTTGTGCGGCCAGATCATGTCAAACTGCAGACATTATGATCTACAGGGAGAGACAACTCCTTAGAATATAATGTAACACAAAACTATACCAGAAAATGACAACCTCAAATATTATGTGGTGTTTAATTAACACTGTGATTCTTGTGTAATTCAATTTGAATCTTTTTTTAAAGGAACCTTGGGGTTGAGGGTTGAAGGGGTTGATGAAAAATAAACGTTCAGATAACCGAATCTTTCATTTATTTCAACTGTAGTCAATTTGTGAATTCATGGATAAATTAGGATGTGTGTTTTATTTAATTTAATTTATTTTACCAATATCCCATCCCCTAGAATGAATTTAGGAGCACTGTGGATCATTGTTTCACAGAAAGGTATCTCAGATTAGCATGATATTCAGACTGAATGGCCATGTAGTTAACACTGTATTTTTGGGCAGTGAAGTAGAGGTCTGGAAACTAACTAACTTGGGCTAAGACGCCACTGACTGGAGTTTGATAAAACTTTGGGTAATGGTGTGTGTCTCTACACAACTGCAGTAGTGTTAGAAATACTCCGATTAGCTTGAAGAGGACACAATTACAGTGGTTCACCTATTAAGTTTTGCCAGAATGTGGGGCAGTGATGCAGCTCACTACCGCTACCTTGAAATATGGGCAGAAAACTGCTGTGGGCTATCGTGTCCTAGCCTGCCTGTCAAAAATACATTGTGCATCAGAAGCTTTTGAAAGATAAGCTAGTGGGATGAGAATTCAGTGTTTCTGATACTAAAAGAAGTAGACACACAGTATTTGTTACAGATTGACATGTTGTCTTGTTGCTGGCAGGACCTGGATGCCTACCATGATGATGATGATTATGGTGAAGATGAGAGAGAGCATTATTTCTCTGCTGCCCCCTCTGGCTGGGATGACCCCGGAAACAACGAGGCCCTGCCTCCCTACATGCGCACTGACAGCGATCCCCAGGACTATCATCAAGCCCCCAATGTCAATCGTGGGGATAGCTTTGTGTCACCCGCCATGTTTGTGTGAGAAGACATGGAAAAGACGTGTGTTTGTGTGTAAATATGTGTGCGTGTATGATTGGTTGAGTGAAGATTTCTGCAGGCTTAAATGAGAAAGAAATAACTTGAGCTCTGTGAATGAAATGAAAGTGTGATAACTTGTGAATGTTAACATTTTATGCTTAGCTATGACTTTTCAAGTCTGTGCTACAAAGAAAGGGTTCTGTTTTGCCTTTTTTGTTTAAGAATATTTATCTGTGATCAGGTTACCAATAGTCTGTACTCTGAAATCATCGCGTTCAGTTGTCTGTTGCTCTTTTGAGAATTAGACCATTTTTAAACCCCGATCACCTTGAGCAAGTGTGATACAAATTGATGCTGATGTAAAACTGTAGCTTACAGTTACAGGAATATATTTAAATGATTTCCTTAAACTGTGGATAAATCGAAGACAACATCGTTTTAAATACCATATGCTGTTGAATGCTGCATCATAGTCAGGCTATGAACTCATTTTAAGTACACAGTTGCATTGCACGATCATGAAGCAAAAGTGTGTTTAAACACTGAACTGCCTTGCATTATTGAATGTGGAGCTGTCGCACACATTATGGTCACTGACGGGGCTTGGTTAGCAGAAGCACAATCTGTGGGTATTACATATTACCTCTGTCTAGTTCTGTATCTGTCTAGTATCTGTCTGCTGCTGTTGTTGGTTTACAAACCCAGCTGGCATCAAGTCAGTGTAAAACAGGCGCCCTGTGGAGAAGCTATTAGCTGCAGTTAATCGAGCAGCGCCGAGACTCAGACTATGACAACATCAGGGTGTAAGCTGCAGTGAGGGGGGGTTAACGGCTAGAGCAATACTGTTTTTGTGTTAGTTTGTTTGATTTGAATAGTTTTTGGTTTGTATTTCTTATGTCTTTTGCATCTGGTCTTTGCCTTCCTTGTGAAAATTCAGAAACACATAGCTCACCTCAGGTGGAAGGGAACAAACCTTACGAGCTAGTGACGAGCTTATTTATTTATTTTTTTACTTGCATGCATCCATCCATCCATCCATCCTTAAAGCCAGAGTAAAACAGTTCAGTTGCTCAAACAATGAGCAGCCACAGTGCTGCATTTTTGGGGATATCTGTTACCTTAAACTGAAAACTTTGTGCCCATTTTTTTATTATTCACTTCGTCTAGCAGCATCCACAGATGGATTCGGAGAAAATGGATTATTTCCATGAAATCTGTTGCAATGCATCTCTCTAGTGGGGGATTAAATAGTTCTTTATTGAGTTCAAAGTGGGGTTGACACGGAGCCTGCTAGTATACTGATATGTCCGTCCATTGTCAGGGTCAAGGGTTAAAACAGGTCAGTAATTAAAAAAAATTAAAAAAATACATTTAAAAAATTCTACCCCATCATAAACCCAAAGTTGACTCTGTGTGTTAGTGCCAACCAGTTTATTTTATTTTATTTTTTTATTAAATAGGCTTTTGAGAAATGTGATCTATTTTCTCTTTTATTGAATGATCTTCGTTTTAATCAATTTTACTCTTAATGAATTGTATTTTCAAAGTCATCTTGACAGTTGTTTCAATAAACATTTAAATCATGATCCTGGTTAAATCGGTTAACTGGCGGTATTCATTTCTATATTCTTTGCAGCTACAGATACTGTATTTTTCACCTCAGTTGTAATTCCACCATTTCACCATGTGGCAGCAGTATGGACTGAAAGTACTGGAGATTTACAGCTGTGACTAGCACATCTAATACAGAAAACACAGATGATTTTGGGAAATAAAAGTGCATTTGTTATGAGTGTTGTTGTTGTTGTTATTACATTCATCTATGAATAATGGAGAGTATAAGCACAAAATGGCACAGATAGACTGCAGCTGTAGTACCTACAGATGTCCATGTGAGGGCTCTAGATTTTAAAGGCTGAAACTGCAAGAGGCTTAAGCACACCTGGTACAGAGGCAAGCACTTGTTCTCTGTCCTCTCCTCTTGTCTGACTCATCTCTTTCTATCTTAAGATGCATTTCCTCCAATCCCGTACTCACAGTCCATGAAAAGTGGCAAAAGCTGGCACAAGAAGAGGACCATTTTTAGATCAGCGTGATTCATTTTCAGCGCTGTGATTGCAGCAGAGGAGTCAAAATGTGAAGTCTTAGATATGTGGAATATAAGGATTACATACATCACCTCCCTGCACCACTGACTCGCATGTTTAAACCACTTGTGTCTTGCAGCTTATCCATATTAATTGGTACGAAGTGCAGCAGTGTCCTGAATGAGCCAGGTCTAGTGCAGATTAGCCTCTTGTACTGCAGATGAAGGTGAGGCCCGACTAGCAGCCCACCATGACTCGGCAGTCTGTTCTCTGCCTGTATTCTGATCACATAGGAATATGGAGATTCTAAGAAGTAGTGAATCTGGATGGGATTTATTGCTGACCTAATGTATTTTGCAGCTGAAGGCTCTTCAAGACTTAACACCAAGGTCAGCTCACTGCAGAAGCACTGAAAACTAAAAATCCAATATGGTAACTCTGACTTTCATTCTGTGTTTCACCTACAGTTAAAGATGGCTTCTGTGAACATGATTATCTATTAATGTATTCTTTCTCATTTTAGTTGAGCTGCAGTACCCTATGCTGACTTTGCATTGTACATTAAGGTGCCTTCTATAGAAATGTCTGGATCAATAAATACTGTATGATCTGGGAATTGAGCAGGAGTTAAAACTAATGGCTCTGTGTGTTTTGATTGAAGGAGTGTTACATTGGTATAATGGGAATGCGCACACATTGACACATACGTCAATGGAGTACTCCTTTCAAGATAAGCAAAGAGGATACATCAAGATTCAATAATTTAGTTCAAAGTATTTTTGAGGATCAGTTGAATAGAACAAATTCTTGAGGGGAAACTGTTCTCATGCTTGACTGTGTTACTTTTCTGTAAACTAGCAGTGATCTGTGCAGTTCCAGCATTATGGGATTAACAGACTATGTGAATTGCCAGGTAATGAGTGAGGGAGAAGGCAGAGAATAAACCTCTCATGCCTTCAGTGCTGCTAAGCTGGTTAAAAATAGAGTCAGAAGAGAAGGATTGAGAGAATCTGGGTGGACAGAAAATATGGGGGATGGAGGAAACCACTGATTTGACTCCCAACAAAGTAGGTGAGGAGGGATTTACCAGGTGACCTTGACGGTCAGTATAACAAATGTTTTGCAACACGTGTTAACGGCACACAAAGAAACATGCATCATGCATCCATGTCCTGAGTGCTTTCAACAACCTGACCTGATGGACAGATCCTGCCCAGGCTCATCATGTGTATGACAATGATGAGCATGTTTGGCTGCATGCTGTTGGCTTGGTTGGTGAGTACACAGAGACACACACACACAAACATTTATAAATACAGGCCTGTTTTAGTCTGACAAGGCTGGGGACATCTATTTTAAGAGCTGGAACGAAAAGGAGATTAAAGCAAACTGTTAAAATTAAGCAGCAAGTTGGATCATATTGTCTTCAAAGAGAATACAGACAATTTGGTTCAGTCCTGCAACACCAGAGGATGACATTAGCACATGACTGGACCCGCATGGAGAGAGCATGTGTGTCTATAGTTATTAATGGGTTCATTGTAAAAAACAAAAACAAAATTGTTTAGAAGTAGTTATTTAAGTAGATTATAATTTAGTTATCCATGATTTTAGCCTTGTTTTCCACTGGCTTTTCAGAAAGCAACCCAAATGCCTCTCCCATGTTCAGCTTCATTTCTCTCCATCCCTCTCTTTTCTTTCTTTCATCCCTTCTGCCATCATCTCTGAACGGGGCTAATTCTGTAAAAAAACCAGGCCAGAAGGACACAATGTGAGAGAGGAGAGCAAGAGGACGAGGACGAGGGAGGCACGAACACTGGCACCATGGTGAGTGACACTGTCAAGACGCCCTCGCAATAGGAAAGGCATGTGAGTCTGGAGAGGAATGGAAAGAGAGAGAAACTGATTGAGCGGGTGGAGTTGATAAGGGTCACAGGCTGTGAAGGAGGAAGAGAGAGAGAGAGAGAGAGGCTTTGGGGATTAAAGAGGAGATGAAGGTGGAGGGCAGACAAGGCCAACTGACAGCTGGGAGAGGCCTGGCTCAGCTCAGATTGGTTCAAATTTGTGTTACTTGCTTCCCAATGTTCTCACTTTGAAAACGTAGACATTGGGTCACTGAAATTGGTTAGTTACATGCTATGTTATGAAAACAGATATGTATGAAAATTTAGTTTTTAAGAAATGTATTAACCTCAGCATCAACAATTCATATAAACAGCTTTAAATGTAGAGTCAAGTAAGGCTATAAATATCTGTCAAAGGACTGCAATGTTGAGATTTCAAACTCTCCAATTGGCTCATGTTGCTGTCCCACACTTGCTTTGAAAAAATAACCGTCTTAATGTGAAAACTTCACACAATTGTACCGTGCTTGTCAAGTGTTGTATTTGATATTTAAACAAAAAACAATTACATACTATGACTGAAACAAACAAACAGAAAAAACCGTGTCATCCAGCAGACAGACTGATGTGATAATGGTCCTACAGTGCTACTCAATATTACAGCACTTTGCTCTCTAGTTGCCTAAGGCAAGACTAGCACTGGCACATAGGGAATGCAGCTACCCTATGTTTTGTATTTCTCTACATAGTAATGTAACTCACAATTATATATACTGCATAATTATAAAATTATCAAATTTGTTATTAAAGCGAATGTTGTCCTGAAGTGTTTTAACCCAAATTTAAATATTGATGTCTATGAAAAGGTGATGACAATGTTTACAAGATGGATGCTGTGATGTAAGAATAATGCTCATAGCAGCATAGATTCATTATTGTAACAATGTCAACACTTGAAAGATATTTTATAAGATATAATTATCTATGTCTCTGAAATATTGAGCAAAGAAGATCAGGCAAATTATCTGAAAAAAGGGACAATATAGATGTTGCTGAACGGCACCATATTTGCCACAAGTTTCACTTACAGAGTAATGTTCAATGCTGAAACATTATGTAGATTAACCGTAGCACAAAGAACAATCTATCATGAGTTTGCTAACATTAGCTAGAATACTTGTAGAGAATGTAAAGTGTGTAATATCACACATTTAATCCAGGTATCAATACTGAGAGAAAAAAAAGCACAGTATTGCCTTTTGAAAGTGAATAGTGAGCGTGTGTGTTTGCATGGGTGCAACCGTGCGTGTGACATTTGCAGCTTGTTTCCCTGGAGCAGTCGTGATGCCAGTTGGTTCAAAATGGTGGTTAATATTTAATGCTTTCAGCTCAGGTTGCATCATTCTTCGGTACCTGCTGAGTGACTCCCTTTAACTGTCTCCACATTTTCTCCTTTAAAGGGATGGGATGTTCAACATGCCTTTTAAATGTCATTTTTGGTGAGCTCAAATCTCTGAGCTCACAGCTAACCCACAAATTATGTTATCCACAATCGCAACTACTTACTCAGTTATTATCGGCAGAGGGCGGTTGGCTTGTGCAGGACAACATCCTTCCTGTGTTGAAATGTAAGTGTGTGAGAGGATAGTGTGACAGAGAGCGAGAGACAGAGAGGGGGCTGTTACGTTACACATTCTTCGACTCACTCCTCTGCTGACCTGTTATGTCTTCTGCCTACAGCACTTTCTCGTAACACCTCTGAGTTTTTTTTCCCCACATTCATCGCTCTTTTCATTTTGTCTTGATTTTTATTTTCTATGCTTGTGTTAAAAGAAACAATGGTCATTTTCAACAAGCTCAGCATCACGAGAGTCCTCTTAATCCAATCACGTTGCGCTGAGTCTCAGCTCTTGTCCATTCAAACCCAGAGGTGTGCCTTCTCTCTCCTCCAATCACAGCCATTAGGCCGGCACGGTAGATGCAGGCAGTGGGATGGTGCACACAGATGTAGATGTTCTTGATACATTGTCAAGTAGGTGCTTCACCTGGACAGAATGAGGTAGAGAGACAGAGAGGAGACGGGGTTTTACGACTGTTATTCGTCATGAAGTATAGTCTCTTACGAGCAGAGGAGAAATATGCTTCTATCAGCAGGACGAGATGGCAAATGATGGGGTCATAAAACTACCCTTTAGGTTTTCATATACTTAGTGGTAATTCATCCTTGCATGATGATCAGTCATATGCAATTAAACCCCACTCACACACAGTGATAATGCCTTAAACACGGTACTGATCCAGTATTAATCAGAGGATTCTGTACAAACCACATGTGGATGCAAACATTGTAACTAATGGCTTGATAAATTGTAAATGAATAATTTAGTAATGCTTGAGCTTGAAGGTTCATTCTTCCCAAATCTATGATAAAATATTTTAAACTCACTGTTCACTTTTAGCTTTTTTCCCCAGAGCTTTCGGCCATATCTCATAGGCTTCTTGAGTGAATGTTGGGCTAAATATGGATGTTCATTGTCTTTTGGGATGCCAGTTTGTTAAAAATCCTGGCTGATGTTTATCTTTTCCATTTAATAATAATGGAATTATAAATGTTGGAAATCCAGGGGTGCCCCAGTAACCTAATGGTTAAGGCATATATCAAATAACTGCAACGTCTATTGTTCGTTTCTGACTGGGGGACCTTTTGCATGTCATACCCTTCTCTCTCATACCCTCCCACTCGATATGTTTCCTGTCTAAACTGTCAACTGTCAGATAAAGCCAAAAATGACAAAAAGATCATTTTAAATAGATACACAAATGTTGGTAATCTATTAATAAATTCTCATTGGTTTCTCAATTTCCAATAAGCAGTCACGCTTGCAGTTACAAATGTTGTGTCATTACTTAAAAATTTTAGTTTTAAATTCTGAAAAAGTTCTTAATAAATGGATTTTGGTCCAGATGCTCTGCAGCTGATTTCCAGATGGTAACTGTCCATTGGAGGAGTTTCCTTAATGAACTAAAGAACTAATTCTAAAATACAACACATGTCTTGTGCTGGAGGATAATATAAACCTGTCAAAGGGATTTTTAACACCGTGGAGACTCAAACATTGTTCTTATTAATGCTTACTATTGATCTATAAAACATTAGTAAAGTATGTACCAAGCATCATTAAAGCCACTAGTTACAGCTTGGCTCTATTTATAAAGGGGGTTCGTTTCTGACTGGGGGACCTTTTTGCCCCGATTTGTAAAGGGGGCCTATATTAGAAAGTGGTACCAAGAGATTGTTTGCAGTGACATATTTTAGTCTAAAGTTGAATTTGATCAGTTATTTCAAATGAGTTGTTTCTAAGTACATCCTGCATGATCAATTATGTTTGCTTTTTGAACAGTGGACATCAGCTGCCTCAACTTTTATTTAACTTGGTCCTTGTGCTTGTTGGCCATTTTGCACATCCTAACAAAAACCAGTACTGGGTTATTAGGGTACGGGACATACAGATGGGTAATAAATTAGAGATGTTAGGCCACCATGTGCTGCCAGAACAGCTTCAATGCTCCTTGGCATAAATAATCCAAGTCTGTGGATCTCTACTGGAGGGAGGAAAAGATATTTCCTCATTTGGTGTTCTTATGACTAACTCACACATATGGTCCAAAACCTCCCACCTATGGGAGTTCATATTGGGTTGAGATCTGGTGACTGTGAAAGCCATACCATATGGTGTGATTTACATAATTTTAATACTCACGAAACCATTTATGACCCCTCATTCTTTGTATGGAAGCATCTGATCTTATTATGTTTCTGCACTGCATTTATTCAACCTTCAGTTTGTCACCTGTCTGTAGCTACAGTAGATAAGCAAATAATTAAAACAATCAAAATGACCAAAATCAGTTTGTACACGTCATGTTATAATGGGTAAATAAGGGCTGTTCGTTCAAATAAAATGACACAAAACAGAGCACTTGTTTAATCAGGGCACTTACAATAGAGCTACACCTGCGCTAAGAGAGACAGCCTGGGTTACTCAAATTCAAATTCTGTGCTTGAGTGTGTGTGTTTGTGACTGAGTGAATAAATGAGTAAAACCAGATAGTCAAGGACAACACACGACCCCAGTGCCAGATGTTTCCTTCCCCGGTGATGACACAACATTTGAACGACTGAGTGCCTCTTGTGTACTCATCCAAACTCCCTCCCCTTCATCATCTCTCCTTTCATTCAATCCAAAATCACATTTCTGGGCACAAGTGCAATTTTGCCATCTCATAAACAAACACACACTCAGACATAGTCACACCAACACATTCAAATCGCTGCCAGGGAAAAACTTGAATAACCACGTGTTTTCACAGAGTAATGAGTGTCCCTACTGACCATTTACTCCGAGTAAACAAGCCTTGATTTAGTATCATGACATGTTAGCATATGCTAGCAAACATGACATTTTCTAATGAATCCTGACTTATTTGTGGGTTAGAGCTACTCTAGTTAATGAAATGTAAGTGTGTGTGTGTGTGTGTGTGTGTGTGTGTGTGCCCCTGCCTGTTAGCCTGCCAGGGTGTGTCCAGATGTTTGTTTCAATTTGATCAAGCCTGCAGCCACATCCACACGTCAACGGCAAGGTTTGAATTTTTCAATGAAATCTACAAGCACAGTCAGCAGATGTCACAAGGACGCAAAGATGTCCGTCCTAATTACATTCATGTCTGTTCCTCAGTTCTATTGTCAAGTAGATTGAGTTTAACCTCTTAACATTAGTCGTCAACTGTAGGCCTGTAATCTGGCAGAACTTGATCCTAATTGACCTCTGCAACTGCCAGCGTCCTCAGGCTGAATAATGTGGCTAATGCATTGGCATTAGTTAAACAGCTGGACACAGCTAACAAGTAGTGCTGCATTGTGGGTTATCTGGCTGAAGTAAGTGTTGCAGGCATTCAATATGGGCTGTACGCATAGATCCACTGATGTTTCTAATGTTTAACAAAAAAAATATTAAAAAAATCAAAATAAAATTCCTAACTCTAGGTCCACTTACAAGATTTTTTCCTGGACGTTTGAATTGTGTTTAATGGTCTTCATTAGTAGATTGAGTTTGCTCACCTATCATAGA
>CM022486.1:10883119-10961908 GCA_011952105.1 Coreoperca whiteheadi | reverse complement strand
GCATGATTTTGGAAGCAAGGGCATGCAGGATGAATTTAAAACAATTAAGAGCCCATACAATAAATAATTGCTATTATAATAATGCTATTCATAGATGTGGAGAAATCAACTTCAGAGGTTGGGATGCAGTAAAGCTGAATGTCTGATTTCCCCTAGTACAGAGCTCGATCAAGGGGATGGAAAGTGTCAAAAGGACATCTGATAAGATGTTGGATAATCAACCCTTTCTCCTAGAAATGACATATTTGGCAATAAAAATGTGAAGTATATAAACATAATTTGTAGGAGACAGGTAGGCAGGTGTATTTCTGAAGATAGAGTATGGCGATTGGTTAGGAGAAGAATAAAATACTCCTGTTCTGTAGGAGACAGGTATGTAACCAGTAAAGTGTAACCAGTCTCTCATTAGTATCCGAGCAGCAGGCTGAAGGCTCGTGGCAGGAATCCAAAGATATAGTACATTTCAGTAGGCCAGTCGTGAGGAAATTAATGGATCAGCTTCTCCTCTTCACGGAGGGAAAAATGGGATGTTTGGCAATATTCTTGAAATCATAGAAGAATGTTGTACAGAAATGTTTGATGTGGATTGCATACATCATCCCCTTTATTTCTTCCCTCTTCTTTCCCTATTTTTCCAATGCATGTGGAATTATGGTGTGTTTAATTTAGGCTCTGACACGCCCGTTACACTGAACGTTTAGTACATTACAGACTTGTATCCTACAAATGCCCCTGTACTCTGAACATCTTGTGTGTGCCCCATGTGTGACAGATGAGTAATGTGATGAGAATAGAAATGAAGGGGGGATGGGAGGGAGGAGGGCTGGTAGTTGCCAGGGCGACCTCCTCCAGTCTCCAGGGTCACTTGGCGGGGATGACAGCCAGAGATCTCTATTACTATACCACACCTTCTGTAGTCATTGAATGACAAGTGCTTTAGTCACGGTCAATGTTATATTTACAGTACCTGCCATACAGACGACATGGCTCTCACAGACCATCAGCTTACATTTGGGCTACAGCACGTGTGAATGCACACCGAGGGGACAAAGCAGTGGCCAGTGGAGAGCCAATTACCCAGTCACTTAGATACACGCCACACTCCAACTGTGGGAACAATGTCTGCAAGAGTCTTACAGTAACGAGCACACAGCAGCCTCTTTCTGTCAGAACACCGCTCAGGATAAGGGCACGCATACACATCCGGCGGACAAGCCTAGGGTACAGAAGACACACACATGGACACACACACACACACACAAAGCTACTTATGCACACACAGCAGACACACACTCAGAAGACAAATGAGCTGCCAAAATTAGCAAGCAGAGTAGAAGCACATTTATTTTTCTGCAGTCTTTACCTTTTAGTTATATAGGTGTGTGTTTTATCCTGTTTTACTACATTCATGGTGCCCAAAAACCAGAAGCACACTATATTTGTGGGGCTGACCTCCTTTGTGGGGCCAAAATGGGTCCAAACCTCTGTGTGTGTGTGTGTGTGTGTGTGTGTGTGTGTGTGTGTGTGTGTGTGTGTGCATGTGCGTGTGTGTGTGCTTGTCACTTGAGAGGTCCAGTAGAGAGGGACTGTGGGACAGGGTGGGGTTCCACGTCTGAGATGACTGGATGCAGCGATAAGGAAAACATTGCTGAGGTTGCCTAGTGTCTGGCTAGCACTCCATCACACTAACTCATTGGGCATAGCCGCAGCAGGCCCCCAGTCACGCACGCGCGCGCACACACACACACACACAAACACACACGACTAGTCCCACGGCTAAAGAACACATACAGACTCACATGGTGAATGCACAATTATGCTGATGCAACATATTAAGACACACCGGGGTCTTAGTTTCTTTGGTACTACCTCTCATTTACATACACAAAGGCATACATACACATATGCAAACACACACAAACATACTCTCACTCTGTCATCTGGGCCATAATGGGGCCACACACAACAACACATCTGGTGGGGCCACAGCACTTCTGTGCCTGCTGCTGACACCACCGAGAGGAGACCTTGAATCTTTACTTGGCAGTGAACACATCATTAGGCTGTTGTTAAGATTGACTAGGTTATAATCAACTGCTATTAAATAATGAATGAAATAATGTGTTTAGATAAGAAGAATATTTCCTCTTGTACCTCACTTTAGTTTAAAAAGTTCTGTCAAAATTTTATTTTTGAAGGAATAGTTAGACATTTTGGAAACACACTTATCTCCTTTCATGCCAAAAGCTACATGATAAAATTGATAACACTTTAATGGCTGTAGGGTAGATATGAATACAGGTAGGAGACGTCATCTTAGCTTAGCATAAAGGCTGTAAATAGGGGGACAGCTTGCCTGGTTCTCTCCAAAGCGAACAAAATCGGCCTAGCTATGTGGGTTTTACAGGGGGGGGCTGTGTGCCATACTATTTCTTCCTGAAGTCTTGTCGACCTAAAGTTACTGCTGCCGGCCAAGTTACTGCTGGTACGTAAACCCTGTAAAACCAAAAGTTGTCCTTTTTACAGTTAGGTTTTGTATGGATTTAAAAAGTTTGATATTATGTGTTAATAAGTAAGTTTTAGATGTTCAATTTCTTTCACCGTTTTCAGTCTTTATGCTAAGCTAAGCTAACCGTCTCCTGGCTGTAATTTCGTATTTACCATACAGACATGAGAATGGTATCGATCATCTCATCTAACTCTCAGCAAGACAGTCAATAAGTAATATTTAAGTAAAAAACAATTTTAAGGACGCTCACATTTTCCTGGCAAAATAGTCTCAAGAAATCTGAGACTCCTTTATCTTCGTCTCCCAACTTCAACCACAGTTTTTGTGCCCACATTATTACAACCTCTAAATCTGAGCCCTATTCTTATTCCTCCCCTTCATCCCTTTCAGAGAAATTCTTATGCAACGTAAGCGTGTGGCACGCTGTCAGTTTAATCTGGACAGGATGACGTCTGCATGTCTGCCACAGAGGGAGAGAGAAAGAGACAGGGAGGTGGCGTGAGGCAAAAGCTATGCAGCTGAACTTTTAATCTTCTTAGTGTCCTCAACTATCTATCTCTCATTCATCTGTCTGCTATCTGTCTGCATCTAACTACCTATCTATTTATTGTATCCATCTGTCTGTTTCATGTAGTAGTAAATGTACCCTTGTGGTGGTGGAGATGAATACATTTTCCATTTTCCTTTCTTGCTGTGAATTTTCACGCACTCTCTGCTTCATCCATCCTTCCTGCACTGTGAACCAACCGCTCTTTTACTCTCCTATATTTGCCCCTTCTGTGTGCTCTTCCCTCTCTAACCTCGCCATCCCTCGGCCCCCCTGCAAGGTCGTTCCCAAGGACGGCCTGCTCCCAGCATCCGCTGCCTGATTGGCTGATGGGTATTAAAGGGCCAGTACCCCCTGCCGAACACATGGCTCGACTCCAGCTCTGCTACGACACATCATAATTCCCACCACTCCTGAGGCTGCTTACTGTACTTGCTGCCCACACATACACACATATAGCAGCTTACATGTACATGCAACAGTGAATCCAAAGACACACTCAGCTAACAAAAGATGCTGACAAAATATCTGACATACTCACATTCTTGGACTATCCTGTCTCTTAAATCAGGTTGGGGCTGCTTGCTGCACTCTGATAAGTGACCTGTCATGTTGCGTGACAAAGGATGCTTGCCTGCAAGTACGCCAACATATACAGGCTATGAAAAAAGCACTTGATCCATGCTTACAGACAGCCAGCACCGCCTGAACCAAGCAAGCTTTTTCCTTTACGATAACTGAGCGTGACACACTACAAGCTCAGCAGACCTGAAAAACACAAAGCAAACAGCTTCAAAGCAGCTAGAGCAGATAGACTGTCAGCAAAATGGTCCCCACTGTGAAGAAATGTAGCAAAATGTGCTGTCTGGAATGGAAAGAGGATTTATGGATGATTGATCAAACATAACAACAATACAATTCTGAAAAATTCCTATAAATTGGGTGCACCACTTAGTAGGTTTTACAGAGTCCATCAGTTCCCATCTTAGATGAAAAGCTCATCACTGCTCTTAATCATAGTACTTTAAAGCCATTTTCCCTCACATTTATAAAGAAATTGGACATTTGGGCATTAGATACAAATTATTTTGTTAAGTACTTCAAGACTTTTATCTGATTATGAACAATATTTTCATATGAGAACAAATTGGCCAACCCTAGAAATCAAAGTGCCTCTAACCTGTACAGTCAAATGGCTTCTGGAGATGTACCACTGATGATAAATTCAACCTTGAGTTTTAGACTTGACTGTTTAATTCTTAAATGCCCTTTATGGAAGTCTCTGATTCATGTCACTGGAATAGCTTCAGAATTGCTTTTCGGTAAAATACGCTTACTTGCTTTCTTGAGATGTGATGTAGTTGGGCAGCTTTAACAGTAGAGCGTTTTAGACAAATATGAGATTTATATTTCTTCTTGTCAGTAAGGAAGTCCATCCAACTTTGTGATGCAGAGAGCAGTGATGATAAGCGATAAAACATATTGCACTATGATAAACAGGGTTTAGCTGCTGAAGTAATGGTGGGGCAGCGTGACAGTACAGAATATCTAACCATTTCAAGGTCTAGGCTGAAAACCAAAGGAGACAGGCCCTTTGCTGTCAGGGCTCCTACACTCTGGAACAATCTGCCAAAGGAGATCAGGCTTGCAAAGTCAGTCCCCTGTTTTATCTCACTTCTTAAGACACATTTTTATAAAAACAGAGATTTGTTTACATTGTTTGCTTGTTTTATATTGTCTGTGGTAAAGCACTTAGTTACCTCTATTGAAAAGAGCTATGCATATAAAGCTATTATTTTTATTTTCTCCGTGATCAAGTGCAAGAATTGAAGATGATCAAACAATAGTTTTACTATTAAGAAAGGATGGACAGCCTTTGATTGTTTACAGAAAACCTTGTTTGACTTAAATTTTAGTCAAATCTTGAATATGACTCATGAATGACAGTCTGCTGTCAAGCCAGATACCTAAGTATTTTCATTTAAAGTCTTAATGGCATGACATTTGCATAATTAGCATTTATGAATTCTTAATAGAGTTTAAGTGTACTTTAAGTGCATACTGAGAATAAACACCTACTAAAAGACATTTATATAAAATGGAAAACAAGAGGTTGTATGTTTGCCTTCTAATTGCCTTGACTGAGAAACTTGAAACTCTTTAGTTTCACTCATGTCTTTCAATCATTACTCTGTGTTTATAAAAGGTTATATTGATGTTTTACAGAAACCACTGACTTGAGTACAAGAAATTAGCAGTTGATGATCTTTCAGGGAAAAGAATTAATAAAACCACCTGAAAGCAATGAATATTTCAACAATCAAATCCATTTAAATCAGACAGCATTTTTCAAAAGAGCACAGGTCAACTGCAACTTCACATTTGAAGCACAGTGTTTCCAATTCTTTGTTTGCTGTTTGCAGAGATTACTTAGACTGGCTTGTAAGTGGTATTATATAGCTAAGATGTAGGTGGAGTAGTAGAAAAGAAAAGAAAAAAGGTGTTAAAGGGTTATAGTGGAGCAGGGTTTTGCTGCAGTGGTGGTGGTGCTGAGTCTGAAAGGACAGCTACCAGAGCAGGAGGGGTCAGGGACGACGGAGGGAGGAGAGGAAATGCTATAAAACCAGGTGTACAGATGGAACGAGAGAGAAGGTGCCTGAAAATGATTTACAATAGCGGGAAGTTGAAGTGTGCATCTGGGTTGATTCATCACATGAATTAACATATACCTCTAATATGTATGCGAGTCCATCTATGCAGGCACTCAGGTGTGTGAGTGTGTCCTGAGGAAGTTCTGGATCAAATAGGCCTTTTTCATGGCAGACATTTTGCCATGTCATAGCAGGAAAAGCACAGGTGTAATTAATAACATGACTGAAGGCTGCATTAGGTGTCCCAGGCGCAGGGCCCTTGCGCTGCGCATGCTGGCTTCCTGGCATGGATTACCGGGACACTCGAATGACTTGGAGCCATCGTTAATGTTATTAGGAGCACCTGCTGCAAGTTATCATGCTATGACATGTTAAAATGTCTGCTCTGAAAAAGGTCTACACAAATTCAGTGCCGATGCCAGTATTTTAAAATGTTTCATATTTTATTTATTCATTCAACATGTATAGTTTCATTAAGGTCTGAAGGCTGTATCCAAGCCATCTCTACACTGCCAGGAAAAAAACTGTGGTGGAGAAATACTGAATCTTTAAAGGCCCTGCACACTCATGGTACACCCACACAGGTGATTTTCTTTTGGTTGATTAGATGTCCTGTCAGCACTGTGTGGGTGTGTATAAACAGTCCTTGATTGACATCTCCCTCCCTCTCTTGTTAGCTTTGCTTCACCTCTTGGGGTGAGGAAGGGATATATATTTCTTTCTTATTATTACAAAGAGTTTGGTGACCTTAAATTATTCACATGATAGCTCCATTTAACTTATCAGGTAGAATAAGTGAAAACACCTGTGGGGGGTGTGCAGGGCCTTTAATTGTGTTTACTTATTTTTGTTGGCCTAAAACAAGTCAACTTTTAACATCATACAGTGTCCTCAATGGTAGCTACAGCCCTGTTCAAATTTTGCTTTTTTAACATGACTATAATTAAGTACAGTATTGCCAAAGCAAGTTGCATAAGGTTTACAATGTAAGTATAATATTTAGCTTTTTTTTAGGAAAAAAAGACAACAAAATGTTAGGCACATTGCAAATATAGTTTGCTATAGTGAAAGACAAAAGGACTATATATGTTGACATGAAATATAGTTCAACAATTGAATGTAATGTTAATGATAACAGAAGAGGAGGCACAGCTCAGCTCGGTTTCCTGTGTTGTTACACTTGTTTGACTTCTGACATAATTTGTTGCTTTCATTGAATGATCAGTTTTTTCTCCAAATATATATTAATAGAAATTAAAAATATAAACGTTTTTTTCTCTTTCTTTCTAGTTGCCAATCATATGCCTGTATTTTCACTCCTCCTGCACACATAAATTGATTTTGATTTCGGACACACCTGCATTTCATTATATTGACAGATTCCTGTTTTCCATTTTGCTTCTTTGCATTCCTTAGCACATTTCTGATTACAGCCTCTGCTCTACCCTCCATCTCTCCTGCCTTGCCCTTTACCACACATCTGCCATTTCATGATAACTGAACCTTCATTGACAGCCCTGCGTCACTCTTTCCACACTAAATCCCAAAGGAATTTTCCACCACCCACCTGCCTCTTTCCTCCTTCATCTCTGTCTTCTTTCTTGTCCTCTTCATTCCCTTTTCTTCCCTCCCTCCCTTCACATGCCTCATGTCTGTCATCCTCCTTAACCCATCTACCTTTCTGTCATCTATCCCCTGCGATCTCAGCCCTCTCCTCTTTTTGTTCCTGTCACTCGTTCTCTCTCTCCCCTCCAGTTCTCTCTGTCTCTGTCTCTTTTACTCCCTTCTCTCTGTTCTGGATACTTTGAGTTCAGCACAGATTATATCAGACATTTATAAAACCAGATTAGCTAGGATTACCTTCACACACACATTTACATGCATGCACACACACAAATACAAATGACTCCCCATAGAAACCCTAATTTACTTTTGGTCTGGGGCTGTTGTCCATGGTTTGGGATAGGTCTCTAAAATCCGATAAAAATAAATCTTAATGCTAAAGCATGAAGTGATCCCAACTTTATATAGCAACAGGTTTGGTAAGGTCCTCTCCTTTTCAGCACGGCAAAGCCCACATGCCCAAAGCCAGGTCAATAAAGAAACAGTTTCTTTTTAATTTGGTGTGGAAAAACTTGACTTTCGTGCACAGAGCCCTGACTCTAACCTCATTCTACACCTTTGGGATGAACTGAAATGCCGAATGCAAGCCTTATCACCCAACATCAGTGTCCAACCTCACTTAGTGCTTTTGTAGCTGGATGGGATCAAATCCCTGCAGCCAGGCTCCGAAATCTGGAAAGCTGTCCCAGAATAGTGGAGGCTGTTACAGCATATCAATGCCCATAGTTTTGAGTTGTTCAACAATCACATATGAATGTAATGTACGGTTGTCCACATACATTTGGCCATGTAGTGTATGTGTATATATAGATGCACTAACACATGCTGCAAATATACTCTATTTTAGTCTTGCTCACACATATTTTCCTAAACCATTCACACATAGCCTCTTACACTAAAACCTCATGACATATGATGTTAATCTGTAGCTCTGACTCATACACTGTACCTTAACATCATACTGTCCAAAATCACTGACTACGCATACTATCACACCTGCACAGGGCCCTCTATCTCTCTTGGCTGAGTCCTGTATGGACGGCCATTCTTGAAGACACACAAATCAGCTTCATGTAAATGTGTATGACACAGTACTGTGTACATGAGCAGCATCCACAGAGCCAGAATCAGTTAGAATAACAAAAAGTACCATCTTTCTCTCTGTGTCATCTCTCTCTCTGTCTCTTTCTGTCTCCCTCCTATTCTTTCCTTCCTGCATCCCCCTCACCCATCCCTCCATTTCTGACTCAGCAGAACAAGTCAGAGACAAGGTCATCTGACTGCTGTTGCTGTGGAGACCGAGAATTGAGGGATTTTTCCCTCCCCTCCTTTCTTGTACTGCAAGGCGGGGATGTGTGTGTGTGTGTGTGTGTGTGTTTGGGGGTTGGGGGGGGGGGGGGGTGAGAAACATGAAGGTATGACAGAGGTTAAGAAAGGATAATACTGGCAGCCATTTTGGTTGAGATGAGATCGAAAATAACTTTATTAGCAGCACCACTGTGACAAAGTCACCCTCATGGGCAGCACTGTGGGCTTCAGGATCAAATTCTATCTAGTAATCCTTACTGTGTATACATGTCTCAACACCACTATCATGCAAAGATTTTTTGTCAAGCTATATAAATCAACATGCATTAAATGAATTAGTTGACAGTGACAGGAAAACATACTGTAGACTATAGCTGGGCAAAATAATAGAAACCATTGGCAATACAGTTGCCCTACAATTAATATCAAGTTCAAAGACATTTAATGGAATTTTTGTTTATGTTGCAGCCTTAAAACTGACCATCGAATTAAACCAAGACCTCTTACAGTCACAAAAACCCCAAACATTATGAGCTTTACCGTACAGTTTTTCCTGAAAGGCTACTGAATTTCATTGGTGTTTTTTGTTATTTTGTAAGTCCCTTGTATAACTTAATTTAACCCTAACACCCACCCCCAGATTTTTGGGGATTGGTCCATGTAAATGAAAACATTTTGTAACATTTTGTACTGCTAGAACCTTGCAATGGATTTGGAAATGAAGTCTCCAAGAATTCATTACATTGTATTTTACTGCCAAAGTGCTTTGAATTTAGGAAGCCGCCAGATTTGTAATGTTTCAGCTGTATACTTTTACAACAAAGGCATTATTTTTGAAAGTTAACACAAGGACTAAAAATACAAGAGTCGTATCTATTGATATATTCTGCGTATTACATGTGCATATTCATGTCACTTTTCTTATTATTAGCAGTGACATTTCTACATAGTGCCTGCCTCATGCAGGCAGAACAGAGGGTGGTAAAAGGTTAACAACAAACAATAATCTGAATATACATGCAGTAGCCTTCCATTCGTATTAGCTGTGCAAATAGGTTTTTAGAAACCAGACCTGGGTCAAACAGTAATGTACATAAAAGTGTAAACATTTGCTTTCACATCCTGTGATCTGGGTGAGATTTGCCACACTGGGAACAGAATGTGTACTTGAAACATTACCCCACACATCTGGTGGTTCAAGAAGGTTACAAAACATGAACAACAACACCAAATAACTACAAACATGATTACTCACTTCTAAATTAAATGTGTGCAATTTGCAAGTCATCTGCAGTATTTCATAGAGCTTACATAATAAAACCAACTGCACTTTAGGAGCATGTTTGAAGACAGTTGTAGCTGACTGTCCTCTAACCCTGAGCTAAGCCCGGTCTGATACTCTGGGGTTTCATGGTGCTGCGTGGTCATCGCCTGGGCCTGCAGCGAGGAAGGCAGTGAGGCATGGCAACAATCTGCTGCAGGATACAGCATGCGTGACTCTCAGCTTTCCCTTGCAAATCAGGCATGGCTTTATATGCATCCATGTGTGTCTTAGTGTGTGCGTATGCAACTCAGTGACTCTGCGTGTGCACTCCCACTGCTGCATCGTTCCTTCAGTGAAAAGCACGGAAAAAAAACGTGACCAATGGCCGGCAATGGGAACTCACTGCTGCATATGGGCCAGCTTCCTCCCGCTCATGTCCTCTGTCTGTATCTCTTTCTTCTCTCTCTGTCTTTGAATCTCCTTTGGCATTGGTACAAAAAAATAGACAACCTGTCCACCCACCCTTTTTTTTTTCCTGCCCTAGTATTTTGTTCTCTTTATGCACACTATCCTTGCCATTGGTGAACCTCCTTCTCCGTCTATTTTCTGTCATTTCCTCTTCCTGACTGTCCAGTGTTTAAAGAATGCAGTCTGATATGTTAGACTAGTTTATTCCCCTCTAAGTGTGTGAATACTTGCTGCAGCTGTCAGTCCCATGTGTCAACATTAGACTGTCCTCATAAATGTCAAGCAGATATTCAGCTCTAAAGGCCCTAAATTTTGCTGAAACAAGCCAGGTTTGATTCTTTGCTTTATTTCCCATGTCAGTATTTTCCACATCAGCTAAAGCTGCTGACCCTGCATTGTCAAAACAGTTCACCTGCTGATGCACTGGCAGTCAGGTTGCTGTCTGCAGCCGGCCATGCCCCTGATTTGCAGTGATACATTAATGAATGAACTGTGAAGTAACAGGATCAAATACGATTCTGACTTCACACTATTTCTTTTTATCTGTATTTCTCTCTCTCACACACACACACACACACACACACACACACAACATTGACTGTATGGCTGTCTCCTCGGTCTGCTGCACCCTGGTCCACTACCAAAGTGACATGTGTCGGTGCACATTCTCATGACAGGACCAACACGACCGATGAGACATCCGAGGGTGTTTATCACATGCAACAATGCACACAAATCCACTATTTTATCTTACATAAATACATTACATGATAAACAGACACAACCACGACAACTGCAGTCTAACCTTGTGCGTCCATTTATACAAAATTTCAGCCTAGAGACGCGCGACGCTGCTGGCTGCTGGCTGTAGGCCTCGGAATTCTGCAGTAAAGCAGGAGGGGCAGTATTGGCCTTCTATTGGCCCGCCGATGAGACGCTCCGAATTATGATTGGCCAGCTGCGTGAGCGGTGGGCGGGTGTAATCGGCCCCTCGGTTCACCATTTGCTTGAGGCGGCGCTGCTTCCATTGGCGGAGTGTTGCGGCGAGAGGAGCGGAGTACTGCGGCAGCTGCCAGAACCGCGGAGGGAGAACAAGTGCTGAAAAGGTAGCAGTGCGGCTCGTTAGATTCGCCGGTCTTTCACCGCAAGTATCAGAGAGCAAAGGAAGGAAGCGCGTCCCCGCGTGATGCTCCGCTTGAGACCGCAATATTTCATTTGAAAGACGTCTCACGGGGGGAAAAGACTGTAGCCTAATCTTTTTGAAGGTTTGAGATACCGTTTATTAAAGCCTACGAAAAATATTTTGTCAGACCCAATGAAACCATCCCTGACGTCGTTTTCCTGCTCATTTTTCATTTAGAAGCAACCCTAAAAAACTGAGCATATTCTCTTTTATTTTTCAAGGCAAGGTATTTTGATATAATTCAACGTGAGGGGCTGACACCTCTCAAGCCGTGCATCACCTGAGAGGAGAAGAGTGACTGCGCCAACATGGGGGTAAGACTGACGATCCCAACTTTCTAACTGCGTTGTACCCCACCTGAAGTGGCCTGGGAAGTGAGCGGTAGCCTGATAGGCCATATTATTCCTGATGAGAAAGGGCTTCCAACTGAGCCATGATGTCATTTTTTCCTTTATGGAAATCCTGTTTGTCTGAGTGACATTGACTGTAATGCGGAACCGTGTTTTACGCTGGTCTGCTTGACTGCGACAGACTGATGTAGCCGGTAGCTGCTGTCTAATGCAGCTACTGAATGCAGCGGCATTTAACTGCTCCCTTTGATTTGACATTTTGACTTGAACAGAATAGCCTTTTATTGTCTCCTGTCCTTTTCTCAGATTCACTCAGTCAATTTAAATAGGCTTTGAGATTGCATATCAATGAAAACGGATGCCAGTCTCATGAAGAGGCGATCTGTGTGGTTTAGAGGTTGTCAATGGGTCATATGTATTTCAGGTCTCTGATAGGCCTTAGGCTACTTTGACTATAACCTTGCCAGCCATGGTAGGCCTAATCGGTTTATTCTTACCGAGAGCTCTTGTGTGGGAGAGAGGGAGGGCGGGGGTGGAGGAGAAGGGGGGTGCACGTGTTAGAAACCTGTTCTGTCCACCCATCGTTAACCCGTGGTTTTTAAAAAAAAACAACGGAGTTTTGTTACATTTGAAGGCGCAAACGTACATAGTTTTTCACTATGACGTGATGAATGAACGCGGTGTGCTGTGACCTCCTTCGTGCCCCCCCCCCCCATGTCCTCTCCTGCGTTAAACCCTGCTGGCGCTGCCCTCTCCACGGCTGGTCCCACCACAGAAGAAGCATGTGGCGAATGGACCGGGGAGATGCTGAGCCCATCGGGTCCTTACAGTGGACGATAGCAGCGGAGGAGTCTCATCATAGGCACCCTCGATGGCCCATGCGTCATAATGCGGTTACCGGGGATAAGCGCCTCACCAGCTTATTTCCCCTTTAATTTGTGACATAACAGGGACTCGATAATCGCCAACAGTGAACACATTTACACACACTACAGATTAAAGAAACGATGCGTTCAGGACACCATGGAGCACGACGATGAGCTCGATAGAATTTGTCAGTATGGCTTCAGAGAGTTCCCATCTGCTGTGCGCCCCATTAAACCATTAAAAACATCTGATCTGTTTCCGGTTATCTAGATCAACGCATTAGCCATGCAAATGAATAAGAGGAGGCTGTGGCGATGTGGGCTATTGCGCAATTTCTTATCCATCGTCATCCTGCTGAAGTAGTTGTAATTTCTTATCTCCGACCGCCGGTCTGTCTGCTGAATGATGCGGTGGCGCTGCGGACAGGGGCAGTGTAGAGGCAGTGCGAGCCTGTGTCATCGCAGTGACACCAGCTGATGTGGCCCCCGCAGCATCTGACATTTCTCTGCCAACCAACCCGGCAGCATTGGTGGGCACTGCGTCAAAAGGGATGAGAATGCAAAAAGTGCTTACGCATGTAGGTCTTCTGCTGCTGTGTGGAGGCCGAGGGAGTGACGCTGAGTGGAAGTGGTTTAGCATTTCAGAAGATAACACAGCTCTCCAGAGATTGCCATTATTAAAGAGAATATGAGCGCCCCTGGCGATCTGTGAAGGTTGTTTTCTTGCCTTTCCCTCGCTGTGCGCTAAGGTCACCCTGAATGGGGAAAAGGGATGGATATATGGATGAAGGGATGGAGTGATGGATTGATAAGTGTGCCGAGTATCTTTTATCACCCTTATCACTCGACCACACTTCCTCCTCACTCTTTCTGTCCGCGAATTTCGCTCTGGCGCACTGTGTTATGGCACTGCCAGCTGTCCTTTCCCAAGGCCGCAGGGGGGCATCGCTTGCGACGTGCCTTCTGCGTCAAACCGGGGGCGGGGCCTCTGGTGTGGAAATTCCCTGTAAAGACCTGTGATAGGCTGGCACGAGGAGTCACGCAGAAGGGACCGGGTTAAGAGGCAGCAGTGATGCTATAGAGCAAAGCTTGGGCACAGAAATAGATATTCTAAATTTGGCAGAGCATCTCCAAAGAAATGTCTTAGAGGTCTTTTAACTCGCATACCTTCTCATCTTGCTCATTGTTCTGCTCTTCGCATTGATGCAGCTACAATCTGTGATGCTGATTTTGTTGCCAGATGTTGATGAAGGGCTGCAGACATGGATTGACTGCTGGTTTTCACCTTCAGACACTTAACACTGATGGGGGGAGGGTGCCACTGCTGAGAGAGCAAGAGGGACTGGGAGAGAGAGAGAGAGAGAGAGAGAGGAAGGGCAGATAAGTAGTGACTCGTCCGCAGGTGTAGAGAGAAAGAGAGAGGAATTTAAAGTGAGGGATGAGGCGTATGGAGGGGGGGTGCTCCTTGGCTATATATCCTGTTACAGGATAATGACCTGAGGCTCACATTACCATGGCTCCTGTTTTCTCTTGCTGCACCTTATGGGATTGGTTATCAGGGGGTCAGGAGACAGATGGGATAGGGAGAGGATGGATGTGGTTGGGGCGGATGATCTTCATAGGATATTGACTGAAGTGTGGTGGTGGAGAGCTGTGGTGTCGGTGGGCTGGTGCCCCAGGAGAGATGGGGGAAGAGAGATGAAGGTGTAGTACTAGCACTGTGGCTTTGTCAGAGGGTCATACAGGCTGGTGACGAGGGGTGTGGTTGAGCTGCAGTATGTCTGAGGAGAAGCTCCTCTTAGTGTCGAGTTCAAGCTTTCTAGAACAGTGCGTACCTTTTTATATTGGCTCTAGTGAGAAGTTAGAAAGTGTTAGTGGAAGGTAGTTCAGGATTTTGTGGCCTCTGCAGAGGCCCAGCCCTCAGTTTGGTGCAGAGTGCTGCACATCCCTCCCCACTGCACCTGCTGCCTGATGCTGATAGGCTGCACTGCACCTCAACTGATCTTTCCCAGGCATTGCAGGGACCAATAGAAAAGCATGTCCATACAGGATTTGATGCCGCATGGTCTCTCTGACCACACAGCCAGCTGGGATCTTTGGCCTAGGGGTCAATTTAGGTCACTATGCTGACCCTTTCAAATGCTTCTCCATTGTCCTGTTCAAGCCTCTTGAGGGTCTTTGATCAATAGATATCCACTGGTATGAGGACAATGTTCTTAATGACATATTTCTGAAGGAGATAGTCCAGGTTTCTCTAGTGCCTTAGCAAAAATAACCTGGAGTTAGCCTCCTCGCTAATGTGGGACTAACAGGACAAAGCCTGAGCTGTGAGCTCAGTAGCAGCTTGTGTAATGCTAATAAAATCTAAAGGTCAGTGCTGTCTCCTTCATACATTGCTTTAAAACAAGATTACAGTAGACATAGTGATTGCTAATAGTTTCTCAACATTAACGTGTTGATGGTCTCCCATAATGAGAGCGATTCAGAGGGGTTAGGTTGCCTGACTACAACAACATGACTAATGAAGGGTGTTGTCCTGGAGATGTGTGCGTGACTGTAAATGTGTGCATGTGTGAATACACCAAAGCACAAAGTGTAACATTGGCCAGGTGCAATGAACAAAGGCTTGTTGGAATCAAAAACAGATCATTTTACAGCATGTTGCTGCATTTGATTTGTATTTTGTTACCATGTAATGCTGCCATTCAGGGAAAAAGTTACAGCATTCTTCAAGTAGTTTTAAAGATTTACAGTAATTATACTCCTGAATAGTGAATGGTGAATGATCTCCATTCATTCAGACATACTGAACACAACAGATCCTGGTATGTAAATGGATATTTGGTTTAGTTGTGCAGTCAGCAGCTGTGTGTTTAGATGTGTGTAAATGCACATCTGCACATCCCTGTGCGACCAGCTGCCTGCTGACGAGTTCTAAGGTTCCCTCTCTCACTCCATGGCGAGGTGCCATGTTCGCTACAAGATGAAGAACCAAGATTTATGATGCTAATCTAGACCAGGCCACATTCACACAAACCCCAAGACACACAAACTGCATTGAAAATATATCCCTGAGTGCTCACAGGGATGGACAGTGCATTATATAGAACTAAAGCTACACACTTACACTATTGTCTCTGTGGCTTGGACAGATGAAGATAATGACAGGACAGATGGACAGGAGGGAACAGAGTGGGGGGGGGGGTGACAATTTAAATTGGGATTTTCAGTTTGGGTCATTTTTAGGTTTTGGAGAGAGCACAACACAGATTATTTCAGAGCTAAAGAGAGTTGATCTCTCTCTCTTTGTGTTTATGTGGTTTAGAGATTAAGATTTTCTCTTACTGCTCTTAAATGACCACAATCTTTTCATTGTAGATCTATTTGCGCATACTATTCCATCAGATCAAGCCATTACATGTACATGTAGTGTTTCATTTAAACTGCAGAATGTCCCCTGGGACTGCTGTTGTCACCGTCTGTTTCTTCCAGAAACGTTTTATGCCATCTTGTCCCTTTCTTCTGCATCATCTGATATCTGGGGTCGCCCCCATTTGAAGTCTGTCCACTTTGTTGAATCGAAAGATAAGAAGCCTTCATATCACTCTCAAGGCTGATACAGATAAATTAAACAAATTTAAAAAGTAACCATCTAATCCATTCATTTAGACCTGCTCAGTACTGTTAGAAGACATTCACCAAATTATTTGGCACCAGGACTTAATGATAAATGTGGAGAATGCATTTCTATATTAGATTTTCTAGTGAATGGCAGTGAAAGAAGAGTAGAGAGAGACAAAGAGAGGAAGAGGCACAGTGGGCTAATCCAGTGTAGTAATCAGACTAGCTAATCCCAACAGCTATGTCCCTTGGTCCCTGGCCTGAGTCCCCCCCCACTATGGCAATGCCATCCTGCTGCAAGAAACAGCAGATGGCCCAATGACCTTGCAAGGTCTCACACACACACACACACACACACGCATATGCATGCAACAACACATATACACACACACCACACACATAGTAGCAGGTCTACAGATGCAGAAATAACATTACAAACAAGCACACATTTTAACATGAAGTACTCAAATATGTTATTAAAATTGTGTGTTTTCATACGTTTTACAATGTTTAGCATTTTCATATGTTTTTTGTTTTTTTGAGGATAGAGAGGGACAGCAAAGTGTGGTGGAGATCCAGTTTGAATACATTGAGTCTCAAGGATGTCTTAATAATAATTAAAAAAACACATAACATGCAACACATGACCATTTCATTGTGAATGTGCATGCAGTTCCCACGTGCCCACACCGCACGTGAATCAACCCTGTGTAAGACAGCTGTACATTCTACAGTCATGGTCATAGTGACAAACACGCAGTAAGGCCATGATGTAGTGCTCACGTGGTCAGCGTAAAGGAGCTGATGTGATTCTTGAATCTGGCTGCTCTGTACAAAGAGGAAGTGTAGACTCATATGTTGGTATGACGAATACTGTGGTGGTTGCTTCTTCCACTCACCAACCACTTCCTCATGTGAGTTCCATGTAAGGGGTCAAAATTGCCCACCAATAGCATTCTTGCTGTTTGCCTTTGTGTGTATATGCACAAAAATGCTACATACCAGTCTCAGTCAAACCCACCATCAGTGGGCATGCCTCACCATGTCGTCTATAACATGCTTGACATGTTAGTTCTCTCAGGTGCTACTCATAACTTGAACATGTCACTTAGTGGGTACATAATGTGCACAATGTAACAGAGTAGTATCACTTGATTTCACTCTGCTAAAGCCATGTCTGCCAAAAGAAATTACAACTATCTAGTTTTATGGTACGTAAGAAGTCCAGATTTTCCTTGAACATGCCCAGTGCTTATTCAAGTTAGAAAACACACTGTTAACTGCCGCCCTATATTTCAGGAAGATTTTGACAAGCTCTTTCTTTCGAAGAACTCTCTGACTATAAGTTTTAAGTTGTGTCTCATCTTTGTGTCTAATCAAATTATTTCACAATCACTAGGACTCTCTCTCTCTCATTCACTCCCTCCCTCTCTCTGCCGCAATGCGTGTAGACGCTGCTCATATGGACTGTAGCCAGCACAATGACTCACCTCTGCTCACACAGACACAAGCACATGCAAACACACACCAGTTCCTTGAATCAATTGCCTGTTTGTGTTTTACAGCAGTGAATACAGCATCCAGTTATAGATGCATCAATTATTTCTCCTCCCAGATCACATCAGGGAGTTCTTGGCCACTGCTGAGCTTCGTCACCATGCCAATGGCTGTGCCAGTCACCATGGTTACTTGCCCTCACTCTTCAGAGTTGTTCACATGAGGACAAAATGCAATGTTTAGTCTGGTTAGCCAGAGCAGGCCTGTGGAATAATTTATGATTAAATCAAACCCACAACCAGATACGTAAAGTATTGGCTTTATTGAATTATTGATTTTTCTTTAAGTAGACTTTTATAAGCCAATATGTAACTGGATGTGAGTGATTGCACTCTGTAATCCATAGAGGAGCATCCAATGTGTCCATTTCCTGATGGTGACAGAGATGTGTCTGTCCATCAGCCTGTTCGTCTGTGTGCTTGTGCTTGGAGAGCGGGCGTCTGTAATTCCAGCCACAAGTCTCTGTTTCCTTCCTCATTACATTACCCAGAGCTGTGTGAGACAGCTGGACACCCACACAGACACACACATGTAGGCGCACTGTGATGTTTTCTGCAAATGAAAAGATACTAAGATTGTATATGCACACAATATGGACTTCATCTTTCTCTGCGGAATAATTAATCAAGGTGGAGATAACAGAGACAGATATAATACAATAATAACAGACAGATGTATAGTTTAAAGGCTTTTACTTGTTTCCTGTTTTCGCGAAAATGTTATCAACATACTGTAGGTGCAATATGATGCAGGTCATGTCTTATCAGGTAGCAGGGTGTGTTTGGAGGGGGTAAAGGAAATAATTAATTAATGATTGAGTGGCAAGCCGGTATGCACGTAACATACTCAACTTACTGTAAACACGGACCAAAGATAAATCAGCATCCTGTCTTTTCTCTGTGGGTCATGCTGATAACTATTCATTAATTTCCGCAAACGTACTACATACACTTAAGGACAAACACGGATACCCAGAGTGAGAATATAATCTAGTACCATATGAGAACACATACTCAAAGTGACACACACACACACACGATTAGTGAGGTTGTGCAATCTACTGGAGTGGGGTCACTGCGGGTCAAACACTGACACAGAGCCAGCAGACAAAGACTGCTGGTCAATATCTAATTAGAAGCATGAGAGAAGGGTGACAACAGCTCTTCCCTCTCACTTTCATTCCCTTTCTCCACCTGCCTCTCTCGCTCTTTCTCCATCCCCGCTTCTCACCTCCCACTCATGTCTCCCTTTCCATGTGCCCAATCCTGTCATCCACCCATCTCTCCGTGTCTGTACTTTTCAACACATATCGCTTTTTTTGGCACTTCTCTCCACCTCCCTACCTATTGTCTGAGCATTTGTGTGTGTGTGTGTGTGTGTGTGTGTGAGAGAGAGTGAGATTGAGAGAGCGAGTGAGTTTGCAAATGCTTAGAAGAGCAGGTGCGCTTTTGAGTTGACAATGCCTACTAAATGTGTATTTGCACTGTTGCTTATCACCTGTGGAAAAACTAGCCACAACAATATTATACCTGTAAACGCATACTTACACACCTGCCAGGTTGTCATCTTTTATGATTATGGTGCCTATTTGATACCTGATTAGAAGATAAATCTGTAACTTTCCATGTTATTCAACACTTTTAATCTCTAAACAGAGATATGAAGCCATCCTGCATTCAGTTAATCTTCAGTGAATAATACATACATGTAATACATACATGTATGTGCCAACACACCCTCCTTCTCAATCACAGACACACACACACACACACACACACATACTGGGTCTGTCTCAGAGGGGATGTGCAGCAGTACTTTTCCACTACATCAGTCTCTGCTTTATGCAGTCTCTGCCTCACAAGGCCTGCCTGGTCTTGCTGCGGCAAGATATTTGCTTACATGCACTTTTGTTGGACAACTCTGCATGTGTATGCGTGTCTGCATGCGTGTGTGTGTAGTCAGGTCAAACAGCTCCCTCCCACTGACATGCTACTCTCTGCTTGGCATGCTTGAATGAATGGTTTCATTGTTTGCTTTGAATTCAGAAGCGGTCGTTGAGCAGCCTGACACTCCACTATTAAGTGAGTGAGTGAGAGTTGTCATCCACAGGTTGTTTCACAAAGCCTTTTTTTTATGACGGCAAACCAGAAACTCAGGTCTATGTAACCTCATACATATTCAGTATGTAGAGGCATGATTTAACAGCTAAATTACAGCTCAAGAGGGAAATGCAGTGGTGCTTTGACCTTTGGTAGTCACATTTTGTCGCACCGCAGGTGTGTGTGTTTTGGTGTGGTTTGGTTTGGGGACTTTGTCAATCGAGATGTGTGGAGGACTTGGGATCTCAATTCATACTTCCTCACTATGTACATTTGGTTAGTGAATTTTAACCCTTTTATTTTAAAGTAAACATGCTTTTAAGCATTATATCATCGGTCGTATCAGTTTGCTTCTTTGTAGTTCATATCTGTAGTATAAAATCAGATGCAAACAAAGTAGTCCAGCAGCAGTTACTTTTACATTTTGCACATGTCACTACCTGGTTGTTACACCAGAGGGTGCTTACTTTATTTCAGTGAATTATTATCAATTAAATCTTAACCTTTAACCTAATTTTCTGACCTTTTGACAAACATGCTTTAATCTGAAATTAAGATTATTGTTGTCATTGAGTATCAGTTGATAGGTATCGATGTTTCTGTCTGATTCAGGGTAAATGATATGCCTTCCATAACAGCTGGATTGTTACTCTGTCATGCTTGCAAACCCCTGCTTCAAGTCCTCAGTGTATATCTGACTATACTGATCTGCCACCGAGGACAGTTTCCTTGATCTGACCCATTTCCACCTCCTAGGAGGGATTCTTGCTTCTCCATGTGACCTCTGACCTTTGATGAGGAACATTTGTATTGATGCGGCCCAGCAGTCAGCCTTCTCTCCGTCTGGAATTCAAGCTAGAGTTACGGTTATAGACCTAGAAGGACTAGCACGTGCAGTGCTGGAGAAAATCTGGGTTATTAATAGTCCACTCACGTCTAGTTTAACAACATAAGCCTATTTTTTAGGGGAGAGTTATAGTAAGGAGGGTACCTGGAACAGGCAGTACGGTAAAGTCGGCAGAAGAGGACAAGAGGATGTGTCTGTGTGTGCGTGTGACTTAATTTTTTTTTGTAATCTTCACATCAAGGTGTCTCTGATGTATAGTGTAGAGCATACGAGAATCTAATCAGAAAACCTTTGATGAGTATAAACTCCGTTTGCCTGCTCTCTCTCATGTCTCATTGCTGCTAGATAGCCTAAATGAAATAGACCAGGAAGTGATTTGTTAAGACCTACAGGTTAAACCATTTGCACTTGATTATGTTTTTATGTGTCAATCAGGTTGATGTGGACATAAGAATGAGAATTATTTGATCAATGGAGATCAAATGGATATGGCAGAGCAGAGAGCAGGCGCATGCTTTAATATGTCGTTATAGTGCACTCTTAATGTCGATGTTTTGTTTGGAAAAGCTACCAGGGTAATGCGTTTATCTTTCACGTCTTCAATAATCATCTTCCTCATAAACTGAGAATAACTAACGTTATTACTTTCTGAGAAATACAGGCTACCTCACAAGGCCACTTCACAAGGATACAACATTATTTCCTGTATAGTGAAAGATAGAAACCTCATGGTCAATTCCATAAAGCCCACTGGCTTTATTTCTGTTGTGGTCAGTGACTGGTAAATACTGTTAGAATGCCAGGCAAGACTTTTCTCTGAGTAGAGAGAACAGTTAAGATTATATAAAACGGGCTATTATCTCCTTAATCTAGTCTGAAGGCATGTATAAAACATGTGTATGTGTCTGTAGTATGGGCGGTCAGACAGTTACCGCGTTGCCACCACACAGGACAAAGGTGACCGATCCCCCAAGAAGAAGAAGGGGACCAAGGACATGGATGACCTGAAGAAGGAAGTGCCCATTGTAAGTAAAACCTTCTCTTATCTCTGAATACTTGTGGAACTGAATGTTGACATAAAGTATGTTTGAAGCCAATTCCTTTTTGTTCCTGTCAGTCAAAAGCTGATTCATTTGACTTTCCTAATTATTTCACAAGATTTATATACCATCCATGCATTTTCGCATCTGAGTAAATGATTTTCTACTTTTGAAGAACATCCTCTTGGAGCTTATAGTAAAAGAAAGTGAACTGACACCAACTCTGTTGGAGAGGGAAATCTTTCTCATACAGGCCAAACATTTTTATTTTTGCTGGTAAGAGGGGTGACTTGTTATGAGGAGGTGGTCACTTTGATCCCACATCCCAGCCTGGAAACAGACACCTGGGTCGCCATATCTGGCTGCCCTGATACTCTTATCTCTCAGGTGAACTGCATGCATGGAGTAAATTTCTAATTACCTTGTATGCCATTAAGTTATTGAATGCTCTGGAAATGCTAAAAAGCTCAAGAGTCTTTTTCATTGCATATTAGCATAATTCTACAACTACTTTCTACAAATTTTGCTTGCATGCAAAAAATGGCAGCTAATAAACATACGGAACTACGCAGAGTAATGATTATCTCTGTATCTTTTTTTTCAGACGGAACATAAGATGTCCATAGAGGAAGTATGCAGGAAATACCAGACTGACATTGTCCAGGTGAGTTGATGATATTAAGTTCTCTCATTGCATACTTTTTCTTTTTACCTTTAGTACGTACTGCAGCTGCCCTTACAAAGTATGGTACTGTTGCATGCAGTATGCATACAATTGGGACATCTAACATGCAGTATTATATATCACGACAGTAAAATTGCATATGCATTTCTCTGTCAGTTATTTTCATAGTTATGTCCTTTTGTTTTTATTGGTTATCTTAATGATTATTTTGTTCACACCAGTAGGCATGTTACCCCCTTTCACACATAGCTCTCTGTTGCTGGCAGATGTTTTTTTGCTGTTGAATATATTTTCATGCAGAGATGCAGCTGCTGGCACTATTCTGTCTGCACATGAAGCAGCTTTACATTTAACTTAATTTTATTTGTAGTGTGACATACTTGCCAATTCTCTTGTGTAATCATATACATTTCTGCAAAGCTTCATGATGTGTGACGGTGTATTATCAGATCATTGCTGTCCTAATATGTAGTGTCTGTGTATCAAAAACTGTAAATAAACCATGTATGAAATTAAGTGTAGCTGCTCTAGCACCAGCCTAACAGTGTTGGCAGATTGAGAATAGTAATAAATAAAAAATAAAACATTTTTACCAATATAAAACATCTAACAAGCAGAAGAGGATTTTACAGGAATCCAAATGAGGCTTTTGCGTAACATTGGATTCCTTTATTTGTCATCGCGCTGCCATAAGTCACTGAGGCTTCGGTCATCTGTCGGTGAGCTGTCATCTGTCTACGCTCTCTCAGTGGCTTAGTCGATATGACGAAGCTTCCGCTGAGCAGAAGATTGTGGGTTAGAATAGCCAGAAAAGCATGCTGGCTTGTATACTGCAAAATGCAACCGGATGCATTAGGGCATCCTAGTATTTTTGGCATACTGCATATTGGGATATACTAATTATTTTTATGGCATACTAAATAGTATGGTAGTATGGCTATTGGAAGGCACAGAATGTACAGCTAGGGTTTGAAACAGTTTGGCCACTAGGTGGCATAAGGGTACTTCTATTGGTTTAATACAGTTAATTGATGATCAAACCAACAGTCCCATAGACTTCAAAGTCATGCTAAAGAAATATGAGAATGTTAAACAAAGGTGTGGTTTTGTTGGCTTTGCATCAATGCAGACTCTGCTTTATCCGCTCACTCCACATCCACTTTTCTGTGTTCCCGCCAGGGACTGACCAACGCCAAGGCAGCAGAGTATCTGATTAGGGATGGTCCCAATGCTCTCACCCCTCCTCCCACCACCCCGGAGTGGGTCAAGTTCTGTCGCCAGCTGTTCGGTGGATTCTCCATCCTGCTGTGGATCGGTGCCATCCTCTGCTTCCTGGCCTACGCCATCCAGGCAGCCACTGAGGACGAACCTGCGGGAGACAATGTGAGCAATCCACACACACATACACACAGATTTTGCACATACACATATTCACATCTGCACCATCTACACCTCATTAACACGTACAGACATAAATGACAACTCAGCAAAGCGATTTTAGCATCACACATACTGTACACAATGTCTTCCCACAGCCCACACTCACATATGTTTGACTCTGTCTCTCTCTGTCTCTCTTTCCAGTTGTACCTAGGTATTGTGCTCACAGCTGTCGTCGTCATTACTGGTTGCTTCTCATACTTTCAAGAGGCCAAGAGCTCCAAAATCATGGAGTCTTTCAAGAACATGGTGCCTCAGGTAAATTTTTTTTTTTTTCAAATGAAACCAACTTTTGTGTGAATGCTGATTTTGATTCACTCTGGAAAAGGAACAACGGCCATATAGCCTTGAAAGTGAATATTCTTCGGATTTTTGGAAACAATTAGCAGACACCAGAAATTATAGGTCGTAAATACCCTTAATGTGACTTTATGTACGTGGACACTGGGAAGCACACTGTTGCTTCTGTTCATGTAAGTCTTCACACTTTACCTATTTGCTTGCCACTGAGATAGAGGGTAAATACTGTATTTTGCAAAACGAGGTGGCCACTCTCGGTCTGCAAATAGTTTTGTCTACTGTGTGTTTTGATTTTGATTTTGATTTCATTAAATTGAGGAATTCTTTGTTAACCTTATGTTTAGTCAGACAGTTCTTTTCACATGAAGATATGGATAAGGTCTTTGCTTTCTGCTGTAATTCCCCATATTGTGAGAGACCATGTTTCTCTAAATGATGTCCAATGAGTGTTTGTGTATGTTATAACCATCACTGAAACCTCCCTGCAGCAAGCGCTGGTGATCCGTGAGGGTGAGAAGGTACAGATCAACGCTGAAGAAGTGGTGGCCGGAGATCTGATTGAAGTGAAGGGAGGAGACAGGATCCCTGCTGACATCAGGGTGGTTTCTGCTCATGGCTGCAAGGTTAACTCACTCACACACACACACATACATATATACACACACATTCAAAGTCTTGATTCTTGTCGTATGCAACTACATGTTTTACTTTTTCTGTTTGCCATTAGGTTGATAACTCCTCACTAACAGGTGAGTCAGAACCTCAGAGCAGGTCACCTGACTGCACTCATGACAACCCCTTGGAGACCCGAAACGTTGCTTTCTTCTCTACCAACTGTGTGGAAGGTATGGTCACCATGGCAATAGTATCACATGCTATAATTATCACTTGTGGTTCGATTTTCTTGTAATACATAATTGTGATTATAAATGAGACAACCACACAGGTCCAAATTATATTTTACAAAATCATATTTCTGTCCTTTTTCCAAACCAGGCACAGCGCGTGGCCTTGTTATCTGCACTGGAGACCGCACGGTCATGGGTCGCATTGCTACTCTGACCTCTGGCTTGGAGACCGGCAAAACCCCCATCGCCAAAGAGATCGAGCACTTCATCCAGATCATCACAGGCGTGGCCGTTTTCCTGGGTGTCACATTTTTTATCCTCGCCATCATCCTGGGTTACACCTGGCTGGAGGCTGTCATCTTCCTCATTGGTATCATTGTGGCTAACGTGCCTGAAGGGCTGCTGGCCACAGTCACTGTAAGTGGGCACCTATATTGCAATCTGTTGTTGCTAATTACTTTGTTTTGGACACAACATTTTTATTCCTTTCCTTTGTTTGTCTGATTTAAGTGCTTACCATGTCTATTCTTCTTTTGTTATTGTTCTTCCATTTCATTAAATGTAGTATTATTGTATTTCTCTTTCATTTTGAAAGATGCTATAAAAAAAAAAAAGATAATTTAATTGTACTGTGAGCTGAGTTTATTTAGTATCGAGAAACAGAGAAATTCTGTTTTGGAGCTTCATAGTTGATACATCCAAACACAATGATAATGAACATAGTTTAACATCATAAATGTATTCGCCTGCAGGTATGTCTGACCCTGACTGCCAAACGTATGGCTAAGAAAAACTGCCTGGTGAAAAACTTGGAAGCTGTGGAAACCCTGGGCTCCACCTCCACCATCTGCTCTGACAAGACAGGCACCCTGACCCAGAACAGGATGACTGTGGCCCACATGTGGTTTGACAACCAGATCCACGAGGCCGACACCACCGAGGACCAGTCTGGTTAGTGAGGAGAGGGCATACAGACACCAGTGATGAAATATGTTACCACTGTAATAGGGAAAAATGATGGTTTGAAATTATGATGGTTAATAATATCCACTCTTTTGTTCTTTCTGCAGGTGCCGCTTTTGACAAGAGCTCAGTGACATGGCTGTCTCTGGCTCGCATCGCTGGTCTGTGTAACCGCGCTCAGTTCAAAGCAGGACAAGACTCATTTCCAATCCTGAAACGTGATGTGGCCGGCGATGCCTCAGAGTCCGCCCTGCTGAAGTGTATCGAGCTGTCCTGTGGCTCAGTCAGGATGATGAGGGATAAGAACAAGAAGGTGGCTGAGATCCCCTTTAACTCTACCAACAAATACCAAGTAAGTAACGGGTTGGGTTCGATTATAGCTGTGTACACAAGATGAAACCTATATATGCACAAACACCCTATTCACTATATCAAATTCATTTTCATTTCCGCTCTCCTCCTCAAGCTCTCAGTGCATGAGACAGAGGATCCCAATGACAACCGCTACCTGCTGGTGATGAAGGGAGCCCCTGAGAGGATCCTGGACCGTTGCTCCACCATCATGATACAGGGCAAGGAGCAACCTATGGATGAGGAGTTGAAGGAAGCTTTCCAGAATGCCTACATGGAGTTGGGAGGATTGGGAGAGAGAGTACTGGGTAAGTACTGGAGAGAGGTAAAGATGGATGGTCAAGGCTACAGAGGGAGAGAGGGTGACAGGATAAGAACAGTATGACCATGACCTGAGGTTCAAAAGGAAAAAAATAATAAGAATTTAATTTAGTCAAGTAGTTAAAATGTCTTTGTTTAGTAATTCTTTATACCATATTACATTTACAAAAATTACAACATTCCTAAAAAAGAAACTGACAATGCTATTTCATATTGTCTAATGGGTTTTTAAATGGTTCCTGTAACAACAGGTAGAACAATGTTCTCAACCCAAAAAGAAACTCAAAATCACTCAATTGACATTTGGAAATACTTGGTTTTCATTGGACAGCGACGATATGTAACTTGAAGGACATCAGCTGCAGAATGGCTAACAGTGGTGTACTTTCATTCGCTCAAAAGCTCCATACTTGCATTAGAGGTGACTGCAATTAGATCATTTTGACAAATCCCAAAATTTGTGACAGCATTTTTTTTCTCAACTTAAGATCTGTTGAATTATTAAAGTGAGGCAACATTGAAATGTAATTTTCTGAAGACTGACTATTGGAAGTTATGTCAGAGGTGAAGTAGGGATAGAAAATCCAATTTGATTCTTAGGCATCACAAATTAAACAGCAAAGTTTCCCTTTATTTTCCCTTCAGGTTTCTGCCACATGTTGCTGCCAGAGGACCAGTACCCCAAAGGCTTTGCCTTTGACACAGAGGATGTCAACTTCCAGACAGATAATCTTTGCTTTGTTGGCCTCATGTCCATGATCGACCCTCCCCGTGCTGCTGTGCCTGATGCTGTTGGCAAATGCCGATCTGCTGGTATCAAGGTGAGCTTTTTCTACACACCTAATATATGATCTTTATATTCCTTACAGTGTTTTATAATAAGGTACTGTATAATAATAATAAGTACCTTTGAGATCACATGATGAAATGTAATTTTTGTTGTTATTAGGTCATTATGGTCACTGGAGATCACCCAATCACAGCCAAGGCCATTGCCAAGGGAGTGGGGATCATCTCAGAGGGCAACGAGACAGTGGAAGACATCGCAGCTCGTCTCAACATACCTGTCAGCCAGGTCAACCCCAGGTAAAGACAGCTCACAGAAAAACACACAGAAAAACAAGCACGCCGTCATTATTATGAGACCTGAATCAATGTTTGTCTGTTTTCAGGGATGCCAAGGCCTGCGTGATCCACGGTACAGACCTAAAAGATCTATCTCAGGATCAGATGGACGACATTCTGAGGAATCACACGGAGATTGTCTTTGCCAGGACCTCCCCACAACAGAAGCTCATCATTGTAGAGGGCTGCCAGAGACTGGTTGGAGCATTTTGTGATTGTTTTAATAAAATGCACAATAAATGTGTGGAAATTACATTGGGCACATTCAGGGACTAGACCTTTGAGTGTCAGTATATTTTCACAACAGCAGATGGCGCTAGTTGTCTGTTGAATGAGAATTCTGTGTTATTGTTTTTTTTTTCCACTGTGAGATGGTTAGATTGTATTTGAAATACCAAAAGGCTTTAGTTCAATTTGAGTAAAATTTAATTGACCCATTTTAAATGTGACAGTTTCATTTAAAAGATTTTTTTAAATGGCCTATGGTGTTTTATGGGTTATGCTCTTGTCAAATAACATTTGAGCATTTCAGTCTTTATTAAAAAAAAAAAATGGATTTGTCCTTTAATATCTGCTTTTCCCAAAACCAGGTCTTGAAAACATTGAGGTTGTTCTGTAATCAGGGTTGTTTTAAAATTACACCAATAGAGTTTATTCATGAAGTATTGACTAATTTAATGATGGCTTTGGTACAGATTGCTACATAAGTAGGTCTCTTAAAATGACATGGGTAGATGAGTGATAAATACATTTAACAAATATAACTTCTTCTATGTATTTATGCTATGTAACCTCATCCCTCCTTCTCTTCTCCTAGGGTGCCATTGTAGCTGTGACAGGTGATGGTGTGAATGACTCCCCTGCGCTGAAAAAGGCCGACATTGGCGTTGCCATGGGAATCTCAGGCTCAGATGTGTCTAAACAGGCTGCAGACATGATCTTGTTGGATGACAACTTTGCCTCTATCGTCACAGGAGTAGAAGAAGGTGAGAAGACTGAAAGGACAGAACCGGAAGACAGAGAACGTTTAAAGCAATGAAGAGTTTATATTGAGAGAAAATCAGAGAAAATATGTAAGAAGTAGATGTAAAAATTAAAAAAATATTTCCTGCAGATTAACAAAAAGAAATATTCGGAGACAAGCAGAGCTCAGGACAAAAAAGTTGAGGTTCTAGAAAATGTGTCAGGTCTAATTCTCCAGGGGTTTTTTTGCCACAAGAACCAAACAGTAAGACTTAATACATGACGTGACCGGTCTGATTTTCTCCCTCTAGGCCGTTTGATCTTTGATAACCTTAAGAAGTCCATTGCCTACACCCTGACCAGCAACATCCCAGAAATCACCCCGTTCCTGTTTTTCATCATTGTGAACATTCCCCTGCCACTGGGAACCATCACCATCCTCTGTATTGACCTGGGAACTGACATGGTGAGAGTTGATCCAAACACTCACTGTTTTCTATGACAAATACAGCTTTACGCTCGCACACAGGCATCACCGAACACAGCTCCAGTTGATGACATTTCATGCTGTTCTAGAACTTCACATTTCTTCCTCTTCCCTCAGGTGCCAGCTATCTCATTGGCTTATGAAACAGCTGAGAGCGACATCATGAAGCGTCAGCCCAGGAACCCATTCAGGGACAAGCTGGTGAATGAGAGGCTTATCAGCATTGCCTATGGACAAATTGGTAGGTGAAATGAAGATTGCTACCGCTGATCCAGGCTGTGAATTGTCTTTGATCTGGACTGAAGTTTGATCTTGGTTGCCTGAAAGTAATTTTGTGCTAAAATCAACTTTATCCTCCTTTCTTGTTCACAAACAACAACAGTTGCATTATCGTTGAACCTTTCTGCAATGTTTTTGCGAAAATAACTACACTAAGGAAGTTTGAAGGCTAGAAAATGTGTAACTTATCTCTCTGTCTGTATGTTTTTCCTCAGGTATGATCCAGGCTCTGGGAGGTTTCTTCGCCTACTTTGTCATCTTGGCTGAAAATGGTTTCCTGCCCAGTTTACTAGTAGGCATCAGGCTCAACTGGGATGACCGCTCGGTCAACGACCTGGAAGACAGCTATGGGCAGCAATGGGTAAGTGTGTGGTTTTTGTGTGCTGAAGTGAACTTGTAGGTGTGTTTCCATGTTTTGTTACTTTATCTTACTGTCTGTCTATCCTCTCCTGCCATCAGACGTACGAGCAGAGGAAGATTGTGGAGTTCACATGCCACACCGCCTTCTTTGTCAGTATTGTAGTAGTGCAGTGGGCTGATGTCATCATCTGCAAAACCAGACGTAACTCTGTGTTCCAGCAGGGCATGAGGTGAGTCCAGAGGTGGAAGAGGTACTTAGATCCTTTACTGAAGTAAACGTCCTAATACCACAGTGTCGAAATACTCTGTTACAAGTAAAAGCCCTGCATTCAGTTCATTCAGTACTAGCATGAACACATACTTAAAGTACCAAAAGTAAAACTACTTATGCACAATGGCCCATTTCAGAATAATATATATTATATTTTTGGATTATAATTATTGATGCATTACTGTGTTCATCACTGTGTTCTAATGTTGCAGCTGGTGATGGTAGAGCTCATTTAATTACTTTATATTCTGCTGGGTAGCTTGTGAATTTCTCCCTGAGGATCAAAAAGTTTTATCTTTATCTACATTAATACATCATCATTTATTTGTTGACTAGATTTTGTATTAATTATCTGAATCTGCAAAGTAACAAATGCTGTTAAATAAATGTAGTGGAGTAAAAAGTACAATATTTCCCTGGGGGATGTAGTGGAGTAGAAGTATGAAGTAGTTGGAAATTTAAAAACTTAAGGAATATAAAAGTACCTCAAAACTGTACTTAAGTACAGTACTTGTGTAAATGTACTTTTCCATTGGCACTTAATTTATCCTTTTTTGCTAACAATCATTAGCATAAAACTATCTAAATTAGTGTGACACGTATCTCAATTTCTGCATCATCATTTCTTCAATATTTGTTGCGTTTCTCAACCCAGGAACAAGATCTTGATCTTTGGCCTGTTTGAAGAGACAGCCCTGGCTGCCTTCCTGTCCTACTGCCCAGGCATGGATGTGGCCCTCAGGATGTATCCTCTAAAGTGAGTGCCATTACCACATGTACCACAGGGCTACATATGCAGTCACTCGGATATTTAAGACATATCGCGTTATCTGTTTACTTGATTATTTTTAATCCTTGTGGTTCTCTTGTCTTGCCCACAGACCTACCTGGTGGTTTTGTGCGTTCCCCTATAGTTTTCTCATCTTTGTTTATGATGAAGTCCGAAAACTTCTTCTCCGCCGGAACCCTGGAGGTGAGTATATTTTTCTCTCAATAAATGCATTACCCCTCAAACTAAAGTTTCTTTAAAGAATTAATGCGACAACAAAACATTGTGGTTTTACGTGGGTAATGTGCTGAACTATTTTTTGGCTTGGTGGGGTAGCTTCCTGGAGTCTCCGCTGGTTGCCTGGCAAACTCAAAGCGAAGACCAGACTGGAGGAAGCACCCAGCCAAGAAATTGTCCAGCACATAAACCCTGTGAAACCACAATAACATGAAGCTTTTACACGTCACTTTTTGTATGGATTAAACAAACAAGATATAACGTGTTAATTAGTGAGCTGTAGAGGTGATGGTTTAAAGAGATTTTGTTATCTTCGGACACGCTTGATCTTTCCCTGTTTACGTTTTTTGTTGTAAGCTAAGCTAACTGACTACTGGCTGTAGCCACATACAGTATTTACCGTACAGACATGAGAGTGGTGTCGGTCTTTTCATCGAACTCTCTGCAGGAATAAGCTATTACCCAAAATGTTGAGCTAGTCCTTTAACTAATGCTAATTCAATGGAAAAGCTTCATAAAATATGACTTGTAAAAACTTGTTAAATTAACTGGGAACTTTTCCTTTGTATTTTTGTTTCTCTCATTTGCACTGCAGGTTGGGTGGAAAAGGAGACGTATTATTGATCGATGGAGCATCTTTGCTCAAACCCCCTCCATCTTCCACTTATTTCTCCCCCCTGTCACTCCATCCCTGGCAAGACACACCTCCAGATGTCCCACCCCCTTAAAGACAAAAAACGCTTTGAAGCAATTTTCATCACAACTGCCCCAAAGATTAAAAACAGCAAAAGCACCTTTACAACTTTCTACATTGACCCGCCCCCCCTTCTCCCCATCTCCTATGATACTCTTTGCATGTGTTCTCCCACTGCTGTGTACATAAACCAATATATCTACCAAACGGCAGCTGCATATTGTGTATGTAGATTTGAATGAGCTAAGGATACAAAGGGAGTGTCTATGCTCTGCAAAAAAGGGCCATCCAGCTCCTTCCCCTTCCCTGTTCTTCCCCTGCTCTCTCCCCCTCGTCTTTCTCTATACCTTTCAATCCTCTCTCTTTTCCCTCCTCGCGAACCCTTTGCTTGTCCTCCAATCACACACAGATATAAAGATCACACAGTGAGATCCCAATGCCGACACCACTTCGACTGCCACCTCTCGCCTCTGTCTCCTGTCTGGGGAGGACCAGCGGTGTGGTCATCTCCCTGCCGTTCTCCCTGCGTCCATTTTCCTTCTCTTCCGTTCTCGACGGCCACAGTGTTGTTGTTTTTTAATATGTGGGGTACGGGGGGTTTTAATGATTTTACTTGTCTTTTTTATTTCTAAGATGAGAGGGGGGGCGGGTATGTGAGAGCTGCTTTTCCTCATTTAGGCCTAACAAAGCACACCCCATGGCGTCCTGTCCCTCCTCTCTCCCCCTCTGTCTCTCACACCCCTCCCTTCCCCTCCCTCCTGCCCTGCGTTTGTCTCTGTTTGTGTGCACTGTGTGAACCATTGTCCTTGTTAATAACTATTACAGTACACCCCCCCCAAGTTGGTAAATACAATTCAATCTTTCTGTGTGCTCTAGGAAATCTATATAATTCTATACTGAATTTAAATGAAACAATAAAAAAACATGTTGAAAAACAGCTCAAGAGACATTCATGAAGAACATCAACAATACTGGTAAGATAGGAAAAAGCAAGAGATATGTGTCTCTCTTTTTGTTTTTTGTTTGGTTTCAGTTATTTTTGCTGGATTTTCAGGAGGCTACTCTAAAACTGTAACAGCAGAGCAAGGTTTTAGGCTGTGTTTTTACCAAAAGACACAAGACACCAACCAAGGCTTTCAGGTTCCTGTCACTGCAGGTGTGCTGGTATGATGTGGTACAGTGTGCTGTGATGTGGTGAGTGGTGATGATGAGTCCACGTGCCTGGGGTCTATTACCGGACTGGGTCCAGCTCTGGTTCAGTCCAGGTCCTGGTATAGCCAGTCTGGTCCGGGTCTGTGTGCATGTATGTGCTGGGGACCAGTGAAGGGCCAGCAGTCTCAGGCTGGGTCTATCTCAGATGGGTGCTAGGGTTGAAAATCAAGAAGAAGAAAAAAACAAAAAAAACCCACAACCAGTAGAACATGTGTGTCAAATAAATGAAACCAAGACCAATAAAACATCTAGAACATTTAATACAACCTAGACCTGTCTGTGTGTCTTTGTCTCTGTTTTTACTCGTGGAAAAACTACACTTCATTCTAATTTATTAGAGAATAGAATCATTTTCTTACCTTTTATATCCCTCAGTCTTTGTCTTTCTTTACTGCTCTTCCTTGAAAATGGCTTATAATATATATCAAGGTTGCATATTATGACAAAATATGAGGATGATTTTTAATGTCATTTTTTACAATATAGCTGCAACAAATACTGCCTTCATGAAGCCCATTACATGTTAAGTTTTTTTATACGACTGCACAAACAGGTGCTGATTCATCCCTATGTTAAAATTGAATTTTAAGCCGTATATGGGATAGCTTTCCATGTCAATTGAGACCTTTATTGACTGCAATATCCTATATATCAGACTCACTATTATTCTAATAAATATATACTCAAATATTTAATTATCTGACATTATTTCATCACACTTCTGAACTGATGCATGTTGACAAAATGCTTATATATCTGATGCCAATTTTTTTATTTCAGTTTTAAGTGAAATATGTCGAAATATGAGGATGTGATGCCACCTAGTGTGTGTGAATTGATATGCACTTCAACCTGCGTGCTGCATAATTTGAAACTGCCATAGGAGGAAGAGTTGGCAGCGGCCCATGGTAATGCACCAAACCACTCTGTAAATGTGTCAGCCTTGTCTGACATCAGCACTGATGAGCTACAGGATGAGGATCACTGTCAGCAGCAGGGCCTTACAAAGGGAACGCTGTCTTACTATTTCCCAAAACTCATATTTCAAGACTATATGAATTCAGAAACCGTACATGAATGATGTGTTCAGGAAGGCATGGCGACTTTGTGATTAATAAAAGTTGTTACATTCCTGCAAATAAAGCAAAGCAGTATATCTTTAATCTTAAGGGAACAGACCGTAATTGTGCTACCTCTCTGTGCCACAAGGGTCATCTATTTTAAATGAACCTCTTACCTAGTAACAAATCAAATGAATTATACACAATATACAGCTCTATATGACGGGTATGGAGTCATAAGGATTGGGTGGTCTGAGAGGCCCCATCCTGTGAAAATAGAGGACATGTCCCTTTGAGTGAGAGACACAAAAACTTTCTGGCACCGTTCGACTGTCCAATGACAAATGCAGTGACTCCTGCTCATACATACACACACGAACACACATGCACACCCACTTTCTGTCACTCTCACAGACAAACACACTCACACTCTCTCCCTCTCTCTAATTTCCCCTGTGTCTCTGCAGTGAGCTCACTGCAGTGCGACTCTCCCCCCCCGCCCCTCGCCACCCTCCGTATAATAGAATATCGATCGCTCGCCTTTGCCGCAGTGTGTACGCGAGTGTGTCTGTGGACGAGTGTGTGTCTGACTGGGGCCCTCCAAGGTCATTGCCATGGCAACCTGAGCATGGGGTCCTCTTGATGCCGCTGTCACAGAGCACAGGTCACAGGGGTCACGTGAAAAGGGGAACAAGAGGGAGACCATAGGGGGACAGGAGGGGGTTGGTGAGTGCTGCGGTGTTTTGTGTACTAGAGAAGAGGAGCCACGAGGGTTGGAACTGTCCTATTCCACTGTGTATTCAGACCGGATCAGAATAATGAGAAAATGTACAGACTAAGTGCTAAGGGCCACTGAGTTCAGTAAAACGCCCGTCATGGATGCATGAACTGGAGTCAGCTGTAGTTGAAATAACAACGAACTGGACATCAAAAGCCTTATGAAACCTGTGACATGCTATCTTTACATCAGGGGGTTTATTGCACTTCCAAAATGTTATTTAAATACAAAAACACCCAACTTACACCAAAATGTTAACAAATCATGAATTTCAAAAAAGAAATCTTTACATAATGACCTTCACATCTGAATGTTGAAAGTAGAGCTGATAAATATGCAAACAGACAGTCAGCAAAGTACCATATTATCCCCAATACAAAACACCATTACTACAATACGTACTGACCTTTTAGGATGTCTTCTCATCAACCTAGCTATGTTAGGTACCCTATCTGAAAACCTGTTTTTTGGTCTTCTCTTGAATAAGCATTTTGTTTCATTTGTGCAAGAGACATATTTTTAAAGCTTGAAATTGCACTTTACCTTTGGAAAATAAAATAATCTTAGCAGTATGCAAACATTGCATTTACTGCGTACATTATCTTAACATACGAAATCATCGATCTTGTCAGATGGTTTAGACACAGAAGCTCTTTCTGAAGATATCTACAGCAGAGAGTATAGCACAGATAGTCCGAGGAGATTATTAAACTGAAAGATATGTCACTCTGTAAGGGACGTTGCAGGGAGGGACTATTTGACACAAACCAGAGGCATCTAAGGCATAACATATGTAGAGCAAGGCATATATCCTGCATGATAATGTGCTTAAATACTCATTAACGAATTAATTATTTGTGCATATGGCAAGTCATGTGTATGAATAAGTTCCGAAAAGGCAATACAGTCTGTATGTTACAACAACTATTTCAGAGGCAAGACAAGGTGCTTTCTTGGTACACTGGCGAAGGTAAGATACAGGGAATACAGGATGTACACAAAGCTATGGAACACATCTAGGAGCAGTTTTTCCTCAACCCCTACTGGGCTAACATGATTACAGGGTCAAAGTGATGACTGATCCGCCAACCAGCACCTGCTGAGAGTTCAGCCTGCTCTTCACACAGGCTCCATGAGGAGCTCTTCCATGTCGGATCCCTCCAGCTCACGGAACGCAGCATGAGAGCCAATCACAAACAGCGTCGCTCCTGATAAGAGACGTGACAAATGGAAAAGGCGAACGTGAAGGATAAAAAACAAATGGGAAGAAGGTTGTTCTTAGACAGAGTGTGTCCGTACGCAGTAATTTAGCGGACACTCTTACACAGAGACTTTCATTGAATGTAACAGTAGAATATGCTTTAATAGAAAAATAATAACACAAAAAACAAATAAGAGTTAAAGTGCCCTGACGAGCATTGCAACAAATATTCCTGCATGCCCAGAGTATTAATGGATGGCAAGAACAACTAATGTGGTTTTGCTTACCGAGAACCCAAAAGACTGCAGATCCAGCGCCGGCCAACCAGAACACAGGCAGAGAAACAGCTCCAGCCAGACTCATCTGGTGAGGGACAGTCAGCTCCCTGCCTGGTTGACAATAAAATTACAGATTTAACAACATGGAAATAATGCCACTGATTAGAAATATTTTTGTGCTGCCTCTTGCATTTCTGGTTAAGTTGCCTGGTAATAAATAAAAAACACTCAAGGATGTATTTGATTTTCTTATACTAGATGCAGACATGCAACTTGTTTATCTGCCAAAGGTCACAGCGAGGTAACATGCAACCAATTTCATTTAAATCAAATCAAATCTGGTTTCTTGTCACATACACAATCGTACACAGCACAACGCATAGTGGAATTCACTCTCTGCATTTAACCCATCCTAAGTCTCAGGAGCAGTGGGCAGCGTCCACCAATCGCAAGGTTGGCAGTTCGATGCCAGGCTTCCCCCAGCCATGTGTCCAAGTATCCTTGAGCACGATCCTTAAGCTTATTCAGATCAGACTGAATAAGCTATTTTTTTTATGCACTTAAAATCTTTTTATCTGCACTGTTTGTTCACTGGTTTGCACTTTATCTGCCATGTGCCTTGCGCTGCTTTTATTTAACCTTATTTTTATTTTATTTTATTTTTTTATTATGTCTTTTTATATTCCCTTATTGTATAGTTTTAGCTTATATTTTATATTTGATCTAGATTTTAGGGTCTACTGTTAGTGTTATCTGTATGCACCGGGGGTCTGAGAGTAACGCAATCTCGATTCTCTGTATGTATGTAATGTACATGTGGAAGAATTGACAATAAAGCAGACTTGACTTGACTTAACCCCACAATTGTTCCCGAAGCTGTGCCTTGGATAAAAGCGTCTGCTAAATGACTAAATGTAAATGTAATGAATTGCAGGGCATACCTGACAGCTTTACTCACCGAGGACAACCAGTTTGGACTCCAGGGACTTGAGGTGAATTATGTAGAAGGCACCAGCAAACACAGCCAAGGCAATCAGTAGCATGGGAGAGCTGATACTGAGGAGAAGAAACAACAGACCAATCAATTGGGTGTAAAAGACAACAGGATTTTGGATTTAGTTTAGTCTTAATTTAAATCTTTAATTTATTGTACATTTGAGTTTTTAATCAAATCTCACGCAGATTGTTCTGCTTCAGTTTTTAAAATACCCCAGTGGCCAAAACACTCCAAGAATAATCTTGTGTTGGTGCGCAGCAGGAAGAGTAAACATCCCCACTGACAAAACAACACAAAAGATTTCCTCTTTGTTGGCCTTACATGCAGTACAGGATGAGACCCAGGAAGATGAAGGTGTAGTTGCTGTTGTAAATTTCCACGTTTTTCACCACCCTCTGACACATGTCGCCAAAGTTGCGTGGTTTTGAAAACTTGCGTTGGTCCACGAAGCTGGCCCAAGGTCGAATGGACACCCGACGCCTGTCGATCCACTCTTTAGCCATACTGGCTGAGAAGCCTTTGGGGAGCCAGAGCCTATGAAATAAGACAAAGACAATAAGAACTGAATACATACACATTTATAAATCAACAATGCAAACAAGCCTACAGAGACTTTTTGCTCTGTTAGTGTTAGCTGTAGACGGTAAGTACCCTATAAAGGCGCTTACGTATCAGTTGGGAGATCACTTGTCTGCATTGTAGACTAATAAACAATAGTAGCATATACATCAGTATATTTTCACTGGGTAGATGTGAGGAAATTTGAGCAACACAGAATCACAAGCTCTCTTGGCAATAGCATTATAATTACTACTGTGTGCTGAATTTGGTGCACATCAAACTAAAAATATATAGGCCCTTACTTTGCCAAGATACCAGATCCACCTGTGCCAGTTGGATGAGCATCCTCGGCCCTGAACAGATCTCCAGCTTTGCTGTCCATGTCTACAAGACAGTTCTCCCCCTTTGGAGCTCCAGATGACATCTACACACGGTCTGCTGCAAAGCAACAGTAATAGTAATCATTTTCGTTGATAACCTCATTTTCGTTTCTAGCTATTCATGTTTTGTCTACAGGGTTTGGTAGGTATGTAGCAGATCCCTTTATCAGGCACCAACAAAGTAGCAAGTCTACAGTGCAAACTGCAGTGCTGGGTATCAACAAAGGTTTTTGTAGAAAACTCTTTTTATTCACAGCAAAATAAATCATTTTCTAAACCATGATTTTGTTATGGTACCACTGGCATTGGCACTGGTAGCAAAACATATCAAACAACCCCGGCGCTACTTCTGACACATGTAACCGATAAATCAATTCTCCCTTTATCAACAGATAATTCATCAATTCAAATTCAGGAATAAGGTATATAAGGTATTTATTAAATGCTAAATACCAAACATTTGCTGGTTATAGCTTCACAAAGGTGAAGAGTGGATTGCTTTATTTATTTCATTCCATTATAAATTGTTGTTGTTTTTTTTTTTAGTTACTTTCTGGCAAAACTAAAAAAGCAATATGAAGACATCCCTTGAGATGACTATTTGTTATTACTTTATTTCATTATAGACTAAGTCTTTCATCAGTTAGTTGAAATCTGTATTGCTAAAAGTAATAAATTATGAATGCATGTTAGGTGGAGTTGCCATTGTGAAAAAGAGAGTGCCACATTTCAACATTTCACAACATCACAAATTTCAAAGTAAAAATGGTAACGTTACGCTAAATCAATAAGCAAGTGTAACTAGTTAGTAACAGTTCGATGACCTACACTTCCCAGTCTTTCAGACCGAGAATACTACAGAGACATAGCTTAGCCACAGAGCACTATCTGAGTAACGTAGTGGAACATTTTAGTCAACAAAGGGCTTGGTCGCTGCCACATCGCTAAACACACGGAATATTCAAGAAACCGCTGCTAGCAATAGTATACATCCATAAAGTATTAATTTATAAAGTAACTTAGATAGCGTTACTAAATTATGTACATACGTACAGTCAAATATGAATAATGTAACGTTACAGCAAAGACAACTTTGCTGGTTGTTGTAAAGGTTCTCACAGCTAACGTTAGCTTCTCTGCTAACGTCCATGTCCACTGACTTTCATTACAGGTCCTGGCAGATAGATACTTTTTACATCGCAAGACTGTACGCGCCGGCGTGTGGATGTCTTCAAATGAAAAGAACGAAGATCTGTTTGAACTGTCAAATCTGTAATCGTTCAACCAAATATACTTACAGCAGAACTTTGGTGGGACTGCCTGAGACCTTTTGTTGCTGGTTCACGGATGTGATGTGGATTTTATTTAACTTCCTGCTGTTTAGGCGCAAAACACCGCCACCCACTGACAGGATCGGCCACTGCCCATCCAACTAAAGGTGCTCCCAATCCTTTCATAATCTCTGTGTTTTTGAAGAGATGTATATTATCGTTATTCACAGTTACCAGATGGTAGTGAATGGTAGAGTGGAAAGTGACATGTTATGGGAAGAAAACTTTTATTCTTTTAGCGATACAGCTGACACAGTAGAATTAAAACAGCCGACTTGGGATCGGCTGTCTTTTTACAGTTGAGCCGACTCGATAATAAGCTCCTAGTGAGAATCTGACTGCAGATCAGTGAGAAACATGACTTCATCGAGCAGGCGGGCGGCTGTGATTGGTCAGTGTCGCTGCGTTATTGTGCTCCTGTCACTACGGCGTTGTGGTAGTTGTCAGAATACCCAACGCTAATAACTACGACCGTGAGTTGTCAGGTATATTGACGTTAACTGTTTAAATATCGCTTATGAAATGCACTGACCACTTTTAGAGCCATTTGTTTTTACGTTTTCATCGATATCACCTAGGGCCCGTTTTTTATTAAGTCCCGTGTATAACGTTAGCTAACATCCGCTTACAACGATCTTAGCTAACGTTAGCTTGGAAAGAAACGTTACCGTTAATATTCGTTATCGTTGATTTTTGTACTCAGTGAACCCAATATTCGCTATATAGTTATGTCATAATACACCAGGTTTGCCACTCGTTTTTTTTTTTTGAGTTCGGTTGTTTAAGTTAGCTGAACAGCTGTTCGAAGTCCAATTTTTTTTTTATGCTTGTTTTGTTTTGTTTTTCCTCAGAGAAACGTGATTGCGTAACGTGACAAGGGAGTAATTTGCTCAGCTGGTTGCTGCTGGGCGTCTGAAGAAGACCCACTTTGACTTCAAGCTGCTTTAGTAGATATTGTTTTTGAAACGACAACATAGTACGTTCACAGCTGATACTTTGCATTGCATGTTTCAAGACAGCGTCGAGCTGACACCGAAAATAGGTAACGTTAACGTTAGTATTGTAACACTGCGTGACGCTGAAGTGTAAAGATAACATCAGCATTAGCTAGCTAGACGTTAGCCGTAACGTTACTCTAAAGCACAGACAGCCTGCTTTTGGTTTTTGCTAACTAGTTTACGACGAATGTATCTTAATATATAGCTTTGCCTGCTATTTGAACAACTATTATGTATACTGAATAAAATTTGAGAGTACACAGTGGCAGAAAATGGAGGGCAAACTATGACAAATAAGGATATAGTGTCTACAGGAAAAGCAAGTACAATTTAATATACTATTGTACAGCAATATTTATATTGGTGGTTGGATACCTCATAATGCTAAGCGACTGGACACTAGAACCATATGCTGTTATTTCCTAACTTCACAGTTGGAGACTTATAACTTTCCCTGTATATTGAATGTAATATTTTGTTTTTAATACTGAACTGTCTTGACACAGGTGGAAAGGTGGAGAGCGGCTATAGGAAGACCCATGGCTGCCGTGCATCACCCAGGGAACCCACTCAGGGACTCACTTTACTGGGATGAAACAGAGTGCCTAAACTACTATGGGATGTTGTCTCTCCATGAGGTCTTTGACATAGTTGGATCTCAGCTGTCAGAGACTGACATTGAGGTGTTATCATTCCTTCTGGATGAAACCTGTCCTGCGTCACACCCTCTTGATCCAGCAGGCTGGACAGTTGAGCCCTGTGTGGGTGATCCATCAAATGACTCGGGCGTGTCCCCCAGTCCTGATCTGCTAAAGGCCTGGAGACGGTTAAAGCCCCAGTGCTCCCAGGGTCACTTAGTGGCCTCATATAAACCCACAAGTGGCCTTGAACTGTTGTTAGAGCTGGAGAGGCGAGGATACCTCAGTGATGGTAACCTGGAGCAACTACTGCAACTACTGAGAGTCCTCACTCGTCATGACCTGCTGCCTTTAGTGTCCCACAAGAAAAGGAGGACAGGTGAGGATTAATCACAGGGATCCTCATTATCAGATTATATTGAATTATTTTGCTCTTGCCTTTCTCTATGAGGACCTGGTAGAAGGTATCAGCCATAACTGCATTCGTGATTACTAATCTATGTTTTTATGCTTTTCAGTATCTCCAGAGAGAATTGAACAGAGTTATGGAGTAGAGAGCAGAGAGTTGGTGTGTGCCTCTGGAATGCCACACAGCTGCAGACAGACAGAAATACCTCTTCCATCTTTCACACAGCAATTGAGAACCGGTAAGTGAACTGTAGTATAGTATTTAGCTCAATGGAAGTATAGGCCTCAGTGTTTCCACAAACCTTTTTTTTTTTTTAGTCAAGGAGGTGGACTGTCCAACATCAGTGTTTGTCATTCCTGTATCTAACATATTTACACTACACTTAATGCCAGTACCTAGTTTATGGTGATGAGGCACTGGTCTCTTTTCTGACATGGAAATTCTGTTTGTTCCATCCTTCTGTTCAAGAGGTATTTCCCCAGGTCAAAATTACTATGGGGACGGGGGGAGGAATCATATGATCATATATCAGCAGCAACAGATAAACATAGAGTAATTAACAGAACTAATTCGATGCATGTTCTGTCAGGTAATTACCCTCCTATGCCTGGGCCATCCGCTCGGAGGAGGAAGAAGAGGAGGGGACATGGCTGGAGCCACAGGCCCAAAAAAACAAGAAGACAGGATCAGCATATGCCTCCACCCCAACCACCACATAAAGTGTCCTGCAGTAAGTGCAGCCCCTGCATTCTTTACCAGTCTCTCTTTTAGCTTTTCACCTCTTGCCTTCCTATCTTCATCTCGCCATTTTCTCTCACAGATAATTTTCTTGTCTTTTCAGAACGTTATAAGCTCCTCTTTTTTATTTTCAATCTATTAATATCTTCTCCTGCATCACCACATTACCTGTTTTGTCTCCTTAATTCTGATGCTGTTTGTCTATGGTGAACCGTAGCTTGAGTTAAGGAGTTTTCATACCAAGTCTGAAAATTAGATTTTTTTTTTTTCTTTTTTTTTTTTCAAACCATCATCCCAAAATATCTTAAGGAACAGAAACTTTGCGTGTCCAGTGTTTGTTTTTTAACTCCTTGTGAAAAATTCCATTCCATTTTTGTGTAAAAAGAAAAGTGTAAAGAGCAAGGAGAACTGTTTATATATTACTCACACACTTCAGAAGAACCAGACCAATTACTGTAATCCACTTGATCTGTTGGCAATACACTAGTCACAATAACACTATTAAACAGGGAGGGAGTTTGCCTGCAAAATGTCAGCACACCTTGACAGTTAAAAGGCCTTAGAACTGCACAGAATCAAAATGAAAGACACCATTGCCATGTGTGCCAGTCTTCTTCTTTCTTCTTCTTTTCCTTTCGGCTGCTCCCTTTCAGGGGTCGCCACAGCGAATCATGCGCCTCCATCTAACCCTGTCCTCTGCATCCTCTTCACTCACACCAATTAACTTCATGTCCTCTCTCACTACATCCATAAATCTCCTCTTTGGTCTTCCTCTAGACCTCCTGCCTGGCAGCTCCAACCTCAGCATCCTTCTACCGATATATTCACAGTCTCTCCTCTGAACATGTCCAAACCACCTTGTTATAGAAAAAAAACAACACATTTTTTTTAAATCCCAGCATCACATTCACTGAAACGCTAAATATTGGAGAACTTTAACAATGAATTTTTCTATATCACCTGGGTATAAAATATGTCTCTGCTACATAGGCCAAGACTGTGCTACATTTATTTTAGAATACAGTATGAGATGTTTGTGTAAGCACTTACCAAACTTACTTGTTTGCGAAGCTAGTAATATTTTGGTCTGACAACTCAAGTTAGTGTCTCATGGCAACAGAAAGTCAACACCTTATTCACTGTCTGTGCAGCAGATGCTGATTTTACAGCTCAAGGGCTGTGTCTGATTTACAACTTCAGTGAAAAATGGTTCACTCTTGGACACTGAAAAAAATCACTTGCACATCCCTTTCAGTTGACTGACCTCTACTTTATTACTGTTTCACATTTTGTTTTCATGTCACACTATGTTTAGACTTAAGTATCTCCTTAACTGACTTAAAGGGAAAATTCAGCATTTATAATGTAGATGTCCAGTCAGTGTTGATTGTAAATGTAGTCAATTGGAACAATAGATTCCTCAGTGAGTGCTATATTAACAGAGAAAAGTGATCTTGACAAGTAGTTCTTCCTGCATCCAGCGGTGTCATTTGACATTGACATAGTTGGGGGAAAGGAAGAACTACAGGCTACTTCAGCGTGGATTTCTTGTCTCTGCCTGCGGTGGGGAAGTTTTTAGTTTAGAAGCAGGTATTGTGGTGATAGTCATGGTTGAAGCGCAGCTAGACTCCGTTAGTTTTGTTGTTTACAAGAGCTTGCGTGCAATGCGTCCTTGTACATGTAGGCCGGCTCCTCTGGCAGTGCTGCTGAGGAGAACTCCGCTTTCTCGGGCAATATAGCAAGCACTGAGGAATTTATTAACTTAAATTGACTACATTCACCATCAACTGGACAACCACATAAAAATGCTGATTTTTTCCTTTAATTTAACATGCAACATCAGGGAGATTGTGTTTCCCTATTCATTTCTCCATCTGGCCCTTCTTTACATTCTTTTCTCCTCACTTCACCTTTTCTCTAACCCACTAGACTATATTCAACTGCTGCTATTGATAAATGTGCAGACTGGTAGGTTGTCTCCTGTCCTTTTGTCTACTCTATTTGAAGGAAGCTGCTAGATGCAGCCCTTGTTCTGCTTTATTGTCAAGCTTGATACAAAGTTGTCACGAGTCAACTGTCAAACCTCACCTGCCTTCCTGAAAAATTATTTGAACAGTTGTTCGAAACAATCCAACACCACTTGAAAGCTACACTATTTAATCCATTATCAATGTCCTGTTCCACATTTCAAGTATTGTCTGCAATCAATGCTAGTTTCTCTCGGCACAATAGGATTGAGAGAACACTAATAGTAATTGTCCTTTGTGTGAAGTTTGCTTAGTGATTCATGCAGAGCTCTTCAAACATTTATTTTGAATGCCCATCATTGTTTGTTGGTCAGAAATACTTATTAAAACAAAGGACTGATGATTCTGACTCAATAAAAAAATCTTCTAACAATGGAGACAGCCCTTCTTAGCTATTCAGGATGAGTGATGTGCCTGTGACTATAAAGCTGTTGCTGTCTTGACTCCACATTTGATTCCACCAGGTTGACTCAGGATTGTGACTCAGATCGAGTAACCTAAGACACAAAGGATCATGGAGACAGAGGGGGAGACTGAGGAACAAAACAAAAAAGTCTGTCACTCCACTCAGTCCATACATACTGCAGTGTGTGTGTGTGAGATCAACTCAGTCATGCGCTCTCTCACAAGTCTGGGCCGATGCCTAAGGTAAAAGAGGCTGCCCCCCCCATCGTTACAATAGGGGTTGGTGCTGCCACTTTGCTCTGTATTCGATGCTTATGTGTCATAATGTAGCTGCCCCTTACCCTATTCCCCTCAGGAAACCTAATTTACTCTAAAAAAAATCATCCTGTACTGTTCTTTAGTGTTGTGCACTGTAGATATGAAAGTATGTTGTTTGAGATTCCTTATTTATCTATTTCTGACAAGGGTTGTTGGTGTCAGTGTTTCACAGAACTGTCAGAGTCCTCAGCAGTAAGCCTCAAATATTTCCAAAATGTTTTCAACTGATGTTTGAGGAAAATGTGCCAAAGTACAAAAATATCTGGACAACTCAAAGTTTATTTCATCTCACTAAAACCACAATGATGGGGGTATTTAGAGAGCCTATTTTAAGTTCCTTGATGTTCTCTGTGGAGAAGAACTTTTTTCACAAACATGGCCAACTGCTTCTGTGTCTTGGCAGGGCTGTCTGTGTGCTTGCTATAAATGTCCAACACAGTACAGGTGTTGAAATTGACACATTTCTGTTAGTTTTGTCAGTATACAATATTGAAAGGGAAAATAAGTTATTTTAAATTTGTCTGTTACAGCAAATGGGTTGCTTAACATTGCTAATAATAATGAGAACCAATTTGACCAGGTTACGGTAGTCACAAGACTTGAACTGAGCAGCTAAGTGCTAAATATTCTCGTGTATTTTCCCAATTGACTCTTGTTTTCTTAAATGCAGTAAAACACTTGGCTGAGTATAAATATACTCAGTAGTAGCAGTATACTCACTGTAACCTGAGGTCTGCCCTCGTTAGAGGGTGGAGTTTGTAAGTTGAGTTAAAGGAGATGACACGATATTAGGGATGCCCAGATTGATTGGACGCCGATCATTATCTGCCGATATTTCGTAAAAATATGCGTTCGGGAGATGGAAATGAATGCTTTCTAGCCGCCGATAAGGGAAACTGATTTAGGACGCACATTGTATTTGTTTACTACCGGATTTTGACCCCTCCAATATGGCGACCTCACAGACGCATAGTGGCAACATACAGCAGGCTCCGTTCCAGTCAAGATGGTGATCAATTTCCAGCCATGCTGGATTCAATTTACACTTCCCGTCATATTTAGTTTTTGGTAACGGGCTTATCACAGCGAAGAAGAAAGGAAAGAGTGAGAGCTGGTGACGAGTCAGACTTTAAAAAAATAAAAAAAATAAAAATCTTAGTGCTTTCAGATTCTGAGCAGTTTAATTAAAATTACTTGATGAACAAAACTTTGGTCAAATGTAAGCAGTAGGCGGTTTGAGGGGGGATGCCATCCCCGTTGTTAGCAAAATGACCATAATCCGTCCCCCTTGATAAGATGCTCTGTGCTTTCTCTCGTAGTGGCGCTTCATCACGCTGCAGCTTTTAATAATTGCCACGATCTCAGAACATATGAGACATACTAGTTTTGAACTGTCTTTGGTAAGACTGAACATGTAAGAGTGTCTATTTTTAATTTGAAAAAAGTTCTGTTTCCGCTTTCTACTTTTCAAATAGAAACGCTCCATCAAAATTTAATAATTCTCATCAATTGATCGATATTCTCTACAGTACACGGGGGAAAGAGAGTGCGGCAGAAGCATGCCAGTGGCCAGGTCAGAAATTAACAGAGTTGGTAGCGAAAGTGCCCTTGAATGCTCCATAAAGTTTGTTTTATTTGTTTTTGTTTGGCTTTTTGCTGTTCTTACTTGTTATATTTTTCAAATAAAACAAGTGGGCCTTCCCCCCCTGTTAAAAATGAACAAATCGCCTACTGAATATAAGACAGTGTTATGGGTTTGTTTTTTTTAATGCTTTTATACCAGCAAACAGTCGTGTTGGCCATGGCGCGTAGATGATCGGGAAATCAGGTCTGCTGCAAAAAACGCGATCAGGAAATTCCTAAACGATATACAGTTACGGTAGTGAAACTGGAGAGAAAATCAGCAAAAGCTTTGGATGTGCTCAGAGTTGCAAGAGTAGGAACAAATGAGGACTGGTTCTGATACCATTTACAGCAACAAAACAAGTATATATTTATTCTGTAAACAAAACAAGGAGGCAACAGTCAATTAGTTTTAGGTTAGCTGTGGTTAATGTTTGAATTTGAGTCATTGGTGAAGGACACTGAATTAATACACTGAAGAGCTTAACTCGGCGCAATAAAGCCAGTCTATAACCTGCAAAGACAAAACTAAAATATGTTGGACATGTTTGTGAAAGTGCCAGTTATCGCTGCATGTGGGAACCCTTTTGGGGCCATGCTTTCCTCTCACACCATCTTCATTAAAAGTAGCTATAAACATCTACCTTAAGATTCAATCCACTCAAGTTATAAAAACTCTTATTTGGCACAGATACCCTTCATTTCGTATAGTGCTGGCCCCATATTCAATTTCAGAGAATCTAAAATGGCTGCCAACAAACAGCTGCTAAAGAATGCCCCTGTAACCTTTTACTCAAGCAGTTCTGAGGAAAATAACCCAACAGTGCTCTGCTGAAGGAAGCTCCTGCTGTATCTTATCTCTGTGCCCCGTGTGAGCCCTGGGTGTGCGTTTTGTCAAGAGGGAGCAGAGATAGATAGGGCGGTTCAGTCCAATGCTGGCTCCTAGCATTTAAACAGACCTCAAATACTCTTTCTTGTCATGATTCATCTCTCAGATCATTCTCAGTGAAGTGTCTCACTTACATTCTGACAATGACAACTGCTGTTACAAATGTCCATAAGGTCTTTGTACCTTCAGCTCAGTAGTGGTTTTGTTCTATCTAAATGGGGTGCTTGTGAAGGCCTTTACTTAGTTTAATGGACTTAACTGATTAATGTTGCGGTTGGAGTTTAAATAATGGGTTGGTGAAGGAGAGGGTAAGGGGATTGGTCAAGGTAAGAGTATTCCCAAGCATCCCACTTAGACACTACCTTGTAATATTGTAGAGCTACAGTAAAGGCATTTCTGAGCTGATTAACTTGTCAGTAACATCTATTGCCCTGACTCAAACCTCATTACAACTAAGAGAAGTGAGTGCTGTGCCATGCCTGCTTGATGTTGAAAAAACAACCCAGTCAACAGATATCCAACCCACTTGTGCTTGTCTCTTTCTCTTTCTCTCCTTTCTCTGTGTTCGCAGTTCTAAACAGACCAACCTGTGTGTCAGGAAAACAGTATCCTTACACACAATGAGAGGGTGAGAATGAACACTAAATGCTCAAACTACGCAAAATGGTACAGAGTGATTTTTGTCTATGGGGAAAAGAGAGTTCTGTCTGCCCGTCTCTAGTACTCTCCTAACTCTCCACTCTCTTGGTCAGTCATTCAGCAGAAAAACGGATCGATAAAGAGTTGAAGCTCTCCGTGCCAAGTGACTCCTCGTAAATGGGTACTTAAACTTTTTTTTTTTTCTTTTTTTTTTTTGGTGGGGTGAGACGCAGGAAGCCAAACAGGCTTGGTGTTTAAAGTGAGAAAATGAAAGCTGTGCTTCCTAATGTCCTGTCTAAGTGGATGTCTGTGTCTCTGATGAAGCGTGAAGTGCTCTGTAACCCTAACAAAATGACTATCATTGTGTTCCTGTGGTTTTAAATGGCCTTCTCCTCAGTGCCACTATCTCTACCTCCATCCTGCTCAGTATGAAATGGGAAGGCAGAAATGGAGGCCATCCATAAGTACAGTAATTGCATGAAGGGCAGGTGTTTATCATAGCCACAGCCCTCACACAATGTAATGATCCAAAAGGTCGAACTGTTAACAGTGCTGTAACTTAATATTTCACTGAGTCCATACTGAATATTGTACGAGTGCAAAAGTTAGGTGATGTGCAGTATTCTGCCCCCTTTTTTAAGATACTGTTGATGCCCCATTTAAAATTTTATGATAAATCGGAATACTGAAATGCTTAAACACATCTTGTCACTGCTGAATATTCTTGCAATGATATTAATGTTTTCAACTCTCCAGTTAGGATTTTTTATGTTTAAATGTTTTGCAACATTGAATCGCAGGGGATGCCTTTTTGACACTGATTAGCAGATAAAGACTTTGTCAAAGTGAAAACAAATCTGCATAAATTCCTAGATTATTGTCCTGAAAAATACATCTGTGTCACAGTTCTCTTGCAGACTGCAGTAGGTCTTTGTATTTTTGCTGCATTCCGTTTACCCTCTACCTTCTCAAGCAATACATGGCATGCTGCAGAGAAGCATCCCCACAGCATCAACGCTGCCACCACCACACGTGGTCGTGGCGATAGTGTATTTCCGTTGGTGATTGGCTTATGACAAACAGTGGACAAAATTTTAAAACAGTTTTGGCTTTGTCAGAACATAAAGCCACTTTCCACTTTTGATTCAGATATGTAATTGTTTTTCTCAATACTGACTTTCTCTGCACCTGCCTAATGGTTGTGTGCACAGTAGGCATGGGCCGGTTTCACGGTATACCTCGGTTTGAAAAAGTCACAGTTCCAAAACCACTTCATATTTCCGGAGCTCTTTAAAGGTTAAGTTAAAATGAGTATTCACAAATCTAGAATTTGCGATGTAATGTTTACAGATATCCTCCTAACTAAGAAACCAAAAAGTGTGCCAGTATCCCCCATGTGTTTGGAATAACTCCCACCAACACGCCCCCTCCCCTCGGGTAGCATACGGAGCAGTATGCTACCCGAGGCCGAAGGAAGTAAACCCCCCACCCCCGAGCTTTCACCCCAGCACCGGGTTAAATTATTAAAGACCAAAGTATTGATACGCTCTGACGTTACTGATTCTTTTATCAGAACTTTTTAACATTTTGGTGGTGTCATTTATTTACACTCTGCAGCCTGCAGCCCCGACCAAAAAAAAAGAACAACAAAAAAGAAATCGGTGGAGGAGAGGCTCTCTGTGCTGTCAGCCCGCCGACACAGAGGAGCTCCTCCAACTACGCTTGTTACTTTAAGTGCGATAAAACCTTTTGTGAGTAAAAAGCCAATATTTTATCAGTACACCTGTTCAACAAGCTTAAACATGTAGAAAAGCGATATTTCAATCTGCTCAGTCTGTAGTGTCCACTCCACCGCCGCTATGTTTCATCGCTCTGTGGCGTTTTGCTTTGAATTAATTAAATGTAGTGGTTAGCTTTGTCACTGGAATGTAATCAACGCAAAAAATAAATAAAAACGATGATTTACATTAGAAGCACAAACGGTGGCTATTGCAGAGTGAGAGAATCCGTGTGTGTGTGTATGTTTCAATCAACACTGAAATAAAATCAATATTATGTGTCCACCCCATTTTACAAAAGATAATCATTTATTTGATATTATTATTATTATTATTATTATTATTAGTGTTAAGTTCCAGTGGATACATACTCTCATCTCACCGCTCCACGCTTAATCCAGGAAAGGTGAACATGCTCACATTTCTGCATCATAACCTGGACTGAAAGTGAGCATATCTCCGAAAACCTATCTAGGCTTGTGTATATGTGTGCGTGTAAACAAAATTTATATATATTACTTTACCCAGAGACATTTTAGAGGTGTGCGATACCCTAAAACCGTGATATTTTTTCCTATGGTTATCATACCGTCAAAATCTCATACCAGCCCATGCCTAGTGCACAGTGTCTCCGATCTCAGTTCAGAGTTTCCATGGGCCTCTTGGAGGCCTTCTTCACCAGTTACACCATCACTGAGTATTTAAGTACACCATACTCCAGGCAGATTAGCATAGTTTTTCGTAATTGATTGTACTGTAACTGAAGGCTATTATTGCTTTGGAACGTTTTTGTACCCTTCCACTGACCAATACGTTTGAGTGACCAATCAGTAACAGTTGGCAATTTGTTTGTAATGTTTGTCTTCATGAAGCAGTTTTTGACATGAAATAGACGTACCAGCTGTTAGCAGTCCACTGCTTAATAAAAAAAAAAAATAAATCATTCTGAGAACAGTCATGATCTGTGTATGACAAGGGTTTTCTAACCATAATGTATCAAACTTGTATGTATTGTCAATGGTTTGACCTGAAGGAAGGTTAATACAGACTAATATCAGTTATTTAAGTCCTTGTAATAGACAGCGTTTAATAATTAGTCAAATCACAATCAAATGTTATTCTTGTAAAATTTTTCATATTCTTGTACTATAATTCCTTCATGAAGAAAAACATTTTGCCTTCATTGTTTGGTGAGTAAATTGAATGGTCTCCATCCGCACGTGGGTTTTCAATTGAATCTTATTTCCAACCCTGCATATTTTACACATTTCTTAAACCTTATTGATTAAACGTCCCCTTCGATCCATTCCTCTGTTTTTATAGTAATCAAATTACGGCCTTATGAAACATGAATGCAAAAGCCAGTGTTTGGTTATCGCTCTCCTTTTAAATGTTAAGACATGCAAAATCAATGCCTTAATTCAACATTTGCATTTCTAATGTTGGCATTTTCCAAACTTTATCCCTCTTGAGTCTTGCGCAATTCCCCATAGCCCCAAACAAAATGTGAATGGAGAGAGGGTAAACGTGACTCTTTAGTTGAAACATTTATCAGTGGAATCATAGCTACTGTATAGTTCACTAGGTACACAAGCGTTAAGTCGGGTCCTTGGTGCTCTCTGGTAATGATTCTGTACATTAACTGAGACTCCGGTCACTGTCATCCCCGAAAAAGGCTTCTACTCACCCTTGCAATGAGACATTGATGAGAATGTTTCTTATGAAATGGATGTCATTGGTAGTAAATACTGTTTAGCGGTTTGAGTGGGAGGAGGGGTGGATTTTTGTTGCAGCAAAAGTCATCAGCAGCTGGTTTCCACTCGAAGCTCTGGAAAAATGACATGGGGGACGATCTCAGCGGTGCTCTTGTTCAGTACAGTATGTATCCTCTGATCTTTCTCGCTGTGCTGTTGCATGACCGCCAATCCTGTTACTGCGGAACTCCAGCAGCTATCTGTTCTCAGCTTTAAACATGTTGATCAGAATGAATCTGGCATTTTTGAAACACCGGACTGGAACAAAAAAGCCACTCCAGGGCTTGACACTGCTAAGTTGCTTTCATTACTGCCACCATAATATTTGCTCAGGGTGTCATGTTAATTTGAATATATTCATTACATGAACTCTATAGCCATGATTTATGTAGACCACGCAGGTTGTCATACGGAAAATTCTCATGCATCAGTTGCTTCTGATTCTTGGCAGTCGTCATCTAGTTAACAGCTGAGATTAATATTTAAAATTATGGAATTACACTACTGGTTCAGTTGCAGAGTATTTCCCTCCATGGTCCAAAATGTCATTCATTTTCACTAAAACCGACTGAAGGGGTTACAGCAAAACATGCACACAGTCGACTTGGTCTAGTTCCAGTGCCCGACATAATTAACAGTTTGCTCTGCCCTGGTGCCCCATTTATATTTGCTCTTTTGTCAGGCTTTATCAAGAGAAATATCCTAAGTATTACAGTTGACCATTTCCAGTCCAGTTAGCAGTCAACCTAGTGGGTCACAATCTCCTTTTGGGAACTCTGAGCTCTTGCACCCCTTTTGTAAATTCCCTGCTTAATATAATGCACTAACGTAGTTAAGCTAAATGAGCTTTTAATGATTTTGTCTTGTCCCTGTTTCTCTTCCCTTTGTTTTGACTTCATGACCCCTTCCCTTCTGTCTGCTATGTGGGCCTCTCCAATTTGACTGTAAACTTTATTTTAAACTTTTTTCGTAACCTTTCCTCACCCTTCACTACTGTCTTCTTTTTCTCTCTTTCCTCCATTCTTTCCTCTCTGTATCTTTGCCTTGCCCTCATTATTCACTTTCTTCCCTCTACTCTCTCTACCATTATTTCACCCCTCCGCACTGTCACCCCCATTTTCCACCACTGCGTCCTCCTCCCTCTTCCATTATCAGATATCCGCCTGCGCGTCCGGGCCGAATACCTGGAGCATGAGTCGGCGCTCCGTGACGGTGTCTCCTCAGACAAACAGCAGCCCCTGGAGCGGCAGTTTGAGCTGTTCAGCCAAGCTAACTCGCTTCTTCGTGCCAGAGACCTGGGTTCCATCGTCTGCGACATCAAGTTCACAGAGCTGGACAACCTTGAGGCCTTCTGGGGTGACTACCTGAGTGGAGCTCTGCTGGAAGCCCTGAAGGGAGTCTTCATCACCGACTCCCTAAGGATGGCAGCAGGCACGGAGGGCGTCCGCCTGCTGATCAGTGTGGACCAGGATGACTACGAGGAAGGCCGAAGGGTGCTAAGGAGAATGCTGTCATCCAGTAATGGTGGGCGCACAGAGACTCACTGGGCTGTATAGGCTGATAAGACTCTTTGGAGTGTATTATATTACCTTTGAATAATGGAATAGTAGGGAATGCTACTGAGAGTTATGGTTTCAGGCAAATGTTTGAAGTATTTTTAAGGCCTCCTTTTTGTAGTTGCAATCCATGTAATAACCACTAGATGGCAGAACTTACCATTTGTTGTTTGTGTTCATAACAGGCCTTAGTTGAAACATTAGCATTATTTCTGAAGAAAAAATAATAATGGATCAATGTGCTTTCCTTTTGGATTCATGCACAGGTGCTACTTTGTAGGACACCAGGATGAAACAGGATATATCAAGAGTTTTCTTAGTCTCATTCAGAACAGGAGCAAGCAAGCCTGTGCCACAAGATCAAGTGGTAAGCTCCTCATAACATTGTATATCTTTACTAAATAAGGTCCAAATGATAGGAAATACCTCTAATAAGTACATAGTGTTGAGTCGCATGGTCACTGTCAAGGTATAGACTAGACACAGACAGACATACATATACACAGACTACATGGGTCACAATCGGACTAAAATCTTAATCGACCGTTTTTTCCAAGTGTATGCATCGCCCAATGCCTAGTGGGCATTCAGATTCCAACATGGCTCTTGGAATTCTCAAATACAAACAGACCACTATACCCAACAAATCATGCTTCACCGTCAGTCAAATGTTGAACTTGAAGAATAATGATAATTCTAACTGGAACTTATCCTTATTCAATTTAAAAGACAACCCTGCCAAGAAAAGTTTCTGATCTTCAAAAATGTGTGCGAGAATTGAGCACAGATGGAAAAGTTGGTTGCTCTCAGTACAAATTCACCTTTATGTCTGACTTTGGAGAGCCTAGTCCACCAATATACACCTAGATAACAAACACTGGGATTCTCAGCCTTGTGTACCACGATAACCAGACTTGTGATTGCCGTGGTCAGTGGATACGGCAGTTGCCAGTAGATGACAGCAGTGATTAAGGCTAGGCCTCAGCAGACCATGGAAGATTCATCATCCCAAGCTTGTCAACAGCAACCCGGATAATGCAATGGTGGCTTGTGTCCGGGCTTCCAGCTAGGCCTCAGCAAGTGCTTCTCTCAGCAAGTAAAGCACAGGACAGTGCGGCGGTCAATAGAAGTGATGTTGGAGAGATCAAAATCAAAAGTGCACATCCCAGCTCCACTCAGCCCTGCTATGTAGGCCCAGTAGAGTGGCTCACGGACAGCTGTCTACTCACCCTGCTGGAACTAATGCCTGGACTTCACTCATAGAAGGCGATCAATAAGGCCCCTCCTCTAAGTCCCTTCATACAGGCACAACTTAAGCAGGCACACTTGCTACTGTCTGAAGTGTAGGGCTCTGCAGGGCTGGGGAGAGGGAGGGACAATGGACATCTGTCCATGTTTACTTTTGTGTGTTTGATAAATTAATTTGTTAATGTATGTATTGTTAATAGGAGGAAAAAATTAATTCAGGGGAACATTTTTGTTTAAAAAAAAAAAAAAAATTGCTTTTGGTATGGCAATTGTTTTTGTGGAAATCTTTATATATTAGACATTATTTCTGGTGAATAATAAAGGTTTGGTGGCCTAAAGCTGTTTGTGCACATTATTATTGACCGTTTTTCAAATTTACAAAACAACCTTTATTGTACCAAAACTAAAATTTCCACAATTTTAATCTTTGCTGCCAATGTCATACAAGAGAAAAAACCTGAGAACACACCAGTGTTTGGCATGTGATTGCATTACTCAAATTTCCCCAACACTCTCACGTTTCACTCTAGCATCAAAGTCGTCCATATCAAATCAGAAACTATTTTGTAAAATTTAGGTTTAGAATGTTACACTTTATAAATGTGTATACCGGTCTATAGTAAGATTATTATGTGCAGCACAGTGTACATGCAAGTGTTTTTCACCTGTTGCGCCTGTAGAAGGTTTTAAAAATGAGCCTTAAATCTAACTGAAAGCTCTTAAACCTAGCACCACTTGTCATCTTCTGAAATCCCTTTGTCTTATCTTGAATCTCTTTGTCTCACGTTTTGTTATAGTGCTTGTTTTTGTTATTTTTCTCAGTTTCCTGAATTGTCATTTTTCCCGGTCCTCCACCCTCCGTACCTGTATTAGTGGAAGTGTGCCCTCTCACTGCCCCCAAATGGTCTGAAGAGGTCCATCGAATGCAGGTCACCATGGATCAGATCCTTAATTATTTCTTCTTGCTCTAAGCTGTCAGCCCGATGAAACCCCAGAATGGTGTGTGCTTCAAACATCTTATCAAACTGCCCACCCTTGTGCTGTATTTTCTTCCTTGTACCCCTCACTGGCTTGAAGGCCCAGCAATTACAGTCGCCGTAATGGCGGGGCACTGCTGGTTGAGTTATATGAAGTAAGACACTTTTTTTTGCAATAAAATTTGCCTTTGCTTTTAACAATATCAAAGACTTTTTGATTTTTATGCAAACAATATGTAAAATATTTTCACTTTGATTTGATCTGTACATGCCTGCAAGACAATTTCCTATAGATGGTACTAAAATTTTATTTTAAGAAAAAAGCCAGGAATAGCAGAGATTACTCAGTAGGCCTAAATGTTGATTCGTTATGACAGTGATTGTGGTCTTTGACTTATCACTGGGCCTCTTTGGACATAATTAAGTCCTCTGCTGGTAGGTGACTTTTATTATCTTCGGACAGAGCAGATTAGCTGTTAAATCCTGTTTCCAGTCGTCATGATAAGCTAAGATAACTGGCTGCCTGCTCTAACTTAATACCTGCAGACAGACAGGGGTGCATACAGACAGACATGAGATTGGTATCAATCCTCTCATCTTACTCTCTGCAATAGGCAACTAAGCCTATTTCCCGAAATGTCAAACTGTTGCTTTAAAGAACACCCTCATTGTCCAAAGCTACAGTGATCAAGGTAGAACATGCCACAGCTGAGGGGTCGTTTTGAGCCTGAAAGTAGAGGGGTTGAGCCTGTCAGTCGTAGCGGACCCCAGGATCCTGCCATCTCCCCGGCCTGCTGCTGACCCTCAGAGCCCACACCCCATCACCGCCACAGTCCCCCCTCCTCTGCAGCTTCAGCACAGCAGCAGCTTTCAGCCAATAGGCTCCCTCGATGCCTCGCTGATCAACATCCAGGTCAAGGATTCCACAGACGGGGTCAAAGATCCCGTTGCTATGGCGACAGAGCTGGGGCAGGACAGCGGCAGTCTTGTGATGCAGTTGGCTGGGGAGCAAACAACCAGGGGAAGCCATGGCAAGAGAGAAACCATGATGGAGCCAACAGTGGGAAAAAAAATACAACTATTGTTTTTTGAAAGAATCGATCAGTTTCAACATGTGTTTTCACTTTCTATTACCTGCAGTAGGGAATAACATGGAGTCAATTATATAAAGTGGCCCATATATTTTTTTTTTTACACCATACCACAGTGTGAACATTTGGTGAGATGACTGTTCGGTTTATTGCCTAAAACACTTCATAGAGACATCAGAGGTGGGTTTGTGTTCCATGGTGCAAATTGTATTGGGTGCCAAAGCTAATGTAATACTTGGTTGTGTGGCAGGACACTGGTCATCATCTTCCTGTAGACTTTATTCCACTGTCCGCAGGTGTTGTTCGCACCTCCTTGATTGGATGGAGACTCAAGTCATCTTGCGGTAGCGCAAGCCTAAATCAGTCTCCTATCGAAACGTGTCATCTAAAGCTGATAGACACTACAGCCTTCTGCCGGCCCACTGGGGCTGCCTTTATTATATGTATACCCTGCAGCATATGGTACATCTCTCTGATGGGTGAAATTCTACGGCTTTTATTGGGGAGAGAAAATTAGATTAGGTGATCTTCTCGAAAGCCTTCTTCGTTGGCTTACCTCTGCACTGGGTGTGGTTGTGAAGCTAGTAGTCAGTCACAACAGATTTCAAACAAGACTTTTAAAAGACAACATATGAGCACATTTTTTCAGATACATGAATGTGAGACTGAATTCGTCAGGCCAGTTGCCTAATTTATAATTATTCAGCGAGAAAGATAGAATTTTTAATACTAATGTTGTAATGTGGATGGGTTCCTTATTCAGTAATTCAAGAAATTATGAAATGGATAATTATCCATTGCACAAAATCGGGTGCAACTAGCTTGATTAGATTAAGCCAGACCCGTTGCATTGGTAAATCGCATACAACGTGCAAACCAAGTTTATGAAGGAGTCAGTGTGTTAGTGTGCGTGTGAGCAGAAGGACTTGCAGGTTTCTGTGCTCATGCTGAGCAGGAAGGACTGTGTTGTCTATGGCCTGCAGGTGGCAGCATATAGAGGAATCACCAATTTGAGGAGGCCTCATATTCAAAACAGCAGAGCTCCTGCTGAATATGCACTGTCATGTCATGAAGTTACAGAACTTGGAGTAAAAAGTCCCATAACGCAAACAGATTTGACATTTGTAAGCTTGTGCATAGCCTACTTTGAAGGCATTATTATGCAGACCACTCAGCAGTGGGGTCACACTGGGCCCTTTAAACATCTTGCTCTCACAAAGTAAACCAGCACCACAGAAATCACACTGGAAAACTGGCATCTTTAACGGGACACAGCATTGAGGTTTGTGCAATGATATTTAATCCTCTGCCTCTGACTGCTAATTACCTCAGATGTGTCACGATCCCCTCCTTGCACTTCAAACGGCCGTCTCGCCTCGCTCCCTCCTTCCCCCTCTCATGCACGCGCCTCTTTCTCCTCAGCAGCAGCACCACAGCCACCGGGTCGCCATGGAAACCGTTGAGAGACACGAGTCGAAGGTGAGAGATGGAGAGAGAAAGAGGGACAACAAGGGACACGGAGAGAGAGAAAAAAAGGGGACATGAAAGGTTAGGGTGTTGCCATATGCCCTCCAACCCCCCCCCACACACACACACACACACCTCTAACCCCTCCACCCTTCAGTTTAATGCTGAGCCCCCAACCCAGATCAACCGCCCCACACACTGGCCCCTCTTGCACGCACCTCTGCCCGCCCCCCTACCCTCTCCCCCATCTTTTTGCTCTCCATCCCTCTCTTGTCCAGACGGGCTGCTCGCATGGCGGGGATGGAGACGTTCACCGATGGAAGCACTGGTAAATTTTCACATCCACAAAAACACACACAAACAAACAAACAAACAAACAAGGAGGTGATTCTAGCGGTGGCTCAGCTATGCATCCTGCAGACTTAACTTCTTTTCCTCCATGTGTCTTTTCACCATTCCTCTCCTCAGCTGTAGCCTCCTACACACTCCCACTTTCCCCTTCTCAAATCACAGTCTCTCTGCTCCGTGTCAGTTCAAAAAGCGAAAGATGTTTTGCTCCACTTGCGTTGGAGCCCGACATTCCTCATGGCAGCGTCCTGGAAGGCAGGGGAGAGAGGGGCCAGAGAAATATCGGTCCTAATGATTTTTGTGTGTGTGTGTGTGTGTGTGTGCGGGGATGGTCTTCTTCTTTTTTTATTGATTAGATAGAAATTAATTCACGGGGGCAACCCTCCGTGTTCTGACTCTCTCCCACTCCCCCTCTCTCTCCACCTCTCTCTCTCCTATCCTCCCTTGCTCCTTTGCTCCGTGGACGAATAGCATTGTGTCTTTTTTTGCCTGCTATGCATGTTGTATTATCGCGGGAATATTTGATTCGGGAATATGCTCTGGGTTATGCATATACGGGAGGTCCCGCTGCAGCTCTGGCGCCTGCGAGGCTTTCCCTCATCGTCCGCGAACGCCATGCACATACATTATCTGCCTCATATAGGCTCTGCGGCGTCGTGGGGCTGCTGTGATTGTTGCTGAATGCGAGCGTTGTCGTTTTTGCCGCTCACATTTGAATCCATGCACATCTGGCAGCGTGGGAGGTCGGCTTGAAGGGGGAAATTGGGAATGTCGAAACGGAGACAGCCGCGGCGAACTGCACTATAGGCACAGACTCTATTGTTCCCGTCGACTCCTCTTTCGGGTCGTTGTCCTCTTTGTTGTTTGATTCCTGATTGTGAAAGGCCGCGGCGGATTTGAGAGCTCTTTACGCACAGGTGGGCGCGCGGGCCGGTGTGTTTATTAGGCAACCTGTGTCTGAATTTGTGCATAACGTAGCCTGTAACACAGCGGTTTACGGCCAAAGTCGCCCAGGCTGTGAGCTTTATAATCACTGTGGTCGATATTTGCTCGCCGGTATCCCGATGCCCGCAGATAGCACACCTCGGCACGGTGAGGGCTGATACGCCGCCGAAGGGAAATCGATGGACAGACTGAGTTAATTATGAGAAAATCAATTAAAAGGAGGAGATCTATGGGCTTTATAAGGCCGAGCAGGGAGCGCGCACCAGGCAGAGGAGAGGAGGAGAGCGGACAGTGGACACCTCCCAGTCGGTGCTTGTCTCTCTGCCTGGCCGCAGAGCTCCCGCTGTCCGCTGGCTGTCTGCCCGGTGCTCGGCGATCATTTCGGCAGCGAGCAGCTCTTCGGCGACGTCGCCCGAACCGTGTCACCGCTGGCGTGTCGTAGCTTCGGTGTGACCATTTGATCCGCACACGCCGCCTTTGCACTGATGGACACACGCCCCAGAGGGGACATGGAAACCTGAAGTACCACTGCCGCGGCCTGGTTCCGATGTTGCTTCCAAACACGCCTCTTGTCCACTCCCGCTTGACCTTTGCTCTCCGTTAAACTGATACAGGCCACGAGGCCAGATTAGGCTCACTGGTGCCCCATCGTACGTTAACAGGGCCTACGCACATGTTCAAAACAAAATGTGTTGATGGGAAACAGTCTGACACAGGGCCTGCGTGTCCCAGGGTTGCATCTTTGATCATGGGAGGTAAATATATAACTGTGGGCCTATATTATTGGCCTGCTGACGGTTTTAGGACAGGATTGTTGCACAGCACCGCGCGAGCTTGTCTAACTTTGCAGGGTAATTTGAAACTGTAGCAGGCCTGCGTTGTGCCATCGTGAGTGTGTATTTCGTCTCGTGCTCATGTAGATTAACGTAGTAGTGGCCTTGTGTGAGCACGGCGTGAATCTGTGCGTGCGAACAGTCCAAAGTCACCACGCTAAACAGCAGTCAAACACGCGACGTGTGGCGCACAGCGCACACGTGACCTTAAGCCCCACGAGGCCGGGACACGCGCGTTGGTCAGCGGACAGTTTTCCTAGACTGCAGCCCTGAAGAGTGGAGAACGAGACGACTTTTGTTTTTTACTTCCCGGTCATGTAGCCTATTTGGATCATTTACCCCCCCCCCCCAGTTTGCATTTCTGGCAAGACTCTTAGTTAGCTAAAGGATGTCTCATTACAAGCCCCCGGCTGTGTTGCATATGCATAAGTTGTTGGTGTTTTCCACTTTATTCAGGGGAGAGCCATAAACTTACCTAGACGTATGAGCTGTATAACAATGGTAATAATAATGCACATTGTTTTTTATTTGATGTGTCCAAACGTTTTTTTAATAACAATGAAAATGTTTGATTTCATGTCTCTCTTTGAGGCTACTGTCCTGCACTAATATGAATAATATTGATAAGGCTCGTCAATAATTGGTGTTTTGAGTTGCCTCCTGTTTATCATACCTTATATTCATAACTGTTCATCTTATAACCATTCAGTATAATTTTAATATCAGTATGCCAACGTGTGTGTGTGTGTGTGTGTGTGTGTTTTAATGGGCTATTCCAAAGCATCTGCGTAATTCAACGGCCGCCTAAATATCCTCAATTTGTTATTTGCAAATGGTGCCTGAAATAAAAGTCAAACCCAGATTTAAAAGCGAATTGAATCTGAATCGTGCTGCAGGCGTGATCAGAGCGCTGAACACTGTTGCTTTTGCATATGAGGTCTAAATCTCCAAATCGCTCCGTCGTTGGCTGCTTGTCCCGAGGCGTCCACTGCTGCACCCAGAGGTGTTCATCGTAACGAACTTTTCTAAAACTTCATTTCGCATTTCGAAAAGCGACAGGCTGCGGGTGTTTATGTTGACGTTTGGTCCGAGAATATATGCAAATACGAACGCATGGTTAGTTTGCATAAAACCACTAGGCCGCGTTCCCGATCGTTTTCAATGTTGCTGCTTATCCTGCAGATCGTGTTACGTTACATACATCTGTTTATGGATGCATGCATATTATTTAAATAAAAAGCCGCTACTTATCATTTATTTTTGCGGTGTTTCTACCGGTACTTAGGGAGCATTTATTTCAGAGTATAATCTACTGCCTACACTTTGGGGGTGTTAAAAAAAATAATAATTCGATTTTAATTTGCAAGTTAACCTATTTAGAATCCTTTGCAAGGAAGTTTAGGAATATTTCGAAACTAATTCCCACATTTAACCCGCAGGCCCCTTATTTCATCTGCACCTTAATGTGTGTATGTTTCGCTTTTAGCGGTCTAATAATTTCTTTGCATTACAAACTGTCAAGCTGTTATTTACAGTAGGAATTGTTTAGAATTTCGCCTTCGTGCAAACCGAAAACAGGCCATCTGGAAACAGTTTGACTTGCAGTGTGTCGCCTTGAAAGACAACAGAAACTGGTACGGGCGCGTTTAGCATTTTAGACATTAGACAGTCTTTATAATGCAGCCTGGCCTATTTCACAAATATTTCGGTGTAGAGAAAACGTTTCATTGTTTTCATTTATTTATTTATTTTTTTTTGAAAAGTGAAGAGGTAAAAAATGTAAAGTGCAAATGTAATCGCTCAGAAATGGATCCTACGTAGGCTAAGGACGAGAACTGTACGTTTTATAAAGTTGCTATAACAATGAGGGAGTCAAGTACTGAAAGCTATTAAACAAGTGATGACACCTGCACATTTAGGAAAAATACTGCATGAAACTGCAAGCTGACATCTCGACATCTTTATTAATTCTGCATGCCTTTTAAAAGTAGTGTGTTCCGGGGAAATCAGGATAATATTTGATCGATAATCCAAACAGGACTGAGATGGACGTTACAATGAAAAGCCCGCACATATACGCTGCGACTATTTGTATTTGTATTGTTTGCAGAACTGGCACCCTGACACCCTGTCCTGCACCTTATCAACGTGAAACAGACCACACAGCCGATACATTCAATTTTATGGTTTATGTTAAAGTCTGTGCAGCCCTGGCCGAAAGCTCATTTCATAAACGGTTTACTGGCTCAGTTTCGGTGTTATGACGCCAGATCGGTCCCGTAGGCTTTGATGCAGGTTTCTTTCTATACATTTTTGTTACTGGCCACTTCCAGTCGGTATCAAGCACCACGGGCCAAACAAAATTAATCCATTTTCCCCTCCCAAATGGTGTGGCTGCTCTCCGCGGCCCGCTGCACAATGCCGTAATGACCCGCAGGTCAAAGGTCGCTTGGCCAGTTCCTCGATTAAGGCGGAAAGATTGCAGTTGCACGATGCATCGTTTTTGTGACAAGAAGGGGCCAGCAGTGACCGGTATGTACTGAATATATTGATACAGGATGTGCCTGAATAGAACACGTTCACCCCAAAATGATGAGCAAATACCTTCCAAAATGTAGGCTACTGCATGTGGTTTCAATAATTCCTGAAAGAATTTGTCTACCTACTGAACATTATTTGAAAAAAATAATAATAATACATCAAATGTCTTTATATTTTATATGCAGGTTATGGTAGGTGTGAAATAACTCAGGTTTTATTTTAATTTAATTTTTTGGATTTATTTCCCATAGAACACAAAGACAGAGAAAACAAACAAAGTCTGACATATTGTCACTGTGGTGCTGGTTGTCAGTAATATATTTCCATTGAGGCTAGTTTGCTATAGACAAAAATTAAGAGAAGTTGTGAAAAATCCTTCATTTCAGTGGTGTCGTTTCTTGGTTTGTGTTTATGTGTGCAGGCTACCTAGTCTGTCTGGCCCGTGAAAGCGCGTGCTTTTTCCCCACATAGTCATGTATCTGTTGTGATTATTGAGTATAATCAATGGGCAATTCGCGATCATTGCTGCATCGATTAGCTGATGAACGGTGGTTGGATTAATCATCAGAAAAGATCCTGTTGTCGATGGCGTTGTCTTTTTCAACCTGACCACTCAGTGCAGCAGCCCCACAGACCGAGGCTTCAGCAGCACAGACAGGACTTCAATAAGTGACAAAAGAGACGTGATAAATTGATCAGAAGTGACCACAATGGAACGGGCCTCTTGTGAGGCCACACATGTCCATTATGTGAGTGTGTCTGCGGGTTTGTGGTTGGAATACATCAAGGGCTCGGGGGTCAAGGTTCAGCTTCATCCCAAACTGATGACCCTGCAGACTGACTGACCTTTGGGGTCTAACGGCTGGGGGAGGAGGAAGCGTGCTGTACCGGCCAGGGAGAGGAGAGAGGATGGGGAAAGATGGAATTAGAGGAGGTGAAATTTAGGACAGAAGGGAGGAAAGTAAGAGCGAAGGGGAATCTAAAGAGGAAATCGGCAGGGGCAGAGACAGAGGTGGTTACCACAGTGGACCTTGAATATATCCTTGTGGTTTCTGTCGATCTGTTCCACTGCGGTCTCCCCTCGTTCTGATGCTCGGCTCTGTTTAGAAGCAGTGAATTAACACCTGACCTCGGCTTCTGACCCTACCCCCTTCCTCCAGCTACCCCCTCCAGATTAGCAAATATGTGCTATCTAGCTTGGACACACACACACACGTATATAAACGGCAACATAAAATCACAATCACATATGTACACGCAGAGCTACTTATTAAGAACAAGGCAGTGCATGTACAATCTCAACACAACCTTTGCACATCCCATCATCTGTCCACCATCTAATTCCCCCGAGTAAAGCCTCAGTGTGTCACTGCTTGTCACCGTAATGGTCAGTCTGTAATGACTACCTCCCCCCACACAATGACCAGGGAGGGAGACTCTTCCCCTAAACACTGACCCCTGTCTATTTTACCTGCAGGACATAGCACAGCGTCGGCCCCATTGCCATAGCTTTGGACCCTGGACCTGTTCCCACCCTGGCACCTTGCCACGCCCATTACCTAGCTTTGGGCCATACCAGTTTACACCTGAACCCTTTTGATGTCTTACCCCTTAAAATGAAACCATACCACAAGTGTGCTTATGCAGAGTGGTAAGTGCACCAATCAAATCATTTTTTCTCTTCCAAAGTAGTTTGATTTGAAGTGTCAGAGGAGTCCTGGAGTCTGGAAAGTATTTGGAATTTCACAAGAAAAAAACTCAAATAAAATCATGGTAATCGCCACCATCTTGTGGAACCACTGGTTTATAGTTCCATGGCTGCAAGCAGCGATGGTGGGAGCTTGCCTTTCATGTAGGTGCAAGCTATAGTTCTGTTGATTTAACCATGTTATAGGTTTAAAACTTCAAAAATAAAAAATGACCAGCATTTACAAGCTACACTGGATGAAATTCACAACTTATGTGACAAAAAATAAAATGCAGCAGATATACACACAATACCTGGTTATCTGAAATTCAGTTTACTAATAAACCAGTTCACATTAAGAATCAGTACCACAGCAACATCAGTTGTATTTCTCTATCTGCTATAAAGCACCAACATTGCAGATTTCTTTACATTTCAGCTTTGCAAATGTGCAGCTAATGTTACTTTCATTACTGAATAATGATTTTTTTTGTAATTCAATATAGACTTTAAAATGTCAAAAATGCTGACATTTTACTAATCATAAGTTGCCAGACTCCAAAATGGTGTTACAATTGGTTACATATTTAGTTAATCTCTCCAAAAAAAATCAAATACACATTTTACTAACCAATAAACAGAAAGACGGTAAATTATTCAGATTTGTGAAGATTAGCAGCAAGGGTTTTTTCTTGTTATATTAAAATAATGACATTCTTTTTTTTTAAATAGAACCAATTTCCTTTTGATCAACTAATGAGTTAATCCACCAAGCGTTTCAGTGCTATTGTATTGGGAAAGGTTACAAGAGTGATTATTAGGAATATTCATCACACGAGCCCTTTTTTAAAACCAGTATTACCAGATGCCAGGGCATTCACTACACTGATGGTGACGGATGCCAGGCATCCACAGTGCCCACATATTTTTCTCACATGCCCAGCAGGAACCAAACTCCTAATTCTTGACAGCGTTAGAGGCATGCATTACCTACTGAGCATCGCAGGACCACATCCCCTTCCCTCTCATCCCATCTCCCCCAGCCTCCTCCGGGCTATTGTGCTGGATTGATGGCCGCTCTGGCCGATAGGTGAGGGGGGTCTGGGCTGGGCTGGTCAGCAGAATTTGTAGTGCCCACCCGCCGCCTGTGAGTGTCAGCAGAGAGCAGCCGGTGTGTCTGGCTCGATTAGGTTTCCTACCTATCTTCCCACTGTGTCAGACAGAGGAGGAAGGCAGCGGAGAGGGGGAGAGCAGCGGGAAGTTGCCCAGAGGAGAGGGAGGACAACAGAGGAAGCAGGAAAAATACATCTTTTTATCCCTGCTCTCTCCGTCAAAAGCCCTGTACAGTTCCTCTTTCTGTGTGTCTTGCGCTCCTGTTTTTTGCTCCCGTATCCCTCTCGCCTCTCTCTTCTCTCACCCAAACCCCTAATCCTCCTCCTTTTACCCCACACTCGTTCCTTAATCCTAAGTCTCTTCTTCCCCTCTCTACCAGCCTCTTTTCAATTGTTCTCCCTGTACCTCTCTGTTACCCACCTCCTCCCTCTTCTCCTTTCTGTCTATCGCATCTGAACATGCCACCTCTCAGCATAACCCTTTTACACACTCCAGATGACTGCAGCACACCTTATTTTCTCTCCTTCGTCCCTTGAACCTTTTTTCTGTTTTATCCCATTGTTTTCTTTGTTATCATCCACACATCCTGTTTTTGCCATTACACCTCTGCCCAGTCTCTCTTTTGATTGCGTTGCTTTGTGTCCACTCTACTGCCTGAGTCATAGCTCACTAATGTCACCATCGCAATTAACGTCAGAATATATTCATCAGAGCTTGTCCCAAAATCATTTTTCTATGTGGGAGCAATTACCGTGCAGTTGTCACATTGCACTTGCCAGAGATTTTTTTTCCTGTCCCGAGCAAGCTCAAGCTCACACCAATTTTAGTCACTGCGGCCATTTTGTTGGATGTGATCAATTTTCTGTGATTTGGCCTCGGTGATTTCCAGCCCATCAGTTTCTCCGTTGTGTGAGGGTTCCGCAGTGTTGCCATGTATAGCTCAACATTTCCAGCCTTTCCTGTGGAATATGAAGTTTTGGTAGTGGATCTTGGAGCATAATCATGGACCGATTGACTATATTTTAGAAAAATGTATATTTGTTATATAATTATATGACAAAATGACTGAATGTAATGAGCGTTTTTCTTTGCAAGATGATAAATGGAAAAAAAAAGCTACATTGATGTTACAACTACAGTGAAAAACTTCTTTCGCTTCCACGGCTCGACTTTTTAGTTGTGAGAGTGGGCTGTAATTTCACCCCTGAGTTTAACCACACAATGTTTCACAAATGGTGTTTCCGTGCCACCTCAGCACTGCTCATATTATTCAGATAACAAGAGAGCCTCTGTCATGTCCTACAAAATAGGATATGTTTTCTTAATCTGTCAATGGCTCCGGCCCTGAAAGACTTCATTTTGGCTGAGCAATGAAAGGCTCAAAAACATCAATATGGCTGAGCAGGATAAGAAGAAAGAGCCATATTCCAAGTCTGTATCGCATTCTCTCCATATCCTCCTATTTGTATGGTGCAGATATTGGGTCTCAAGCGAGAAATCAGGATTGCGTTCCCTCAGAATGGCAGCATCCGTCTGGTGAAATGGAATAGGAATGTTATACGGAACCAATGCATCTGGACTTGCCTGGACATCTCAACAATACCACTTCACAATTTCTCTCTCTCCCGCTCTATTCCTCTGTGTCTCTCGCTCAATAACTTTCTTGCTCGCCATTTCCATCATACCCACAACAGTGTGGAGGACGAGTTGTGGATTAGGCCTTAAATGTAGAGTCATGTCGGCCAGGCCATGACTGCCTGCCTCTCATGCTGGGTCCACCGTGGACGACTTAATGTCTGTGAAGAGAAGAAAAGGAAGGAAAAAAAAAACTAAAAACTAAAAATCCACTCCACTTTATACGCCTCTCACTTCCATTCTCTTTGTGAGTTTAACGTGTGAAAAAGGATTGCTGAAAGGATGTCAAGAAGCTAGAAGAAAGAGATAGGAAAAGTTATCCGTGCTTTGCCTCGCCTGTCACACCACAATGTGCATGGTTGATAACTAATTCGGGTTTAGCTTTTCAAATAGCTTGTCCGTCTGAATGCGATTTAAAGGATGCTTTTTATGCAGCCGCCTGTGGCTGATCAATGCTGTTCCTCTTGTCATGCTGTGAGAATATCGCATTTGTATACAGTAATTCAGCACTGGGCAAAGGGGGGCATTTTGCATTGTCTATGGATGAGGTTTGGTTTGCACAGTTTGATGTATATGGATGGGGTTTGCGGCTGTATTGTAGTGCGTAACTGTCAGAGAAGAGAACAGTCTCAGCACTGCAGACAGTGATTTCACCGATGTACAGTCGCTGCTTTTGCCTCCTGCCTTTTTCTCCCTCACTCATCCTATTTTCAGCCTTTCATTTTTTACACAAGGGGAAAATGAGGAAGAACAAAACCAACATATGAAAACTAAAACATGACAGAGAGGGGAGGGGGGAGGGAGGGGAGGATGAAGAACAGAGGAAGGAGAGGCAATCTCAGAAAACAAGAGGGCTTTCAAAAGTAAGGGATGAAAGCTAGTCAGGCTGTTATTTTTGAAAAATGATCCTTGTGTAGTGCTCCTCTTAAGAGCCAGGTACATATTATTTTATCTTCCTGAGGAGACTCAGCGAGGTGTTTTGGCACACAAAAAACTCACTGGTTTCGTTTTTAAGTTGCTCAATTTATCTTTCCTAATGTGATTTTTGACAGCCATATTTTAAATCACTTATCAGCTTCTTTGTGAAATATTTCTCAAATCAGCTCTGTGGATTATTATATTAAAAGGTCACTTGAAATCTCAGCGTGCATCTGCTGTTTATTACCTCAATATCTCGACAACCAGTTATTCAACAATGTATTTTATATGTCAAAATCCTACATTGGTCCGAACCTGCAGAGTGCCACCGTGTTACAAGCAAACACACTCTCCCTCTCTAACACATCCTCCCTCTTTCCTTAACGGAGGCCGGTGCTGGCTGGCCAGTGGCTGAAACCGGAATTAGAGTGAAGCTGGCGTCCACACAGAGTCATTTTGAGTCCCCCCTTTGACCCTTAAAGCCAGGGATCCCAGAGAAAAGATGAGGCACGTGATTTGATGTGATGTGATTTCGGACTGGAGAGAGGCTGAAGAAAAAAAAAAAAATCGAAATGGCTCACGGCTGCGACTGAATCACAGGACAATGTCGAAGTCGTCGGTCGGTCTAATTGTAGAACCCCTCATCGCTGCTGCTCGGAGTGATGCTTTCTTAATCACACCACAGGACAAAGACACGTATAAAAGAAGCACAAAGAAGACCATATTGTTTTGGGAATATTTATAATTTTACGTGATATTTTATTGATATTTTATTTATTGATTTACAATGAATGTTTCTGCTGTTTAAACACAGCTTTACCTTCAAAGAGCCCGTGTGTTTGTGTGCGTTCAGATCTGAAGGAATTTTGCTCATCATTACAGCAGGTGTTTGTGTTGGAATGCACCCCTGTATGTCTGTGCTTGTGTCTGTGCGTGTTCAACACGTGTGTCCCGTATCAATAGGTTAATAGCTGAGATGTCAGTTTCAGTGACTGGCTGATTAGTTGTGTGTTCACTAATCCACGCTGGGGCGGGGAACTATTGGCTTACCCATTGATTTTAGCGTGGTGAGCAGGCAGAAGATAGAGAGGGGAGATCTATTGATTGACCCCAAATTAGCCCCCCCACCACCCACCAACCCGTTCTGCCATTCCCGTACTCAGCCCCAGCTTCCTCATTGGGCGCCTGGGCTGACAAACATTCGGTGTGATTGGACGCTTCAACGGGGAGAAAAATGTCTCCTTTTTGATGTCGTTGATTTGGAAGTGTTGGTTGCTTGTGATTCAGCTGTCAGTTGATTGGCTGTCTGGCGAGGATGAGTGCTACACTGCACTGTGTCCGACCATACGGAGCAGCTGGTTTGGATGTCTTTGATGAACCAAATAGCGCCATTTCCAGGGGGAGGGTATTACTTTTGTGTTTTTGATCACAGACCGTAACCTTATTTGTAACCCTCAGCCCTGTTACACGTTTCTTTTTCTTTCTGGAACAAACGCCAGAATGTTCATATGAAAAGTGTGGCTCAAAACATCCGGCTGTCCTTCCACCCACATCCTTCAACGTTTCCTCTTCTCCTCTGTTGTCCTTCATGACTGTCACCCCACTGCATCATATTCTTCCTTTTTGCTGTTCTTTATCTCCATTCCTGTCCCTCGCTCCCTGCCTTTCTCCACCCCTCCCTCCAATCCTGCTTTTCTTGGGTCTAAGCTTTGAGCTTTCTCTCCTGAGCCTTTCCTTCCCATATATCACTCCATCTCATCCTTCTCTGTCGGCCTCTGATATTTCTCTTTAGGCCTCCTTCTCTCTGTCACTCTCTCCCCTGTGTCTATGTAAGCAAGAGAGAGGAGGTTGTTAAACATTTTTCTTCCCTCTTAATTGTTTTGACTGGGCCGATTGGCATCCCGATTAGGCTCATTGATTTCCTGGCGCTAAGTGCATTGATTTTTAAATTTCTTATTGATCCCCGCTCTAAATCTCCTGCACACTCACTCACAGAGTCTCACCGTTCGCAGGGGCATAAATGGAGGAAAGGATTGAGAGGAGAGGAAGAGGGAAACGGAAAGAGATTGGTGTTAGGTAAATACACTGACCGGTGACAGTGTAGTGAATTAACAGAGTGAGAGAAGAAGAAGGAGAGCAGGAGGTGAGGAGGGGAAACTGAGTTATGAGCTGTGAGGGGCAGTCGACCGAAAAAGCTTCCCAACACAGCGCAGGTAGATGCATGCAGATAAGAAACAAAAGAGCAAACAACACTGAGAAACTGCTTGTAAATCATTACACCAAATCTGCAATATATTGTCGTGATTTAAGCCTTTTTATCTTGGACATGGCTGCCTGTATATCAGCCGAAAAGCTGTAAAATGTAAAGAGAATCAATAATTTTGTAATTATAACAAGCAGGAGGGACTGGCAGTGAGTTGCCGGCCTGGTAGCCGCCGGAACATGTTCATTTGTGAAGAATGAGTCACTTTATGGATGAACAGAGGTTTATGAGGGATAGACATATATTGGAAATGTCAGAGATGGAATGGAGTGTTTTGTCTTTGCCTTGCTATTTCACATGTTCTGCAGAGCCTAGTGGAGACGTGGTGTGTTATTTCTGGCTTATGACTGTGTTAGGCTTTAGAGGCCCGCTGGACTCCGAATCTTACATGCCCACTGGTGTTTCTCTGAAGGTGCTGGACCTAATTGGCTGTATCCAAGTCTGTGTGTGTGTGTGCATGTCTCCGTGCACACATGCATGCTTGTTTGTGTTTGTGTGTGTGTGTGCGTGCTAAACTATATGCCAACTAAACTGTATCCCCTTTCATGTGTGCACAAGAATATATACAGTATGTGTTTTTACATTTTTGTGTATATTTGTGTGCGTGCGTCTGTATGTGCATTTGACCTTTTCTTGATTTAAGTGTTGAGGCTCAAATTCAGACATTCAGTTGATAGCATTTCCTTTTTATAGCCTCTGTACTTGACCAAATTGTGCTAACCTTTTCTAAAGTCATTTGATGCTTTTCTCTCTCAGCATGCAGTTGAGTGCCTTGCACAACACACAATATATGGACCATATGTAGCATTACTGTGTTGCAATTACAATTTACTCTCCATAGATCCACTTAAGATAAGTGCTTTCAAATGGCAAGCAAGGAAAAGCAACTATTGTCAGCAACATGGAGAGGAAAAACTTCAATATAACTACCATCGTCAGAGATAATGTAATGCTGCGCTGCAGTGACATTAAATGTATGATGTTTTAACGACTGCTCTTTAATGGCTGCATTATTATGGTGCTGGTGAAGCTGATGATGACACTGACAGAGGAGGCTGTTTTGCTTAAGCTTTCAATGTTTACATTTTCTGCTGGCAGTTTGCATCTGTGGAAAATGAAAAATAACATATTATTTCATAGCAGAGTGTGTGTTGTCTAGACAATGAGAGATAGTGTTTAAAATGCATACGGTGGTTCAGAGCTGCTGTTTGCTTTGTAGTGATGGGGCCTGTGTTTGCTCTGGTGATAGGGATGGCCTTACAGCACGGGCTCTCACATGCACACACACACACACACACATACACACACACACTTGCGGGTTTGAAATCGCATTGATAAATGAAGAATACGTGTCTTTCCTCATGTGAGACTACACATGTGCAAACACACACACACGCGCGGCTCTCGCAGACAACAAGGCTCCAACTGCCTGATGGTCACTCTTACTGACCGCTTTTTTAAATGAGAAGTAGGAACCTGCAGACTCAGCACACACACACAACCACATCTGACACACGGACATGGCCCTCTCAGCTCATGCACATAATATACACATATGATCAAGAGACAGACGGACACACACACACACACACACACACACACACAACAGCGATGCACTCGCACCCATACACTGTCCTTGGGCTCACAGGCACCTCTCACATACTCACAGAGACAGACACACACTATGTCCAATACACACTCAAAACATAACCTTGACCTTTTGTACTCCCAGCCTGCAGTCTCGTACATACTTCATCTGTTCACTCAGGGATGTCACACACACTGAGATACACTTTTGAGCACATATTGATCACATGGATGTTTAAAAACAGAAATTCATAGCAATGTTAATGTTAAGAGTTTTGTCAAAATGTGTGAGATAAAAAGAAGGTAACACCTCCAGCTCTAAAATAAATGATGGCTAAGGATAGGATCATTTGAGCAGACTGGATCCTATGGGTTTTTTTATGTTTTAATTATTGATAATGTATTATTAGTAGGGCTGCAACAAAAATTTTTTTTCATTATTGATAATGATCGGTTATAGATTGGTCTGATCTATAAAAGAAATCAGAATTTCTGAAAGTCCAAGGTGATGTCTTCAAACGTCTTGTTTTGTCCGAGCAACAGTCCAAAACTAGGAAAAGCAGGAAATATTCACGTGAGAACCAGAGAATTTTGGCATTTTTTCTTAGGGAATGACTCAAAACGATATTAAAATTATTGCAGAATAATTTTCTGTCAGTTGACTAACCAATTTATCGACTAATTGTTGCAGCTCTAATAATTAATTTGAGATTTTGTTTTTTTCTCACAAAATTGGAACCATGGCTCCTCGAGTTTGTCCAGATGTGTCTCTAGAATTGGAGCAGATACAGGCCTACTCAGTGATGAATTTCACTGTCAAAGACAAATTCGAAATAAATCTCTCGCCATGGACTTCCAGCGTGTGTCGCACTCTGATAATTTCAACAATATCCTCTGCAACCCCCAGGGGCAGATTTTTTTCCCCTGCTATTTCTCTCTCCATCTTCTCCTGTTTGTTTCTATCCCTGTAAAATGCTGGTTGCTTTGCTGAAATACTGCAGTGCTTTATCTGCCCTCTTTTTCCTCCCTTTAGCCCCCCTCCCACTCTTTTTCCTCCCCCCTCTGTCTTTCTCTCCCCTGGATGGGTTGGGTGTACACCCCCCCCCCATTTTAGTTGTTGTTGTTGAAGATGGTGGGAGGGTAAGGGTGGGTGGATGGGTGAGGCGAAGAGGGGAGGGGGTGGTAGCAGAAGCAGCCGGGACCCAATGACGTGGGTGCGACATGTAACCGTGGCGCAGGAGAGGAAATCAATACATGAAAGGATGAGGAGCACTGGGGTGGATTACCGTCTGGGGCCCTGGCTACTGGAGGGATGGAGGGAGGTGGAGGGGGTGAAGATGAGGCCTGGGGGGGTTGGAGAGTGTGCGTATATATGTGTGTATATGTGGAGGAGGAGCTGGGGGGGGCTAGAGGCCAGATTGTCCAGTCCCCTCTCTCCTATATCCCCTCCCCTGACCAAGCACTGTTTGAATCTTGACCCCTCCCATCAACCCTCCCTTGGCTTCTAAACACTGCTCAGCACCGGTAGGCTGCCATAGGTGAACCTTCGGCTCTTTATACACACTCACACACACACACACACACACACACACACACAAGTGCAGTGAACTCTATAATGTTGAGTGAATACATAGACGGTTATAGCCACTGTGTGCGAACACTGCTGATAACCCTACACTATCTGTATGGGGAATAATCGCCTGATATTACCAGTGTAAATTAAAGAGCCCCAGAGAGATTATGTGTATGTGTGTGTGTGTATGCTTTTATGTGTCTGCACGGTGAGTTTGCCGGCATGTAAGTCTTCAGCAGGGTGCGTCTGCAGCACTGCCACAAACCCAGATAATAAATATCTATAATAAATATCATTATTATTGGGCCAATCTCCCCCAATAACAGAGCCTCTGTGAAAGATGGCACGAGGGACTGAGCTGGATATTGGCAATATATCAGCATTGATTATTGAGAGTGCTGACAGAGTGAGGGAGGCAAAGTTAATAAAAACTAATAAAAAAGACAAGGAATACAGAAAGAACAAGGGCTTTAGCTGGATCAGCTGCTTCTACGCTAAAGGAAAAGGTAGAGAAGGGAAAGTGGAGGAGATAGTGGTGTGCAGTCATGGTTTGTGTGTGTGTGTGGTCTGTCTGTCTTGTATTTTCTGTCTCAACATGTGTTTACGTGAGTTTGTGAGTGTGTATCTAAATTTAAGTTTTATCACTCTTGGTGTGCATGTGGGACTTTTTTGTGTGGCTGTGAATTGGCATTGACATCTACATACACACACACACACACACACACTCACACACACACACACACACACACTGCTCATTTTTTCTTGTCCTGTATGTGTTTCTTCTTGGATTGATTGAATCTTGGTTGGATCTGAACTCTGTTTTGGGATCCAAAGCCTTCACAACCTTGCCATTGGCACTAACCAAGATACACAAACAATACTCACCCACTCACCCCCACTCACCCACCCCCACCCCCCCACACACACACACTCACACACACACACACACAAACACACACTGGCAAAGACCAACAAACAAACCTCATAAAAGCCCATGCATCATATCCATATTATCTTGACAAATCTATACATCATGTCAGAGCATGGCTTTATGTGAATATTGCATTTTGCTGTGTGTTATTGGTGTGTGTGTGTGTGTGTGTGTGTGTGTGTGTGTGTACTGAGAGGATATGAGAAGAGTGCGTTGGAGCTTTGCGCTGCTGGTTGAGATGGGACGGGGCGACAGCGAGAGAGCATTGTCCATTCTAATAGGGCCTTGTTAGGCCGCTGACAGAGCCAGTAACGCCACTGTTGGCTGCTATTGATTTCCGACCGACGCCGTTATTGATGAGTGAGAATTTAATTCAACCAGCTCGTTTGTCAACATGACATCGCCATTTAACTACGACCACGACATGGATGCGAACACCCACGGATGAGCTGGGTCGTACACACACAGAAAAACCCACACACTGAAAGGTGCACAAGAATCAACTGCACGAGCACACACACGGTGTGATAGTCTGATAGATACACGCCGTTTCATGGAGGCAAAAGAATCATTTCTCTGTTAGAACCTGCTGGTGGCTTTGCTTCTTATGCATCATTTACAATAAAATTAGTTTTGTTCAATATTCAAATAATGTGTTTTCAACCAGTCACATCAGTCACTCAAACTAAATAACAGGCAATTACCAAGAGTGCAATAAACTATATGACTAATGCGTGGCCCATGTTATGACTAATGTATAGCCTAAGGATACTTCTGGCTCTTTCTGATAGGATAAATATTTCATGCCACATCCTGACTTACAGCACATGACATGGAAAATATGCTGTGGAGAGGAACAAATTGTTTTCTATGAATAAATTTGTTTGTAACTGGTGTAGAAAAAACACGAAAAACTGCATAATCAAATCCCCATCTGCAAATGAAGTACATTTTAACAAGCAGGCTAACGTGACCTCTTTTGTTTTTTTATTAAAGCCATTACATTAGTAAGTATTCGCATCCCACAAAGAAAAGCAAAGAAAGGTTGCAACTTTTATTAACTTCTTAATTTTTTTTTTCATACATTAATGATCGCATGGAAGAATTGTAATAAAATACCAAGTAATTCCTATTTATTAACAAATGGACAACAGATGAAAAGCACATTTGCCAGCATGAGCAAAACCATAAAAAGTACAGTCCCTACTCTAACGGTAATTTATACATTTTGCAGAAGATAAATATTGAAATTGTGACAAATTTTAAAATCAATATGATTTTTTAGTAAAAGTAGTAGTAAATTTTGAAGTAAAGCCGTATTCATTTTGTAATTTATAGAAAAACATTGTGACCATTCTTGTGTAGAAAGAAATCACAAATAAATAATTAAAGAGGACACTCCTTTAGAAATATAATTTTTAAATTTGTGCTGTGATAAAAAGTATGTATTGTATACCCAATATACAATAATCGCCCTTGATCACTGGACTTTACTGCTGGTATCCAGTATCCAATATTACATTCATTACTGTGCTTCTCTATCAGAAAAAATAGAGGCAAAGAGAGAAAGAGAGAGAGAGAGACACAATTTTGGAAGAGCATTTTTCAATACAGCAGGGGGAAGATACAGCCTAGAAAACAATGGCACCAGCTATATATCTCTGTATGGATTGGGAGGCTTGATAGGGAGGGAGGTGGACAATCATGACAGTGTGGGCCCCCGATGAGAGCGGTCCAGCAGGGGTTATTGGCTGGAGCGGCCCCCCAGGGGAGCTCTCTCTCTCTCTTTCTCTGTCTCTCTCTCTCTGGGCCCATGGGTCTCTCCGGGTCCCTGGGGAGTGAAACCGTAGAGACCGAATCGCTGCAGGGGCCCTATAGGCACCAAGCAAGAAACACACCGAGGGGGGCAATCCGCTGAATTCAGGTGGTCGGTCCTAGACACAGACAGACAGATGGACAGAATCGAAGATGAACTAGATAGATGCCATCTCCAGGTATCATAGCCTTTGTATTCTGTGCGTTTGAGTGTGTGTATTTTACTTGTCTACTTGTCCAGCTGTATGAGAGCGAAAAGGCCAGTCAGAGAGAGGAAAAAGAAAATAGTTTGTTTCTACTTTAAAAGTTTTTACACATCAGCCGTAGCACAATGACATCTAAGCATCGTCTGCCTGTTTGTGAGTTCATCTGAAAATCATGTGCAGGTGTTTTGGTGTCGCTTTACACGTGTGTTGATAGTTTTCTGTTATGTTGTCTTTTTGCGGTCGTGTCAGATGGAGGAAAAAGAAGAGTTTTGGTCAGGAGAGTGCGTGGAGGACGAATGGGGTGGATGCTGTAGGTGTTCGCACCCCCCCTCCCCACCCTCCTCTACCCCACCAACACCATCTTATTTTCCCCTCCTTCAATCTCACACACCCTCCCTCCATTCCTCTCTTCCACAGACGCGCACAACCACACTACATTCTACAAGAAATAATTGCTTTTGTCTGGAAGGAGTGTAGGGAGGAGGGAAAGGGGGCGCGCATGGCTCCCTCTGTGGAGAGAAGGGGGTCTTTGAAGGACAACTAGTCACTTCTCCCTTCCCTCCTTCTTTCTCCTCTCTCCTCTTCTTGCCTCGCTTCCCTTCCTCTCCTCTCTCATTTGCTTCCCCACCAAACTCCTTTCTATCAGTTTTCCTCCTCTCCTCTCCTCTCCTTCCTTTCTTCCTTCCTCCCTCTCCATCTCTCTCCTCTGTCTCCCCTCCTTCCTTCTCTCTTCCTCTCTTCTCTGTCCTCCTCTTGCTCCCTTCCCCTCCTCTCCCTCTTTGGACCTGCGGATGTCATCCGTCATACGTGAAGCGGAGGGAGAAGGACAATAAAACCTGGTTGTCTACTACAGAGGATGACACATTTTTCATAATTAAGAATATGCCAGTTTGGTGTGCAGCACACATATCTTGACAATATGGCTGTCTGATGATGACTGAGAAAATGATAAGTCTGGCGATGATAGCAAAATCATTTATTTTATGTGCAATTTCCATTAAAGCAGGCCTAATCAGCCGCAGCATTAAGGGAGCAGGTATAAACAGTCCTGCGGGATGGGGCTTTCAGGCCCTACAGGAGCAAGAGCTCGCTCTTTGCTATTGATTGGCCCGTATTGACTGCGATGTTTAAGGTATAGATTTTTCTATTTAAAAATCTATATCGACAATAATCTGGTGTGTAAGCGCCCGGCGTTGACTGATGCTGGCCTGTAATTGACAGCGTGTAACATGTCGGTGCCGGGGAGGGAGAGGGCAGGGGGCGAACAGAGGCATGCCGGGGAGGCCGACATGCGTGGCCCGGGCGGAGGAAACAAGATCCCGGAGCAGGAGGGAGGAGAGGGAGGTGGAGGTGGTGATCACCTTTTATCACTGAGGAGGCTCATCCTGTGACACCAAGGCTCTCGTGTATTTTTATTTGCAAATTGTGTGCGTTTCTAAGCACGTGTTTACCATGCAAACGGGGAAATTGTTCATGCATATGTTGCATTTATCTCAGCGAGTTTACACTGGTTAAAAATGCTCCCAAATGTATTCTCAGGCTGCAAACCAGCTTCATACTTCTCGTGCTCGGAACAGCAGTGGTCGCTCTTGCCTTTATATCCGAATAACCTATAATGCTACGCCCTCGTCCGCTCAGGAGGGCTTATTAAAAGCAGCAGTGATGAGATAACTTAATTGTGTGCATGCTGGGTATCCTGGTGGGTCTTTGCGTTAAGCACCTATGGTATCCATGGATTCTCTTATCGGGTCTTCATCTCTTCCCAAGCAGGCCGGTGGTAATGCACTGATCACCATTGGCATCATTATAGCCGGTATTATTAAGAGGGGGGAAAAAATCCAGAAATCAATACAGGATACCTTTTGCAGCGGTAGTGAAAACGAGGGAGATGTGGGTGGGTGGGGACATCGACGACCTGCGTCCGCTCCTCCCCGACGCTCGTCACGTCGCGAGCACATTTAAACCAGCTTCTTTTTTTGTTTTAAGGCTATCGTCAACCAATAAATAAACAAGT
>CM022486.1:10795388-10883094 GCA_011952105.1 Coreoperca whiteheadi | reverse complement strand
GGAGGAGGGAGGGGATGGAGGGAGGGAGGTGCGGGGGTGGGGTGGTGATGTGTGAGTAGTAGCGGGTCCTCTCTCGCCTCAATGTTGCGGCCAGCCTAGTGGCAGATCGCTACAATCCTGGAGGGAGCCGGGTCGAATGAGCTATTGGGGTTCCCAAATAATAACAGGGACAAACAGACAGACAAAAAAAAGACACACAGACGGATGGACGGAGATAGGCAAGTGTTCCGATAAAACGGGAGACCGTAACCAGATTCTATACGCTTTCTTATTTCCGTTGTGGCATTTTTAATAATTTATTTATTCGCTTGTGTTTGTTTATTTATTTATTTATTTATTTATCCATCGATTGATTGCGTTTTAATTACTGAGTTGTGACAGAGAGCGAGGGAGGAGGAGCGTCAGGGCCAAGCGCGCGAGTAGAGTGTGTGTGTGTGCGTGCGTGTGTGTGTGTGTGTGTGTGTGTGTGTGTTTGTGTGTGTGTTCCCGTGCTGCCTTTTCCCCACTTGTTTATTTATTGGTTGACGATAGCCTTAAAAAAAAAAAAGAAGCTGGTTTAAATGTGCTCGCGACGTGACTCGCTTCTGTGCGGAGCGGACGAATGTCTTACATGTAGCCTTCATGCAAAGGGGAGAGGAGAAGGAGCGCGTGCAGCTAGAGACCAAATACAATAGCTCACACCAAATACTACAGGAATCCAAATAAGACTTTATAACTCTGCTGGCCTTTTACACGGTCTCGTCCGTTCTTATGTATCATCGTTTACTGTGCTGTTTTAAATTGCAAAGCGAATACCAAAGCTAAGCCCGGCCGGGGATGCTACAGGAGAAGGCTAGCGACTGTTCCCATGCCTTTTCACACCAATAGGAAACATTACTGGTGAGGAGTAAGAGGATAAAATAAGCTCCCGGGCCTCTATGTTTACTCAAGGAGAAACGCTTTAGCAGTGCAAAGATAACAGAGAGTCGCAGGTGCATCAACGACAGGCAGCCTTTTATTATAAAGCTACCACGATAGGCCTGTAATTCTAACCCAACTTTCCCGGTCGCCTGTAGAAGTGAGGTCCGATCTCCTGTCTGTCCCTCTGTGTGTTAGTCTGGACTGCGAGCTAACTGCTGCACTCAAGGGACCATCCTACACGTTCTATGCACATTTACACCAAAACTAAAGCCGACATCCACAAATGTAAATAAAAGTGCGCAGCTGGGCTACATGAGTACACACCTAACGGCGAATGCTGTGAGCTCTCCACACAAAATATTTCCCCAAAGCTGTCTACCAGAGAAACGGACGAAGCTTCAGAAGAGGACAGATCGCATTACAGCACTTCTGTCAGATTATTTGCATCAAAACAAGAAGCCGGAGGAAGATCATGTTTGTTCCCTTGCCGGTGCCGTTCGTGTTTCAGAGAACTGCCCCTGACCTCAACGCCTGGCGTCTCAAGTCCCCTCTGGCTCTCCGCTCCAACTCCGGTAAGACATCTTTTTCTCTTCGCCCTGCTACACATCCTCCATGTCGGTCAGACCCAGCCATGCAGACGCGCCCCGCCTTGCTCGGTGCCGATGCGCCTGCAGCGGGGAGAGCACTCGGCGCACACACCCACTTGCACACGCACACGCACCCTCCTCCGGCTCCTTTTGGGGGCTTAAACTGAGTCCTTTCCACTCGCGGGGCGGTTGTTCAGACCAAAGAAGCTTTCCCGAGTGCGCTGGAGTGTCCAAACAGATAGAAAATGAATTGCGTAAAATGTCCGCGTTTGCTGTCCATTCTGTGGAGCGATGCACCACTGTTCCACCCGCGTTCTGGTTCATTTCCATGCCGCCCATATGTTCCTTTCTCGGCGCACTTCTCTCTCCTGTCTCCGTCCCCATCCTTCCCCTCTCCTCCACTGCCTGCGCCTGAGCCTCAGCCTCCGTCTCTCCCCAACTAGACTCTCGGCAGGCAGGGAATATTCATGCCAACTTATCGATCCTGCGGAGATCGATTCCTGGGCCGGTGGAAGCAGGGAGAGGGGGAGATAGAAGGAGAGAGTAGGTGCACGGAGGAGTATGGACGTACGAGAGGAGAGAGAGAAAACACCGTTATTCTCTCGTTTTATTTCATACCGTTTCGCTATTGTGCTTTATTCGTGCAGCTTATTTGTCAGTGGCTCGTCGTTGAGCTCGCCGAACATCCCTGACTCGCTGGGGTGACTGCTTTTGCTCTGACTTGCACGCTGGTTAGGGGACACGGCTCGCATCTTTGTAAACGCCGCTGGAAATAGTCTTCCAGTGACTACATCTCTGTGTCCCATTGCTGCTTGGCTGCTGCACGGTTGAAAGCGGAGGAGCAGAGGGAGTGTGGAGTCAGGGAGGGGGAGGGTGCCGGTTTGGGCTGGGGCGCCGTCTGCGTTTCGTCTGCGCTGAAGCGGAATAAAAGGACGCATGGTGGGAGCAGCCAGGCTGGCTTCAGTGTGTCACTGACTGGCGTTGTGAGAGAGCGCCAGCCCAGTCCAGCTTACTGTTTCTCAGACATGCAACAGCTGCTCACCCCCCCCCCTCCACTACATCCTTGGAGAGGGAAGGATGGGTTGGCTTAAAGGTGTTTTCTTGCCTGTATGAGCACACTGAAGGACTGCAGTGTATATGGAAGTGAGGGAAAATACCATGTGAGGCCCATGTGCTTTTATTTCCACAAGTATTTCAGTATAGCTATTCACTCATGCTTATAAACACAGAGACTTGCATATCAGGGCATAATGGTGCATAAATGTGGCTGGTGTGCACCTTAGCCGGTGGATGGGCTCTTAAAGGGCCAGGCATCCCCACCCTAGTGCACAGCTCCCCTCTCATTTCCAGATCAGTTCAAGCCCATTTGGTTTCAGAGATGCCAGGCTTCACCCTTACTCCTCATACTCAGTCAACAGTGCACAGCCTGTGGCAGTGAAGGGATAGGTGATAGAGGGGGAGAGAAAAACATTGCAGAGGGATGAGAGGGACCTGTTACCCACCATATCTCTAGAGATATACACACAGACGAGAGGGGAGAGGGGTTGGATGGAGGACAAGGGGAAGGAGCAGGGACAGAGGAGGAGGAGTTTTCGCGCACCGTACGTTGAAAATTGGCGAATGTCAGAATGAGATAAAAAAAAAATGTGGAAAGAGAAAGCGGGAGAGAGAGGGAAGTGGGTGAAAGTAAGAGCAGATGACAGAGTGAAAAACGAGGAAGGAGAGGAAAACCCAGTTTGAGCTTGAGAGGTGAGAGTAAACCACAGATGAGCTATTATTTTGCAGTGTGCCGGGCCAGGGCCGGCATCTGAATAAGCAGGCAAACTGATGGGATGTGTACACTGGGCTCCTTAGATGGTGGGATAACGGGGATTCACAATGCTATGCTGATTTTATTCCATTTTGATAACACGGTACAAGGCGCTGTCCTTCTCAAACTCAGAGGGTTTGTCCTTTAAAGGGTGCAGGGCCAGTTTAACATCTCAGGACTGAAACAGGACCGCGCTGTTGTTTCCTTAAGAACTGTGCGTTGGTAAACAAGTGGCGGCATCACATGAACATTTTTACTCACAGAAACACAGAGTCGACACAACACAGAGGTGTCTTCAGTAACTTGTTTTCAAGTTCAAGCATTGTGCCCCTGATCTCTAATCTGTGCATTCCCAACCTCCACCAGTAGTTCACAAAGAACATTTTAATACACACACACACACACACTGGTTTTCTGGGGAGTTGTAGGGCTCTTAACTCGAGCTCTCAGTTAACTTGTCTCTTTAACTGGTAGCAGCTCCTTGACTCCTTTGAGTTGGAGCTCTATGCGGGGTCAGAGGTCACAGCAGTAGTGTTTGATTCAGCCCCATCTGACCCTTCTCTGCCTCCTGTGTATAAATTCTCTTTCATGTTACAACAGGCCTCGAGCACTCATGCACAACCCCTGTGGGGGCTCACACTCACACACACACACACACACACATACACGTTGTCATGAAACAGACGGACCATCATATAGCATAAAACAAGCATGTTAAACCTTTTTCCACCTGGATAGCAACTTGCTCCAACTGATCCAGGATTTGTTCTATTTTTAATGGCACTGTGTCTGTGAAGGTACAGGTCAGGGCAGCCGCTATGGGAACTATTTGTGTGTACGTGTGTGTGTATATGTAGTAAAGTGGTTTGTGAAGCCATCAGCATTAACTGGTGTATGAAACTTTAATGGGACATAGAGGAGAAACCACAGGTTTCCCACATTGTGCAGGGCTTGATATGATATGATGGGACATCAATGAGACTGGAGACTCTCTCTCTCTCTCACACACACACACACACACACGCACACGCATACACATACACAGACAGAGACATACACACCTCAGATTTTACTTTATTTCTGTCTCTGAATTCAAGGCAGAGCAACATAAGCCATACAGTTATTAATATTTGTATTCCTCATAACTTTTCCTGGTCATGTAGGGCCAATCTGATGTTTTTATTTCAAGCAGCGTGTTCCAATAAAATGTTCAGCCTTAATCGATATTAATCACCATGTCTACAGTTCTGTGTCTGTGCTACCTGGCGACTTTCAAGAAATTTCTACATGTGTATTGGGCGCTGGCACATGTCTTCGATGGCTCCGTGACGTGAGACCATGCATGTGCTTACCCATTTGCAGAAAGAGCGAGAGAGTGTGTTTATGTGTGTTTGTGCACAAGCTTGAGCACACGTGCAAACTAGTGTGTGTAGGTATAGATCGGTTTGTGGAGGGGAACGTGCAAGTCGCAGTGTTAACATGATTGCAAATGACAAAATGTCAACCTGGGTTTGTTAGCAACATAATGGGGAATCAATAGACACGAGAAAGATGTCAATACAACATGCTTTATTGCATTAAGCTACCTCTCTCCTTCTCTGTAGCCCTCTCTCTCCTCTTCTTTTCCCTTTCCCTCCCACTCCCTGCTGCTCTCTGTCACAATACAATTCTCTCTCCCTACGCTCCTCTCCCTGTGGTAGTAGAATTAGATTGCAGTATATGAGCCAGCCACAGGGTCCCGAATGCAGCAGGCCGATGGCAGAATGCTTCAGAAGCTAATGGGTTTGGCTATTTACGTATATTAGGCTCACGTAGATGCCCCTGACACAGTTTGACAACGTGACGAGGTCCAAAGGAGCAGCAGTGATGTCTTACATTTAACTGACACCATTAAAAAAACCTGCTCCAAGAAAATTGTTAAAAGTAACCATAGGATATTAATAAAATCATCTGGAAACAGAAAATTATTGTTTATGACAATATAGCCTTATTTCTGAGCATGTAATTACCTGCTTTGGTTGTTATGTACTTAGGGTGACAATATTGTGTGTGAACTGATACATAGCATTTGGGAATTAGAACGTGTTACATGGTTTTGGATTAATCCAAACAAATCCAGTCTCAAAGTGTGTAATGATAACACTGTGTTATTTGTTTTATAGCAAGGTTTGGAAATTCCTTTTAATCCTATTAACTGTTTACCTTTTTTACGGATTTACACAGGTGTGCATATGCGGCTGCATATAGGTTGTATTTATATATAGTATGCGGATGTGTGTGTGTGTGTGCATTGATGTGTGTGTTGGTTGAGACTAATGTGTTATTAATGCTGATGAGGTCCCACAGCTCATTAGCAACAGTGAGTGGTACTGAGTGTCTCCCGGGGAACAGGACAGACCAGGACATACACACATATACAGTACATCCTCATCAGCCATTAGCGTCTTAATAACCATTACCACACACACACACACACACACACACATATTAACACACTCAAGCACACACTCTCTCAACAAACGATGACCTTTACACAAATGCTTTTAAACATTCATACTCCAACAAAGACACTTAGAGCATAAAAATGCAAACATATTCATCCAAAGAGCTTGTTGAATAGTATTTACAGGCCGTCCATTATTGTTGAATGTGTTCGCTACACACTATATCATTGGATTGGCACGCACACACACACATGGACTCACACTCGGGGGAATAATTTTGTGCTCTTGGTAGCTGTGTCCAGTGAAATACAGCCCAGCATTAGTCCTAATCAGAAGCAGGGTGAGCAGGCCACTTAATCAGACCTATCACCAGGAGAACACACACAGAGAGGGATAGATGGAGTGTGTGTGCATGTGTGGGTGTGTGTGCGGTCAGTTAATCAACGCATCAGCAGGAATAAACATACAAACCACCTCACTCCATTGTGGGTATTGATTTATACCTCTTTCCGTGTTTCTCGGTGCCTCTCTCTCGCTCTCTCTTTCGGTAACATACAGATGATGTACATACTGAGAACTCAAGCATACTTGACCTCTACATGGGGGACATCCTGTTGTACTCTTGAGTGTGTGCGTGGACGCTCGGTCAGTGGTGGCCTGACTGTGATCAGGGCTGGAGTGGGCTTCGCCACATGTCGCCAATCACCCACATCAGACCTCCCGCTGACCATATTGAGCACTTGATTAGCTGATTTTAGTGCTGTTTTTCACCCAAGATTGCCTGATTTATTCAAACATCAGCGCAAAGGCTCAGCGGCAGACTCCCTACATTCCCCTGGTCAGAGGGCCCAAAGCTTCATGCATTTCTTCGTGGCAAAACATGAAACGCCTGAGCAGTCTATTTACTGAGATGACTGTGGTCTCATAAACAGACCAACAATGTGTTTTTCCCAGCCGCTGTCTTTTTTTGTTGTTGATTGCCACAGGCTGTCACCTCTGCCACCCCGCTCATGTGCCCGTACATTTAGATAATAAAAAAGACCAATAAAACCCAGGGGTTTGATTGGGTGTCTCCCCTTAGCCCAGCAGACTGGGCGACTAAATCAGGGGTCCTTCTCTCCATTTCATTTAGCTGATAAGATTTATGATAATGAAGGGGTCCTATTAACCTTTGGGGTTCCAGTGCTGTCCTTCAGAGTGAGGGTGGATGAGAGTGCTTACCGATCTGGTTTTGAGGCGAAGCAGCGATGTCTGCTATAAGCAATGTCACATCATCGTGAATGCACCCTGTGGCGTGTGCACACAGGCAGCTCACACACACATACACAACGGGGACTCTCCAAAAGCAGCTCAGCCCTTAGAGAGAGTTGAATGCATGTTTAATCTCCCTCCTCTCTTCCTCTTCTCTGCATTTTCCCCTTTCTTTATCCCCTCTATCCTTCCTGCTCTCCATCCTTCTCTCGGCAGGAGCGCTCTGTTCTGAAATTAATCTGTTGTACTCCACCACCTCTTCTCCCTCTCATTCCCTTGTGCAATCTCTCTTACTCTGCCTTTCTTTTATAAGTGCATAGTCCCACTCTTTTTCTCATTGCTTGTGAAAGCAAGTGCCAGGATATTAAAAATACTCCAGAGAAAAAATTGCGTATGATTGATTTTAAAACTTAAAAAAAACATATTCCAATAGACTTCTTCCCTATATAAAAATTAACATTTTAGAATTAGATCCAATCATCCAGTGTTTTTCTAATTGCTCCTGCTGGCCTCCCTTTCTACCTGCCTCTATCCATACCAACAATATTCATTGGTTGTCTAAATATTAGGGGGCAAGGAAGAAAGGGGGGGATGACAGAGGGAGGCATAAACCCCTCCTTCTTCTGTACAAGGGCTGCACCCCTCTGTCCCTTTGTCTGCTTGTAAAGGGGATGAGGGAGGAGGCACAGAGCGGGGGGAGCCGAAGGAGTGACTAAGTGACCTCTCTCTCCCCTTTCCTTTGACGCTCCCATGTTCTGTCCATTTTGTCGTGCACGTCCCTCTCCCTCCCTCCTCTTTCATCCTCTTTCGTTCCCCCTTTTTTCAGCCTGGTTAAGTCACCATGGCTGTTGGCCTCATATGTCCTGGTCTCTCTCGCCCTCTCTCTCTCTCTCTCTCTCTCAGCCCGCATCTTCGGCAGCAGCAGCAGCAGCCTGGTTGCCAAAGTGTCTGCAGGACACATTAAGGCCCATAAAAGCCTAGTCTGCGGCCGCACTCTTAACCACCAGTCAGAGGTAGTGTACAAAAGTGACTTTAAATGAGTCTGTGATTACCCTGGAACATGGAGAGATACTGAAGTGGCCAAGAGAGTGTGAGACAAGGCCAGAGCGCCGGAAAGAGGGGAAGAAAGATGTTGGGTGTTTCTTGAGTCTCTTAAGGAAAATTGAACCAAAACGAATATTTGTTTCTCCTACAGCGAAGAGCTAAAAAGGCTACCTGAGTGGAACAAGAGATGAAAAGTTGTAACCCAAATTTCCTGCCATGCACACCCTTCATCACAACCTGCTCTCCCCTCCTCTCCACCCCTCTACCTAATTGGCCACATGCTGCCATGAGTGACAAGTGTAATCATCAGTCAAATTATGATGGGAGGAGAAGGTGGAGGCCAGGGGAGGTGGAGGAGCAAGAGAGGAACAGCAGAAGGTGGTGGGGGGGTTGAAAGGAAGTGCTTTGATCAGAGATAGAGAGGGGGTGAGCGGGCAAACAGACAGAGGACATGGAAACCTGCTGTCCACACACCTGCTGCTTCATAGATGGGCAACATTAGCACCCTAAGACCGCAGTGTACTATAGAACATCACAGACAAGCTGTCTAACAGCCCTCCGTAACCACAGTAAATGGGAAAAATGTGTATTGATTGTCGTTACAATGTAAAAAGTTTTGAACTTGGACTTGTATCTTTTCCTCTGCTCTTTATTTAAAGCCAAATAGCAACAAACCTCCTCTGCTTTCATTACAATTTCAACACAGACTAGAACAATGAAATTACTGGGTGTGGTAGCAGCACGATCTTTGAATCTCACTTGGGCACAACGGGCCAGGTCCGTGTTATATTTGGATGCACTTTGTTAGCGAGAGCAGATGTTTGCTCTCCAGCCAGCTAACGAGGTTTGCAGTAATTAGGAGTGCTGATGAAGCGCTTTGATTCTCTGGCTGTGGCGGCCCTCTCATTAGCGGCTAGCTAGCTAGCGCTGCAGCAGGCGCTCCAGTCACATCCTATTAGGCGGCTCAATGTACACTCTGAATTAGGAGCAGGAGATTAAGTGGAGATGAAAACTGTCTGCATACACACACAGATAAATGCACACACACACACATGCTTGCACATGCATACACACACAGACACACATAAATTCAGACTGTTTTAAAAACACCACAAAGTCCACATACACTCCCTGTTATAATGAAGTTAGTAGAATGAAATTCGTCCTCTGGAACTAACCAAAAATTCAATAAGATACTAATTGGAGCCGGTGTTGCACTGAACATTAAGCAACCCTCAAACTTATGCATGTGTCAAGTGCCAAGTTTTTATAAAACAGGCTTGTGTTAGAGAAAAGGATAAAGAGGAAGGGAACATTTTAAGACATAAGAAAAGTTTGTTCGTGTGTATGCATGAATCTCTAATTCAGTGTGTCTAATGTGTCTAATCCAGGCAGTGGGATATTTCCCCGTGTTTCTTACAAATTAAAGAACACAAAAAGACAACCTTGAAAACACTCCAACACCCATTTTTCCTTTCTGTTCTTCTCCACGCTATTCATCAATAGGCTCTACATGCTCCTCTCCACTCTTTCCTCTCTCTCTCTCTCTCTCTCGTTGTCTTTTGTGTGATGGAGTGATTATTGAGGACGTGGCTCCTGTGTTTAACGCTGGTTGATGAAGTCTGCCTTTGTCTGTCTGCGCTAACCTGTCGCAAACGGGACACCGCTTATAGCAAAATCAATACACAGAGTAGAAGAGAGAGAGGCCTGCCAAGGGAGGTAGAGAAAAGAGAGAAGGGGGGGGTGGAGGGGCGTTTGAAGGTAGATGATTGCAACGGGAGAGTGGAGCGAGGATAGAGCAGGAAGTTGTTGGAAAGAAAAAGGAAGAGAGCAAGATGGAAGGAAATGTAAATACTTGACTCCGCCACTGCTGAAACGTGGCGATGGTGAATGGCTGGTGTCACTCATAGTGGTCGTGTGTGTAAATCAGGGCGTTTAAATGTATATGTTTGTCTTGCCTGTGCGTGGCCTTAACCGAGGGGGCGGTTATGTCACTTGTAGTGTGTGCATGTGATTGTTTAAGTGCGTGTACACCAGCAGGATGGGACAGCCCCTCTCAGTGTGTGACGATCTGTGTTTGTGCGTGAGCTCCATTCGCTTCCTCTCCCCAGAGTTGAAGCTAGTGTGAAGAGGAGAGGGGAGCGACAGAGGGACAGGGAGATGGACGGAGAAGGAGAGAAGGAGAGGTTGGGGGGGGGGGGGCAGTTGTGTGAGAGAGGCACAGCTGGGAAATGAGAAATGCAACCCCCCTCCCCGTATACCACCACCTTACACTCACACATACGGCACATACACACACACACGATCCCCATCTCTTTATCCTCCCCTCAGGAAAGAAGGGGTGGAGGGAAGGGAGAGGCAGGGGGGATAGGAAGAGATGGAGAAGGGGACAGATAGGGGCATTAAAATTCATGGCCTTTTTTTTTATTTTCCCTGCTGAAAATCAATAGTGTTTACTATGAATGAGTGGAACAGTGGACAACAGTGGTGCCGGGGGGACAGAGAGAGACAGAGAGGAGGAGGAAGAGGAGCAGGAAGAAAAGACAGAGAGTGAGAGAGAGAGGAGGAGGAGGGGTGACTTTATTGCGATAGGCAGAAGCACCAGAGGCCAAGGTTAAAGACCAGCAGGGGCAGAGAGACAGAGAGAGATAGAAGCACTAAGTAAATTCAGTTGTCTTCTAAAAAAGACATACTATCCTGTAAATGCATATTTACTATTGGCTATCATAAGAATGTAATGTAATTTAAATCATAATCTGCCCTGCTGTAATGTTCCCTGCTGCAATATCAACTGTTCAACTGTCTTTACTGTTCCAGCTTTCCATTCCTCATTCCTCGCTTCAGCTGCCTCTACCTCTGTCTGTGTTAATTGGCAGCCCACAAACACCACTGACATGGCCTCTCACAAACAAACAGCAGACCCATACACATGCACACACAGGCCGTCACACACAAAAACAGGCACACTAGCTCCAGACCAGTTCACACTGAGTTGTTCAGCAACCCTGACCCTGTTTCCTGCTGCTGAAAGCCTAGAAGTTTAGGATGGCTTACTATTGTTTTGATTAAGCACTGCCTGTGTGTCTCACACCACTTGATCAAAGATGAACAACAGTGTGTTTTTATCAGTTTTTGTGTGTTTGTGTGTGTGCGCGTGTGTGTGTGTGTTCACTGGATGTGGCCCCTACATGTTTCATAGCAATCAAAGTTTTTCTGCCAGCAAATTTCTGTCAATAAATAGAAAATAGATCATTTAAGGTTGCCAAATGCTACTTCAAAATTAAAGACAAGTCTTGTTTTTGTCTCTTGTCTTCTATCTTTTCTTTGAGACAAAATGGGCAGGGATTTTTTTTTTCTTGCTGTATTTCTTTCTTTTCTACATGTATAGTATCAGATTCTCACCATGGAGTCAGCGTCCTCGTGTTGTTTTGTGTTCAGCTGTGGTGAACTGCATGAGTGTGTGTGTGTGCACGCACATATGCATGTACTGTAGGTGTGCATGGCCATCTTGTGCTTATAAGCCGTTGTCAATGTGCACACACTGGTGTGTTTCTGGGGGGGGGTGAGCTGTGCAGTGTGTGATATATATTCAGGAAGCTCATGCATTATGGAGAGTGCAGGTGAGAGCTTCTAAATGTGAACTGCTGGTATGTGTAGGGTTCAGGGCCAATCTCACTGAAGCCTTTTGTATTCGCATAGCATCTCCATTTCAAATCAGCCTGTCAAAAGCCAGCAGCATGTTTTATTCAGCAACAGATATTGATCACATATTATGCATACATACCAAATCTATATTGCATACCAAATCTAAGCCTTTGATATGTATATGATACTGCTTTGCGAATATGCTGCATGCAGAATGCAGGTGTTTATTATGTGCATAAACTCTGCAATGCTTTGGTGATGCAAAATATATTTTTGTTTTTGTTTTGCAGCTGCAGTTATTTGATGTAGTGCTAGCATGCAGTAATGTTGATCAGGCGTTAAAGTTGGGAGCTGAGAATGACTTGTTTACTGGTCAAAGGAGAGGACAGAGGCAGGCAAAGTGCATCCATTCAGCTGCAGTGTGTGTGTGGACACTGCAACGTCTGCAGGGATGAGGAGAGTTTGCCGAGGTCAGAATGGCACGGCGGTTCTTTCCTGTGGGCTTCGGTGTGTGTGTTCATTACTCCGACGCCTCAAAAGACCAAAGTGGGTGTTGTGCGCTAACTTCAATTTCTCAATCCACTTACCGAGCTTCTTGGTCGACCTCCAAGCACCCATATACATTAACAGCCAACATTTCACTATACCAGCTTCTCTTTGTCCATCAACATGTTTTTCCATCAGTAGTTCTCCATGTGTTAAACCTGAGACCCGAGGCCATCTCTGCCTCTCTATCATGTGCCGTTTTTTTACCATCACACTACATCGGTGCTGCACTAAATCTCCCTTCTCTAAATGACTGGAGTGGATGAGAGGTCACAGTATATGGGGGAGGAGGACAATGCAGGCTTTAGCTGTGATGGAGCTTGCTTTTTCACCCTTTATGAGCAGAGGTGGCCCATTTGCTGAATGGGACATGAGAAAGGTAAATGCTGATTTGCTAGGGAATGAACATTTTTCCTGACCACACGACTTTTCTTTTTTTCATCCGATTTTCCTACTGAGCTTTAATTCAGTGTTTCATTAGCTATTTGTCTTGTACCTCTTGATTTTTTTTCCAACCATCTTGTCCACCAATCTCTTTCTCTCTCTCTCTCTCTCTCTCTCTCTCTCTCTCTCTCTCTCTCTCTCTCTCTCAGTACTCTGTTCCCTTAGCGACCGTTTCCAAGGTGCCCATTCCCAAGGGCTGGAGGAGGGGCCCTGTGATGTCATGCATGCATAACTCTACACCTGTAATTCATGTCCTGTTCATCCTTTCTCTGTGTCTTTGTCACATTTTTCTTTCCTTACTGCTCCCTCTCATTTTCTGTTTTCTTTTTCATTTTTTTATACCCCACTAGTTGTTTTCATCTGTGATTCCACCTTCTTCCTGCTAGAATAAAATTCACCTTTGATTTAGCAATTGTTTTGGTTTGTTGCAGATGTTGATTGAAACTTTTAGTAATGTGTTTTATTTTAACAGTGTGGAATAGTGACGCTTATCTTTTCACTAGCTGTTAAGAGACAGACAGTTGAGCTGCCCTCTGTCCACAGTGTACATGACTCTCTACATCTGCTCCATGTTTAAAAGGTCATTTGTCAAACCTGACATTTTCTGCCCTTACCAAAGGTTTCCTCAATATCCAGCCCGGCTTTCCCATTCAGCGTTTATGTTTTTCATCTATTTGTTTGCTTTTGTATAAACCTTTTCTGACAATACGTTGCTCTTCCATGTCCAAAGATATCAGGAGAATAGGAGGCTGAATTCTATCATCTTGTAATGTCTAATAAACTAAGGAATGACAGATGCAGTCCCCCATGTTGGTATGGGGGTTCATGCATGCATGTGTGTGTGTGTGTTTGTGGTGTGCGTCTGGGTTGCCTGGGTAATGGGGCCAAGGATTCCATGAAATGTGAGTTACAACCGGAAGTGAAGTGACTGGGTACTTGCACACACACTCAGTGGGGTCTGATTCGGGATTAATGCGCATGCATGTGTGTGTGTGTGTGTGCATGTGTGTATGCCAGCAGGATGTTTTTACTCAGCACAGGTTGTCACTCTCCTGTTTCCCCCCATGTGCCTTTTGTTCCAACCCTATTCCCCTATTTTGGTTTTTGTCCCGGACAAAAAGAGGCCCCACAGCAAGGCCCCCTACCTGAACACCGCCTACCTCCTGATATTTCTCTAAGGCCCCCCCCCAACACACAATCTCCCCCTCTCTCATCTCAAATCCTTTCTCTCTTCCCCCTTTCTCTCAAATTCAAATTAGTTTCATTGGCATGGCCGTAATAAAGCACACTATTACCAAAGCATGTTGCACAATAAGTATAATAAATCACAGTGTAAGAAAAAGAGAAAACAAATGGTTTGCACATTACTACACTATAAAACACAAATACTATACAACTACATTTCGATGTAGTATACTATAACAGAATAAAAGTAAATCATAGCAAACAAATCGTTAAAACTAAACAAAAAAAATAATATGTATGAAAAGATTTAACAATAGGAGAAAATATACAAAATCAAAACAAGAAGATGTCACGTGTTGTTTCCCTCGTATTTTGCTGAATTAATATGGGCATTATCACTTTTTTTTGGTCTGAACTTGTGGTCATTTGGAAACCCTTTTAGTTTGATTTTGGTAAATCATTTGGTTCTTATGTTTGTATACATGTTAGCAGGAAGTGTTATTCTGAACCGCCTCTATTAAGCCCTCAGGAACAGTGTGGGACTTTTTTGGCGTAGCGGACACACCCTGTATTGTAAATCAAATGACACAACCTGGCCCAAAAAGACTCTTTCTTCTTCACAATTGGATTCATACATGTAATCAATATGTTCATGCCATTCATGTATGCAGGGAGCCAACAGGAGGTAAGCCAAGGAAGTCTCAAACATGCATGCTCTTAAAGTACTCTAATGCGCAAAAAGTTGGAAGTTAAAGGAAGTCTGAAAATCTTTTTCAGCATATGTGCCCTGTGAGCAACTTACTTTGGAATAAATGGTGCACCAGCTTGGACATGGTATCCAGTTCTCTCAACACGTCCATGGCCTCTACATTTTGTTGTTGGTAGTGACTGACAGTGACTTTTCTCTGGGTTGCCAGGTTTGCCTGTGTTGACCATTCTCAGTGGTCAGGTTGTGGTCACTCAGTGTGTATTTAGTTAATGTCTTTTTCAGTTTCTCTCCCTCTGTCTCTGCTTAGCTGTGTGCTGTGGTGATGGGAGGGCTCTGGTGGGCTTGTTGAATGAACTCTGTGGTTGTGCTGACAAATCAATGATAAAGAGTAATGACATCAACAATGTAATGTATCTCCTTGTGTTTTCACTGACACAAGGAGTGTGTCCCTCCAACTCCCTCTTACCGCTTACGCCACCTTGGGTCTTTGACTTCGCTTTGCACGATAAACTATGTTTCTGTCTCTTTATGTTTGTCATTATATGTATCTTTTATCTCTGTCGTTTGTTTCCCTCTATTGGTCTGTCTATCCTCTAACTCCCTCTCTCTCTCTCTCTCTCTCTCCCTCTCTCTCTCTCTCTATATTGATCCAGTCATAGTTTTCTCAGTCTTCACAGTACTGGGCCGCTCTAATCAATACAGATAATTGTCTGCTCTCTCTCGATGCCAAACATAGTCTCCCCTTCTCCCCTCTCCCTCCCTCCCTCCCTCCCTTTTTATCAATGAACCCCAGTCTTTCCTCACCCCTTCTCACCCGCCCCGCCCTCTCCCCCTCCATACGGGGATTCCCCCTCCCCTAATGACGGGAGATAACCTGCTTTCTTTACCGATTTTTTCCCACACATCCCTGCCTCGCCCGCTACCTCCCTTTCCTCCCTCGTTCATCGATTACCGTGAGAGTCGGGGCCCGGCTCGCCTGCCCGCCCTACAGATGTAAACACACACAGAGCTCGAGTTGTGGTTTAGTTGCAGTTCGACCACTGCGGGTGTGTGGGCCTTCTGGTTAATCAGTGGGATTCAGTGGTTCTGGCCTGGTTACACCTGGTTTCTATGATTACTGGGACCTGTGATCGTCAGGATGATGATGGCCTGTGGCCTGTCATCTCCAAAATGTGATCTCTCATCACACTAATTTGGGACGTCAAGGCAGACATCCTTGACCAGTGGAAGGTCCTAATCCATATTCTAATTGATCCATTGTTTTCCATACAGATTTTATCTGCTGTCACTACAGTTTGCATTATTGACAAGTAAAATAAAAAGAGTAGGGCCTTTAATAAAGCAGCACAAGTCATGTTGAGTTGATTTTATGTATATAGCCCAAAATCAGAAATTTGTCTGAGGGTTTTAACATCTCCTTTCGACGCCCTGTTTCAGTAGACTCTCGATTTGTATAAGGAAAACCTCCACAAAGCAAACCATTAACTGGGAAAAAAAGGAAAAACCTCAGGAAGAGCAACAGAGGAGGGATCCCTCCAGACGTGCGTGTTGTGTATACAGAGTAAACAAAAGTAGCAGTATTAGAATTACAATATGGAGAAATAGCATGCCAATATTAAGTAAATAAAGTATATAACTTATAAAGTAAACATTCGGTGTAATAAGTTAAAGAGTTTCAAGAAAAATATAAAAGAGTAAGACCCAGTGCAGCATTCATATTCTGTTTCTACATATGAAATCCTGCGTGTTTAATAATGCATCCACCCATCCAGCCAACAAGGCAGGTTATAGGCCTGCAGGTTATTGTACTGTGTGTGTGTGTGTGTGTGTGTGTGTGTGTGTGCTGGTGCCTGCACGTGTGTGCGTACTCTTCTATGAATCAGACTTGTAGCATCCAGCAGAAGTCTCTGATGTATACTCTATCACTGAACTCAATCTGGGGCTGCACGTAAACCACACAAGCAATATCAATGACAATATATATACAGTATATGTATCCAATGTTTACACAAATACCTCATATCCACTCACATCTGCTGCAACTGATAGCTGAAGCAATGCCGTGTTTCTGTTTGGTCTTTACCACAAGCGGAGTAAGTGAGATGGAGTTGGAAAAGGGAAGAAACATGATGTAAGTCAAAAATAAAATGATTTGCTGTAATGTGGGTAAGCAGAAGAACGCAAGAGCAAATCATTCGTATTTGAATTGTAAGAGTGTATCGGAGTCTTATGAATATGTTTGTGCATCGGTGAGTTATCAGTACGATTGCATGTGAATGTGTGTGTGTGTGTGTTTGTTTATGAGCAGGCCAGCGTGTGCGCATGCATGTGGACATCTGAGACAAATAGAGAGAGTCTGGAGGCTAGGCTCAGGTTTGCACGCGTGTGATCAGACTAAGCAGGGCTTAAAAGGGCCAGCAGCAGGATGGGGAAGAGAAACGAAGGGTGGAAGGAGGTGAAGCAAGGGGGTCATATTGTCCTGGAGGAGGTTTTCGGGGGGTGGGTTGGGCTCGGACGGGAGACAGCAGGGATCCTCCTCGCCCCCTGGGAGTTGAACCTACAACCCCCTAACCTTCCTCTAGCCCTCTGGTCATGGACTTGAACCCTGTAACCCCGTTATGGACAATCTGTTCTTCTCCCCAGCCTCATTGCAGTGCTGTGCATCCCATTAACGGATAAATAGGCTGTGTGTGTGTGTGTACACATGGACACTTCCATGTACGAGTCAAGTGTTTGGTCAATTGGCCATGGCTTTGACGTTGAGTCTTGCCCCCTTTTTATTTAATGCTTGTCAAACAGAAGAGGTAAAAAAAGAAGCCTGAAGCACGGTTATTTGTTATTTTTGTCTCTGCTTTGTTGAGATTTCTGTTTTGCAACCAGGTGTGAGAGGGGATTTTTTATTTTATTTTGCGCTCATTGAAATAGTTGAATAGAGTATTCAGTGTGAGTCACATGGGCTCTTTATGTCTCTTGTGGATCCCGGCTCTCCTAATGTCCATCTAAAGAGGACAGAAGCAAGAGGTTTATGCATGCTCGGACCCGGCTCACTCTTCACCTGTCAACAAAATCATTCTCACCTCGGAAAAAAATAGAGAGGAGGACAGGGCGGGGGGCAATTAGTGAGAGGGAAAAGGAGATGGTAAGATGAGGAAAGAGGTCGGGGGCTGTTATAGTCCTTTTATCCATTTTTTTGCTCTTCTTTATTGCTCTATTTCTTTTCTTGTTTGTGTTTTTGTGCTCTGCTTATCAGATCTCAGCTCCATTCAGGGCCTCAGTCACGGGAAGAAGCCAGACGCCTCCATCTCTCTTTCATTCAATCTCTCTCTCATTCTCGTGCTCTCCCTCTCCTAACCTTTGAGAATAAGAGCCTTGAATTTGAATTTCAGAGCGAGCTAGCGAGCAAGAGAACGGGTTGGAAGGAGGGGGGTGAGCAGGAGTGGAGGGGAGGCTTAGAGGGGGGAAGGGGGCGGGTTGTTGGAGCAGCGGTCGTTGAGAAAGGGCCTGCTCAGCGCGTCCACCGGCCTCCCCCCTTAGAGAGGCCCCGATCGATACAAACTCGGAGCAATAAAGCTTTCCCCCTGTCATCTCTGCAGAATACAAAGCAGAATAGAGAGAGGGAGAGAGAAAGAGAGGGGGAGAGAGAAAAAAGAGAGCGAGAGAGAGGTGAAAAGCTGTTCCGCTAGCCAGACCAATTTCCTAACCCCCCCTCCCCTCCTCGCTCTCTTCACCACCACCTTCCCAACACACCATCACCACCACCTATATCACCCCCTTTCCTTACCTCCTTCTTTTTATCTATCTTTCACCTCTTTCCCCAAATGCACAATATATCCCCCTGACTGTATAGCTGAAGAGCTATCTCTCCATAATAAATACAGCATGAATAAACTATACAATAGATTCCCCATTTCCCCCAACTATTGGAGAGAAAGGTAGAAAGGGGGAGATGAGGGAGGAAAAGTGGCAAAAATGGTTGGGGGGGGGGGGTAAAACAGCCAGGGAGTAGGATGGATGGAAAACAGGAAGTAAGGATAGTTACATCTGGGGATAAAGTGGGTGAGTGTGTGTGGAGGGGGGAGAATAGGAATAAGGTAGAGAAAAGGAAGAGAAGGGACAGGGGGAGGGAGAAAGATGGATGTAGCGATACAGGTAGAGAGGAGGTGGAGGAATATTGATGAGCAGGAGGAGGGTAGGTAGAGGAAGAGGCAAAATGTGTGGGGATGGCTGAGGGAGCGAGAGAGAGAAAAAAGAGAGAGCGAGAGAGAGGTGAGGGGGTCAAACAGCAATCCCTTGAATTGAGAGCCAATTACTGTAATTGTAATCTGGATTCAAAGCATAGAGACAGCAGTGACAGACTCTCGCAGGCAACCTGCGGACACACACGTGGATGCACAAAACAGACAAAAGACAGTGTGTGTCTGTGTGTGTCTCTACATCTCTACATGTTGTGTTGATTGTTCGGTGAAACTGCAGATGTGCATGCATTTTGTGTGTGTGTGTGTGTGTGTGTGTGAGTCCTTGTCCCCATTCTTCTCCACTGAATGGCAGTGCAGGAGTCAGCCTGCCAATCAACTATTGTACTCTTGTCAATTTAATAATATTTCTGAGCGCTGACCTCCACAGCGCTACAGCCATCGCTTTATATGTGTGTGCGTGTGTGTGTGTGTGTGTGTGTGTGAGTGTGTGTGTGTGTGTGTGTGTGTGTGTGTGTGTGTGCATGTTCCTATATATTTCTCTGTCTCTCCCTCTTTCACCTCAGTCTAACCCCCCCCTCCATCTCCCTCCCCCGGTCCCTGTCTCTCATTCTCTCCTTTATTAGAAGAAGATAGCGCGAATCCTTCAACTCTCCTCCACTAATTCTCCCCGATATTGTCCCTCTGTTCGGCCCTCCGTCTCTCTCTGCACTCTTTCACTTGTGTCCTCCTTTCTTTTCTCGTCCTGATCTATATTGCTCGCTTTTTTTCCCCCTTCTTCCTGTCCTTTCCTGTTATGCTTTAGCTTTCTCTCATTCTTTCTATCACTCTATCACCTCACACAGATGTCACATCCCTATCCCTATCTTTCCCGCTCTCTTTTCTTCCTCAGACCTCATCCCCCCATCACCTTATCTTAACTTCCTCGCTGTAACCCTCTTTTCCTTTTCTACCCTGTCTATGTCCCTTTTCCAGGCCAACTCTTCCTGTCTCATTTTCAGCATTGTCCCTTTTTGCTTTTTCATCTTCATAGGCTCATTTTGTCAACTCTATGCCCCCCTCTCATTCCTCACCCTCCCTCCATCCTTCCTTCCTTCCTTCCTCATCCTTCTCTCCCTCCCTCCACCCTGTTCATTCCCTGGGGAGGTCAGTAATAATGGTAGTGATGGAGTGAGAGAGGGAGGTGCGATTATTGTCTTGTCGGGAGTCAGAGGAATCGATCGGCCCAGAAATATGAGGCGCGAGAAAGAGCCGCTGTGTCAGATACAATAACCACCCGCTCCCGGGGGCTTACACACACACACATACATTTAGACACACACACAACATACAGACACATACCCGTATTCAACACGAACATACACATTTATTTATTTCGACGCAAGTGCAGACACTGACACGCACGCACACTCGTACCATCTTTCTTTTTAATTAACACAATGCACACACATCCCTCTTCTTCTGTGGTGGAGGAGAGTGGCGAGGCAGCCCAATCATCTACATGCTTTGATCTGAGATAAAGCATAGAAGTAGATCTGTTCTGATCATTCTTCATGCACAGATAAAGGGCAAGGCGAGGAAAATCGCTCACACACCTTTCACTCACGTAGCTATAAACAGACATAAACACACACATACACGCGCACGCCGCACTCGCGCTCACACTGAGACCTTTCACTGCTGTTGCCTGGCAACGTGGCCGAGTGTCCAATCCGAGCCGAGAACAGTGGCCAGTGATGTCACAGCTGCTGCTGACCAGCAGGTCTGAGAGAGAAAAAGAGAGACAGAGGAGGAGAAGAGAAAGTTTGAATTGGAGAAAGAAAAGGGGGAAGGTCGCCAAAAAAGAGTGGGATGATGATGAGAGGGTTTGATGGAAAAAAGGCAGAGCAGGTGAACAACAGGCCAAGGTGAAAGAGGGGGGGCGGAAAGAGTGTGAAAAGCCGATGCTTTCCATAACTAAAGTACTCCCAGTTTTTGTATTTTAATTGGGAGAGTATGAAGGCTAATTCTACACAACAGTCTGCTTTGTCAGTGTAAGTGAACAGTTCTAAAGTGGCCTCAGTGCTCCTCGAGCCGAAAATGAAGGTCACCAGTCCCTCCTGGTAGACCCTAAGCTCTTGTGCCAGGAGAAGAAGAAGAAGAAGAAGAAGAAGAAGAAGAAGAAGAAGAAGAAGAAGAAGAAGAAGAGGGGGTGAGGGGAGTGAAGAAAAAGATTTGAGCTTCAACCTTGGTAGCGCCGTGGGAGAGAGTGGTGTCTGTCTAGACAAGCTCCCTATGGGCTGCCGAGATGATATAGAGAAGAGGGGAATGGTGTGTGAGAGGGATGGAGGAGCGGAGGGGCCAGAGGAAAAGGAGCGATTGAGAGGTATTAGGACAGGAGAGGAATAGGTGTTGTAAACGTGTAGGCGCCGTGTTTGTGCGCGTGAGATGGCGCAGGTCCCATGGTAGCCAACAGTGTGAGTGTGTTTTAGCCCCTGCTGCTTCTCATACAAAACCTCAACCTCTGTAGTCTCCACACTACTAGACCTACTGTTTATAATCCTGCACCTCCTCATGGGGCTACACCTGCACACACGCACACACACCTATACACCAGACTGTATTTTAAATCTCTCACCTTGTAGAATATAGTCTTGCTGTTGGACTGTGCATAGGACTTGGTTTGTCCATCACTGAGTTGTGCTCTGTCCCCTCTATAAGAAGAGGAATATGATGGATTATATGAATTAGAGCCAGTGTGTGCTCCAGGCCTGAGGCGGCACTAGATATAGGAGGGCCGAGACGTAGAGGGATACTGAACTGGTTTGGAGACCTCAGAATTGTCCCTGCAATGACCCATTATGCACACAGTCTCCTCCCACCTTCCTCACCCCCAGCTAACATTATTTTTCCAATCTTTTTATTCCTGTCTCTCTGTCTCTCCACATCACTCTTTCCCTTCTCCTTTATTCCCTTCCTTTGTTTTACTACTCCTCTTTTTCTCTCTCTTAGTAACCCCCAATTTTCCCTCCCTGCCTCTCCCTAACCCTCTGACAGTCGAGTGATTGATGGCGCTCTAGAGGTTTCAGTATCCCCCCATCCTCCTCCCTGGGGTCCCACTATCACATTGTGTATGTGTGTATAAATGGGTGTGTTGGTGTGTGTGTTCATTATCTTACAAACATAACTTCTGGTGGTGACCAAAACACTGCGCGGTCATAGCTCATTTTCGCTAATGAGAATAATCGAAATAATACTCATTTATATTTATTTATTTATTTTTCCAAGTTAAAAATATCACAGTTTGTTATGTAGTATGTGTTAATATATCAACTTCATTTGAGACAATTTGCAGTCGGACCTAATATTATCTAAGTGGCAAGGCAGGAGTGTTGCGAGGCCTGGTTTCCATAGTAACCAAGGCTCAAACCTCCTTGGGGCAGGAAGGCCCCCCATGGCCATGAACTGTACAACACACACACACGCGCGCACACACAGAGCACACTTAAATTTACCAGCCACCTATTGGAGCTACTCAAACAAGTATGCACACGCAGACATACATGCGCAAAGACACACACTTTGGTTGTTATGTGGGTAGATTGGAGCTTGAAGAAAGGTCACGGTCAAAGCCAGGCTGCCCAGACGACCTCTGACCCAGAGAGACGCCCCCTCCCCAATGTGCAGTCAGTCACTGTCCTCGGACAGGCCTGGCCAATGGGTTCACTCATACCCACATCCACAAACACACACTCTCTCGCTGTCCACTGATTACTTACAGGTGGACAAACAAATCTGTCCGTTCCTGTCCCAATAAAGGCCAAAACATTATCACGAAAATAATGTGGCCAAATAAATTGGTGAAATTGAAGATTTGTCTCAGGACTTAAGTCTGTTTGGCGCCCAGCCTGCAGGTGTTGGGCTGCAATATTAGTTGTTTGTTTGATTAGCACCACAAAAAAAGTAAGACCCGGAGGAAGCAAATCCTGCTAGAGCTGTAACTAATGATTATTTTCATTATCGGTTAGTCTGACAATTATTTTCTAGATTAATCAATGAAAAACCCATCAGAATTTCCCACAGTCCAGGGTGGCATCCTCAAATTCTTTGTTTTATCCGATCATCAGGCCAAAACCCAAAGACATTCAGTTTACTATTATATATGACAAAACAGCAAATCCTCACATTTGAGAAGTAATATAATTAACAAAACAATTAATCTATTATCAAAGTAGTTGCTGGCGTTGGTTGACTAATCATTAATGGACTAATCATTTCAGCTCTAAATCTGAATATTGTGCATTTGTAGGAGAGCTCTGTACGCATCTCACTAACGTTTGTCTTGATGGTAAATATATATTTACATGTGTCAGAACATCAATATGTTGTGTGTATTTGAGGACAGATTTAAAAAAGATGTATAGCTGAGGGCACCTCCAGTGCAGTGCTGTATGCACTTCTCAGTGAGCATCTATCCAGCAGTACATTGGGCTGTTGTAAATCACCACATAAAGTATTTATAAGGTTAAACTTGGGAACTCTGCTGCCGTTAGCTTTTGAATTAGTGAACTCGGACCACGGGAGAAGCAAGGAGGGGGGGGGGGGAGATCAGTGGTCTGCCTCATCTCCACCTCCGTAGATGGAGCCTGTTTGTTCATCAGGATTAGAGAATCAAGAGTGCCACCTTGTGGTCGGATCGGCCTACTGCCAGAGCAGCACATTCACACTTTCAGATTTCAAAATCTAGGCAGTATTTCTGCTGAAACATGCTATTCTGCTTCCTGAAGATCAGATTTTCACTTATTTAGGATCTTCTTAGTCTGTTAATCCTCGTGGGTGGCACTTATAGAGGCTCATATGTAGTTTATCTGCAATGTTCCACTTTCTTGCCACATCTACCCCACATTTACTGATTCATGTTGTGGCTTTCTGTGGTGTAACACTGTGTGCAGCCCACAGTATGGGGTGGTCAGTGGTACAGTGAGTGTTGTGACTGAGTTTTTCCTTCCGCTCGGGTTAGAGTGGAGCTGTGCCTGGTAAACTTAGCTGAGGATGTCTCACATCTTCTCTTGTTGGTGCTGACCTCCCTTGACAGACCACCTTACACCCACCAATGTACTCCCTAACAACAACCACACAGTCAGACATAGACACAGATATGACTGAGGAGAGATGGTCATGACTCATGGTACACAAATCAGGCTATGAGAGCTTGTTAAAATTGAATTGAGGAAAAACTTTGATCAGTTGAGGTTTGGATAGGTTTTGAAGGTACACTGGGTCAAATGTATCATACGCTCTTCGGTCAGAATGTCAAGCTTGCTGTTTTTCTCTTGCATGAGTGAGCGTGTGTGTGTGAGTGGCTGTTTCCAGCCGCGCCATCACTTTCCGTCGGTACCCGTCATCCCCCTCTTTTTCACCTCGTCTATCTCTTCGATCTCCTCGCTCACTCACTCACTCTCTCCCACTCTCTAACCTCTTGCGTGTCCCCCTTTCTTTCTTTCATTTGTTTTTTGTATTTTTCTCTCCTCTGTGCCAAGTTCGTTCTCTTCTGAGGCTTACTTCCTGTTGTGTTGCAGGATGTGGGGAGGGGGTGGGGCTTGGGGGTGTGGACTGCCGTGTGCATGTGTGAGAGAGGCAGAAAGAGAGGGAGGGATAGAGTGATTCTCTCAACCATATGATTTAATACACTCCTCCTTTTTGGTTAGAGAGAGACAGAGACGGGGAGAGTGAGAGTTTTTCTTTACGTAGCGCACAGACACAGATATGACCAAGACAGCAGCTATAGCAGCAAAGGACTTCTCCAGTATGTGGTTGCCAGGTGAGTGACTGTCTGTGCAGCCTTCTCTCTGCTGGCCTTCATTTAGCAAGACCAATTAAGCTTTGCGTGAGGGTGAGGGCACTGTGTGTGTGCGTGTGAGAGAGAAAGAAAACTGCGTCTACGTTGTTGATTAATGCCACTGGGTCTAACAAGCTGAGCTAATTAGTGAACATCAAAGAGCGAGAGGTGGTACGAAGAGAAAGATGTGGATGGATGGAGGGATGATGGACGGACGCCTGTCGCAGGCAGAGGGAAAGGTCAGGCACCTCGCCAGCCCCATAGCATGCCTCTGTGTTGATGTGTTAGTGTTTGTGTTTATACTGAATACTGAATGACAAAAGCCTGAGGAAAATATAGTAAAACATTTTTTTAAATGTCTTTTAAAACGTACTGGTACTGGAAAACCAGTGTTGCAGTTTGCATGTCTCGCCAGTGTTTTTCTATATTGTGATTATTTTTCATTTGTCATCGTAAAACACCTTTTCTTTTTTATTGTCTGGCACTGCTGCAGTATATATTTGTGTTGTAATTTATAGATATTTAGGTGATATGGTTTCTTCCCGTGCAACTTTGAAACCGGTGTTAACTTTGTGTGTGTGTGTGTGTGTGTGTGTGTGTGAGTGTGTGTGTGGTGTGTGTGTGTGTGTGTGTGTATGGGGGTGGCATTGCACTGATTATTGCTTTGCTTTGCCCATTTTCAAATTGAAATTTCTGTCAATTAATTCAAAACACATTTTTAAAGCACTCAGATACAAAGATACTTGTCTAAAAAAGACAGAAACTTGAAAGGGGAAATACCTAAAATAATTGTCATTCTCAGTATTTTAAATTTGGAATGAAAACAAAGCAGAACAAAATGTGACTCTTCTTGCCCTACGGCCTTGTTTTGGTGGTCAGCTCAGGCTGAGAGAAGTCAAAGTCTCATTTGACCAATGGCGGGTCTAAGAGAAAAGCACAGCAGGCTGTTAACTGACTCACCAATTACCAGAAATTAATCTTTAAATGTCAGTTAGCTCATATTTCTCAGACTTTGGTGCTGATATGATTTCTAAAAAATTGCACATTTCTTTGTTGAGGTGCCTTGTTTATCAATGAGTGATTCATTGGTTAAAAATCACAGTCACTTCTTAACCTGTTGTGGTCACTGCTGTGACCTTTTGATAAGTTATTCTGACCCGAGTGACACATCCTGAGCACCAACAAACAAGGAGACACCACATTGGAGCACAATTCAAATACAAACGTCCATATTAGTGTAAGTGTTTAGAAGTGCAATGCAAAAAATGGAATAATTCATTTTGCTTTGTTAAAAATGATGAGGCATTTTGTACAATTCTTTTCACATGCTTCTACCCGAGTCACGTTCAGGTTGATTAAACAGCAGCTTTATGCCAAATTTATGCCAGAATTACAAATTAATAAATAAGGAATATTAATTGTTGGCTTTGGCTACAAAGAGGCATTTCCCCAATTTTAATTAATAGTGGGGTTAATATAGTCCTCTTGCCTCCTGCATTTACAACCTTACTCATCTGCTCAAGGTGCATCAGCGCATTAAGTGAAAACATATTTCTTTATTCTGAAAAATTAACATAATTCTGCATACAGTTTAACCTGTCAGGGTTCTCAGTGACAAAGGCCTGCCACCGTGACATCTGCTTGTGTTCCCGCAGCATTTGCTTATATTCATAAGGTGTTTTTTGAGCTCATATTTAGCATTTTAAGTCTTTAGTAATTTTTTACAGACACAGTACCATAACACTGATAAAACACTGTCAGCGGCACAGACTATAATGAATTGTCACATCCTTGATGCACAACCTGCTGTTGCTGTGGCATCTCAGGTTTTCCTTTTGCTTCTTACTTTATTGTTAGATTTTCCTCTTCAGTTAATTTCTTTATTCTTAAATATTCTGTCTTCATCTGCTTATTCATTCTTAATTTTTTATGTTTAGCTCCTTATTTTGTTCTCAGGTTTTGACATCAACTTATTTCTTCCACACATCCTCATACAGATGTGCTAAAGCTGTTGAGCTGGATAGCCGACTCTTTGACGCAAAGTTTTAAATGGAAAAGATTTCTTTGCGATCAAAATTCCAGCACCCCTCAGTGCTGCTTGGTTTTTGAAATCCGTAGTTAGTAAGTGTGATGACTCCAGTTCCCAGACACCCCCCTTGGCCATGGGGTTGTCTCCTGAATCAGGAAGTGGGGTGTTCGGGGGTTGTTGCAGCGGAGTTTCATCTCACCCAAAATACCCAGAGGAGATTTACAGAAACAGTCCAGCCTAAGCAAAGACACTGTTGTTTCTTGTTCCTTTCTATTGCATCATTTATTCATGACACAGGATTACACAGCATTAAATTTGGTCTGTTCAAGAGACAGAGAGTATGGTCTAGTTCTCTGGTCTCACTGGGTCAAAGATAAACCCTGAGCTTTGTTGTAAGATTAGCAGACGCTGTAACAGCTTAATGATGGACGAAGTAGACATAGTAATTACATGTACTTGGAAAATGCTTCTTAACACTCATGTAAATTCAGATTTTACCCCATAAACAAAGGCTAACTAGGAGCCACTGTTAAGAGCTGCTGCCTCTTATTATTTTACCAATTTAGAAAAAATTCATTAAAATTGTAAAACTATTAATAACATGTAACTCTGCTCTGTGTCAAGTAAAATTAGTTGCGTGTTTGTGTGCACAGCAATGTGTTATAAAAGAGAGGGAGGTTTTTATAAGAAAGACTAAAAGAGAGGGAGAGAGAGCAGGTTAATATTAATAGCCTCGCTGACAGTAAGTGTTGGGTTTAGCACTCTGCGTTCAACCCGGTACAAGGGGAAGTCGGGAGGGGAAGTGAGAAAAAGACAGAGCATCTTGATATACTGTCCCACCACTGTATTACTGACCACATTATCCACCATGCTACTGTCGGTAGGCCATTTTGAACTATGAATCAATACACACCTTCCCCGGGTGTCCTGTGAGCAGGCAGTACAGTACAAGAGGCAGCACTTTGGGAACGTCACGTTACACCTGTTTTATGAGCTGGGTAATCATTTTATATGGTGGATTTGGCTTTGGTATTGTATACTACACATATTGATGATTTGAGCACACAATAGTCCAATTTAATACAAGTGACGTATTATTAATTCTGTTTTGCATTACAATTTGTTAAAGTTTTAAATGTGTGCATATATTTTGGTGCAGATTCAGTGTTTTTTTCACCAGGCATTGAGCAACATTGGACACTTTTAGCCATGCCATATAATACCAAACTGTATGTAATGTTGGAATAACCACACATTTACTCTAATAATAGATAAACCAGATGTTTGCCTCCACATGGTTTGTGAGCAAATTAGCTTTTTGCAGAAGTAAATTTATTTGAGGGAAATCCTGCGGTCAGTGGTCAGTGTGCGTGTGTGTGTGTTCCCTGATCCCGGGTTTTAGCCATTGTGGCAGCAGAGTGGTGCTTGTCTAGCTGATCGCCACTTCCTCCTAACCCCTAAAGACACTGCATGTACCAAAGTCCACTGTTCTCACATCTGTTTCACTGAAACAAATGTGTTTCTGCCACTGAATGTGCTTTTGATCAGGGAGTGGCTCATTTTATCTATTAGTTCTTGCCTTTCTAATTATTGCACAGGACTGATGGTTTGGATATTTAAAATTGCCATCAGGTGAGTGGTGGTCAGTGGAGCAGGTATTTCATCTTCTCCATGTGTCACTGCTGCCCCCCAATGGTGAAAACCATGCTTGACCACCTGCTTGTTGATCGTTGAAGAAAGTCAAATAAGAGTATTTTCTGTATTGCATTAATAAAAACACAGAAATAAGCTGATGTGAAAATTACCCTTTGCCATAGTGTCAGTGCTCTCTCATCTTCAACATGAGAAGCAACAGGATGAAGAGAGGAGAGATGAAGGGGAGAGGAGGGGGTGAAAGGGGAGAGAGAAAAAGGAGGAGGGAGACTGAGAGTTTATTATGCAGGTGGCAGATATAATTAGTTGGTCGTTGGGCAGATTTGCATGTTTTCACAAAAGGGAAGTAGCTGTGTGTGTGTGTGTGTGTGTGTGTGTGAGTGTGTGTGTGTGTGTGTGTGTGTGCGTGCGTACGTGTGCACTTATCAGGGAGAGAGAGAACAAGGGAGAAAAAAGTTTCAAATGGACAGAACAAAAAGTTGTCTTACGGTTTGTAGTTTCAGACAAATAAAAAGGCTTATAGTGAGATGATACCATATGGCAATTAACAAAACAAAACTACTCCACACAAAGAGTATACAGACACAATCACACACATTCTCTCAAATCTCTCCTCAAATCATCCTCTGCTGCCAAAATGCCACATTCCTTTTGTAATAAACAGAATTAAAGACTTCAGTATCTTCCCTCCCTCCCTTGACTGTTGTTGCCTTTAGGGACTGTCCCAATACACTATCAACCAGGAAGTGATGTGGTCTTCTCAATGACACACAACATGAAACATTTTTAGTGCAGTGCTGCTCCCACGTAAACACCTTGAGTTAAATTTAGTACGAGCAAACACCTTGGGTCGACCTACTCTTATGTTAAACCGCTGATTGGAAAGAATGAATGAATGTGGGCTGGATTCGACTTGTGAATGATTCAGCCACATAGTTTGGTGTACAGTGTGTAGGCCCGCTCTGTGACCTGAAAACACTCAACCCTAACATATCTCAGATCAATGCCCTGACCGTCCTCTTTCCCCATCCGTCATCGAGATTCTGATCGCCTGCTTCGTATATGTCTGTTATTCTGCTTCTGTCTGCATTTTTTCTCTGACACACATTTGAGAGTCAACCTTGCTGACTTATTTATCTGTGTGTCTTCCTGTTACAGATATCAGGATGTCAAAGGCACTAGAGGTGGAGAAAGTTGGGGCTGACTCACCATTGGAGGGCACAGGTAAGATATGATGATGTTAGTGGCCACAAATACACAAAGTATACACAGTATGTATATTGTATAGAAAAAAGTTGTATATACGTAATATCATTGTCTCTTGTTGTGCATTTGTACACTAACACGTGATCAATTTCTCACTTTTTCCTTTCCCTCCCACACAGATTCAGACCGGAATGGACCAGAATCAAATCACCAGGTACATCTGTCTCCTGTGATCATTGTGTTTTGCTCCCACCTCTTTCAACTACATAACCAATGCACCACAAAAGATAACAGATATGTCATGTCAGATATTTGTTTGGCTGATTATTTCCATTATCCATAAATTTGTCGATTCGTTTTCGTTTAGTCCTTTAGTCTGTATGATGTGACAAAAGAGTGAAAAATGCACATCACAGTTTCTCAGAGGCGAAGGTGACATCTTGAGTTCCTTTTTTTGTCCGATTAACAGTGTAAAATCCAAACATATTAAATTGACAATGAAATAAAACAGAAAAGCAGCAAATCCTCACGTTTAAGCAGTTGGAAGCAGTGAGTGTTTGGCATTCTTGCTTGATAAATCATTCAAACAATTGTTTAAAAAGAAATAAAATGTATAAAGTATACATTTTCTGTTCTTTGTTGTAGCAAACAAAATAGAAAAATAGAAAATCAGATGCTTTTAAAGTCATTTTTTGCAGTAATTTCTGATATGAAGTTACTTTCCTCATCCTTTAGGCTCAGTCAATGAAAGTCAATCCCTTTCCTCTTTCACCGACCCTGAGCAGCAGCAAGGTAAGTGCGATTGTGTGTGTGTCCATGTTACTGAACTGCCTGTGCATGTCTGTGCGTATGTCTGGGCTGCTGTTTGTGCATCTTTTGTGTTTTTGCGTCACACAATAGGATTATTGACAGCATAGCTGCCTCAGCTTTGTATTCATTGCTACGCGTTCAGTTGCTCTTTTGTCGTGTTCGACGTTGAGGTCCACAGTGTGCCGACTCTCCACCCAGCCTCGAATGTAAACAAATTTACTGAGAGGAGAGAGTATGATGGCACTCTCCCTTTACAAAGCACACTCAGAATTGAAATAAATCTTTAACGCTACAACTCACCAAAAGGTAAAATGTTCCTAATTTGCATACCACAGGAGATATGCAAACGAGTAAGGTGGAAGAGTCTGCCCCTTCACAGTTCAAACATGCCTAATCCTGGGAGAAAAGATCATTCATCCCTTTGTGCAAGAAAAAGAGAGACTAGTGGACTCTCATTCCCTGAAAAAGGGTAGAGATTTTGATCAGCAATCTGAAGCGATTATTAGCATTATCAGAAATTACTCATTTAAATTTTAATAAGCAACGCTCCCAATCATGATCTTAAATAGGCAGGTAAACTAATTGGCCTTTTTGACCTTTTTGGGAAGTTGCTGTGTTTTTGCTCTTTTTTTCTTTGATCGTGTTTTTAGTGCAGGTTCAGTTACTCGCTACCATTTATGTTGTGAGCAGTGTAATTAATCTTTTCAGCAGCGGGTTAAAGGAAATGTTCTGGGGGAATAAATGTCATTTTAGGATTTATGTTTTGGATACATGTATGTCTTTTTTAATTAATGTTCCTCTACGTTTACCCCTCTTTTTTCTGTCTTCCCCAACAAGAATAAGATGGAGGAGTGTGGTGAGATGTCCCCGGCCCTTCCTCTCTCTCACGGCCCGACCCCCTCACAGACGGCCCTGCAACATACACAGCTCATGCTGACCGGCTCCCAACTAGCTGGGGTAAGACAGACTTGCAACATATGCACATAGACTTACACTTTGCTTTGCTTTTACCTTGCTTGCTTCTCTTGTGCTGCTTTATGAACACTTTGTTTCCCTCTGTCTCCCTCTGTCAATTTCCTTGTTTTCTACTTTACCTCTCCTCTCCTCTCCTCTCCTCTCCTCTCCTCTCCTCTCCTCTCCTCTCCTCTCCTCTCCTCTCCTCTCCTCTCCTCTCGTCTCCTCTCTCGTCACCAGTTGACAGCTCTGTTGCCAGCACAGCAGCAGTTGTTGCTGCAGCAGGCTCAGGCGCAGCTCCTGGCTGCAGCTGTGCAGCAGTCCAGCGCAGCCCATGCCGCTCATGCAGCCCACGCAGCCGCCAAAGCCAATCAGCAAGCTCAGGCAGCCGCAGCAGCAAATCAGCAAGCCCAGCAGCAGCAGGCGGGACAAACAGGGCAGCAGGCCCAGTCGCAGTCCCAGGGACAGGGACAGAGCACACAGGAACAGACAGCCCAAAGTGTCCCTGTCCCACCTCCTCCACCCCAGCTCACCCTCTCCCAGCCAATCCAGCTCACTGCCCAGGTACTGGCTACCAAAGTCACTTTCTGATGAGCGGCTTGATTGAGAAACCAGCCATGGCGCAATTCTCTTTACATGTCTGTTGTATATTTGACGAATCACAGTTTCCGCCTTGCGTGAATGAACAGATTTTCCATTTATTTTCTCTTACGTTGTACAATGACAAAGTTTTCCTCCTACTTCTATGTTTTCTGCGCGTCCAAATATCCTCCTCTTCTCAGCTAGAGATAGATAACACACGAACCCATTTTTGGTTGACTGAGCCTTCTTTCTATCCTGATGAATTCATACATTTTCATTTTCTGTCTGATCTGTCCATCCTCTCTTGATTGAACAGGATATCCAGCAGTTGCTGCAGCTTCAGCAGTTGGTGTTGGTGCCTGGCCACCCGCTTCCGTCTCCTGCCCAGTTCCTCCTCCCACAGGCGCAGCAGGGCCAGCAAGGTGGGCAGGCCTCTTACTGCAATACTTTTTTGTGTTTTTGGGGTTGTTAACACAGAATCTACTTTTTTACTGTGCTTTTTTTTTTTTCAGGGCTCCTATCGACACCAAATCTTATTCCGCTACCTCAGCAAAACCAAGGGAGCCTGCTGTCCGCTCCAACTAGGATGGGACTCCAAGCACAGGTATGAGAAACGTTCAAGCTTTAGTCAGTGGAAAAGAAAAACCCAGTCTCTGCACCAGTGATAAACAAACACATTCCCTCGCGTTCTAACTTTCATTCCTCTGACGTCGTACCTGCTACAGCGTGATAAGAGTATGGAGGTGAGCGGTGGTGGAGGCATGACCACTGTGTCCTCAGTGACCTCTCACCCCGAGGAGCCCAGTGACCTGGAGGAGCTGGAACAGTTCGCCCGCACTTTCAAACAGAGGCGCATCAAACTGGGCTTCACGCAGGTAGGGAGACACCTACTGTGTATGTGTGATTGTGCAAGTTACATCAGCATTGAATGTTTTGTGTTTTGACTTGCCTAAAACTGTACTTCCTTCTTTTATCTCTCCCCCAGGGAGACGTTGGCTTGGCCATGGGGAAGCTGTATGGCAATGACTTCAGTCAGACCACAATCTCCCGCTTTGAAGCCCTCAACCTGAGCTTTAAGAACATGTGCAAGCTGAAGCCACTGCTGGAGAAGTGGCTCAATGATGCAGGTGAACTCTCATCAAAATAACAGTATAGCAACAGAGTAAGGCACATGTAATTAGTCTGACATTCGGTCTGTTTTTTTGTTTGTTTTCCTTCATCAGAGACCATGTCCATAGACAGTACCCTGCCCAGCCCCAGCTCCTTGTCCTCCTCCTCTCTGGGCTTCGACGGCGTTCCTGGTCGCCGCAGAAAGAAGAGAACCAGCATTGAGACAAATGTACGCGTGGCCCTGGAACGCGCATTCATGACGGTAAGATGATTAACCTTATTATTCAATGAAGGCATTGAAATGCATTAGAAATTTGAAAAAGCTGATAAAAGATTACCATTCACTCAAATTAATTAATTTGCTTTTCTTGGATTGATTAATTTTTGTCTCGCCAAAGTACTAAACAACTTTGTGACTGAGCCGGATTCATTTAATAATAACTCAGATCTCAGACTGCTTGATAATGTTTTTACAGAGTTGATATATTTAAATGAATTATGTTGATTGTGTAACAGAAACTGCTGAAATGATCTGAATTCCTGCCTCCCTCCCTTCCTGTAGAACCAGAAGCCTACCTCAGAAGAGATTCTGCTGATCGCCGAGCAGCTCAACATGGAGAAGGAGGTGATCCGGGTCTGGTTCTGCAACCGGCGGCAGAAAGAGAAACGCATCAATCCCTCCAGTGCCACCCCTCCCCTCCCTAGCCAGCCCCAAACTGCCCCGCCAACGCACAAACCGCCCTGCTACAGCCCTCACATGGTAAATATCCAACCTCAACATCACTGTTACACTTGTTACTTTAATAGACACAAATGCATCAGAGTCCTCGCAGTTTGTTTCCTGTGTGTACTTTAATGAATAGTTAGTAATAAACCTTGTGATTCAGTTGTCTGTAGTTTCAGAAACCTGAATCTGAATCTGTCTCTGTTTCTGTCTGCCAGATGTCTAGCCAACTGTCACAGGCCGTGACCAGTCTCAGCACAACAGTGACCACCATGTCCCCCGTCTGCCCCCTGACTTCCAGCCTCACCTCCACCCACCCCTCCCTCAGCTCCGCACCGTCCTCGGTGACTCCTCCTCCTCCCCCCCGCAGCACGGCCAGCCCTGCCACTCCCAGCCACAGCACACTCAACCTTAACACAGGGTAAGGGACAATAAACCACCTGGGATTCCTTCACAGTTGGGTTTTAAAGCGTCAGTTCATCCAAATTATGAAAAGAAATCTCATTTTCCCCTTACCTATAGAAATATCTAGCCATTCAGATAGGTTTAATTTCATTTGGCCAGGTTTTAAGATACATGTCTCTAAATGGGGACAGTGTGCTTCAACAGAAGTGCTTGCCAGCTGGTTGAACAGCTTCTGAAACCCCCTCCCCCCACACCTTTCTGACTTTGGAATGAGGTTGCTGCGTCTGACAATATATAGCTTTCTGAAACTGACAATCCAACATTCACGCCCACTCCGTGCAGCAATTGACTGGGTGTGAGGCGGTGAGAAAATTGTCAGGGTTTGAACTTTCCCTTAAGCCCTCTTGTACACAACAATTCCTGCCGTTTTTCATGTGTACAAATGGGTGCAACCCTATGAATGCCATCCAGGAGAGGCTGTATGGAAATGTGCACCATTCTCTCACCATATTTAAACAATTATCTTCCCTCTCTACTTTATTTTCACCCCACCTTCAAGTGTGGCTGTTTTGAACATTAGCCCTCCAAACTGGTTACTACTGTACTGATAACATGTCGTACAAACCAGTTATTTTCGAGCAAACCTGGCCCTGACATTTCTGCATCCACCCCGATACAGTGGAAATGAATGGAATTTTGTTTGTGGTGTGGTTTGAAATGCACATGTTAAAAATTTAAGAGCAACATTTCTCTGTCCCTGTTAGTCTGGATAATGTACAGAGCACACTATGTACAGTTTTTATGGTAATGACTTTCTACTGTAGAAATAGACACTATTAAAACTGTTAACGGTGTGTTCTAGAAATTATCCAGATTAACTAATGCGAAACGTATTGCTGTTGCACATTATTATATTATTATTATTATTATTATTATTATTATTACATATAGTTTTTCACTGATGTGAATCCCACAGACAAAATTCAATTTAATGTATTCAGGCAAATGTATTGGCTTGGCAGCAACAATCTCAAAGATGTATTTTGCAAAATCGGAATAAATTAAACAAAACCCATAGTAGCTGCCTGGCTAGATACCTATTTTTTATTTGAGTGAACTGACCCTTGTTGTATTACAGCTATGTTTGGGGGGTTTATTTAGGTAAAATTAATCTGAATCATAATATTTATTAAAAGGTTTGTTTCTCTGTCTGTGGTAGCCACCACAACTGAATACATTTAGACAAAACATTTAAACACACATAACACACACTGCAACTACACATAACCACACATTTCCATGAACATGCTCACCATGAATGCTGCGCTGCACCATGCTCGGTTCACCTGCAGTTTGTAGTTAAATGGCTGATATACAAACACAATGACCATTTGTGCACACACGCTGATATCTCAACATGCCATTGGGCGCCACTGCTTCCCCTGTGCAGCAGTGCTTTATAACCCTGTGTGTGTGTTTGTGTGTGTGGTTCTTGTGTTCACAGCTTATGGCGTATGGGTAAAAAGAACGGTGACGTGTCTAACTACATCACCGATTTTGCTGCAAACTTGAGGTGAATGCGACAGAGACACAATAATCTACAATACACTTTTGTTTAGTGCAAAAGGCTCTATGTTCTCGTATTGAAACACTTCTATCCTTTAACATAAATGCATAGCTAGTGAGAGTTTTGGTGTTTTATAACATTTTCCAAGATGTTTCTTTCTGCATTTCTAACCTTTTGTTTACACCTGTACAGCCAACTCTCAGCAAACTACTGCTCTTTATATGTGCAGGGCTAAATTTGCCCTCTGCTTGTCCTTGCTGCTAAACCTGCTTTTTTTTCTCACCTTTTTCTCCTCTGCCTGTCTGTGACCGTATATATGCTCGCATGTGTGTGGTGCTGCGTGTGTGTGTGTGTGTGCATGACACAACAGGAACACTGTGATGGGAGTTAACACAGGGATGAACCAAGCCCTCCTAGGTAACAATCCCCTGGCCACTATCCAAGGTGTGTGTGTGTGTGTGTGTGTGTGTGTGTGTGTGTGTGTGTGTGAGAGAGAGAGAGAGAGAGAGAGAGAAAGAGAGAGAGAGAGTAACTGAAATGGGTTTATTTCAGGAGAGTGAAACTTAGCATCAGCACCACTGATAAGCAGAATATAATTTAGAGGTCAAGGCTGAGTTGGAGGTTATTATTTCATTACTGGAAAAACCCTAGGGTCACAGAATACATGAAAATACCCAGAGGAGAGTTTTGGTGTTCAGAACACTGACAATTCATTTCCCTCCTCTCAAACACTTACACAAACATTTGTCTCCCATACACTCCTACACACATATAAATGCTCAAACTCAGCCACATACTGTGCACGACACATCCCCTCTCACACACCTTCCTACACTTGAGAACAATACGAGAATAGCACAGGAGAGAAAAAAAAAAGTGTACAGTCCTGCAGAAATGACCACCAAACAGTCCCGGCTGCCATAAGCAGAGCTAATTTTTAATCAGACTTTGTGGCGTGAGGGAGAGAAGGGGGAGAAAGGTGTATTAAAAAGAGAAGTGTGATGATGAGTAATACAGTTATGCATGGTAAGTGAATCAAATCGCACTGGTAGACTACAGACTGGAGACATGGATGAATAGGCAGCCGAGTGTTTTTGCTCATCCACAGTATGAAGCAGATGAGACAGAGAGAGTTTTAGAGATGAAAAATGTACTTATTTCTCATTGGTTGCCATTGACATCCATTAATCCATCCCATCAAGTGTCTGAGTGTGAGTGACGATGGTTACGTTAATATGTGAGCTATTTGCATGTGCGTCTTTGCTGTCTCACTCATCTTTAGCCTTTCATCATTTCATTTCATCATTGGTCAAGACAAATTCACCATGAAACACTTTAACGCTGTTGTTGGGGATGTTTCTTTCACTTCATCTAGTTGTTTTATCTATTGTTATGAATATTTTGTGAATATGTGCATCAGTAATGGACACGATGACTTAAAACGTTTATACCATCAACTTTAAATATCAAGTTTTGGAGTCACAGAGAAAGAGCTACATTTTACAGGACATTTCACACCACTTTGATGCTCAGCACTCACACGCCAAAAGATCGATTGCTGAGGAGGCAAAAATAACAGTTTCTTCACCAAAAGTAGCCTCAACAGACCATAAAGCAGTGCACATCCACAAGACATTTTGAGCTTTTGAGTAGTTAATGCTTTTTCTCCAATGAAAAAAACTCACCTGTTTTGCTGTTGCAATCACAAACATGCGTTCACATGTAACGTGTTGTGTGTGAAAGAAGCGCTGCATGAAGTGCTGTTCATAGCCAATCATCAGCCTTGTTTCCATAACAACCGACCACTCATGTCAGCTTACCTGTTGCTGTGCTCTATCACGCATTAGATTAGCTTGCTACAGATATTAGACAACATTCTGTTGTTACAACAAGATTTTATCTGTGTTGAAATTGTGGGTTTTTTTTAAGTTAAGCGTTTCTGAAAGGTTCCCAAACGCCCCACCCCCAAGAACAACAGACAGGTGCAAGCAGCACTTTTTACCTTGTGGTCGCTCCCTGTGCTTTCCATTTAAAAGAGGTGGTGACGGTTATTCTCCACCAACCTCTGCTGAATGCAGTAAGTTCAGGCACTTTCTGTAGCTTGGCTGTGTTCTGTAGGAAATTATTAACTCGAGTGGTGGTAGATGAGGAAGCCTGATGGAGAGTTGGTAGACCAAAAACAGGAATGGCATCGGCAAGGACAAAAAGTAGAGTGGGGGACTGCGTTTGTTTTCCTTTTTGAAGGGTCTGAAGGAAGAGGAGTAGGGAGGGTAAGTTTAAATCAAACATTTACCGGAGAAGGAGGAGGAATACACAATGCCAAAAAGTACAATGCCAAAAATGCCAAATAATACCAAAAAACAAACATTTAAATAAAGTTGATTCTGAAATACTGTAAAAGTGGAAAATTCCTTTAACATTTTTCTCTTCTCACTCCCTCCCTCAGCCCTAGCAGCCAGTGGTGGCCAGCTGCCTCTTTCCAGTCTTGAGGGGGGCAGTAAGGTGATGCTGGGGGCCTCTGGGTGCCAAGGAGGGGGCATCCCTTCCTCCCTCTTCCTCAACCACCCCGCCCTCCTCCACATGGGCCAGAACCCCGGCGCTGGACTGATCAGCGCCGCCATAGCCAAAGCCTCCCAGACCTCCCCCTTCCCTTCGGCCAGCAGCATCAGCCCCACCCCCTGCTCCCCCTCCCCCTGCTCCAGCCCTGCCTCTTCCTGCTCCTCCAGCGAAATGGCACACAGCCCGCCCTCTCTGGGCGGAGCCAAGATTGAGTGACCACGCCAAGGGCCAATCAGAGAGGAGGAGGAAGGAGGAAACGAGAACCTCGCCTTTCACACCAAAGCTATCTCTTTCTCTCTCTTGCGCTCTTCTTCCGTTATTTTTTTCGCAATGGCTCTCTCTCTCTTTCTCTCCCAGTCTTTCGATGCCAAAAATACACAGAATGAAAGAGGAGAGAGGGAGGGAAAGAAGTGAAAGAGGGGAGAAGGGTGGGAAAGGGGAAGATTGAAACCAAAAATCTTTATCTATCCAAACAGATGGGGAGGAGGCAACGTGGGACCTTTTTGTCAATAACGCGTGATATCGACATGACGCCTCTCCACTCTTTCCCTCTGAAAGAAAACAAACCAATGACTCTTTAACAAAGAGATGGAAGAGACGGCAGAAATGCATGTCAGAGTGCATAAACCAAAAATGACAAAAGATAACTTTACTATGTGACAAAGGAATGGCGACAAGGACAAAAAATGGAGAGGAGGACTGTGCTTATGTTTTCCTTTTTTTATTATTTCAAAAAGCTGCGGGTCTGAAGGAAAAGGAGTAGGGAGGATAAGTTTAAACCAAAAATTTACCTGAGGAGGAGGAGGCGGAGCAGGAATACACAATGACAAAAAAAAAAAAACGACAACCATACCAAAATCCCAAATACCAAAAACCAAAAATACGGAGAGAAAAGCTTTATTCAAAGGACGTGTAAATACTGAAGCTATCCAGGACCAGGACTCTACTGCTACTCACACACATTCAAACACACACACATCAAGAGCCAATCCATCCTGCCATTGACTCATCTCGTCTGTGTCAGCTCATGTGTCTCCTGTAGGTTTTCGTGCTAGATAATTTGGATAATTTTGTTAAAGATTGTTACTGAACGAGTGACGAGATCATGTATAAATGAATGCCAGTACTAATGTACCCTTATGTGTTAGTCTCTTTACCTACCTCTGGTTCTAAGAGCATATAATAGCTTTCCTCTCTCCTTTTTATTTCAGTTTACCTTGACAGAGGCTTGTTATTCAGTATCTATTTTTTAGACTTTGAGAAGTACGGTTGAGATTTGTTTTTTGATTATTTATTAGTGTCATTTTACAATCCAGGTCCTATTTATTGTTGCAGCTTTTTTTGGTGTTCGCTTTTGGGGTTTGAATCATCATCAGTGTCATCATCATTGTCCTCATCATCTGCATTTGTGTTGTCAACGTGCACTGGTTTTTCTTTTAAATGTGACTATTCTGCAAGAACAGAGATGCCGAAGGTGAAAAAAAGGCTCGTTTCAGTCCTCACCAAGTAACATAGATCCAAAATATAGTTGGCACACTGCGAGTTGATTTCAAGGTGTGAATGAATTGATTAAGACATAAACGTGACATTTTGTGCTCTTAATCAGACCACTCTTTCCTCACTCTTAAAGATAACCCATTATTGATGACTCCATGGCTAAATGAACATGCCCTGGAAACTTCACACACTGAAAATGACGTTTGTAAAGAGGGGCGACCACTTTGAAAGTATGAAATAGGTCTGTGATTGGAGATTTAAAGTAATAACCATTGAGACTGAAAACTAAATAAGTCAATAAAGCCAAGTTTAGTCACAGCCGGCTCTCATCCTGCCTCGTCAATCAGTATAGACGCCCCGACACCTGTCTGTCTAGACATGTTTACTGATATTTGTCTGTTTCCATCATCACTCCATCAATCACATTTCACTGTCATTTTCCACCTCAGACTGCCATTAATTCTCAAATGGAAACCAAAGCATTCTCAAGGCTGTCTCAAGCTCTTCTTAAAGAGCCTCAGCCAAGACATATGAACACAATAAAGACACAGGGGGGTGGGGCGGGATGGGGTGGGGCTGAGAAAAGGACGTTTATCCACTGGAACCCCTCTGGTGTAATCCCCTCCACCTGGCCCATCCAAAAACCCACGGGGGAAGCTTTATTTAGGGAACTGATCCTTTACTCCAAACCCCCGGAAAGAAGGGTACACTGGGACAGGCGAAGGAGGGACACACTGTAGTGAGGGGATCAAGCGTCACACTTTTTGTAAGAGGATACCAAAAATAAACCCAAACCAAAAAAAACAAAAACACATACAACCCAAGGAATGACAGAAGCAAACCAAAAAGAACCCTAACCAAATGTGGCTGGAGGGAGGAGGGGAGGAGGACAAAGTGCAGGTGTTGAAATAAGTGAAGCCTTCGCGTTTCCCTGTCTGTCTGGCTGCCTGTCTGTCTGTCTCTCTGTCTGTCTGTTAGCTTTAGGGCTGCAGCATTCTCCCCACTCTGAAACTGTGTAGCATGGATGCAGGAGCTGATAGACAGGCATATAGACAGGCGAGCAAAAGAAGGACAGACAATTCCTCCCCTCCCCTGCCTCTCACTCTCTCCAGCTCAGCTCTCTGGTCCTGGATGGAGCTAAACGCAAATGACCTCACTGAACTGAAATCTTCTAAAAATCTGTTTTTATTTTTCTGTTGGTTGGTTCTGATTGTTTTATCTCTGCTGTGTCTCTTGATGCCGTTTTATGTACTGTACTTTAGTGCTTATTACTCATTTGGAATAATGTACTCGCTTACTTACTACAAGAGCTCCTTATTTTTTTCGTAGTCGTGCTAGAGATTTTTATCAGGTGGTTGGAAAAAATACTGTGAAAATTTAGCTTCCAGATTTTTATTAGATAAAGAAACAGACTGTCTTGGCCAGAAAAAAAGACACACAAATAGCCAAAAACAAAGAGTTGAATAGCAAACCTTAAAAATGCCAAACCAAATACTGAACCAAGCCAAACACAGTACAGAGGAACAGGATCTGCCTCCTCTGCATGGGGGAACAGAAATGGGTTGAAGTCAATTTGTCTGAGGTGAACCTGTGCGTTTTTCTGTATGTAAGTGTTTATGGGAGGCCAAAACAACAACAAAAAAAACCAATTTAATAGGGTCTGAAGTGATGTCTTGTCATTAGGTTTGACCCCAGCAACATAATACACACTTCAGATACAGAACTATACACACAGCAGCGGCCTCAGTCAAGTGGACGGTTTGAGTTGGACGTAAACATATCCAAAGAATATTTGGTTTGATCCACACCAGAAAAACAGTCGACACACGAGAATCGTTTCACGAACCAAACGTTAGATGTGGGGTTTGCACCATAAAGGTGAAACCTTTTCTCCACATTGACTCTTAGACGGAATGTATCTGTTAGTGCTTCTATAGATTTTGTAGAAAAAAGATCTATGTTCTACTGCTTACTTATCGCTAATGTATTAAAAAGAAAAAACCTACAAAAAAGACTTTGAGAAAAAAAAAGATCCTAAAAAGACACTGATGATAATAACTTGATTTTAGACCAAAAATTTTAACTATCTCTCTTTGGACTTTTTATTTATCCTTATTAATGATGATTTAGACTTTTGATTGTACTATTTATTCAGGGTAGGGTTGACTCATTTGCTTATTATCTTTTTTGCCTTGCTATTTATTTGTTAATTTATTTCTAGAGGTGCTTTTTTCATATTCTGTGATGTATTTGTGATGGATTTGTTTTCCCCCCTGCTGAAGATCTTTCTTACTTCTTTTAACCAAATAATACCAGAAATGCAACCACGGGTCCTGTAGGGCCTTACTTAATAAGAGAATATGGCTGATTGGATGGTCAGCCATAAAGATGTTCTCTTCCTCACTGAGATGACTCTCCTCTTAAAGGAGGAGTGTAGTGAGAGGCAGCACTGTGTCGACGAACACCTCATAATTTTTACAGGACGTTTCAAGGGAAACAAATGAATTTGGTATAAGTTTTCTGGACAGACACATGCATTTGTGTCTCCTGATAATGAGGCAAAAAAAAGGCAAGTTGAAATTCTGTTTCAATGGAGAAAGCATAAATATGATTTATGTGTGAAAAACTGCATGAGGTTTTCTTTTGAGACACGGTGCTGCTCCTGTTCTCTATATCTTCTCCACCGGGAGAACACACTGAAAGCTTTACAGCTACACAACCAAAAACACAAAAGAAGAAGATCAACTGGGCAAAGGCTAAAGTTTTTTACCTTTACTTTACTTTTTTAGAGAGGAAAGAAGGAGGCAAGAGAGAAGAGGGTGATTTTGGATTCCCAGCGGTAAATCGCCCTCTAACTTCTCACTTTGTCTCTGTCTCTTTGTGTTTCCACTTTTCTATAAGTTGGTTCAAACGTTTTTTCTTCATCCACTGTAGGATGTAAAAGAGAGATAGTTCATCATATACCTCATATTCTTTGATGATAAACCAAATAGATGAATGCTTTAAAATGTGGGGTTCAAGTGGTGGTCATGGTACCGGGATGGTACGTGTGGAAAGTGTGTTCGTGTGGCTGGGAGCAGACACAGTAAGGCTAGGTCAAAGGTCAAAGGTTGTAGTCCTAATGGAGGTAAACATTGAGGTTTGGATTGATCTGCAAAGTAACAGATCATCGAATAGATTGCAGTTTTTCCCCAGGGGATTCAGAAGGTGCCATTTAAGGTCAAACGGCCGCACTTCATGCTCCGGTCTACACACACACACACAACTTGTCCCCCTGGAAACCCCCTTCACCCCTCCCCCGCTGTCTGTGTTGAGCTTTGAACACAGCCCTCTCCTCATATCTGACCCTCACTGCTTCCTCCCTGCCAAACACGGACTGTGGGCTTAAAGCTGCTCTTTGGCACAGATCTAGGATCAAATCTGGATCAATTTGTGGCTTAAAAAGGCCTCGTGCCTCAGAGCAACTTTATCACTAAGGTCGCTGAATCCTCTCTCGCCTTTAGGTGTTCATTGCCTGATGAGGGGGCATATTGACCAGTCGATGTCCATGTGCATGAAGGAGGGCCATGGGGCAGGTAACTGGGGAACGGCTGCGACCAGGGTTGCTAGGTGACACATACATACCCTTCTGACGACTCGGTGTGCGTTGAGACGTTGGAAGGAGAGGTGTGCATGTGGATTCTCCCTGAGAGTCCATCTCCTTGTTTTGCTCTCTCTCTGTCTCTCTGTGTATTCAGAGGAAATCGAAGCAGAGCCGCGTCACTCTGCTGTGCTTCTGACAAGGCAATTTTTTGTGAACCTCAGGGTCTGAGGGACCGGGTATAAAATGTAGATCTCTGTGGTGGGGATATCCCCCTTAGTGAATGATACCAAAGCCTATGCCCTGCCATGTGATCCTGCACGATGTACACGCTCCCTAAAATCCTGACGTCCACCCGAGTGTTCAGAAACTCCACGTACCCCCACATTGCTCGAACGCCGGCAGATTCATTAGTATTTCTCTCTCCACATGATCACATAGACTCTACAGGCAAGACAGACTCAGAGATGTAACTTTCCAACAGCAATGTATAAAAGAAGCTTTAATGGAATATCTTTTTGGGTTATTAATTTTCTTCCTGAAAGTTACATGAGAGGATTGATACCTCTCTCACGTCTGTAAGGTAAATGAGAAGACTAAAGGAAGTCAATGCAGCTAAGCCAATAAATAGTTCCAGCACCTAACTCCCCATGCAAGCACAAATTGTGTTTTTTACAATTATGATTTTGTACATAGTAAACAAACTATGTATCATCTCAATTACTGAGCGCTAGAGGTGCTGGTATAGGTGTTTTTTTTGTCACCTGTGGACTGTAGCGGTTGCCCTGTGAATTAATCTTTAACACCATATTCAACTAAACTGACTATGCCGAATCAGTAGCTTTTAGCTGTGGAGCTCCCCTCACTGGTGACTGAGAGCACTGTTTTTAAGCTCAGCCTTGATTCACAGTAAGCTACTGCTTGGTTCAATGCTTACTGAAAGACAATGAAAGCCACATAAAAGATTGTGATGTGATAACTCTGTTGCAAAGAAGTGCCTGCTGAGCTATTAACCTTAAAAGCAGAGCAGAACTCCAGACCTAGTTTTGTACTAAACTGAAAGTAACAACTTTAACCAGCAACAGACAGAAATTAGTACTGCAAATGCATTTGCTTAGCTTAGAAAAAAGTTAACATCAGTCAGTGACTATCTTTGAACTGAACTGAACAAAACTTTTTGAATCAGCAAGGTGATTCATCATTTCCACGCCATTTGAACAGAGCAAGCTTCCCTATTTCCATTCTTTATGCTAAGCTAAGCTAACCATGTCCTGGCTTTATCTTCATATTTACAGTACAGCTACGAGAGTGGTCTCAATCTTCTCATCTCTTGGACTCTTGGTAAGAAAGCAAATGAAAACCGTGTTTCCCAAAATGTCAAACTATTTCTTTAAAATGCAAGAATCCGTGTTTGAAATTGATTGAAATGGTGTCGATCTGTTGGAAAGCAAATATCTGTGGACACGAAGGCATGAGAGATTTTAATTTTTGCCGGGAAACAAAGGAAACAACAACGAGCAAGCTGCTTCGTCTTCCTCCACCCACTCTCATCCACACATACACACTGTTCCTCTCTTTCATCCCTTTTTTCTTCTTTCTCTCTCTCCTCTACAGTACAGCTTTAGTCCAAAGGTTTCTCCAGCGACACAAGCAAAGCGAGTCTGATGTTAAAGAATAAAACCAAAGAGCCCTAACTTGACCTTCTCTTCAACACAAACCCTCCAATGCATCCCTTCACCTCCCTTCTGTCCATCCCTTCCTGTCTGCTCTCCTTTAACTTTTCTGTCACCTAGCGAGCTGGTCTTTGAAGCATTAACCTCAGCTATCCAAAGGGGAATAATAATAATAATGATAATAATGATGATAATTAAGATGATGATGAAATGTATATTTTTAAGTATTTGTCATTGGAAAAATAATCTTAAGCTTCTCATAATTATGATGATGATGACGACGATGACGATGATAATGAAGTTTCTCTTGGTATCTTTGTAGCTGTTCTGATCCTTCTTAAGTTCTTGTCCTTTCTGCTCGTGCTGCCAGAGAATACTGCTTAACCCCCCCCCCTTTTCATTTGCTTATATTTGGTCCTAACGTCTACCTGTCTGACTTTAACCCCTGAATGTTTGTGTTTCTCTATGCCTGTGTGTGTGTGTGTGTGTGTGTGTGTGTGTGCGTGCGTGTGTGTGTGCGCGCGCGTGTGTGTGTGTGTGCGTGTGTGTGTGTGTCTAAGAGTGAGCTGTCAAACATTGACATGGGAAATTAAGACTTTCTCTGGAAGTGGTTTCTTGTTGTTAGCTGTTAAAGTAGCTGTCTGTTTGTGTGTGTGTGTGTGTGTGCGTGTGTGTGCATGTGACAGGGTTGCGTGGGGTTGTTTGTTGCTGGAAAGCGGGATGGGTGTGGTTCACTGCAGTAATTTGCAAAACATTTTTGTTTGGACAACAAAAAGCACTCACACGACCTGTCAAGTATAACATACTGTTTGCCAACTTCCTAGTACATGTAGCTTTAATTCCCGTCACAACGGTCAGTTTGTTTCCTTATCGTGTGCATGTGTGTGCGCGCGCGTGTGTGTGTGTGTGTGTGTGTGTGTCCAGGTATGGTTGTATTGCCATCACTTCTCCCTTTGTCTCTTCCATCCTATGAGCAGCCCCGCCAGCCCCCACCCCCCCCTCGTCCCAATCCCTCCTTTCCCTTTCTGTCTCCCCCGTTCTTCTCCCTTGTGGTAGCAAGTTAGCCTTTTAGTGTATTTATCTTGAAAACCCAAAAAAAAGAAGAAAAATAACTCTACTTGTTCATTGTACAGTGTTGTTAATTTTAAGTCATTTTTGTAACTGAAAGTGTTTCATTCATCCAAATAAAACAGGAGACAAAAACTGTACAGATGATCCCCCTTCTGCCTCTTGTCTTGTTTTTAGTCTTTTCTATCGAGCTCTATTTCTGTATATTCATTTTCATATTAAACCACAGGTTTCACTTGGTTTAGAGAAACATCACCTCCGAAACAGGAAATGTACCTCAACTTGTCATGCTGCTTTTTTTTTTACCAGACGAGGGTGCTGTTAGACTTATTTTCTTTCCCCACAGAGGCCAGCTCAACCGCCGTTCTTTGCTGATGTCTCCGTTACTCTACTACGAGTGTCATGGAAATAGATATAAAGCATTCATTAATTGATATTTAATTGGACAATAAAAACAGTAACTAATGATGGATTTTAGAAATAAAAAGACAAAATTACTAAGTATTCATTAATTGATAGTTAAAGGGACAATAAAAAGAAGAATTATATATAATAATTTACAACTGAATATAGGAATCTGTCAATAAATAGGTCAAACTAAAGAGTAACATAACAGTCAATAAATACATTTGATAATAGATTAATGAAAACCTAAATAAATAATGGAATTTCAAAATCAATTTACAAATGCAGTTCAAAGGTTCAGTGTGTAAGATTCAGGGGGCTCTATTTGCAGAATATGGCGATAACATTCAAGTATGTTTTCATTAGTGTATAATCACCTGAAAATAAGAATCGTTGTGTTTTCATTACCTTAGAATGAGCCCTTTATATCTAAAGAGTGAGCGGGTTCCCTGCCATGGAGACCGCCATATTTCTACAGTAGCCCAAAAGGGCCAAACCAAACATTGGCTCTTGATAGGGCCATTCACATCTTTCTCGAGTTTTGTGGCCACCGGGCAGCGACCGGTAATCAGTTGGTTGCAATCTGCAGTTTCACCGCTAGATGTCACTGAATCCAACACCCTGCTCCTTTAAAAGAGAAATTAATAACTGAATCCAATTGAATTTGTTTTAATCAGGCATTTTAAAGGGCAACTCCCTCCCTCATTTGCATTTTCATTCGAATTTTTTTTCTAAATCCCTTTTTAATTTGATGTATTTATTAATAGATTCATATATACATTTGTAAATTATATTTATATATAATTTTATTGCTCATTTAAATATTAATTAATAAAATATTTAGTGATTTCTTCTACTTATTTATGGGTAATGAATTAATTTGTAAGACCCAGTGTAATTGTTATATTGTTGGGTTATTTACCCAAACTAAAATATGGTACGGTTTCGAGCTGCAACTATTAGTTGAATAATCAAGGTCAGATGGCACATGCATGCACACCAGCCAGGAGCAAGTTGCAGTAGTCAAGGCGCAAGTCGACAAGAGCCTGGGCCAGAACCTGCGCCGCTTTCTGGATGAGGAACAGACATATCCTCCTGATGTTGTGGAGGATGGATCTGCAGGAACAGGTTGTAGCAGCAATGTTGGCAGCGAAGGACAGCTGGTCATCCAGTATCACACCAAGGTTCCTTGCAGTACGAGCCAGGGGACAACACAAAGTTCTCATTGATAATGAAGAGTTCGTGGATGGGAGATGTCTTCCCTGGCAGGTAGAGCAGCTCAGTTTTGTGGATGTTGAGCTTCGGGTGGTGTGCAGACACCCACTGAGAGATGTCAGCCAGACACGCAGAAATTCATGCTGCCACCTGGGTACCAGACACACATTGGAGAGGTTTGCCCTCAGGGCTTTCACAGAAAGGTTAAGGCACCAAAACTACTTGGTTAGGTTGCGGTAAGAAAGGCAGAAAGCCCTCAAAGGAAACTTCTCCCATTTGCCAGACCAGGGAAAAGATAGATTCATCTGCATAGCTGTGTGAGGAAAAGCCAAGAGTGTGAATAACAGAGCCAAGTGACTTGGTGTGAAGAAAAATGAGGAGGGGACCCAGAACAGAACCCTGAGAGACCCCAGCAATGAGGCTAGACAGTTCAGGCACAGATTATCTCCAAGTTACCCTATAAGTACAGTCCTTGAGGAAGGATGTGAACAGGGAGAGAGTAGAGCCTGAGATTCCCAGTTCTTGGAAGGTAGAGAGGAGGATCTGGGGGTTGATCATGTCAAACTCAGCTCAAAGGTCCAGCAGGAGGACAACGTAGGAGAGAAAGGCTCGTCCAGCAGAGTGGAGTTACTCTGTGATGGCATGGAGGGCAGTCTCAGTTGAGTGGCCTGCCTTGAAACCAGACTGGTTGGGGGCAAGAAGGTTGTTCTGGTGGAGACATGCAGAAAGTTGAGTTAAGACAGCATGGTCAAGTGTTTTAGAAAGAAATGGAAGAAGAGAGATAGTTATAATCAGTTTATCATTTAGGTCATTGTTCAAGCAAAAATACAAAACACTTGCAGCTTCTAAAATATGAGAATGTGTTGCTTTTCCTTGTCTTACGTCAAAATAAACTAATTATCTTTGTGTTTTGGTCGGTTGTTCAGACAAAACAAGACGTTTGATGATGACGTTTGGCTTATAAGAAAACAAAATTTCACAATTTCCTGCAGCCCAAGGTGACATGTTTTCTTTGATCAACAGTCAAAACCCCAAATATATTCAGTTTACTATGATGCAAGACCAGGACAAGTAACAAAATATCACATTTGGGGAGTTGAGATAACCATGCTGTCAGGCGACTAAATGAGGAATCGACTGATCGCTGCAGCACTAAACCATACAATATTTTATTTTGGGTAAATAACCCAACAGCAATATAGAAAATATTTTACCCTGTGTTAGTGTTAAGATTAGATTATTTATCTGCACAACAATTTCCCTCTGGACAAATCTTATCTTAACAATAACACTGGGTCAGAACAACCCATTGTCTTGGGTTTGATTGGTGACCTCAATGGTTTTCTACCCATGGGTAGATAATGAACTTAGAATTGCATCGGTTCTACATTGACCCAAACTGGATCAATTTTAACATAGTGATTATAGACACTTTGAGTGAGAGGAACTCATGTAGGCGAGAGCTGCAAAGTGTCATCATGTGTCCCCACACCCTGCAGACGAGTTGTCACCCAGCAGACTTGTTGGTGGGGATTCAGGTCATCTTCATCTCTCCCTCCATTTATTTTCTCTCAGCTGAGTCAGGGGACATCTGCTAATTAACAAACAGCATCGCATACGTTTGGCCTTCTCCTCTCATCCAGACGTGTGTGTGTTTGTCTCTCTGTCTGACTGTTTTTGTTGTCTCCTTCCTCCTCCTCCTCCTCCTCCTCCTGCTCCTGCTCATCGCCCTCCCTCTCGTTAACTGCCTCTCCTTCAGTCTGTCTCTCTCTCCCGCTCTCCTGCTCCCCCCTGCTGTGTGGCACAGTAGGTGGATGATTAGGTAGGATGCTGGAGTGTGTAAGTGTGACAGCTTTCAGACACCCACCTCCGAGCTGAGTCACGCATGGCGGTGGTGAGCATGTGATCCTATCACCAGGGTGACTCGGGTAGATCTGTGTTGCTGTGTTGTCGTGTCAACATGCAATATTAGTTCTTTTCCAAAAATGTAGCCATTTTGGAGATATCTGTCTTTAATATCTGAAATCCAGACTGTAACTTTAATTTAAATTGTTCCTTTTGTTCGTCAGATATACTCAATGTTGGAATGTAACCAAGTGCATTTACTCAAGCACTTAAGCACACATTTGAAGTACTTTATTTCTAATCAACTACATTTGAGAGGTAAATATTGTACTTTTCACTTCACTACATTTATTTAACAAGTTACTAACCAAAAGTATATAAAATAATTAAAATTAGCTCGAACTTAACCCACTGCAACAACAAAACACAAATTACCGGTACATGTTAATGCATCTGTATTAATAATCAATTAATATAACACTCACAGGGACCAGTTTTCTGCTAAATGTACTTTTACTTTCGATACTTAAAGTACATTTAGCTGTTAGTACTTCCGTACTTTAACTTATGTAAGATGTTGAGTACAGCAGGACTTTACTTGTAATACAGTGTTTTTACATTGTAATATTGTTACTTTTACTTAAATAAAAGATCTGAGCAGGGCCAAGATTTTAGACAAACTGAGGTCATGAGTCCGAAACTCCTCCAATGTATCCACCACTCTCAACTCACCTCAGGAAATTTGGACCAGACACCATAAAGAATTAGGATTTTTTTCTTTAGGATTTTATATTTAATTTTTAAAATCATCCAAAACAACCACCATGTGTGCAATTTTATTTGTAAACTCCCCTCAGGTTGAGCTTTAAGGTTCATTCTTGACCTTGGAAATAGTGAATTCTTAACTTAAGGTCCACTTGCTAGATTTCTTTCTTTCAGCCACATAGAACTTCTTCCATAACTGCAAATACTTTAATTCAAGTAAGATGCATCATACTCTCCAAATAGTTATTTTTCTTTTTCAATCCAAAATTAGATGCGTTTCTTAGATCAAATGTTGTTGCTATGTAACAGCACTGAGTCAAAAATGTCATAGTGTCTCCATATAGTCATTATAGGAGGGACCAAAGTATTTGCTGTGGCACTGATGGGCATCATAACTATCTGCGCGCCATTGTTGCAGCACTAAAAGTTTGACATCATCTTAGAAATTATACCCGTAAAGTCACTCTCCATGACTGTAAAACCACACTATGGCATGAAGAGGGTAACTGGAGAGCAACATATCTGGTTAGGTGAGGAGTCAGTTAACACAGTAGGCTAGTAATTCTATTGGCTTTGGAATAGGCCCAGTAAAGGTAGAATTGGGTAGGAATAAGGCATCACTGTGTCAGTGGTACGAGACGACAGATTGCCAGCTGTCAGTTTAACCAGGAACACTGCCAGTGTGTGTGTGTGTGTGTGTGTGTGTGTGTGTGTGTGTGTGTGTGTGTGTGTGTGTGTGTGTGTTATTGGTGTCAGTGAGAGACAGTGCCAGCGGTGAAGTGCCACTAGACAGATCTGGTTTCCCTCCCTGAGCAGCAGTGTGTGTGTGTCAGTATAAGCTGCTGTTGCCTCACCCGTCGACCTCCTGCCCTCTACCAAAGCCACACATTGGTAGAGTATTAGTGTAGAGTGTTAAAGTGCTTACCGAGAAAATTGTTCAGGTAGGAGTATCTCACAAAAAAAAGTAATCATTTTCATTTTTTGAATGATGGGATTTATTTTAGTATGCTACCTGCAAATAATTCAGCTGGTAAACACAACTGTCATTATTTATGAGGTGTGTCCATGACAGTATAGATATGTCAATTGCCATTTTAATATGTATTACAGTAGGGCTCTCTCAGAGAGAAACAACTGCACTGATGTGATAGTGTACTCCAGGACTGTGCAACATCACTGTTGTGAGTGGTCAGAGGGGAAACGGGTGTGAAACCTACAACCAGAAACAATGCTTTTCTGCCTGGTGGGGTTTGGTAGTGGATTAACTTTATACAGTATAGCACAAATGAAAATATATCTCTGTTGACTTTAGAGTGGGCAAGACAAGGACAAAACAACGCTTAGTCCTTTGACTAAGATGATGGACAATCATTGTTTCTCCTTTCCTTCATCATAGCAATAGAAAAAAGACCCTCCGCTCTTAATACTTTAAGAAGTCCATTTAAAAAACACAAAATGAATCCATGTTCTTAGATTAATCTAACAGCTTTGGCCTTGTCTTGCCAGTGACATTGTTATTCAGTCACTTCAAGGAATGTGTGGTTAAATACATTAAGAGAAAAGAAATGTGAGAAAAGTGTCTGAAGCAAGCCTTGCTTCCTAAAGCTTGAGTTCTGATGAACTCTCCTTTTATACTCTTGCTGTTCTTTGACTTGCTGTCATCTATTTGATTTCAATTAAGTGTTTACAATTTAGTGCTTCAGGGTAAATCTAGAACAATGGCGTAATCAGCATCACATAAATATGCGGCAGTGAAACTGTGGACATGTTGTATGTTTCAGCGGCTCTGTTCTCTTATCCGCCCCCCTTATCTTTTCTGTCATTCCCTCTGCCTTCACCTTGTCAATAAAATGCCAAAAACCTGAATGAAGGCAGGATGGCGACACTTCACGGAAATTAACATCAGAGCGCTTTGGGAGAGATAAGGATGAAGCAGTCATTTAGTACAAGTGCCTCCTCCATTCCTTCATCACAATATTTTTATGGGATTTGAACATCACACAGAAACACACACACACATATGAACAGCACAGCAGGGATGCCTTCCGCCCCCTGAATGACACATCACCCAGAGCTCCCACCACCCAGAGAAGACCTCCATAACACTCACCTCCTTTCTTCCCCATGGTCTTACAGATGATGACTTTCATTATTTTCTTCACTGATTTAAAGCTCCTCAACAATAACCAGAATGATCTGACTTCAAACCTGTATCCAGAGTGAACAATAAAACAATTAAAACGCTAATAAGTGGACATTGAGTTCAGTTCCAAGGTCAGGAGTGAACTTTCACACTCAAAAATGAAACAGGCATTTGTATACCTGAGTATTACTGTGATGTGGGTTGTAGGAAACTATTGGTCTATATCCTCAATTGAGCTGTACTGAACATATACTGCACACACAATGCAGTAAATCACAGTAGAACATGGATAATTAGTTGAGGATTTTCATGATGTAAAACATGAGCCACAATAGCACACACGGGTCAGAAAAAATGAATCAGTACCACTGTATAACAACAGCTCCCACACTGTGAATGAGCCCACTGCACGGCACCTCCACAAAGGGACCTACAGTACAGCAACGCAAAAACAATCACACACACATACAGGCACGCACGTACGAGGAGAAATCCGACAAAGCAAAGGATGATGGTGATTATGACACATAGCTATGCCACCCACAGTGGTGCCTGTGCGAGGGCAAAGCACATCAAACTGAGCAAGTGTAACACATGCTCTGTGTCAGTCCTCCTCCCCTGCACTGGCATGTAATGTATGACACATAGCTGAACCACCTACAGGCATGCTGTCTCCATGCCCAGCATGATGGGGGGCTACTGAGGGTACTGGCCAAGAACACGGATTCTGCCGGATTGTCCTCTGGGTGAAAGAGGGGCTAGTGTGTGTGTGTTCACGAGCTGCTCAGTATGTTTCAGTGAGAAAGTGTGCGGTGTGATTTGTTTTGGTTAAAATGCTGGTCTTCAACTTTAAAAATATCCCCAAATGTCACTTGGAGAAGAGCGCATTAATGTACAGCTGAACGTCATTTGCTATTACATTCCACCCCTAGTTAAACATGTGAACTCATGTTTGAAACAGACCTCTGGGTGTTATGTGGCTGTAGGGGCATCTGTCCAGGCCTCAGGACTATTCTCTGTATGTGATGAGTGTGTGGTATTGGGTGGGTTGGTGGGGGGTTTTGGTGGCGGATGGCCAAGCACCTCTAGGTGATCCAATCTGAAGAGGGGGTGAGTGACCCAGACTTAGCCTGGTGTGAGGATGACTAATTGAGAATGGGGTGGGGGGGCAGCTGAGGCTGTTACTGGATCTGACCTCTTCAGCACATACAGTACATGCCTCTCTCTCACACACACACACACACACACGCACACACACACAAAACAGGGAGTGATCCAGAAACCTAATCATATTCTGGACACATGGATGAGACCTGGGAACAGAGTCAGGAATATTTGAACTGTACAGGATGAAAGGTGAGGAATTACAGATAAACTATTTGGCTGTTATTATTCATTTTTCATGTAATCATTTTATGATATGTCTCTGTACTCACCTTTCAATGAAATGTTGTTATTGTTCCAATTTATTATTTAATTATCTCTATAAAGCAGTAAACGTTGCGATCACCGCCCTCTGTCTGTTTGTGACTAGCATAACTTGAAACTGATGGAGAAACTGGCATGCAAATTTGAGCAGATTTAAGAAAGAAGCCTATTTATTTCTGAATCGCTGACCTTTAGTCTCGCGCCACCATCGGGCCAGATATCCAATGTTCAGATGAGAACATTTCCCTACTCATTAGCTGTAAATTCACAATACATGCTGTACATTGTCATGCTCCCAAAACCTACTGTTTTGCATGTGCCATCATCAGGCCAAATTTAATAGATCTTGAAAACTGACATCTGAGAACTTTCACACTCCCAAGAGGAGGAACCCAGGATCTTTAGTCTTTAAGCATCTGGCCAAACCTTGTCTTATGAACCGTAAATAATGATTATTTTCATTATTGATTCATCTGTTGATTAATTTTATGTCCTATAACACTTCAGGAAATTGTGATAAAGACCCATCACAATTTCCCAGAGTCTACATTTTGTTTCTTTTGCTTGACCAACAGTCCAAAATCTCAGGTTACAATGATACAAAACAGAGAAAAGCAGCGGATTCTCACATTTTAGAAGCTGTCCAAGTCCAAGTGAATGTTGGACATTTTGCTCTCGATGGACAACGTAAACCTGCAATGACTGATTTTTTGGCCACGTAGGGGCAGTAGTAAACACAGCAGTATGCTCACACCAATATTATCATTCTCAACTTCTTAACAACGCCATTATGAGTTATCAATATGTCAGCCACGCATAGCATGAGCAAATAATGCCATATTTCAAGATTCGATGTGTACTAACCAGTAAATTCGATATGTGTCTATGCAGTAAACGTAAATGTTTCCGAAGTCAACTGGTGACCATTCGTGAGGACCATTTATCCGAACATTACCAGGCAAACTGTAGGGACTAGGGTTGGCAATTCCTGGCAGCTGAAATGAAATGCCGGCGGTCTGTTTGACAAACCGACCTAATGATGGTGCAGTGTGGGAGGATACAGGGCATTAATTAGTGGTGGTTGTAAATGGTAAGAGAAGTGTTTTTTGCTTGTTTTTCCTGTTGATGTACAAAGGCACACATGTAGTGAACTCGCTTATTTCAGTTCTTTTATTGCTCAAGAGGGAGCACAAAATGGGTAATAAGATGATCAACTTCGCACACTCAAAAAGGCACCTCTTTACAAGTTTGTGTGCACCTCCAACAATATGTCACGTTGTGGGTAAAGTGCGATGTCACTGCAGATAAACAAATTACAATGTCTTAGTGCTCACCTCAGTCCCGCATCTTATCAGTCTGCTTTCTGTCTGCCTCTTTTACCTCCATTGTCTCTTTTTACTGTGTGCGCGCACATACACACACACACACACACACACACACACACACACACACACACGCTACTATGCTTGAATACAATGAATGAGTACAATGAATGCTCCCTCACCCAACCAAGGGTAATTAAACACAGAAAAGGATGAGTTTGAACCTGTATTGATAGATGACAGTTTTTTGGGGGGGTCAAATGTCCCTTTTTTGTACATTGGGTTGGGACATGTCCCCCGGTCCCCTGTGGCATTTACGCACATGATGTCATCCATTGTTTATATAAAAATTGCTTTTTTTTAGCATAGCCGCCTTAAAATTGTTGTCATGTAATTAATGTCATGCCAACTTCCACCCAAGTGGAGGTATAATCAGCCAAAAATATCGAAAACACCTGTGTGGCAGTGAAGGACCTGTAAACCTGCAATAACCTGGTATGTGTCCTATGAGTTTCTGGTTTATTTTGAATATATCTGCTCCTATCAGGGTTTTGGGTTCGGTTTCTCTCAATTCCTGTTTTATTTTGTAATTTGTCTGTTCCCTCATGTGTCTGGTAGTTTTGTTTCCCTTCCTTGACTGCCTGATTGTTTTCACCTGTGTCATTCAGTTCACCTGTGTCTCGTTGGCTCCCCTTCCAGTGTGTATTTAGTCTGTGTGTTTCCCTGTCTATGTGTCAGTTGAGAGAGAAAACGTCATCATATGTGTGTTGGTTCTGTTGTCTTGGATTTTTGCCTGTCTGCTACCTGTTTTTGCCAATTATCTACAACCTCTGTCTGCACTTGGGTCCTTTTCCCCATTGTCTGTTTGCCAGCATAATCTTGACAATTATCTTTTTTAACAACTAATCGATTAGTCAAGTAATTGTTTTAGCATTTAGTGTCTGCTCCTCTTGTCACTACTACACTGACTGTAAAAGTAATGGCGATGAGAGAATAGGCCTTGACAAAGGTCTGTCCTCTATTGAGTGCTAAATTGTGCTCTTGTAAAACTGGCTGCCTCTCATTCATGCAAACAAAACATAACTGAATTCAACTAACACAAAAAGAGGAAGAAGAGCGAAATGTATTGAGTCCAAAGCAATTTTACATAGTGGAAACAGGTGATAGTAAGACAGATGTAGAGATGAGACTGAGAATATATTTAAATCAAAGATAAGGAAGGGGATGTGGGAGGAAGAGAGCGTGCACTTTGGTCACTGAAGGGTAGAGAGGAGTTAAGAGGGGAAGAGGAAGCGATGTGCCAATAGGAAGAGTTTGTTCCTCAGTGAGATACAGGAGACAGTGTCAACACACACGCTGTGCTCAATATAGCTACTGTCGCACGGCCAGGCATACCTCTCCTTTCCAGCCTGACACTTGCACCTTCCTGAACACCCCTCATGCCTCGCTCACGTTCTTCTACACCCCCACCCTCAACCATCTGAACAGGTTACATTCTTCCTTTCCCTCACCTCTCAGTCTTCCCCTAGGGCCCCGTCCATCAATGTCACGTCCCGGAGCTAAATTAACTGATCTCCCTTCCTTTGCTCTTTCTCCCCTTCCCTCTCCCCTCACTCTCTGTATATATTATAGGCTTGACACCCTGCCAGACATTGGTTTAATATAACACACATTCTCTGTGCCTTCTACCCACTCTAACATTACCCTCTCTTTCCAACTCCCACCACCCCGCTTTCATATGGGCACTGGCCGCTTGCTTTTTCCATACTTTACCCACCGCAAAAGGAGCTTTTTGTTCTTGAATAGCTCCCTCATTGCCATGGTAATCCAACAGAAAGAGAGTGCGGTTTTTCTGTTAGGGCCTCGAGGATGAAAATAGTAAGTCATGGTGGGTTTCTTTAAGTGGCCCTGAATCAGAGAAATCAGTCAGTGCAAATTTGAAAGAAGTCAGAACTTTATATACGTGTGCATGCTGTGTGATGAAATGTCATAGTTTACCACCATCAAGCCATTTCCCACATTTGACTTCTCCTACTTCTTCCAGGTGGACCTCTTTTTGCTATCTCAGCCGTCTCGTTGATCCCCCTCTTCCTCTGTCTCACTTGTCCTCCAACGTCACCCTCCCCACCCCCTTCCTTCCCTCATCCAACACCCCACCACTCGCTGTGGTAATCCCATTACTCATGTGCGAATACCAGCTGGGGAAGAGTGGGAGGGAGGGAGAATGTGGACAGAGGATAACTGTGTAGAGGCCTCGGGTCTCAACTAGACGGTTGGACACTAGACACTTTTTCAAACTCTTGTCTAGAAAGGGCAGGAAATTTTGATTGTATTGCAAATTGTTTCACTGTAATTTAAAAAGTGTAAAAACGTTGACCCCTTGTGACCCTGTTTAGGGTACGGAGGTAGAAAAAGAAAGTCAGAGACACAGAGGGAGTGATATCTGGCTGTGTCTTCTGACGGTTGGACTGGCAAGCTTGAAAATAAACAAGTTCTTTGATGACAAAGAACCCATTGACTCTCTTATTCCCTCTCTCTCTCTCCCACTCCTCATTCTCCACAGCTTTGCTCTCTTTTCCTCTCACCCTCTCTCTGTCCTTTTTTGCTCTTGCCGTTTTGAAGGGGTGAGGTTGGAGGGTGAGTGTGGTGTGTGTGGGGGGGAGGCATTAACCGCCACCCTGCTGCACTTGTTGTCCCCTCAGCTGCTGGCTTTTTCTTTCATCCGGTCTGCTCTCACCCTACACGCCTTTTAGTCTAGCGACCCATCTTCCCTTCTCCTTTCACCGTCACACAAAAAAGTTAAACCTTTTTCTCCTCAGTCAAGGTTCTCCACATGATGAATTAAAGCTGAACAAGGGTTTAACTTTGCAGTCGTTTCATACAATACCGTCTGAAGTTGATTATGTAAGAGCATTTGCTGGAAATCAAGTCAAAGATAATTGTTGCACTTAAAAAGAATGAAGGTGAATGATTAAAAAAATCAAAGAAGGAGAGACTTTAAAGAGATAAGAGTCTCTGCACATGCATGTCTGAGTGTGTGTGTGTGTGCGTGTGTGTGCGTTTATTCACGTCACCAGTGGTATGAATCATCCCATACCCTATGTACTTATTACACCTCCGTTGGTTGTTTAACGCCCCGTCCAGGAATTATAATCTTGCCTGGCTTCCACTGATTGACGAAATCAGGTTCTGCGTGAACATGCATTGTGTGTTTTTGTGTTTCTGCACTGCCTGTGGTGGCACTGGTTAGTGGGCTACCACACCCATTGTCCATGGTAATTACACTGACCCGAGCCATCTGTGTTGTAGAGGCGCAGACCAGAAGAAACCAGTGTGTGTATTAGCGCTGACTGGATCGAATGCTAGCAGTTGCACCACTGACATCCATTGAAAAATCTGTAAACTAACTTGTATATCAGTTGTGATCGTCACAGATCTCAGTCATGTTGTCCATTCTCACTTGGGATGACACATCCCTTAGCTCACATAAGATAAAGAGTGGAAAGGATGGGGGTGGGTGAGGGTTTCAATCTATGGGGAAGATATCTGGGGATGTTCACACCCACACCCACCCAACTGCGAGCATTCACACACACACAAACACTCCAGTGACAAAATCTCCGCTCTCCCTTTCATTCTCTCCGTCTTTCTCTGCGGAGCGTCTGTCTGTCACTCTGATTAGGAACGGACAGAGTCACATAAAGCACGGAGGGGATGAAAAAGGGCGGGATGAGAGATTGAGGGAGTTACAGATGATGTGGAACCAATAGGACAAGGCTCTTCTGTGATACACTGTTTGTCAAACACATCATCAAGTTCACTCGCCAAGTTCCACCGTGTTCTCATTTAACGGCCAAATACACGACACAATACGGGAAATTTACCTTCTCCTACATTGTTCCTACAAAGATTTTTTTGGTGGTTATGTTGTACCTGTATTAAAGAGTTTATAGTAGTAAGATGACAGGGCATGCTGGTAGAAAGAGAGAGATCACATGCAACAAAGGTCTCACACTCGAACTGGCAACATTGCAATTAGCCCTAAGTCATGAGGGAACCTTAAAGATACTGCTTTTAACATAACTATATCAGGCCTTTAAAAGACACTACTATGTTTTTTTTAACAAAAAAACTCAAATCTGCTCACATCCTCAATTATAACTTTATTAAAGGTGAGTGCTCTGCAAGGGTTCACCATCTGTTAGGGTTAGGGCTAAAACAACAGCTAAAAAACACACAGTACTAGCATTAACTGGAGGACAAATACACTGTATTTTGTCTGCTGCATGTGCCTTATTATATTTCCAGTTAAAGTTAAAATCACGTTAAAGTTTCTTTATTTACAGTTTCACGTTTTGGGGTATTTAAAATGAGCACATACACTTGAAGCCCAAACAGATGAAAATGGAAATAGCTTTCTTAAAGAAAGATCATAGGCAGTCGATAGCAATAAATTACACTAAACATTTTTACATATTCAATTCAAAGAGTCCATCAAACTTGAGCTTGTTGCTCAAATAATGACCCAAGGAGTGAAAGTGAGTGATGAGTGTGAGGGAGGGAAAGAGATGCAGGCACAGAGAGGTGGCAGAGGATGGAGCGGGAGGAGGAATAGAAGAGGTGTGAGAGTGAGGGAGGGTGGACAGACGTATGGATGGATGAGTGGTAAAAGACGACGGGACTGCAACCGACAGAGTAGCAGAAAAGTATAGAGGAAATCGGGGAGAGAAAACAGGAGAGGTGGATAAACAGCCAGAGTGAGGGAGGAGGAGGAGGAGGAGGAGGAGGACACGGGTGGGAGAGAGCGGGCGGGTGTTGAGTGAAGCACTGTGTTTATCAGTGTTCAGAATGTACTGTGCTGTAGATTTGTCTGTAAATGTCATCTCCTGTGCTTGAGTTACAATAGAGAGTGCTCACACAAGTCACAGGCAGGCGCACGCACACAAAGCCATTTATCCACCCTGCACTTAATCGCTAAATCACTCCTCTTGTCCTCTCTTTGATTTCTTCTCTCTCATCTTTCCCTCTTCGTGAAGAGCCTGGGGGCCGCTGAAGAGCTCTTCACCTCAGCCAGAAATAGACATCAGAAAATGGGGAAATTATAGATATTTGGTGGATGCATGCCAAAACACATGACAAGACATCAAAGATAACAACAAACAGAGAAACAATAGTGCAACTCTCTTGTTCCCAGCTGATTGCCCTATTGTCAGCCTCTGTGTGAGAAAATGCCACGCAGGTCCGTTCCGTGGTTTTCCTGCTCTGAAGAAGATGACAGGACAAGATAACAGCGGTTTCCTGAATGTGAAGGTTCAGCATCCAATTTAGATGCTCTTCTTTTCCCCCTTTTGGTCCAGTTTCTTATCAGGCTGAGCAGAGTGGGTTTCCTGAGCCTGTCAGAGAATGGCCAGTGAAGGGAGAAGAAATCCTGTTTATAAATCACACCATAGGGACGTTGCTGCTGTCAGGGGACTTTGTTTACTTTGTTTTACTACCTGTGTCTTATCCTGTTGACAAGGCAGGGCAGTGGTGTGTATCGCTGATGTAACAGCACAGTCAAGAAATGCACAAAAACACACATAAAGCCTCCATCCCGTGCACCAGGTGCTAATGTACACGAAGGCAAAAGAGGAGATGCACTTCACCTACCATGTATGACGCCTCACCCACTCATATGCACTTATCGACAACTCATGGCAGCTTCATATCAGTGGCACATGAGGAAGCAGAAGGTCAATACTTTCAGGTGACGAGCACAAATGTCTGGGCATGACACAAACCATGCTTAACATCTGATCAAGTGAAAGACTCACATGCGACATGACGGGATGTCTCTGTGCATACATACTGTACAGCATATGCTAATGCACACTCTGGGTCTGGGTACGTGTGTTCGTTTGAATGTGAGCTAAAGGCCAGATACAGTTGGCTGCACCTTAAAAAAAAAAAGAGGAAAGGGGAGTTGGTGCTACATGAAAGAAAACAGAACAGGATGCAGGTTCATATTCAAATTAGACACGCGGTTTTTGTTTTTTTATTTTGTTGTTTTTAAGACATTTTTGGTCTACATTGCTTTGATGCATTGCCCACGTGTTTCAGTAGAAATGCAAATAAGGGTAAAAGTGGCTGCTGCTGTGGGTACCAAAATCAAAAACAGTGGTGACTGCGGAGAAAGAAGTACATTTAATTGTAGTTAGGTATAGTTTCATTTTTCTATCACTTTCCAACAGAATTTTACATTTTGGACTTTTACTTAATTATGACTACAGGTAACGCTTTATTTACGGCCAGCAATCATTTTACATGTGAGGCGTCATTACGCAGGGTACCTACTGACATGGAAAGAAGTGCAGGGAATAAGGGGTTGGCAAATTTGCGCTCAGGAGCACCTAGAAATAAATGACACTGAGTAGCCTACTTAAAATTAACTGGTGAGTCCCCACCATTTTGAACCAGAGGATACATCTCATCAACTATTGACGGGATTAATGCTTTCGTGTGAAAATGTCCCAAAGCCCACAGTGATCTCTTCACATGTCTTGAATAGTCTGACCGACTGTCCAGAACCCACAACTATTGACTTTGCAATCATGGAGGACTAAGGAAAGCAGAACATATGCGACTGTAAGACGCTGGAAGCGAATTTAGGCCTTTTTTTATTAATTAGGAACTCAAAGCAATTAATACATTACCTAAATTGTTGCAGTTTAATTCTCTGTCAATTGACCAATGGGCTAATCTACTGATCATTGCAACTCTAGTGACCAGCAGCAGATATGTAAGTGTGTTACCCCCTACTCTGTTTAATCAAAAAGGACATTCAATTCAATGTTGATCAATATTACAACTCTGTGAAAGAATAAGTTTAATTTTGTATGCTTAGGTAGGGTATATTTCACCAATAACAATTATTTAGCTTACTTTAAAGATCCCCTCTAGATATATTGTAGGACACATAAAAAATAGTCTACTTTGAATAATCATTTGTCTCATACATCCTTTGCCTTCATTGCAAAATCTATGAATACACAAATATGTTTAATTTCAAAAGATTAACTGCTGGATGCAAGATGTTTCCTGCTTCACTGAAAGGTCCATTCTCAGTTTACTATTTGCACTGCAGATTTCACGTTTTTACATCACACTTGTTGCATAATGGACCACGACTGGCTTCCAGACTAGTTGTGATGTCACAAAATCATGCTTGTAGGCCTACGTACATATGCAAGAGTCAAGGTGAGCACGGACAAACTTTCCCCGTTCAGCAGATTAATGTGAAAACATCATTCTGCACAGTGAAGGCCACACATCTAAGTGCAAACATCTAACATCTGAATGCCGAATTTAGTAGCATTTTTCTGTAGTATCCTGAGTATGTTCTCCATCACTAGAGAAAGATGCTGCACAATGTCACACCTAAAAGGTGGCTGACTTGATAAAACATGCAGTAATACTGTTTAGAATTTCCTGTTTTCAGTGTTAATCACTAACTGATGCTTTCATTTTTAATTTGCCAATTTAATAAGTGTAATTATTCAGATATGAAAGGGCCTAATTAGAACCATAACCCCTGATTGACGTAAATGGACACCGTGAGCCGAGCCGCTCTCGCGCCTCTCTCGAATCGGAGGACTCGGATGTGATGTCACCACGGCAGAGCACTGTGGCGGTCTCCAAGGCAACGCCGCGTGCTGCAGTGACGCCAGCCCAGGCCCCGGCTCGTGGTGAGTGGGCGTGACTCGCCACGTTAGCCCCCCCTCTCTGCCGTCAGTGTGGGCGGGCCCCGCTCAGAAGAGAGCGAGCGAAACACGACACCCCGAGGACGGAGAGAGGCACGGGGGGAGGAGAGACTAGTACTGAATGGTGTGAGAGTGAGTGGAGGACTTAAAAAAAAAAGTCTGTAAAGAAAGAGAGGTTCCTCTTTAACGTTAATCTCTGTCAAAGAAGTAGCAAAGCTTTGCGTTGGAGAGATGTCAAACAGCGACGAAGATGCAGTTGAGACGGAGTAAACAGCTGCCGGACAGTTAGCGAAAGAACTTGTGAAGAGAGAGAGAAAGGCTTTTTCGGCTGGCTCGAGTCGGGACGGTTGGCCGTTTTCCGCCGCAACCTGAGCAGATTTCTGCTAGTTACGCCACGAGAAGCGAGGACAGACAGCGAGGTCCTGGCCGCTCGGCTCGGCGGAAAGCAAGACCTTCGGTCGGTGCGGTCGGTTGGCAGAGAGCCGGGGACACGGACCGAGAGAGCGCGGCGGCTCGAGAAGATAGACCCGCTGAAGCAGTAGCTACAAAAGTTTGCCGTGTATCTTCACCTAGTTTTCCAGATAAGGAACAAGAGGGGGAGGAAGAGGCCGAGAGACTGACTTTTCTTTCCACAAGCAACTTTGTGGAATTCATCCAGTTAAGCAAACTTTAGCCACTTGCTGTCTAGCTAAAGCAGAAATAATGAAAACACCTGGAGATTCTGGTAAGTTTGTGTGACTCCGGCTCAGAATTTTATTTATTTTTTGTCCACCATTGTCTTACTTGTTTACTTGCCGTGGTCGTTGTCGGCAAAGCCAACAGTAACTACATTGCTGATTAACGAACAAGCCAGATTGTTAAGCTATCAACATCCGCTTCCAATCAATAACACAATGGAAACCTGTTGATTTCAGTTGTTCAGGATTAGTGCAATAGTCCGCGTTTTCGCTAGATAAGATACTAAAATCTGGTGCAGGTTTAGTACTGTACTCCGATTCAAGAGGAAGTGGTTAAACTACTGTACAGTTGTTACAGCGACATCCTCTGTGTCACCCTGACAACTTAATTTCACCATCCAGCACCTCTCAGGCTGAAAATCCTAGAAGCACACTGTGTGAGTGTGCTTTTGTACCGACTGAGTGAGAAAGAGAGATGTGGACGTGTTGTTAAGTTTGCTTGAAACTGTTCTCCTCCTGGTGGTGGTGTTGAGGTGATTGGATCTAGCCAGGTATACACCGAGCAAGCCGCTATTAACCCAGTAACTGAGCATACATTTGTCAGGTACTTGGCCAGTCAGCATATTGAAGTGAAAGCAGGGGGGGATTTCCAGTAGTCAGCTGAGGTGTCTGCGTGTGTCTTATTATCTAATTCCTGAAATGCTTGCATACGTTTGTTCTTGCTCCCTTCACGGGAAACCAAGGAAATTTTTGTTTTAGAAAGGTAGAAGTTGAAGTACCATCATTTGTGCCAGCTATTCAGTTTAATTATTTCTGAGTGTCAGTAATTAATGGCCCGACATGACCCTGACTTTAAGTGACTAAACTACATCTGTTTGATTTGTATGAGTTGACATAATTGGAGTGAATTAAAGAGACCTAGTGGATAACATCTTAAAGTTTATAACAGTTATTTATTGTGTGTGGCCCTCTGTGTAAAGCAAAATATACATATTTAATAAGTTGTTTTTCCTGGCAGGAACAATGTGACGACTTCCTAAGTAGTTACTGGTAGGCAGGGCCGTGTGTGTGTGTGTGTGTGTGTGTGTGGGGACCCTTTTCCACTTGGGATGGTCCCCTCCCTTCCCCCACCCTGTCCCCTCCTGACTCCTGCTGCACCCAGCCTCAGCCCCTTAGCCCCTCCACATTCCTGCACACACACACCCACTCCCTGCAGCAGCCTGGAGGAGGCTGCCATGACATCACACCACACCACATCCCACCACAAGTAGCCCTTTTATTACAAGGAACTTACTGTTTGTTTGGCAGCAGAAAGCTTAGGCCCTTTTGGAAAGGTACTAAACATTGATTGTGCTTAGGTTATGGGTTTGATGTATGCAGCATGATGTATGTGTGTTTGTGTAGTAAGTTGGTTGTGTTTGTCATCAGTAAAGGTAAAGAACGTTAACTGGTCCTACTTAAGTGTGGTTAGTGTAAAGTGTATGCTGCCATCCAACCGGTTTCATTTACCATTTAACTTTGATGATAGGGCAGCCCCTAGCTATTATTTTCATTCTTGTTTAAAATTTTTATTTCCACGGTTAATTGATTTTGTGCGTATCATGTTTAGCTCAGAGTTAAGTCGTGGCACTGCTTACTTAGTCTAACAATCTCAAAACCCAAAGTTCTCAGTTTCTAATGATTAGGGCTGCAACGAACAATTTCTGATTGACTATTTTTGATTAATCGTTTGCTGTATAAAAAGTCAGAAAATTGTGAAAAATGCCCGTCACAATTTCCTTGACCCCAGGGTAACAGTCTAAAACCCAAAGATATTCAGTATATTATAATGTAAGACAAAGAAAAACAGGAAGTCTTCACATTTAAGAAGCTGGAGCCAGCACATTCTTTGCTTGAAACATTACTTAAACCCTTAATCAATTATCAATAATCAAAACTTTTGCTGACTAATTTTCTTCCAATCACATAACAGATTAATCATTCCAACTCTAATTATTTAAAATGCATAAAAGCAAGCAGCTTCTTGCCCATGTGAAGCTATACGTTTCATCAAGTTATTTGCCACAAATCAAAATACTATTTGATGAATTCTCTGTTGATCAACTAATTGATTAATCCTTTCAGCACTAGTTGATAAACATAGCAACTCTGTCTCAGAGGCATTATCTAACAACAAATCCGATCTTATAACAGCCCTTTTAAATAGCTGAATTATTGAACTGGTTAATCCGTGGTGCTCTCCTGATCTGTTTGATCGCCTGCTGTTGCTTCCTTAGCAATCAGGACACAAGTTTTAACTGTTAACTTGGGTAGATACCATCATCTTGAGTGTGAAAGGAAATAACCGTGCCCAGATATGTGTAGGATATAAAATATTTGATGATATCGGATTATGTCGGATATGGTAAGCTGCTGCCTCTATGGATCTTAGCTACTTTCTCTCCATCACCGGACACTTCCCCTTGCGCTTCTGTTTTCCACAGTCACTTCATTAGCCTGAATAGATGAAAGGATTTCTGCTGAGATAGAGAATTGATGTGATATAGCAGGAAATGGCGGGGCTATAGCTGCATCTGTTGCTGGCAGATTGGTAGTGGTTTTTTGGTGCTGGAAAGTACTGGTTTAATTCCTGTTTATATCTAATCACTGCTGTTTATCTGGTGTTTGATATAGTCTGGGGGATTGGTTCGAGGCAAAGTATTCTACAGGTTGCATTAGTCAACAGACAGGGAGTTGGTGGTACGTAGTATCTCGTATACACACAGCCATATATCCACCGTCTTGTGTACCTCAAAGGCTGTGCTAATGATTGATTAAGCTCTGGTGATAAGGACATGCACGCACAATAATAACTCGCCTACTGTATGTCTCTGTCTCCCTAATATGTTATCTACACGCCGCCACGCTCACGTTGCACTGTTTCACTCGTTTTCCTCCATCCCTCCCCAAGGGTTGCAATTTTTGTCATTCTTTACTTTCTCTGACGGGATAAGGACTGGTATGTGTCTTTGTGTGATGGAATTGCATAGTGGGACCCCTGGCTCTGGAGTAGCCATTGTTTGTGTGTGTGTGGGGTGGACAATGGTGGGAGTGGGGCAGGCCTTGGGGCTGATTGTGTGTGGACTTGTGGGGCCAGGGACCTCTCATTGTACTCATAATGGTGCGGAGTAGCTCATAGTTTGGTGGTGCTTTTGACAAGTGAAGAGACCGCACTTCTGAGCGTGTGTGTGAAATGCATATGCGTGTGTGAAAGAAAGAGCAAGATAAATGTGGACAGTCTATTTTTCACCGGTCATTCAACTCCGTAGTTTAATGATGACAGATTTGTGCTGCTTCCCCAGAGTGATTGACATGTGTGGAGCCATTTTACCATTTATTCTAGACACACACACAGTCACACACAAAAAGTCCTGCCTTATGATGTGGCAGGGCAGGAGACTAAAGGGTAGCTTGTGAGCAAGGAATTGAGAGGGAACATTTTACCTTTTGCCCAGTCGCACACATAAACCCACACAGGGTTTATGTGTGTGATTGTGAGCATGTGCCTTTCAATCTCAACACACAACCCCCCTGATGATAAGCGCAGTGATTAGCCTTATCTGTGAAAACTCCCTTGCAGTGCTGACCACAGCAAAACTGCTACCTCCCATTATCCCAATACAGTTTTACAGCCTGGTTTATGGGACAGTGCCCTGCTGTGATCAGGCTCAGTCAACATGCTTTAAGCCTGAAACAGATGATGATTTTCCATAACAAAACTGATTATCGTCCATCTGAAAAAGCTGGCACCTTCTGTTAATTGCCAAGAATCAACTTTGGTTGCTTGTGTGAACATATCAGTTGTCAGAAACACTGCTAAAGCTATTAATCCAAAAACCTTTGCTGACAAAATTGGGGGCTAAAATCTTATGCAGCACTCTGCAGTTTAATATTTACTCTGTGGTAACACTTCTGAGGATATTTATTTTAATGTAGTGTTTCAAGTTGTTGTAAAATATTGAATTTTACACTGAATATTATAGTGATTGATTTTTTTTAACAGAGCGAATGAGCATTCCCAGTTTCAGAGGCAGCGTGGCCCACTTTTCCTTGTCACAACAGTTCTTCATAAAAGTTTTGATATGGTCATCTGTGACACTAACTTGACAAATGACTTCTGGTAGAGGGGGCCTTCAGTTGTGGAAATGCCTGTATTTAGCCAGGAATGTGACCAAAGGGAACAATGTGCTCAGCCAGTCGACACTAATGGACCTCCCCACCATTAGTCCTGCGCTGCCCTTGACCAGGGAGACCAGAGAGACCCCCGCCAACAAGGCAACACTACCCTTGACGGCCCGGGTGCTTCTGACCGCTCTCCAGACTGTTGGCGGTCTGTTCACCCCCCTGCCCCAGAGACCCACACATTAACCTCCGATTTGGCCATTGAGTCCTATTTATTATCGGCCTCTCAGACCCGTTTGATCAGCTGCATGGTTGTGGTTTCGACACTGAAGAGCTCTATTTAAAATTCTCCTTTTACGCTGATAATGCAGCAGCAGAACTAAATGTGTCCTCAGGCCATGTGTGTATGTATGTGATGTGAGTTGAGCCTAGTTTTACTGTGATGCCATTGGTTGTAGCCACAGTGTGACCCCACACTGACTGTATTGACTGTATTGGTTATTAGCGAGGGATGGTAATGGGGTGGGTCAGCATGTCTGGATGGGATGGACTGGATAACTCTAACACTTTGAGGAACATATGTGTGAGAACACATACACAGAACACACACACTCGCGCACACTGCTGCTTTTTATTGGAATTCTTGGACCTCCCACATTCCTGCTTAGAAGGTTAATAGTTGCCGGCTGTGTTGCATTACACATGAGGGGAAAACACAACAGTTACTATCTCTGCAAGCCTTTCCTGAATACACTCACTCGGTGACTTGCAAAGGCAAGCATGCATTCATAGACAGACACACTTTCAATACTGATATGATTTGAAGAATCCAGTCCAAATAATGGTTATTATTTTAAGAGTTGAGAAGTAACATTTTTAATTAAAGCTAGCAGCCTCAAAATGCACACATAGTGCCCCATGCACACACACCGAGGGTCTCTTTTCAAATGGGTATCAAAATTTCATGTTGAAAATGCAGTTGGGTGTGTTGGTGTGCTTGAATTGACCTGCACTGTTCAGCAGCTGTTTGTGTTTGCGCGTGCATGTGTATTGTAATGTAATATGGGGAGTTTACAGAGCTACATTGTTGTAGAGGTGACTCAGAGTGAGGCGCAGAATGGCATGTTATTATAAAAGAATATCAAGTGTTTATATGAAGGAGACAGGGTTTTCTGGGTGGGCAGCTAAAGGTATTACTTGTGAACAAAGCGCGTACCTCGGTGCTTGTGGGTGTATGTGTAACAGCTTCTTGGTCGTGGCGGTGCCATTGAAACTGATCTGAGTCTGTTGACATGCACGAGCACACACACACACACACACACACGATAAGATCAGGTAACTCTTCCTCTGATCCTTCCAGATGAGAGGTTCTATTTTGGATCCTCATAACACAATGACCTGTCCTTTTAGGTTAGAGCCTGGAGTGTCACCTCTCCGCTGGCTGGAGTATTATCCAGGTGTAAACTGTGAAGACCATGACAGCACTCAGTCAGTCAGTTATGAAGCTAACTTTTCCTTCATTGCCCCACCTCTAAACCACACCACAACCACCTGGCCTGGCCTGTTGCGCGCACACACACACACACACACACACACACACACACACAGAGTAGTTTCTCTTAATCCTCAACTGATGCGGTTGCACCCAGGGGTGGCAGTTTTTGGGGCTCGGCCCAAGTGGTGTTTTAATGTATACTCCTAATCTTCTTAGATTAACCCCAATAATACTGGTCATGCTGAGGGTATCTTTACAGTAGGGATCAGCACACAGTGTGGCTGCTAATGTACATTCCAGGCAGGATCAGAACAACTGGACTGGATCTTCTATGTACTGTGAATTAAAATGGAGAGGCAACTTTTTTGACCTTCATATGGCCATTCTGTAAGTCTTGTGTACAAGGCGGGCGTCTTTATTTAAACTGTTAGTGTATGCAAGTGTTGTACTTTGCATAGAAACTTCAACAGCATATTTTCTCCTTGTTAATGATAAAAAACAGACAATTCAACTTTTAAACAGTAATTCGAACTTCAGTAGTGCTCGTGTGTGTAAGTGTGATTGAGATTGGGCTGTCCCAGGCCCTCTGATTCAGGGAGGCGGTGAGTGGAGCTCCTAACCCCTCTCTAACCCCTTTAAGTCCAGTACAGTCAGCAGACACTCCCTGCAGAAAGGCAGCAGTGTTTGAATAGTTCCTCTGGCTATTTTTATCTGGGAATCTGCCTCTGTACTGGACCCAGGGAGCGGGGGTCGAGGGCAAATATCTAATCTAATTTCGGACGATGGGAAGTCACCAAAAGGACTTCTGTGCCACTTGCATAGTGTCGATATTTTGTGTGACTGTCAGTGTGGTTCGCTGTCGGGTACTGAAATGCTGTCTGGCGCCAAGTTAAACTTTCTCTCTTGTCACCCTCCTCCTCTTCTCCCCTCTCTCCCTTCCCCCACGCCTCCCTCTTTTTTCCTCCTCTCTCTCTCTCTCTCACACCTTCCCTGCACCCCATGTAAGGAATGCAAGATCACGTTTGGAGTTTTCTTTTCAGCCAGTCTTTCCTCTTCCTCTGCCTGTATGTCTTTCACTGTGTTGACTCTCCCTGTCTCTCTGTCTTTACCTTGTGTCTCTCTCTCCCTCCATGTTCAGACCTGTTCTCTTTTGTACGTCAGACCTCATTTTGAACTTTGAGCCAACTCATCATAGGCTTGTGTATGTATGTGAGTGAGAACGTTATGGGAAAGGCAGGGCTTCAGGTGAGAAAGGAATGTCTGAGATCAAATGTGTGTCTATGTGGGAACAAACTGTCCCAAACTGTTGTTAATAAAAATCTACATTTTTAGTTAACACTGCCTTAATGGCAAGGAAGTCAGCTCTTTCCTCATCTGAGCACAGGCATATAGTTCAAAATAACAGATGGAGTGTTTGCAGGTGTGCACACAGACGCCACATAATTGCTAGCCAAATGGCACTCTGTCCGGTAGGGTAAGCAGTAGCAAACTGTTTAAGGTGTGTGAGGTAAAGTGATAGGTGGAAAGAGGACATCCTCTGCCTTTTATCAGCTGTGACCGCTTGATCTAATTTCATCCTTCTGGACAACCCCACACTTAAGCACTGTCATTTATGCTGTTAATTTAGAAACACAAACCCACTGCCTCAGTCTAAATTAGACCAAGTGATTGCTAATCTACCTCTTGCCTGAATAATGGGCCTGTTGCTGGATGCTGCTCTTTAGCCAGACTTCTGACTTTTGAGCCAGATTACGAAAGTGTGTGTGTGTGTGTGTGTGTCTGTGTGTGTGTTTTTAAAGGAGAAACCGATCATGTTTGGAACAGACTGTTGTGTATTTGTGCACACAGTGGTACACCGGTCCCTGTAGGGGAGTGAAACCTTTTTAAGCATCGATTGACCCTCCCATCCCACCATCCTCTCCTCCCCTCTCACTATCATTTCTGTGTCACCAATCCATGGACTAATACCCCAGTGGCAGCTCCTCTTCCATTAGCCTCTTTCTCCTCTTTCCTCCTCTCTTCCCTTCTCCCTCCTGGTTCATGTCCCCTTACCCTGTATCTCTTTCTTTCACTGGACACCCTGATTTACCAGCCAGTATGACTCGATGACCCAGTACAGCATGGTTGTCTGCTAACATGGCTCAAATAGTATTGAAACCTTTCAGTCACTGTAAAAATGCATCAACAATAGGTAGTGGCTGGTATTTGTCTTCCCAGAACCTGAAAACTCAAAATATGAGCCGAAAGTCTGACTAGACCTGAAGCTGGTATCAAGTGCAAGTTGGCCTCAGTGCATGTAGCAGTTTGAACATATGTCCATACTCACACAAACACACGCATGGCCAAAGGCTCCTTCCAAGACGCGTGGTCATGGGCAGAATAAAGTGCGGTAGATTGCACTCACAGCAGGACAAACAAGTGAGCCTATTTTTGCCCACTGGCCATCGTCCTCTTAAATGTTCATAAGACTTCGTTCCTCCGGGGCACGGGCTTTTTCTTTGCTCTCCAGGTGTGTGTGTGTCTGTGTGTTTCTCTGCTTGTATATCTGTGTGTGTGCAGGACCTGAGAGAAACTGAATAATGTATTTGATCATTGGAAAGCAGAGTGATTAAACTTTAATGACAAAGCCGGCCATCAGTGCTGCACATCATATAGCATATCCTCCTCCACACACAAACACTCATCTCATCACATATTTCTTTGGGAGTTTGTCCGTAACTCAATGTGCCAGCCAGTCTTATGCATTGTACCACTCTCCACTCATTTAGTGGCTTTACCCAAAAATAGCCACATATCCTATGTAATTGTTTCTTTTTGTCATCCCAGTCACTGAACTGATATTGGGTGTTTTGAGTCCCTTTCATTGGGTGGGATCAATTTTAAATTACATCATACACTTTTTTGAAAACCTATTTTGGATCATTTGCTGAAGAGTTAATTATTCGTGCTAGAGACATATTACACATAGTCAAAGACATTGAGATTTCTTTGGTAGGCCCCTGAAGTCTGAATCTTTTCATCTTAACAGTTCTCCGTGGTTGCTTTTGTTTGGCTGTTTGTGGAATAACCACAGGGGGAGCGGGAACAGTGATTTTGGGTGATCACTTCATTTTATTCAATTTTATATATGATCATTTTCTTGCAATTATTTATTAGTCAAGATACGTAATTGACTTGGATTGTGTTGCAAAAATAGCCCATTTTTTAAAGTTTTCATTGAGGGGAAAAATGTGCATGTTGTATCATGATTATCTACTATTGAACACTAACATGACTCACGATCAATTTAAAGAAAAAGCTTAAAATTGGCATCTCTGGTTCATGACATCAAGGTTAAGCAGCTTGCCCAGCTCCTGCTGTCTGTGTATACATGTGTGCGCGCCAATGCCTCAGTACAGTAGCCCTGCCCTTGGTCACAGTAGTTTTATCCATGTCCATTTTTAGCGTCAGATGTGGCCCAGTGAAATTACATAACAACCAGGAAGTTGCATGTGGGTGGGCGCACACACATATAGGCCTACTGTACACACACACACACACACACACACACACACACACACACACACACACACACAGTGATTGTTGTTTTAGGGGATTAAAGCTTTTGATGAAGAGAACAGTGAGCTAGATCCCCTGACCAGTCACAGGGTGAGGGGGAAAAGGAAAGTAGGGAGGAATGGATCAAGAGCAGCAGAGGGATTTACATGGCATAAAGGGAAGGAGGGAAATATGACAACCAGAAGTATGTTGGAGGAAGAGAAAATGGACAAAAGGTGCTTGATCATAGGCCTTGGTAAGAGACTGTTTAAGACTCTTAAACCCAGTGCAATCAAAATTCAAGCAAGTTTTTACGCATATCACTGATTGATTAAAAGCTTATTTAGATGAGGTGTTGGGACTTCAACAGGTACAATGCAAATCACATCCATAATAGTACTCAATGGCATCTAAAAAGACTATTTAAAGAGATGGCAACATAAATCGTGAGCGAGGAATCAAGGATGAATTGTGGATGTAGTCAAACAGATTTCAGTTTCTGTAACATGGCGTTTCTGGTTTTGTTCTTCTGTGGTAAATAATAATACTTTGTATACATGTTACCTTGGAAACAAGTCCTAATTAAGGCTTTTTTTTGCCTGCCTGTCAATCAAAATATTATGTTCCTGACTGCAGGCTACAGTTAAAGTGCAGTAAATGAGTTAAAAGTGTTGTAACCATAATTTTAGTGAATAATTTTTACCCATACACACACTAAAATGCACTAGGGTCTTTATTGTCTCTCACTCACACGTGTATCTAACATCACACACAGCGTACACAGCTCTCTCGCCAGCTGGCCCCCAGCTAGTATCCTCACTGTTTGGTTGTGGGTGTTGTGTTAGTAGGGTTATTGTGTTCGTCTGGCCCAAGTATTAGCCAGGTTCTGTGCAAAGGTACACTCTCTCCCTTAGGTTAGTTGTGAGAGGAGGCAGAGTGCCGAGGTGTGTGTGGGAACGTGGGATCTGTGCGTGTGTGTGACTCATTGATGTCAGCGATGTGAATGTGTAAACTTGTTTCTCTGTGTAATTTCGGGTTGGCCAGTAAGCCGCACATTTATGCCACCATCATGCGTTTAATCCGTGATTGCCAGTATTTGGTCCACTGCAAGGAGACATTTTATAATCAGATTACGGTCAAAGCAGCAGGAAAACATACTCATATTGCTGAAAGAAGCCTTATGCCCACATTTTCAGTATGCCTGTTGGTGGCAGGTGTCTTAGAGGCTTTTTTTGCCTGATGATTGATTTGATTTGATTTCACTTTATTATAAGAATATTTTCTGAAATTTGCGTCCAAAGGTGTACACTATTTCACATACATAACAAAACACCACATTTGACCAAAACAAATACTACAAACATATATTACATCAGACAATACGAATAAATGGCTGCAGTGCAATCAACTTAATCGCTTCCTTTTACATTCAGTGCTCAGTCTACACAGGAACATGGAGCCCTACTGAGAACTCAAACTCTGATTTAACAGCTTGACAGACCGAGGAACAAAAGAGATGTTCTAAAGCTAAAGCTGATATTCTTCAAATAAATTAATAACTTTGCCAATTGCTGGGGTATTTGCCCCACAGTCACAACCCAAGTGCAATCAATCAGTATATTTACTCACACAAACGCACACACTTGATTACAGTAAATAACTGTATTAAAGGTAATAGTCATGTTTTAAATGTTTACATGGTTTGCACATTATGTTTTTATTTAATGGTGTGTTTACATGCAGAAGTAGTACTACAAAATAAGGGAAAGACAATTGCGGGGACATTGTTGGTGCCTCTTGTTCACGTTATTTTTAGATTATTTAATTTTCCAGAACTGTTCCACAGCGCTGTTTGTGTATAGAAACACATCATTACATTGGTGCACTCTGCAACCTATTCCAGTGTGCAGAATGAAAACTCAGACAGACATCAGTTACATGCTACAGTGATTTCAGAGGTTGGAGATTGAAATCTCTTACTCCAGTTTCTGCTGTAATTTGACACAATTAAGATTTTAAATTTACAATAATTGAAGTATTTTCTAAATCTGCTTACACTATAATTAATAAGAGTGTATTTGAATGCATAGTCTGATCTATTGTATGTAGGTGTATGTGTGTCATCAAACTGGTATTGTGGAGGTGTAACTGTAAGCCGGTGCAGCTGTCACTTCATGGGGAACCCCCGTGCTACCTTACACCTTGGATGGATGATCTGAGCCCCTTTTGAATCAGTGCTCAGGACAATAGTTTGTATGTATGCTGTCTGTATATGTGTGTTGGTGTCTGTGCGTGAAATGTAACTGAGAGGTATCACCATTGTATGTTCACACACGTACCCACGTACCAACCCACACACACACACACACACACACACACACACACACACACAGTGAGGCAGCGCCTCATGTTAAGAGTTCCACCGAGCAGAGGTAATCGGTGTGTGTACACTCAGCTCTTACATAACACCATCCAAGCAGTGTACTGACGGACGGGAGAAAGTTCATTGCTCTCGCCCTCTCTGCCAGTCAGTCTTTTATCTCTGTGAACGTACCTTCCTTTCCCATCACTCATTTTCTGTTTTTTCACTTCCTTCCCTCTTGTCTTTTTCTCTTTATGTCTCTCTTGACACCTGTTATTTTTGGTTTTTACTTGATATGCACAATTTACCAACAGCAACATATAAAAGCCAGCTCCTTATTGGGAGACGAAAATCTAAATTAACAGCATGTAGCATTAAATATATTAATGATATGATAAATATTGTGCTGTAGCATAGTTAAGTAGAGTTGAATAGTAGAGTTAGCCTCCCAGTCAACCAGCAGTAGTAAAATTTGTTTAACCCTGAACCTCATTATGTAAATGTTTTTTATTACATTATGTTAAGGTACTAGTACAATTTGCTGGGGGTGAATTAAAGTTATAAATAATAATTTGCTTATTACATGACAGCTACTTCTGTCTATGTACATAGAGAGCAATGTAAAACTGGAGTCAAATTCCTTGTATGTGTACACATACCTGGCCAATAAACCTGATTCTGATCAGCGGTTTAAGGTGAACATGTAACTTTATCATCCTGGGTTCTTGTCCAGCCCACTCTCTTTCAGCCGTTCCTGTTCCCGTCTAACTTGAACTGTTCAATGAAGGTAAAAAAAACGACACCCTTCATTTTTGGGAGTTGTTTAACCCAGTTGTCTACCCCTTGTATATGTCAATCGCTAAATAGAACAAATCAGCTGTCATGTAACTAGCAAATTATTATTTATAATTTTAATTTAAATAATCTGATGATACCCCCCCCCTAAGGCCCAAAGTCACTGGGATAGGCTCCAGTCACCCGCGACCCCTAAGGGGAAAAAGTGGTAGAAAATGACTGACTGACTGACTAATCTGACGATTATTCTTTGGATTAATTAACTAATAGTTTACTCTATGAAATGTCAAAAAATAGCACAAAAAAATGCCCCTTACAGTTTCCCAGGGTCCAAGGTGATGTCCAATGTTTTGTTTTGTTTGATCACAAGTCCAAGCCCACAGATACTCAGTTCATAATGATAAAACTAAGAAAAGCAGCAAAGTTTCTCGTTTGAGAATCTGGAACCAGAAACATTTTCGCATGTTTTCACAAAATTGTTTGCAGATCATTTTTCTGTCGATCGATTAATCATTTCAGCCCTAAAATGAATTTAAACGCATTGTAGATGTGTGTTAATTTCGTACACATTTTTGGTGCCTCAACTGCCTCACCAAATGATAAGGTAACAGCTGACTTTAAATCTGTTGTTGTGACAATGTTGCTGGAGGCAGTTTCTTTTTTAAAAGGTGGCCAACCGCCCTCACCTTTATCCACTATTTTTCCATCTATGGTGTAGAATCTAAATTGCGCCCACACAATATTTGTCAGATGGTTTGGTGTCATGATTATCTGTTCAGTATGGCTCGCTAGTTTATTCCATTGTGTTAACAAAGAGAACAACATTTGCTTAGTGTTCTGATAGGGCAACAGGGCATATAGTTGATCACAGTGAAAGTACATTTTACAAACACCCCCACACGGCCTGTTGCGCTTATATGCTGTGAGTTTTTAATTTGGCCAGATCATTACTGATCAAATATTTAATTTTTTCCCATATTCAAACTGTATTTTTGAATTCCTAGTGAAAACTGACGGCCCTTATGAGACACTAACAATTGTCATTACTGTATGCAGCACCTCAGTGAACATTCAGCATATACAATCCATTTTACAATTTAAGCATTGAGATTCTGCTCTATTCAGAGCTACTTGCCTGGCATTCACTACCCCTGCCTGCCTTTCTGGGTCTGACAGGCCACTCAGAATCAAATTGTAGGTCGAATCAGGAGCACGGTCCAATATATGTCACACAGGGAGGCCATAATAATACACTTAGATTGACCTTAAATCATGTAGTCTGGTTTTGTGTGGGGCTGGGGCAAGGATGTGAGAGAGTAAAGAGGACTGGTCTCTGCCAGTGCAGGGCAGCTGTGTGTTTTACTACTGAGCTCATTGCCTAGCAGAGCGGATTGGCAACCATTGTTCAGATGGGTGGCTGGCACCATATAGCACAGTAAGGTACATACAGCTGGCTGTGATCAAGCTTGGTCATTTTGTGAGGTCAGCTGCTTCAAGGCCTCTTGTCACACACCTCTGTAGCTCCCTCTCTTCTTCACCCTCCGTTTCTGCATTTTGCTCTTCTCTAAAGTTACATCATCATCAGCCTTTCTTTCTCTCTCTCTCTCTCTTCCTCCCTCTCTCGGGCTCTTGCATAACGTCCAGCTTTATTTTCTCCAGCTGAGGATTCTAATCTTTCCCACGAGGCAGAGCGCAAGAGCAAACCAGGAGAGGAGAGAAGTGGAGCTGGGCCGACCTTTTCTAACCTGCCTGTGTGCGTTGCCTCGTTAACTCAGTCACTCCACCAATTAATGAGATCTGGAACAGGGCACTGTTTACAGGCACCACCAACACAGTGTTAACATTTGTGTGTGTGCGGAGGGGGGGGGTGGGGGCTAGTGGTTGCAAAGATGGTTTTCATCATTTCTTCCTTCAGTCGGTCATGTAAAATTTTTGTCCGACCCCCTGCTGCAGCGTTGTAGGTGCGTGGTCTCGCTCGGCAACTCCATGCTAACTGTGGGATAAGCAGTGATTACCTACACAGCCTGAGGTGGAGCGCACACACACACACACACACACACGCACATTTACGCACATTTACGCACACCTGGGGAGACCATGATGATGTGCACATTCCACCATTGTTGCCAAATGTGCTCACGTCAATGAGATCATGCGCTGACTTGGCTCCAGTTCAAGAAGGCGTTACTGTAATACATTCACACAGGCTTGTGTGTGTTTCTTGCGACTGCAAATACTCCATGCAGAGCAATGTTAATTGAAGCAAATTTTCCTTCTCTGATTTCCCTCAATCTCTCACATACACATACCACAGAGGTACAAAGACAGTGTGCTGGTTGGCTGGCAGCGACATCTGTGCGAGGTGAATGTTACATAAGGCTGATCAACACTACTTAATCAGCTTTAGGAGACATGCTTAACAAGCTGACCAAGTGGGGTGAGGGTTAGAGGAGGAGAAGGAGGCAGCAAGGAGGCAAAGAGGTGCACGAGAAGAGCACAGGAACAGGGCTTGATGGGCTTGAAACAGTAGAAACTGAGTGAAGGGTGAGAAGAACAGTAGGGGAAGAAGAGAAAGTGGTGACAGGCGGTGACACGGCATGTGTCTCTTGTCCCTGTTTACGACGGGATAAACACACACACATAAACAAGCTGTGCTCTGCCCTCTGTATCCCCCTCACAGCCCACTGTGACGCACAGTGGTGATTGCCAGGATCTGGCGTGTGTGTGTTTGTCTACGGCTGTGTGCATGTGAGAGTGTGTTTTTTTATTTTTATTTTTTTCTGGACATTCGCTCTGTCCACTCGGGGGGAAAGACGCCCATGTCACCCCACGCTAGGCAAGACAATGCGAGTGTTTGTTGGGGCCACTTTTTACAGCGGACATATGTAGCCTTCTGCAGACGTAAACCTGATATTTTTACAATCTGTGTTCAACACGACAACATGATGAATGTTGAATTCACTGAATCAGCCAGCATGTGTTGTTGCCATTCCAATGACTCACCACTGTAAACACCACTCTTGCAGGTTTTATGTTCCGGGAAAATGAGCCAGTTACTTTTCAAGACAAGAAAGTAGTCAGTGTTAATGATTAGTTATGTCTTTTTCATCAAAAATACACCAAAAGTTAATTTTAATTGAATACATATCTTGTTTTTGTAACTCTTATCACGTGAAGGTAAGTTTTGGCTTAAGTTCATCTGAAGTAAATCTTTAAAGCAGCATTAACAACTCCTGAAGAAAAAGAATGTGTTTATATACTATAATCCTACTTTTTTTAAAAACGTTATTTTGTGTGCATCACATTGAGTTTTGACTTCTCTTGTGGCCAGAATGTCAGAACCATAGCTTCTGCGTTGTCCCCCTGTCTTTTGTTTCGGACTACAAATTATTCCCATTTGGATGATTTATGATCATTAAAGAGAGCACCATTTCCAAGCACTCTGCCTTAACATTTGTCGGTGCTTTTCGGGGGCAAATTGAGTTAAATTATAATGTTTAGTTTATTTAGCATTCTCTTTACTTGTGATGGCAGTTTGTTGCTCTTGTGGTTCACCACTGCCAAGTAAATGCAGAGGAAACACTCTAAATCTAAATGATTGTATTTTAGTCATGATGAACATTTCTTCTGGTTGTGAGAGTGAGTCTGTCTTTATCCAATTTGGTTTGTCCCTTTCCTATTATTTCCTTTTCAGCACCCATTCCACTGCTTCTCCTTTCTTCTTCTCTCTCCCTTTGACCTTTTCCCAGTTTTGTTTCTCCCTCCTCTCTCTCCCAAACACACACACACACACACACACGAACACGAACGCAAGAATGACTAGCAGATGTGGACAGAGCTTTTTCCTTCATCTAAAATTAGCTCAGATAGAAGAATTGCAGGAAAGCGCACAGGGTTGGACGCACAAACGCAAGGGGTAAGGGGGGTTGGGATGGGGGATTGATGGAGAAATAGACTAGAAGTGGAGGAAGGAATAGGTTGATGGGACTTAGCGAATAAGTGTGTATTTTTGGTACTGTTCACACACATTACTGACGCACAGGAACCGCTGAGGGCAGAAAGTCTACTGCCCTGATTGTAGATCTGTTGGGTTTTTTTGTGTGTGTTTTTTTTTTTTTTATAGCTTCAGTACTTTGGATACTATCGAATGTATAATTAATGGAGATTGCATCGTTTTAAACATGCGGCCTAGAAAAATTATCACAGTTTAGATACTTTTGACAACCTTATTAAGTAGCAACAAATATGGTATTTTTCAGTATACTCGTTTGTTGTTGTTTTTTTTTACTATTGTCATTTATTACATTCTGCATAGTTTTGCGAAGTTAAAGTATGTCAGTAAACTGTGTTTCAGCACCAGTAGTTATCTTTTATTTATGAAAATGAGATTTGGAGTAAGTGTCTGATGGGACATTCTCAGTTAACGGAGCCCCAGTTTTGAACAAGTCTGTCAATTATAGACCTGCTCCTCAGTTGTAAACAGCAAAGCAGACCTATTAGCTTCGGTCTGTTTCTCTCACTATCACCACGATGCAATGCTGCTGTGAAACTTCCCATCCTTAATGTATCTATTAGCATGTTGGAAGCTGGATGTTGCACACAACTTCAAAACTGCTCTACCCCAAGCAGCAGGAAGGTGTTAAGGACAACAGGGCTGGTTGGCAAGCGGCCGATGTCCCCTGTTCACTCATCACCCAAGGGCCCTTTTAGAATACCAGGCCCTCTGCTTCACTCTTAAGTAAGGTTTATCTCTCCCCTGATGATGAAGGGAGTGTGCGTGCATGCGCTGGATGGGAGCATGTTGACTTGGTCAACAAATGATACTTTGATGTTGTTTTTCTGCATACAAGCACTTTCAGTGTACATTTTGGTTTTGTAAAAAAAAAACCTGTGCAGCTTTTGCACTATAGTTGCCTTTTGTTTTTCAGAACACTCCAGGTAACTGCGTGCGTGTGTACATTTGTACCGTACTGCTCACTGTGAATGCAAGCCATCATCAGCACAGTTTGCAGTACCAGAGAAAAACATGATTCCCCAAGGGCAGTCACCTATTCCACTCTCACCTCTAGTCTGAACAACAGCGCGCAGCTCAACAAAAGGCACACACACACTTTCAAATTTAAGCTTTTGAGTGTTTGAAGATGAGTGTGAAGATGTGGGGTTTTTTTTTTTTTTCCTGTGGCTGTCTTCAGGATTTAAAAGGTAGCTCCAGCTGAACAAGTAACATGTAAAATAAAATGAATGGAAGCTTTTTTTAGGCTTTACAAGAGTAAAGGATCAAAAGATTTCTCCATGCATGCATAGTTAAGAGGAGTACCAGGGAATTATTTGAACTAAACATAGCTTTAGATAGGCATTTATTGTAGTGAAAGATAGCTAGGTAAGGAAAGCTCCAGTGGGATAGTAAAGGCCAAATGTGTCTAGAAGTATTAATGGTGTACAAAACTGGGAACTGTTTGGCACAATTCAATTGTTCAGTTCATTTTACAGAAGCCATGAGCACCAAAGTATAATCATTCAGAATTACCGGCATGGTAAACAAGAGAGACGGAGACAAAACCTTTTAAAGGTCCCTCCCTTTATGAAGCGTTCACAAATTCCAAATGTGTCCATTCCTCGATTATTTACTGTATTTCCCATCTTTGCTGAGCAAGAGTTTTGTGTGAAAGGAATTAAATGCCTGTCCCACATATAGGCAGGTTGAGTACAGTGATTGAAGCAAATAAAAGCCCAGACTGTTAATTGATATTTTACAGTAAGGCTCTTTTCTCTTTTGTTGATTTTATATGGATCCTACATTTTCAAAGCAAAATTGAAAAAAAATGAAGAAAGCCCATTATGCTGCTCCAGAAAATTTGAGAGGGCTTTGGTAACTATCATTAATGTGTAATTGCGATGTAATATAGGCAGGTAGTAGAATAATAAAATGAGACTGGGCTTTCTGTGTTTAAGGCCCATTAGAACATCATCATATTTGGTTTTTGGTTTTTTTCTCTCGCTCTCTCTCTCTATGAACTCTCCTCATAACCAATGTTTGTAATTTTAAGTTATGTATTGGTACAGCACACATAAAAACTTTTTTTACTCGATTCAGTGTGGACACTGGAAACTGTTAATACTAAAAGTCCTTATTTAAAGGGCATAAATGTTTTTGTTAAATGAGTTTACTTAGATATGGTAGTAGCAACCCAAGAGTGTCTTTATAAATAAGTGTGCCCCTGCCTCAGGATCATCCAACCAGAGCATTCAGAGTATAATGGACAGAGCAGTAAATAATCATTATCAGCATCCTCAGCATATGAGATGTCTATCAGGTACATTTTGATCTAGATTGTTTACATAAATGCAGAATAATGGTGGCCACAGATTCTGAAAGGAAAGTGGGGCAATTGGTGGGTCACAAGATTACTTGATTACCAGCAGACAGATTTATCTAACCAACCAACCAAATACTTAGAATTTAGGCTACATAATTTCAGTGTCTATTGCCTCAAAAGCATGAGTTAGGTCAACAAAGCTGCATCGTGATGCCCAATGCCTAAAGAATGAACTGGGTAAATCACAGCTGCTGTTTTATGTCAAGGTCCAATTGCTATTGAGAGTAAATTAAAGTCTCAAGCCTTTCGCAAGGTATATTATACTTATTATAGTGCATCTATTTCTGGAAATGAGAGAAAATGTTTTACCACCTTGTCGACATATGTCACCTGAAAAGGTGTGAAATTTCAAGGCACTTTAGATATAATTCTGTCATATACGATGTTTGCATTTGAATCCCAGCTTGAGCTTTTTGTCCAAAACATTGAAAGTGGCTGGCTACTACACTTTTTGAAACATACTGAGCCTTCAAAAAGGACTGCTTTACCAAATTACTAGCTCATCATTTGCTCTTTGCAAGTTTACTACCTTTTTATATCTGAGCAAATGATATCCTTCAGAGCTCACTTTGAAAACCTTCACATGCATTAGAGATTGTTCCATCAAATGTTTTTAATCCTGACAGAACAATAGGACCAACGGAACCTGCGTCATTGGAATAATGCCTTATTCACAGTAAGATGTTAGTGTAATATACCTTTATTAAAAGCGATTCTTTAGTTCACTGTTCATTTAATGAAACTGGTATTGTCAGAAGCCGCGTGTCAAAATCAGATATGAAGTCAAGAGACTTATCCAGAGATTTATCTCTCGCTACCTTTTAGGTTTGAAAATCAGAGCCCTGACAACAGTTTTACTTAAATACCAGCCAGACGCCATCAGATACAATTACATCTTGGTAGTTTAGAAAAATATTGTGATATGATATTTTTTGCATACATAGCACAGCCCCAATCTCATCTTTAAAAGAACAACTCCTGAACTGTTAGATGTCTGGTGTAAAGATCAGGTGTCTGTCTCTCACTTGCCATCACGCATCTAGAATGTTAATCCACTGTGGAATGTGTCGGCTCCAGACGCTAGACAGCAGGCCTCTGTGTACGTGTGTGTTCATGACTCAGTTGTGTTTTTACTTTGTTTCATAACATTGTTTTCATAATGTCGAAGGAAGAGTAGGGGGAGGGGATCACAATAAAAGTGCTCGCCGTCAAAGAGAGGCCCTGGCGAGTCTTTTGACATGCAGCATGTTATTCTCTTCAAACTCTGTTTAACACAGGCCTTGTTGCCAGCTTGTTGCAGGACCGCTGGGTTGGTTTACACTGGAGCCTTGTTTGCCTTCAGCAGCCCCTGCTTTTGGAGAGGTTGGAAAAGTTCTGTCTTGTTCCCAGCCAAGGCTAGTGGGCACACACGCGCTCATATACACATACATTATGCGCACGCACACACACGCACACACACACACACACACACACACACACTGTCATGTAGCGCAGAACTCTTGTCTCCTGACGACTACCTGTTGCTGGCAGATTCAGCCTCCCACTCCTTTTTCTCTGCGTCTCTCCATCTCTTGCTCGCTTGTTCCTGCCCTGCTCTTCCCTTTCTAATACCTGGTCTATTTGAGTCCGTGTTCCAGGCTTGAAAGGATTAATTGCCGTTTATGCTTTATTTTTTTGTTCTGTTCGTTTCTGGGGGGTTATTTTTAGGCCTTAAGTGTCTGGTTGCTAGGAGACAGTGTGAAAGAAAGAGAGAGGGGAAAGAGAATGGAGGAGAGTTTGCGTTGTGAAGGCTGAATTGCAAACACATTCACGCACTGAGTCAGCACTGACACACACATAAATATACACGCAGGGTGTTTTAGTCTGTAGCTGTTATTGTGGACTTGTTTTTCTGGTTCTGTGTATCTTATCAGCAGGTTGGAGCTCTGTGTATGTCATTTATGTTTGGAACTTTTGGCTCCTCTACGGTACCTGCTGTCACATGCACACCTAAGTGAGTCTGTCAATATATACTGTATATATACAGGCAGGTGCACATGTGCATGCTCATTTGTTTGAAAGACAGTCTAGTGCAACAAGTGTGCATCACTGTTCCTCTTTTCTCATTACTCCTTGCTGTTTTCTCCAATATACTTGTATTTTAACATGTTTTACAAGGAAGGCAATCATCTTTGAGTAGAAATAATTATCTCCCAGCACTTGCCCCCCTGCATTGCCGGAGTTGGTTTTGATTCTAGCCAGATTTGAATGTGTATGAGAAATGACATGCACGGACACACACACACACACACACACACAGGAAACAGATCTGTTGTTGTGGTGCATAACAGTTGCTAACATCCTGTGCTGCTCTAGTGGCACATTCCAGGAAACCACCTCCCAAAAGTACCACCTATCATTTCTCACACACACATACATACATACATACACACATACATACATACATACATACATACATACACACACGACAGATGTATGGTGCGAACATGCCACATCTAATTTACGCTGTGTGGCAAAGTCACCCTTTGACACATGATCCTTGCAAACAAACAACTGCATATTGTGGGATCACAGCCACATACCCATTCACAGTTCTCGAGTCTTAATGATTCTTTAATGTTTAATTTAACATCATGGGCTAAATGGGACAAAGATAATAGGGCTGCAATAATAATTTTTTTTTTAACTTGTGATTAATCCCCCGATAATTGTTTAAATTTATCAGTTACATGTTTGGCTATATAATGTCAGAAGATAGAGAAATATTCCACATAAAAAGTTGACATCTTCATGTCTTGGACATCGTGTACGTCCCGCAGAATAAGATATTTTGTTTACTGTCTTGTCGTATTTTAATTTTTTTTATTTAATTTTTTTTTTTAAAACATCAAATCCTCAAATTTGAAAAGCTGGAACCAGCAAATATCTGGCATTTCAGTTTGACAAATGACTCAAACAATTCTCAAAATGAATTAATATTCAGTCAGTTGACTAATCGCTAGATGGATTACTCGTTTCAGCTCTAAAAGATAAGCTTTCTTAATGGTTAATAAACAATACACAAATGGATATTAAGATAATGTCTATATCGTTATACTTATGCGCTCCTACACACAGAGGTGCGTTCACAGTCAAATGCACTCTTACAGGCAGTCGTGAGTGTAGGCAGTGTGTTGTTGAACCAGAGGTTAAGTGTCAGCTGGCAGCTCTCTGCCAAGCTGTTGGCTGGAGAAGTACATTAACACAAGCCTGTGATGTGGGGTGACAGAGTGAAAGAGAAGAGAGGCGCCTGTGGCCTCTAACGTGGTTATGTTAGGTCTTAACAGCTTTTCCCGAAAAGTAACTTTGAAGGAAATGATTTGCCTATCATGGGAAAATTACACAAGCCACTTCCCTAACCATTTAAAGCCATATTTTAATAAAGGTGTGGTGAGCTAACTTTTTACATTTTTATTTTTTGCCTTTTTTTATGTAAAGGTGAAAATTAAGAGTCTGACTTTAAGTGTCAATTTAAAAATTCTGTTTCTACTATAACCGTTGTATAACATAATATTGTCTTATCTACCTTAAGAAGTTCTACACAGTGAGGGGGCAGTTGCACAGATTTTAAATTTGGGCAAAAGAGAGGAATGGTGTCAGATCATTACTCAAGTTTAGGAGTTTAGGTAGCTGAAGTGTTATTGGCAGAGAAAAAGTGAGATCGTTGCTATCAAAATGCTTTCAGTGGTCATCAAAAGAGTTTGCCTACCAACCATTAAAGCACATCATGCTTCAAGCATAGTTAAAGCGTGTCTTTGACAAGCCCATTGTATGTAATACCACTGTTATTTAATACAGAGAAAATTACGATAACAGTTGAACTGCATATGAGGCATTGGAGTGTATTGGGGTATCACCCTGTTACACCTGGATCTGCCATTATAGATTGTAGTCTTCTAGTACAAAAATATAAGCTTGATTCGAACTTCTAAATTTATATTTTAGGTGTTATTGATCTTGGTTCTTTGCACGTTTACCTGTGCGGCTGCAGCGTATAGAGTGTGTGTGTGTGTCAAAGAACGTTAATGTCCTGGGAGCAGTGTCACTTTGGTGAAAGTAAATATACCTAACAGCGCCCTGAGAGCAACAGGGACTCTCACTGACACAATATTATTCTGCTGTTCTTAACACACTCTGGGGAATACATAGCCTACACACAAACACACACACTCTCCCACCAGGTTTGTTTATGAGTGTGATTACACAAAGTCCAGTTGTCCAGCCCACCTGAGAGCGCATCAGGTGTAGTGCCTCGGGGATTTTTATGTGTTTGTACGTGGACTGTGCTCAGTGTTTTTGTCCACACGGTGCCTGTCCTAAATGCATTTGTGGCTTTTGCTCTTTTCGTCTTTCAGTTCCTGTGTGAAAAGCTGGATAGGTGTGTGTGTGTGTGTGTGTGTGTGTGTGTGTCTTTTCTTAGAGCTCCCAGGTGTAGAACCACCTGTTGTGTGTACGTGGGCTATGTGTTTAGTTGTCCCATGTGGTTGGATACTAGACCACTCACAGCCTAAAATGACGCTCTCACCAAGATGCTCAGCTCCTTTTGAAACCAGACGACCCCTCTTAGGTGATCAAATATTCATTGGGTTAGTTTCAAGTAGTGGCTAATCAGTTGAACTTGTTTTTTACTTTGTTTTTGTTGTGCTGCTTGTTGTGCACATTTTTGTCCCTTAACTGCAAATCAGATATATTTTACATTACATTTGACAATAATTTTCGAGCACGCAATTACTTTTTATTGCTTTCCCACAATTCAGACAGGCAGAGACTTACATTTATTTATCTTCTGTTTGAAAATGAACTTTAAAGTTCTTTTTTGTAAAAGTAGTTTTCGTTTTGTCAAAATTAGGAATCTCAAATCCCTGTTATAGAGATTTAAAAACATTCTCTACTTATAACTGCATTAGCACACTGTGCTAATGTAACTTTGACAGAGAGCTCATGTCACCAGATGCTTCATGCGTTGTATTAACTTTCTCTAGCAAGATTCAAATCTCCGCATGTTGATTTTCATAATGTACTGAAATAAATGGCTGTGGGGTTTGCTTAGAAATAGCAGACAGCAGTAGTGTAAAGTGTATTTGTAGTGTATTGGCTAAAATATGCAAAATCACTGGTACCGTTGGAAATTTGTTCTTCAGTAAAGTGCTTAGTCATTTGATAAACCACACATAGGCTTAAAGTTCCTGCTTTCAAAGTCAACCCTGAAACACACACACTCTTCCACACACTTCAAAGCCTTTCGTCAACTAATGGATATTTGAACCATGTTGTGACTTAACAAGCCGTTTACAATCTAGCAGTCGGGCGTTTGAACTAGATGCGGAGGGCTGCAGGAGAGAGCTTGTTCTGGATCCCTATGGAGGCCCCTGCCCCCCCCCCCCCTTCTTTTTTTCACACCTTGAAGT
>CM022486.1:10777309-10795363 GCA_011952105.1 Coreoperca whiteheadi | reverse complement strand
GCAGGGAGGGGGTTGTTCTTGATCCCTAGGGGGGCCCCCCCCCCCCCCCCCCCCCCCACACACACACACACACACAGTTTCCCGGAAAAGACGTCTGTCTGTTCGCTGGAAGACGAGCTATAGAGAAGCGAGCCGAGAGAAATCTTACGTCATGTCCTTCTCATTCTCTGTCCCACTTGTTCCCTCATCGCCGCCTCCTCTTCCTCCTCGAGCACTTCTGTACTTTCCCTCTTCCCCCCATCCATGTTGTGTGCTCTCTCTCTCTCTCTCTCGCTCTCCCACAGTTGAACAATAACCCCAGTGTGTGTGGCGCTATTTTTGGCCCCTCCAAGGCCACAAAGCACTCTCTTCTCTCTTGCTCTTTCTCTGTTTCTCTCTTCTGCAGCTATATGGCAGTGAGTAAGAGCCTATAGAAGATGTAGACTGTGGTGACCTCCAAGAATAGTTGAGCAGCCTGCAAGGCTTGCATGGTTTTGTGTGTTTAACCCATCCTGGCACTCAGGTGAGGCAGGGGGCATGAGCGCTCTTGGCTCAAGGCCCTCCAACAAGAGAAATTAGTCTCCATCTGGATTATTCACAACAACCCACATTTATCTGGAAGATTGTTTCCAAACCATTCAAATCTGCTCTGCATGTGTGTAAATAATCGAACAACGTGCCTACTTATTTATTATCATCTAACTCAAGTTCCTCGGAATTACGGAAGTTCGCCAGTGTGAAATTCACATGCAAGCTGAGCCTACCAGTCAACCGTTATTCTTCTAATCTAACATTTCCACTGGTGGCAGCTCTAAACATCTGATTCCACTATTTCTTCTTGAATAGACATGAGAAACATTTTCCTCTCTCTAGCATTTTTGTACGAAAATCCAGTTTTTAGTCGGCTGGTTCACTGCACAATTTTGATAAGGTGAAACCAAAGACTGATGCTTGTAGTTGAAGTGAAAAGCGAATCAAAACAAAATGAATCGCCAACTGTTTTGATGATCGATTTATCATATACATTTTTTTTATAAACAGTTTATATGTTTTTCATATTTTATAGGCTGGACAACAAATCTGTTAATTGAGTAAATAATGAGCATGTTAATCCATAATGAAAATAATTGTTAGTTCTAGCTCTACTTGTAGCTCTCTTATTTTGTGTCATTTTTACATTGCAGTTTATAATAATCTCAAAAGCAACAAAGTACAGGAACTGTAGTTAGGAACTCATAATTCAAAATTTGCGTTGCAATTTTTATATATACATTTTGAGTTAAAAGTTCCCTTTCAAATATTTCCCTTTTTCCATCAGTGTGTTTCTCATATCCCCAACTTTTTGCTTTCTCTGCCTCTCCCCAGTGCCCCTGTCTTTCTCTCTGTCTCACTCTCTAGTCTTCCTCGAGTATCGGCCTAATGAATTTTTAATGGACTTGGTGGGAAGAGTCCAGACACTTTGGGATTCAGGCGTATGGGCTCTGATTACCTTCCTCCTCCTGCTGAGCCCACCCTCCTCTTTCTTTCTCTCCCTCCTTTCACTCTTAATTTCTCTGTCTCACCCTCCAAGTCTTTTATTATCCCTCCATCCCTCCCCTCCACCTCCTGGTCTTGTGTTTCTGTCCTCTCTGTTCACCGAGCTCGGCGCTTCAGGCAGTTTCACTTATTCAAGCAGCTGTGACAAAGAGAAGGCTGTGTATACTTTTGAATGAATGCGATATAAGCAAATGCTGACTGTCTCTCAATTTTTAAGACTTTTAAAGACTCGCAGAGCCGGCAGTGACCTCAACCCCATCACCCACACATACACTTGCACTGGTCGTTTCCCACATCCACGCTAAAGCTGAATTGGGTTAAAGTAGTACGGTGCTAGCCAACTGCCACTAATGGCTGTTCAGAGGCCCTGGCCCTGTATAAAAACCCTGAGTCTGCAACTCCGCTGTTAGTTTGGCACAGGCTTGTCAGTTGATTTGCTGCTGAGTAGGACTCGCAGCTCTGGGAATCTCTTCTCCTCATCTCTTTTCTCACTCTACTACTTGGTCTGACTGCCTGTTTGTCTCTGCCTCCTTCCCATCAGCTCTCACCCTCCTTGGCACTTCAGTCCCAGGTCAAAGGAAAGCAGCAAGTCATCACATATAAATAGCTGGAATTAGAGAATGTTTGGCCTTTTGCTTGTAAACAAATTGCCAATTGAGTTGTGTTTTCACATGTGTTCACACAGTGTTGTCAGAAGGGCTTGTGAGAGAACAGGACAAAAGGGAACGATGATAGAAACTGCAACAAATTCAAGCAAGAAATAGGACAAGAACTCATGTTGTAACTGTGCCAAAATGCCGCAGGCACAGACAATCCTAGGGCAACATTATTTATTGAAGTTGACCAAGAAGTTGCCCTTTACCCAGCCTTAACACTCTGTCTTTTGTCATCCCTCTTTCTTTCCTTTCTCTTTAACTCAGTTGCTTTCATCTCCTCAGCCCCCCCCCCTGCTCTCGCGGTGTGTGTGTGTGTGTGTGTGTGTTTGTGTGAGAGAGAGCGTGGAGGTCATTGATGGACTTGTGAGCGGCTCACATAGCTGGAATAGCAGCAGTGTTAGAAGTCTGGTAGGGGCCTGCCACCAGGATCACACAGAGGAAAAGAGGCATCCGCACTCCTAGGGAGGAGGAGGAGGAGGGGTGGGATGGAGGGAAGAAGGAGGGGGGATAAGCAATCTGATCTGGATGACAACAGACTACCAGACGAGCTATGATCTCATCCCTCCCTTAACCGCCCCCCCCGCGCCCACCTCCTTCCATCCCTACATCCACCCCCTCTCCCACTCTTGCCATTGTCTCTCTTTCTCTCTCTTCCCACTTTTGTTTCCCTGATCTCCCTCCCCCGTCTCTTTTCGCGTACTTTCTTTTCACTGTTCTCCCCTTGTCCTGGTGCTCACCCCATCTCGTCTTGCCTTCTTCTCTTTCATTCCAACCCCCCTCTCTCCCTCCTCTTGCACTCCTCCCCCCTTCATCCTCCACCTCTTCGCCCCCTTTGCATCACTTTCTACCACCTGCCCCTCACTTGTCCCAACTCACAACACACACACACACACACACACACACACACACACACACACACTCCTCTTGACGCACTTGCACTCTCTAGTGTCCCAGGGCAGAGATTAGACGCGCACATATCGCCAAACCTCCACACCAGTCTCTACATTATTGATGCAGTGTCTGTCTGTGTTTATGTGTGTGTGTGAGAGTGTGACGCTTGCGCATGCATGCTGTAATGGCTATCTGGTGACTCCCATGGGAGGGAGGAAAGGAGCCAAAGAGAGGGAGAGTCGAGGTCAAAGAGGTTAAGTGTGGTGGAGGGGGATAGGTCGTGCTCTGCAGGCTCTTCCCCGCTGCTCCGCTCTCTTTTTCATCATGATGCACAACTTCACACAGATTCCAAAAATTCCCTGCTGAAATTCTCCTATCAGGTGTACAAGGCCGATGAAACAGATCTGTGTGTGTGTGTGTGTGTGTGTGTGTGTGTGTGTAATAGCTGATCCAGTGTGAGTCAGGACAGCTCAGCCTGGGTTGGGTGGATAGAAGGACAAAGACACCTGTTTTTGCTCTCAGCATTCCTCTAAACATAATCCCTACCATCTCTCACACACACACACACACACACTATGCAACAGAGCACATATCGTGTGGGCTCTTTGATGTAAAGGTTTTGACAGGTAAACTGATTATACAAAGTACCCGACACCCTGACATGTACAGTATAGGTACAATACACACATACACCTGTGCACTGTACTCGTCGCTTTGATATACGCTGTTGCTGATGACAGTGATTCATGCGTCATTTCAGGTAGAGAATGTCCTTTTGCCTTTATTCACGCACAGCCCAGCTGCCAGTCCCCCAAGTATTTACATTAGAGGTCGACCGATATATCGGTTGGCCGATATATCGGGCCGATATTTGTCATTTTTTAATACATCGGCATCGGCCGATATCCGCGTTCAGTAGCGCCGATTTAAAGTCAGGCACTTCCGCGGGCAGCAGTGTTATTGGTGCAGTGGAACGGCCGCTGCTGGCGCATGTGAAGGACCCCAAGCCAAAACATTTGGAAGACAACAGTCCTGGGAATGTTGCTGGCTGCTAGTGTGTTTGCAGCACTACTATTATTATTTATTTCTTATATAATTTTTTTTTTCAGTTTAATTTATTTTTATTTATAAAGTTTATTTTATTTAAAGATATAATTAAGTTTACATTTATGTTCCAACAAACTTGAATTTGATAAATGCTCTAAAATGTTGTAATGTAAATGAATAAGTTTATATGTATGTATATTACCTGTTTTATATATTTAATACTTTGTCAGTTTATTGATTTGTTTGGTTAACTTTGGATAAATATTTTATTGTAATACCTTCGAGTTTCAAGTCAGTGTTCAATAAATAATTAAGTTCACAAATGTTGTGCATCCACTTATTATTATGTGACATTTTATCATACAAATGAAGGGGAAAACTTCAAAATATTGGCCCAAAAAAATCGGCAGCACATATCGGCCATCGGCTGACCCTGACCTCTAAATATCGGCATCGGCATCGGCTATAGAAAAACCCATATCGGTCGATCTCTAATTTACATGGGGTCCATTTCACTCAAGGACCTGAAATATGACGTATCTGTATAGTGACCTCTGTGGTCCATGCCAAAGTCAAAAAGATCATTGCAGATGCATCTTGACAGACAAACCACAAAGTCAGTGACTTGCATTCGCACGTGCACAAACTCTGGCATAGCAGCTTAAAGGCTGTGATCTTGTTTTTCTTTAAATATTTATCTTGTGTCTGTTTGGTGAGCTTTGCTTGCTAATTTTTGAGCAACTCCTGCTTTACATGCAGACAGTTACACACCCGGCTTCTACTGTTGGCCACTGAGCAGCTTCGGTGGAGCAGTTGCCAGCTCACCAGCAGCACCACAGGGTCAGTGGTTAAAGCACCACTCATTTATTCATCTAAGCCAGATTGGGGATTTGACCAGCCACCTCTCGACCTGCCTTCACGCAGCCACCATCAGTTTCCTATATCTGAAAATAATGTGTTGTTCTCTGTAGTAGGAGTGCGTGCGTGTGTGTGTGTGTGTGGCCGGGCGGGCGATTGTGTGTTATTGTTGGAGGAGCATGGTCGGCCAGTATGTTTATGAATGCCCCCGAAGTGTTCCTTTGTGGCTGTAGTTCAGTCAGGGGTTTGATCGTGCCACAAGTGTTTGTTTGAATACTTGAAAATGAAAGAAGAGGAGGAGGGTGGGAAGAGAAAGGGGACATTAAATGAGAGCAAGTGAGTGTTGTTTCATTTCCATGCTAACTTCTTCCTACATATGCAGGTCTGGAAAGTCTGAGAAATTACAGACACAGGCGTCGCAGTTTTTACACCCATGGTCATTTCACACGTTGTGATGTTTGTTATAAAGAATAACAATCTGTAGTTTGAATAAAATGGCTATGGTGCCTACACAGCCTGTTTGTTGATTCCCTCATTGGCCAACTACTATCTGCATATTATTCAACGCTTATAAAATCCTGTCTGGAATTTGGAGATGGAAAATGTGTAGGCATCTTCTCTACATTTTTTGACTGATATTCAGAAATCTTTATTTTGAATTGCAAAATGATTCCTGAGTAGGTGGGACAACTGAGTGATTCATTGACCATGCCTCGATTGGAGGAAAAGCACCAAGAAGTGGTGGTGAGGAATAGCTACTAGCCTACGTTTGATGAGTAAGAAGACACATGGGAAGATAACTTTCCTTTCAGCCTATTTTTAACGAAAAACTGGAAACCTAAATATGCCTGCTTGTTTTGGGTCTCACACACAAAGCAAAAAATAGTGAAGTAGTTAACTCGTGTTGATGAAAGTATCAACACTTGAAGACCGATTCATAGATGTCTGGCAGATGTGCTATCAACATTATCTAGTGTTATGTAACCGTGACTAAATGGTCAGAACAGGCTAGTGCAGCAGAGATTATCAGGGCTATCTATCTCTGCCTCAGGCTGTCATCCAGCAAATCCATTGACAGGCCTGCACATCCATAATCTGATGATTTGTTTCCCAATCTCCAGCCCAGCCGCTCTCATTTCCTCTGTTTCCATTTGCATGAGGTGCAGTTAAACAAACCGCAAACGCTGGCTTCACGCTAGCCTTACATAATATTAGACAAGATTAAATGAGCCTTGATTGATCCCCAGAGGTGAAATTCAGGTGTTGCAGCAGCAGGACAGAAATAAGATACATTGAGAAAATGAAAAAAACAATAGGAATTATATAAAATAAGAACAGAAATAAAAATAGAAACTATACAAGAGCGATCTCAACTCAAAATTACAAGGCACCTAATAGTGCAGTCAAGCACGGTGACATAGTGGTCTGGTTAGTAGCAGCAAAGTATATTTTTATTAGGGTCTTTATAATAATAAATCAGGTGGACAAAATAGGGGAAAAAACACCTATCCATTAAATATATTCCAATTATACACCTGCACGACCTTAAAACGTAGTCTAGAATTGAGTTAACATACACACAATTAAAGAAGCAGGCACAGTAAAAACTGTACAGTAGCATTTATTGAAGGACTATTGTATTTTATTGCATTACATCAGACAGGTAACTCATTTTTTCCAATTATTCAGTGTAATGTCAGGCTCATCATTGCACAAATCATTATAAAATAACATCAGCGGGACTGATGGGCATTAAATGTCATTTTATTTCTTTGTAACTCCACCTCCTCACTTGTTTATCAGTGCTATGAAGATGATTGTTGATCAAATAAAAGCCAGTCCAGGCTATATCTGGCTGAATATTACACTGCAATAGACTGTTTTGCTCGGTCGTGTCAAATTTTCTTGACCACCCAGGCGACAGAATGTTAGTGGGAGACTTGCACAAACATTTTCAAACACACACACACACAGGCACATAAATGCTTTCAAACTTGTACATTTGGTCACACACATGCTCATACAAACAATCATATACCCACGCCCACAGTCTCGTTCTGTCTCTCTTACACTGCGTTTCCTTCGAGCAGCGGGTGGAGAGAGATGGAGGGACAGACAGGAGAGATGACTGGCCATGTTGTTTTCCTCCGGTCATAGGAAAGAATGACTGCATGAGAGGAAAGAGGTGGAGGAGAGGTGGAAAGGTTTTTCATGTGCCTAACTGTTCCATGAAGCCCAATAACACTTTCGGTATTGTAGTTTCAGTGTGCGTGTGTTTCCTGTGAAGAGCCTCTCGTGAGGTGGTGACCTAATGACAGTGGAGAAATGTGGTTTACATAAAAGCCTTAGTCTACATTTAGATTAAGCCATCACAATTTTAGAACCCAGTTTTTGTGGCACGTCCACGGGTGTCTAGGTCATTTTAGTCGGGACCTCAAACAACACAAAAATGGCTAAATCTCTTTCTTTACCCTCTTTTTTTCATTTGGCAAAAAACAAAACTGCATCACAGCCAACATCTGGTAAGGATTGGGACAGCCTGGCTGACCAAGTCATTATTTTATGGTTGCAACATCTTCATGACACAATCAGCATAAATGCAGGCTATTGACAACAGCTGTGCTGTATAATTGGCTGTATTGACATTTTTAAAATACCTGATCACAGAAAAAGTTAGATGACAGAAAGTTGGTTATCTGAACTTTGTTGCCACACAGCCCCTCCACCTTTGACTAGGCTCCACACACAGCCTTCACTGAGAGCCAGACCCTTACACCTCTGTTCAGTCTCCTCCTGCTCTCTCTGGTTTCTGTTTCTGTTGTCAGACAACTGAACACATATTATTAGTTATTTATTTATATAGTTATTTAATCATGGCCCATAACTGTTACCCGTCCTGCTGTGCTGCAGTGATAAAATCATTATTCTGTTAATCAAGACGTCATCTGTCAATATCAACATAAATCCAGGTTCATGACACAGCTCTGCTGTATATTTGGCCATATTGACATTTAAAATAAAAAATCAGAGAGAAAGTTAGAAGCAACCAAAGGTTGTCTTTTTAACTTTACTGGCACACTGCCCCCGACCCTCACTGGGTTGACTTATATCATCATTTTGGAAAAGCTCTGTTTACCCAGTACACAGTGAAACTACAAGAAAGCATTTTCAGATTTATACACTCTTGTTTGCTCCATTTTGGGGTGAGAAAAACAGCATTTTAGTCTGAACGAAGGGGCTGAAATGGAGAGCAAATGATGCGTTTACAAATTTCACCAACTAAATGCGGACATACTTTTAGATGGCCTTGTAAGATCGAGACAATCAAAGTTATAGGAGCATCCTAGGATTCAGCAGGTTAAAGGGACCGTTTACCCAGAAATCAAAAATACATATTTTTCCTCTTACCTGTAGTGCTATTTATCCATCTAGATTGTTTTGTCATGAGTTAACGAGTTTTAGAGATATTGGCCATAGAGATGTCTGCCTTTCTTCAATATAATGGAACAATATGGAACTTGGCTTGTGGTGCTCAAATTGCCAAAAAAACACAAACTCCACAGCAATGTCTCTTCTCAGAATGACCCGGTTACTCAAGATAATCCAGAGATTTGTTGTGAGCATCATCGGTAGAAAGAAAATAGTTCTTGAGCACCACAAGCCGAGTACCATATGGATCCATTATATTAAAAAAGTGCAGAAATCTCTACGGCCGACATCTCAGAAACTCCGCAACTCACACCAAACCAATCTAGATGGGTAAATAACAATATATGTAAGAGAAAAAATATGTATTTTTGATTTGGGGGTGAACTGTCTCTCAAGGTATGTTACAGTGCTTCTCATGCCATTGTTTGTGAGATCTGTTTTCCTTATTTTCTCTCTTCTCCTTCCTCTTGCTCTACACTGTGTCAAACTGCCCAATAAAAAAGAGACTGACTGACTGGAGAGTGAAACAAAAAAATGCATGGAAGTCTTTGGAGTAGTGAAGACAGCTATGTGCAATGGGAAATATCTATTTAGCTTTACTAAGCTGCTCTATTGTATGTGATCTATACATGGTTAGACATCTACAATCCTGTTTTCTCTCATAGAACAGACTGCACTCACCTGAACAGCTGACTCATAATTGTAATCATATCTTCTGCTTTTCTTTTGCGCGCAGTTGTTTTTTCAGTTTAATTTACAACATGTGCTCTCCACAGCATCATTCACTGGTTTTCGTTGTGCTCCAGTTGACCCACACTAACCCTCCACTCTCTTTATTCTCTGCTACAGGGTTCGCCTTCCCAGACTGGGCTTACAAGCCTGAGTCGAGCCCCGGGTCCAGGCAGATCCAGCTGTGGCACTTCATCCTGGAGCTGCTCAGGAAAGAAGAGTATCACGATGTCATCGCCTGGCAGGGGGACTACGGCGAGTTTGTCATCAAGGACCCAGATGAAGTGGCCCGTCTGTGGGGGGCCAGAAAGTGTAAACCCCAAATGAACTACGATAAGCTAAGCAGGGCACTGAGGTATGATGACGGATGAGAAATCTGCTGAATATGTTTGTTTCGTTTTGCATCTGTATGTGGGAGTGTGTATTCATTCATGGTTATTTACTCATACTCTTGACCTTCTCTTGCGTGGGGACCATCAAATAGACCAGATGAGCTGTTTTCCAAAAAGCATAATTTTGCCGCACTACAAGTAATCATGATTGTGATAAGGATCTCTGGAAATCACAACACATCATATTCACATAAACATTTACCATATGCTAAAATGTAACGACCCCTCATGCTCCAGTTCAATGACTAATTTACTGAGACTTTGCAATCAAATTACACAAAATGCTGTTGTGTATTTAGAATATCTAAGGCGCTAAAATAAATGCACACTGCACTTTGTATAGTAGGAGGTAGAAAAGTGACTATGTTATAAGAAAATATATTACATTTATTCAAAAGCACTGTCTGGTTAAGGGCCAGACTAAGAGAGATTAAAAGAATGAATCCGCTTCTTTAGGAAGCTGTGGGTTAGGAAAACCAGTCGGGCCCCCTCTGACACCAGGTCTGATGCGTGAGCTTGCAATGATCCGTCGGACCCGGTCACCCGACACAATAACATGGAGCCACAATCTTGTGGGTGGGTGTACCCCACGGTGAATTGTAGGGTTGTAGTGCGTTGCCACTTGGGCAGTAGACAGTAGGCCTTGGTGTACTGACCACTGTCTACTGGCTTTCGGGATGTGGGCTGTCTTTTTGGAGGGGAATGAGCCTGAGATAGTGAGGTTGATGAAGCTGTACCAAATACTTATAGTTAGTTTCCCCTCTATGTGCATCACTGTCTCTGGGTTTTACCTCTTCGATAAGGGGCTGAAATGGCTCCTTTTCCAGCTAATTCAAGAAGGACAGGCAGTACGTTTCCCAGGCTGCTCTCAGCAGGGGAGGAGAACTGCCGACCTCAGCTAGGGATATTGTCAGGTGTTGGAGGGAACACTTTCAGGAACTACTAAGCCTGGCTGTGAAGGAGGCAGACTTGGAATACTTGAGGACCTTTTTCATTTTTATTTCCCCCTAAGCATTTAATGCTTATTAGATGATCAACAATGTAGAGATGAGAGGAAAGGATGGGAGAGAGAGACAAGCAGCCAAGGGTCCCCGGCTGGATGCCACCAGGGTACCTCAACTTGCCTCTGTCTTTGGTGGAGTTCACTAAAGTAGTGAAAAGGCCTATCATGAGGCCAAGTAAACTACAATCTCCGTCTCAATGGCAAAGTGGTTTCCATGTGCGAAAAGGATGTGTGCACACGTTGAGTGATCAGAGAGGTTGTAGATAAACTGGCACTGGTGCAAATGTTTAGTAAATGAAGTTATGACTCTTAAACACACACAGACACCCCTGAGGCTACATTTATTGTAAAGAAACATTCTGTAATCCAAACTGACAATACCATCTGTGACCTGGGCAGTTGATTCCATTTATAGCAGTGACCTGCTGGAAGCATTTCATTCAGACTCACAGACCCCAACAGCTTTGACTCTCTGGCTCTGTTTCACCCAGACATTCCATTAGTCATGCCTGCCTAGACACTAATAGCACTTAACCAAGTCTATAATACGGTTGCAAGAGTGACCCTGGCCACATGCCTTCACACGGTATTGACCTGGACAAGTAGAGTTACAACAGTGACCCATTTGGCCGGTCACACCTTTACACCGTTTGGTTAAAGTTATATCAATGGACCAGCCAGTTCAGCAGAGCCCATTAGCTTGTTGCAACAGTGAACATTTTTTTGATAAACTTAAAATGTGTGACAAAACAGCATTATAGCGAAGCACTGTGGCGCTGCAGAGATGCCCAGGCTTATAAATATTGTTCTCCGAATGTAAGAAAGCGTGTTTGTTTGGTACAAACCCCAACAAATGTCACATCATCATTATTTTAATTGTTTTTTTCAGTGAAAATGAGAATGGTGGTACACGGAGCTTTATGCTCATCATTTATGCTTGATGGCTGGATATGCCCATGGTTGCTGGTCCAGTAAACGCCATTTAGTTACGTTGAAATCAACTACATTACGATTCATCATCATCGATTGACTTCATCACTGTCACATGCTTATCACTTACTTTTTGTGAACTATAATATTGGGGTGTATTTTAAACTTATATTCGATGGTTGGTTGAGTTTTTCTCTGACTAGAGCTGCTTTGCCGACCTTCAAATTGCGTTTGCTCAGTATGAGGTTAATCAAATTCGACTGACATGTCAATAAAGCAAATTGCTTCAACACAAATGAAATAGTTGGGGTATTGCGAGGGAAAAAGGTCCCATAGAGTTTATAAAATCTGAGCTACAAAACAGATGCTTCTGATTTAGTTTGTGCTTTTTTTTTTGTTTTGGGTTTTTTTTTGGTTTTCTGACATAATGAGGTCACAATATTGTTTGATTATAGAAAGAAGATACATGTCATCTATTTTGTGATAAATACTATAGCACATTCAAATACAGTATTACAGACATCCCAGTTGTGGTAAGCACAGCATCTCATTCACTGTCGTGTGTCCCCGCATGTGCTTGTTGTTTACAGCCAAACAGGGCTAAAAGATTAGGCTAAGCACTTTAAAGAAAGCCACATAGGCCATTAAAGGAGGGAAATACATTGAATTGCTTAATTTAGGGGTGGAGGGCTTATGTACACTCTTTTACACTAGTGAGATCAAGATCACGTCTGTTACAGATGTCTGCTCTATGGGGACAGATGAAATTAACATGGGCTGCTAATGTGTGCATACAAGTGATACATATACACAGGCACACACATTCAGACTTGGAGCCCAGATTTAATATTCCTGAATTAGAGAGAAATATAATATGGATGGGGATACTTGTGGTCAGGCTGTGTATTTATAGCTTTTGCATCCTCTACAGCTTTAACAGATTTGGAGTTTAGGCTGCAGTAAGTGCTTATATATAGCGGGTCTTAGTGCCTTAGAGGTTGATTATCAGCAAGTTTTCTACACAGGAGTTCACCTCTGGAACTCTTGCGTCCTCATCCACCCTCCTACGGCCAGATTGTCTCCCAGTGTGCCTATAAATTAAGCAGAGTCACTTCAGGCTTAGCGTGAGAAAGACAGTCAACAGAACAACACACACATGCACACACCCACGTCCATTTTGTCACCTGATTTGACACCAGAGCTGTCGTCAGTCCTTGGCGGCAGGAAGCACTGGAAATGAAGCCTCTCAAGATGCACATCAATAGTAATGTGGCGAGCGTATTAATGGCACTAAAGATTAATGAAGTTGTAAAGGAGGCACACATGTGCATGGTAACAGTCCCCCTATGGAGCAAACTGTTGGAGAGCAGGCCACCTTCATATGGAGAAAACCTGGAGCCTGCAAGTCGCATGTGGAAATTAGCACACACACACGTGCTCACATACTTGAAACGGCACGCCTGTTTTAAAAGATTCTTTTTATCACTTAGCCTTTGTAATTATTATTTTTTACCTCTATGATCTTATTCTTTCCTGTCTACCATGCATATGGTGGAAATTCCCTTAATCAGGACTGCTGTATTGTGTGTGTGTGTGTGTGTGTGTGTGTGTACATGTTGTGTGTACATGTGCGTATGTGTTGGCTTTCCGTTAAGGGGACACAGCCTCAGTCCATGCGTCATCTTGTTCTCCTGCTCCCACGGCCGCTGTGAAATTCCCACTCCTGTAGAGAGGATTACACTCATGCTGTGTGTGTGTTTGTTTATGTGCAAGTGTGCACATGTGTGTGGACATGTTTTAAAGAGGTTAGACTGTCATTTCATAGTCTTGTTTTTTTTTAAAAAATGTATTAAATGAGCTTTTTCCAAACCAAAGCAATGATATATTATGGCCTGTTGCTGTTGTCCAGAGCGTGTCAGATCCTTCGTGAACTCAGCTCTTTTCAATTCATACTTACCTTGTGCTTGGATATTCCTCAGCCTTTGAGGTCAGTGCTGTCTGACAGTTTTGGTACAAGTAAAGTAACCCTTAGCTGCATTTTCATCGTGAGGGATCATTTGGCAGGGCAAAGAAGTAAACCTGTCCATTAATAAAAAGGCCCCCCCTTCAGCCTTCCTGCACCACTGCCTCGCTCTCATAAATGAGACTTGTACTGATCCAGAAAGGAGAGTAGGGGAAATGAAGCCTGTTGCTAATCAGTCATTGCAGAGTGCTGGCTTAATGAGTGTAATCATGCTAAGAGGTCCCAGCTCCTAGAGACCTCCAGGCCCCCCTGTTCTCCAGTCAGCAGCCCGCTTTGGCTCCAACACAGTGGTCAGAGGTCAGGGGGACTGCCACGCACAGCTGGCAAAGATTAACAACACGGCACATGTGCACATTCACAAACACAAATGCACCATTGTACACAGACTCCTGCCCATGCACGCTTGCTTGCACACGTTTGCTTGTAGTGTTTGCTTCATTTCCAAAATTCATTTAGGTGTGATGGGCCACCACAGCTCGAAAATTGCCCACTGAAAAGCACATATATAAGAATGAAGGTTCCCCAAGTTCTTGGGTGTAGCGATGCTGTAAAATCAGAAAATGTTGTTACCAATATTTTTTAAGTCATATCTTAAAACTACATGAGATGGTACTATGGTAGAGTATGATGCCGCTGTTCCACTCTCCGCCATCCAAGGAAAGCCCTGAAATAAACCAGCCATTTTTAAACAACTGCACTAAAACTGGTTCTGATGTGCATTTAGAAGTAACCCCAGTGACCACATCTAGAAAACTCACTGTAGGAAATACCTCTGCATATGTACTGAGTGTTACTCACCTAGCTGGCTGAAACTGTTTGTATGTCAAAAGGCTTCTCTCTACAGCAGCACATTGTGTGGAAACACCCAGGGCCAGAGAGAACGCGCAGAGGGAGCACCCAGGGACAGCGCCACTGTGTGACTTTGTGTTCAACGTATGCTTGTGTGCATTGTCCTGCCATTGTCTCTATTTGCAGCATGTATGTGTTCAGCGTACATGAACGTTGTGTGTATGGCATTGTCCCTGACTGAATGAGGCCTTTATTTTCTATGAGGGCGGAATGCACACACACCAGAGTGTGCTCGAGTCCATATTCGCACCCACAGAGCGTGTGACCGGCCTAATCGTACCCTGACCAGATCCTCCTCTTCACACACACACACACACACACACACACATACACACACACACATATATATATATATATATATATATACACATTCACATACACAGAGCATGTGACACCTTTCCTTATCATTCACCTGACCCAGCCCACATCCCAGCACAAACACATTTAATTTCCTTTTTGAGACAGGAAACACTCGTCAAACCTGGCTTCTACACAAAGCACTCTCACGTGTGCAACATGTACACACACTCACCTGAGTGTGAGCAGCTGGTGCGTGTGTGTGTGTGTGTATAGAAGGATCTGGCTGGGATGTGTGTGTATCAGCCAAGCTAATGCTGACGAAAGAGGCAGAAAATAAACACGGGGCTCATGGGGAGTATTGTAATCCCAACTTCCTGTCACAGTCAGCGCCTATTTACAGCCCAACAATGGGCAAGGCACAGCCTGTCCACGCACACACAAGCGGGTCGGTTTACTTCATTTTTAGTGTTGACTGTGTGTGTGTGTGTGTGTGTGTGTGTGTGTGTGTGTGTGTGTGTGTGTGTGTGTGTGTGTGTGTGTGTGTGTGGAGTGATACTGAAATAGATTGGTGATACACATATCATATTATAGGGTAATACAGAAAGTCGTCCGTAGCGGACATGTTTTTTGTCCTTAAGTAATACCTCATTATCTTAACTGAATGTACACATTTAGTCCCAAAAACATAAATGTCAAGTTACTTTTTTCCATCTTTATCACTACTGCTACGTATCTAACCTCAATACCTTCTAAGTACTGACTGAATAATATCTTTCTACATCCCACGATTGTTCATGTCCTGATATTTCCTGTTTTAGACCTTGAATATTATTTTTGTTGGTCTGGCGATCGGTTCTAACTGTTACATTGTGCTCTCCAGAGCAATCGCTAAAAAATCCAAAAGTCCAATGGAGCAACAAACATGAGCAGTCAATTGTAGAGGTTAGAAACAAACCTCCAAGTTAGCCAAACTTATTTGAAACCTGAATAAAAGTCTGACCCCTCATATTTGGTGCTCTGCTGGACCTATTTTTATTGACGTTGTTGCGTTTTGAGATCTTAGCAATCACTTACTTTTATGAGTACAATGTTATCATATCCGAAAGAACCGATGGACAGAGCTATGAGCGGCTTTTACAAATTTAAGTTGTAATAAACAGTAGTTTGGGTCAACTTTTCCAATTTTATACAGTTTTATTTTATATTACTATTTATTTCATTAAGTTCTCATTTGGCTGTTTGTGTTAAAAGGCGGCTGTGTTTCAGAAGTTTGGCTCATTTTGTTATATAAACAAATTGAAGGGTTTGGGGGTGGGGGGGGGGATGTTTATATTATTCACAGTAAGAAATCAAAAACTCAGGTATTGTATTGACACCAGTATAAAAAGTTTGTCAAATAACACAATGGTAAATAATATTTCCCTGTAAAAGGCTTCAAGCCTGGTTAAAGTGCTCTATTGAGATGTCCATGTTCATTCATTGCCATTGAGTTCCTGCACTCTGGTGTGTGTCTCTCTCTCTCTGCTTTGATCATAATGTTTTGGACCGCAGCAGGTCTGTGTAATCGCAGCCTTAATCCCTAGCCTAGAATCACATACAGAAACAACTGAGTTGATATAAAGCCCCCCCTCTGTTACCCTGAAGGCTTTGCCTAAATCCATACTTGCATTGATTGTTCAATCTACTCTTTTGGTTAAACAGGGAGCAGGATAAAGCTGCATCTCCTTGATGATATGTTCTGGGGGTGTATGGGGGCACACATGCACTCGTGTGTTTGAGTATGCCTGAATGAGATGGCAGTTATAGAGTCAGGATATGGGAGAGGTGTATGTATGTACGTGTGTGTAAGGCGAGTGCGGTGGGCAGCTAAACACAGGCACTCAAAGAATCTCTTTCTTCTCTTTTGAAGTGAGTTCAAATGCTCTTCAAAGACTGTCTACCCGTATGATGGCGCAGGAGGAGGGGGCATGCACAAAGAATGGGTGACCATGTGCTCTAAACACAGCTTCAGTTGCCTCGGCTGGGATTACGCAAACTTGTTGTCTGCTTCCAACTCTGCTTTTCAGAGTTTTGTTTTTTTTTTGTATTAGCTGCATGTGTGAGTGAAGCCAAGCGCACGCAAAACTTTAGTTGGCTACACTCCCTACTATCCCACTGCCACGAGCCAGGGTCAGACAGATGTGTCAGCACAGTGAAATTATTGGCCTTTGGGATGCGTCCATATTTATGCCCATTATACACTCAGTTACTAGTTTATTAGGTCCAGGCAGGTATCTAAAATAAATGCAGTCTAATATAACAACCTGCAATAAATCCTGCCGTCGTGAAGGTTAATAATGTTCAGTTTCATCTTGGAGCCTGTAGTCTGTGGTTCTGATGAATAGTGTTATACTTAGAGGTGTTTATAATATTTTGTCCACCTCATTTACATCAATGAGGGTAGACTAAATATTAACAAGGCTGACGCACTGAACATGGCGCAAAGTGCAGTTCACCGCCTTTCACTTTCTAAGCGAGTCGAATGAGACTGACCAACAACCCAAAAAAAAGTGAGATGTCGAAAGTTAACAATTTGTAACTTTATACAAACGAGGGACAAATTTGCCTGGAGGCTCTGCAGGGATTTGCAGAAAAACTGACGACAAAGTGATGCAGTGTTAGTACAGGAAGTTTAGTCGTTACCTGCTGAGGATAAATGTCTTTGTAGGAGAAGGTCATTATTTTAGTCTCTTGGATCGCTCTTTTGTATCTCCCCTGCCACCAAGATTACAGAAACAAAAACAACGTGCTGCGTCGCACAAAGCCAAGTAAATTGTAGGAAAACGTTGCTGGTTGCTTACTGGCATGCTACTCACTAGCTAGAAGTGGCGAAGGCGATGTCACGCAATTTATTCGCTCCTACTGGGTCTTCACCATTAGACTACCCTATGTGTATCTAGGTTTACCTAATCTTGCAGCTAATCTAAACTAGATCGTATTTTAGTAAGCGTGGTGTTTCAGAAGTTGATAAGAGTGCAGTATGTCATGACATTTTGCTCCAATTAGGGGTTGCAATGATGCTGTGTGATAAACAACATAAATTACTAGATACTTTTGTTTGTTTTTTCTTCCCTTGCAATCCGTATTGATATTGGACCCATATGTGGGCCCCGAACACAGCCTGGTGACTTTTCGATCATCAGCTAATTCGATCACAGTCCTGTTGTGGGTTTAATTCTGCTTCACTTCCTGCCTGTCTCTGTCCGTCCCCCCGCTCCCAACTGCTTCTCTCCCCTCCTTCCCGGCCCTTGTGAGTGTCTCCCCTAGAGCAGAAATTACATGCTGCATTGTGCCTGGCATAAACAATGTTTTCAACAGTGCAGGCCTATCCTCTCTCTCTCTTGCTCTCTCTCTCTCACCCCCCCCCCCCCCCCCCCCCCCCCCCCCCCCCCC
>CM022486.1:10694386-10777284 GCA_011952105.1 Coreoperca whiteheadi | reverse complement strand
CCCCCCCCCCCACGACACCTTAGGGGACGGGTGGAGAGTGCAGGGAAAGAGTATGGATAAAGAGGGGGATTTAGATTGATGAGAGAAAGAGAGAGGTATCTGTAGGATAAAGGGAGGAGGGTTGAAGAGCAAAGGAGTAACAGTCTGTTCCCAGAGCAAAAAACTGCCCAACCACTCTGTGTAATAAGCATAAATGAGGGGGTGAAGGGCAAAAGCTCCCCACTGCCAAACAGACAGAAACACACACACACACACACCGCCGTCTGGATAACTACCATTCAGCGTAATGATAGTCAATGGGCTCTGATTAACTCAGCATTACCTACATACCCTGAAGCCCCTGTCTTTGTCAGCACACTTCTCTTAACTTGTGCCAGCAGATACATGCTGGAGGAAGGGAAAGCAGAGCCTAGTGCTATAAAAGCAGGTAGGCATGCAGACATGATGGGCAAATGTGCCGTCTGGTTAAGTCTTGTGTTTAATTGCCAAAGGGTAGGGTTGAACGGGTAGGTTGTAGTTTTTGTGGTCATGGCACACAAGCTTGTTATCTCCCTGATGGACAAACAAACCGTCTTTGTTCCTTTCTTGTTCTTTCTCTTCCTCTTTCCTTGGCTCCGTCTCCGTCAGTGTGTGAGGCTTGGCAGCCAGGGATCTAGAGGTTACATAAAGTGGATGTGGATCTGGGGAAGAAAGCAGAGAGATGTTACATAAAGAGCTGTAGCTGGACAAAGGTTAATAAAAATGGAGCCTTGTACTGTAGGCAGTACAGGCCATGGGATAGAGAGAGAGAGAGAGCTTGGAAGAAGAAAAAAAACCCCCAGAGAGAATGGCCATTACATAAACAGATAAAGATGGGGTGAATTATTGGTGGCTTTGCTTTGGTGTTACATAAAGAGATGGGTCCATCTAGCAAAATGAATGTTGTGTTGTTGTGTGTGACACTTGTCTGAAAAAATCTGAACTTAAAAGACCCTATAAGACACTTTTTTCAAATTCTTGACCTTTTAGACCGATATAGATTAGTGAGGGTACCACACAGACAAAATTCACACCAAGGAAACACAAGTCACACACACCTGTCAGACATGCACGCAACTACTCACACACTCTCCTGTGCCCTTAAAATCCATTTACAAACCACATTTGGTCGCAAGTGTTAACGCTGCATACATTGACCTCTGATCTCTTTGATTGTTTGTTTATCCCTCCACACAACATCACTGCTGCTCCACAACTCAGTCCATCCACTGCTTCTCATCTATCTGTTTTCTCTCCTTTTCATCCCCTTTCTTCCTCCTCCCTTTACTGGGTCTGCTTTGTGCAAATGTCATACAACACTCTGTAATATCTATCATTAGAGCGTGGGTGGGGGGTGGGGGGGGAGACATGAAAGACTCATGCTTATTAAGAAGTGTGTGCTTGAGTGTGCAGGCACATCTGTCACAGTCTCAATGACTTCAGGAGCAATGTAATACTTTAAAATGTGGTGTACATGTTAGATTCAATGTTTCAGTGATGTTAATAATGGTGGTATAAATCAAAACGGTTGCATAAGATAATATGCAGTCAGTTATTTAACCCTGATGTGTCTTTATATGTGTCTTTACAAAAAGAGCTACCTACCTACATGCATTAGGCTTGTGTGAGCACAGAGTCTTAATAATTTTATTTATCTTTATTCTTTACCAGATACTACTACAACAAGAGGATCCTCCATAAGACCAAAGGCAAGAGGTTCACCTATAAATTCAACTTCAATAAACTGGTTTTGGTCAACTACCCCTTTATCGACATGGGCTCCACTGGTAAGCCTGGACAGTCTAGTGCTGTGTGTGCATGCCTGTGCATGTTCAGATACCTCCTAATCCCACAATAGGATAGCATGATTACATAGGATTACACAGGAGAACATTATATATTATTTCTCAGTATTCTCCCCCTCTTTTTTTCTCTTTCTCCCTCCCTCCCTCCCTTGTTGTCTCCAGGAAGTAGTGTTCCTCAGAGCGCCCCTCCTGTCCCCACCGGTGCAGGGACTCACTTCCGTTTTCCTCCTTCAACACCCTCCGAAGTCCTCTCCCCGAATGAGGACCTGCGCAGCCCCGGTGGCATGTTCAGCTCTGTGGCCCGACGAATGGCACGTGGCTCCGTCAGCGACTGCAGTGACGGCACCTCTGTAAATTCTGAGATTGAGGAGGGCAACACGGGAGCGGGAGAGGAGAGGGGAGAGAGGGTTGTGAGTGGAGGAGGACCTGGTGGTGGAGGGGGAGGTTACCGAAGTATCATCCATCCTCGTCTGTCTCATGAAACCCTTTTCCGCATGTATGGAGGACCAGGTAACCCTGCTGGGCACCCAGGCTCCCGTGGCCCCACAGGGCACCGGATCCACCCAGAGCCCCTGTCGCCCTTCCCTGTGTCCCCTCTGCCAGGGCCGGGAGGAGCTGGCCTTCTAGCCCCTCCTCTGTCCCCAGCGCTCTCCATGACCCCGACATCTCACCTCCCCTACACTCCCTCACCCACCCTTTCACCAATGTTAGGCTCCCACTTCTCCTTCAACCCAGAGGACATGAAGCGCTACCTGCAGGCCCACACCCAGTCGGTGTACAATTACGGCCTCAGCCCCAGAGCTTTCCTCCAGTACCCCAACATCGTCATCCCTCAGCCCCACCGGCTTGCCGCAGAGAAGGCTGGTCTGACCGTAGAGAGAGGCGAGAGAGCAGAAAGAGCAGCAGGAGGAGAGCGGCACCACCATCCACCTCTGGCTCACTCCGCCCACCACCACCCGCATCCACCTCACTCTGCCCACCCTCACCCCCATTCTCATTCAATGCATCACCCACTCCACCTGGGTGAGGAGCCTCCACACATGTCTCCCTTCAAGTTCAAGCTGCAGCCACCACCACTGGGCAGGAAGCACAGGGAGAGTCAAAGCCAGAGTAAACCCAGGCAGAGCTCAATGTCCTCAGGCTCAGGATCTGGGTCCATGTCGTCTACCTCTGGCCTGGGCTCCTCGCTGTCGTTCGGCAGTGACCTAAGCTCAGCCAGCGGCTCAGGCCTCATCTCTGCCTCCTCCTCAACGCAGTCCCTAAACAGTGCCGGACTTCCCAAGATAAAGGTGAGATACATAGACTTAAATATCCCCCATTATGATCTAGTCAGCAATCTCAAAGTCACACAGGGGAATATGTGTGACATGAGTCAATGTTTTTAGTAAAGCTGCATTTTGAATCATTTACAGTATTAAAATAGGCTTCAATGGTGTTCACTGTTTCTTAAAACACTGCTGGACTAAAATGTTTTACTTGTTCATTGTCAGTGAGTTCCTCTATTTTCTGTTTTCTTCCTGTGTTCATCTTTGTCTCTGTTCCCATTTTTATTTGACTGTCCAGGTGGAGCCCATCTCTGATATCGAGTCGGAGGAAGAGGTGGAGGTGACCGACATTAGTGATGAGGACCCAGATGAGAGAGATGAGGGGTTTGAGCTCTTTTCCCATCACCACTCCAGAGCCCCTGACCACCACCACCACCACCACCACCACCACCACCATCTTGCTAATGGCACAGCCGCGCCCCAGCACCAACCCCATCCTGATGAGGACCTGGATGAGGACGTCTTCAAAGCCCCTGCTCCACCTCCACCTGGCCTGATGCCCTTCTTCACCACACAGCACACACACTCCAATGTGCATCGCGGGCTGCTCACCCTTAAGAGTGAACCCACTGAACCAGGGGACAGTAACACACCCCCACCTCAGATGGGCTCGGTGGGAGCTCCCCAGACGAAGTGCATTCCCCTCAAGCTGCGCTTCAAGAGGCGCTGGAGCGAAGACCAGCGTATGGAGGCCTCACAAGAGGAGTCAGACGACAAGAAAGTACGACCAGAGGAGGAGAGGGAAAGAGAGAGGCAAAGTAATGGACGGATGGAGATGGAGGAGGAAGGGACAGGAAGTGGAGAAGGGGACAGTCCTCCCCCATTGGCGTACGAGGGCTCTTTAGTCACACCATTGGCCGCACAGCGGAGGGTGAGTGCTGAGCTGCACCGTGCCACTGCACAGCTGTCTCTGGAGAACAAAGACTGCTGATGAGAGACACAGCCCAAACACTACTTCTCCAGTTGCACTGGAGGTGGTACAGGACTATGTAAATGGTTCCTCTGTAATCCTTCTCCCACACTGACAAACTAGATTCCTGAAACCTCCAGTGAACTGAGAGCACAGTCCAACATACACACATATAAAATCACCTCAGTGACAAGAAGCCTAATTCTTGTTCTGTCAGATCCCCCACCCATCCTCTGTCTGGATCAGGGCTCTTCTGGGACGCATCCTTTGGGAGGTGGGACTCATTCAGACCCAGGCACCATGACTGTAACGGGGCTGGAATCATACCCCTTTTCCAACAAAATGAACCAGGTGCTGGTTCAGAGCCAGTGCTACTGCCAGTTCGGAGTTGGTTCAAATGACGAGCCTTCTAAGAACCGGCTTATGTTTCCACTGGCTACGGAGCCAGCACAGAGCCAGGTCTTACCTGACTGTATACGTCACATCTTTCCCGGTAACGCTAGCACGGCAGCGCCAAACACAAACACCGTCAACAATCGCGGACGTTGCGTTGCTATTGATGTTCGCCGTAGTTTGTACAGACGGAGATTACGAGCGAGAGTAACGGTACGTACATAACATTTATTTTTAACAATAACATGTCAACTTTAGCCTCAGCATGTTGCTACCCTCCTAGCATCAACTCTGCTGAGAAACGATCACATTGCATTGCCGAGCTGCTGCTTCGGCTGTGGAAACACAAAGGCTCAACTAGGCTCTGGCTCCGAACTAGCACCAGCTCCGCCTTGGTGGAAAAGGGGTATCAGAGGGAGGCTCCCTCATGAAAATTGGCTCCAAGTTCACCTCCCACCTGGCCAGTGAAGCTCCAGATGCCCTGCCCCAGTAGCACAGCTCCCGCCTTCAGGCCCCATCAGTAGGATCAGCAGCCAGTCAGCATTTTCCTCAGGGGACACACACTCAGTTACAGCCCAGTAACACACCTAGGATGACGATGTGCACACTCTCCCCTATGCTACTTTTCCTACAAGCTGACGGGACTTTGATAAGTGCCTGTATCTGAAACCCACAGCCCTGGAGTGACATGGAAGAAAGAAAAGAAGGGAGAGGACTGTTATGAGTAATTATTCTTCACCTCATGAAACCCTTGTGAAGTTTGGCAGATACTGACCAATCGTGGGGGCGGGGGTGGTAGTGTGTATCCAACACTGAAGAGTGTGGCTGTTGGGTGTCGTCTGACTGACTCTTAAAACTGGCCCACTCCACTCAGGGAAGCCTATTGCTGTATGTTTATTGGAATCATGCACACAAACACACAAGCAAAAAAAAACCTAGTCAACAGTGAAGGGGAGTCACAGTGGAAGCATTGCTTTTGGATGCTTAACCACGTTCATCGCGACGCAAGACCATACTCACATTTACACATACACAGACTTTGCCACTCTGTTCTCGCAGAGCTTTTGATTTTGTATAACCTTCTTTCTGTCTCTCTCCTGTCCTGCCCCTCTTTCTCTTGCCGACCACCTGTGGAAAGATCATGACTCCACGCGCAGAAATAATTTTAACCCCAGGGAGATGTGAGGAGAGGAATAGAGAAGAATGAAGAAGTACTTCAGTGTAGAGAAAGGACTGCTGAGGGGACCATGAGGGGAAGGTAGCAGGGGGAGGAAGGGGTTTGAGGGGGTTCCTGTAACTGCGAACTGGCCTTCTCACCTCACGCTCATTTGGCTTGTACACTGAAAATAGTTTCCTTCAAGGCCCAGCAGCACAGCATCCTAGTTCACCAGCTAAAGCTCCTCTAAAAATCATAGTGTTAAACTAAACCAGCAAAGACACACACACACAAACACACACACACACACACACATGCGCGGCACTGCCTTTAGCTGTTAAACATGCTCCCTCTCTCTCCGTCTGGACCTCCAGCTCTGTAGTGCCGTCATCCTCAGGTTCTGAGTGTGTGAGACTGCCAGGCCTGTTAACTACATGACTGTGAGAGCCTGAGAGAGCAGGGAAGATCTTAGACCTCACACACACACACACACACACACACACACACACACACTGCCTCTCTATGCCTTGTTTTTATAGCATGTACAAAAGTGCAAACTGAGCTCCAATAACACACATACAGACTATATCTTTATATATTCTAAATGAAATTATATTAAAAAAAAAAAGAGATTTTAAAACCACCATAGCATTTTAATTATATGATTGATTCAGGATTTTTTGTAAGTGGATTATTTTGAGAGGTGAGACGTGTCATGCCACTCACTAGGTAATATGGTTTTGGAGAGGGTGGGTGGGCGAGCAGAGAGAAGAGGGGTGGGGGTCCGGGTCCGGGTTTTTCTTGTACATTTGCTTTATAGATCAAGCAAGCCAGAGAAAAACAGCACAGGCCAGTCTACCAGAACAAGACCAGCAAGAAGAAGGTAAACAGGACTCGAACAGACTGCTAATGTTTCAGATGTGTGGTTCACTCTGCTGTTCACTTCATTTGCAGTAGCTTGCTCTTTCAGCACGCAGCACTCTGCTCTTTCCTGTCTGTACAGTCTAGCTCAGCTCAGTGGGGTTCACCCCGGCCTGGGCTGGTCTGGCCCCAGGCCACCTCTTCAGGCCCTCTGTGTGTTTGTGTGTTGTGTGTGTGTGTGTGTGTGTGTGTGTGTGTGTGTTTTAAGGGTTACAGGGTTAATCATTACTGTAAGATAGCCTGGAAAAGTGGGACATGTGAGGCCCTGTCCTGAAAGGCCCTCTCCTCAAACTATGCACATTCACACGTACACAACAGATTTGTGAGTATGTTTTAAGAGCCTGGAGCTTTTCGTCTCTGTGGCCAGGTCATCGAGGCGTCTGGTTGGTTAACTGAGCCGTGTTGACCAGCGGCCTGTCTCCAGCCTGGCCAGCGACAAGACGGATCTATAGCAGTGAACTATGAGATAGATGGCCTCCAGGCGATCTGTGTAGCTGAGCTGATTGAATTTCCTCATCAGACCCCTGTGGTCTGGACTGGAGCATGTCACAACATGCACACACACCCTCACCCCCACCAAGTCCTGTGTCTTTATTTGAACTGACAGCTGCCTTATTACTAGTCATATCTCAGCAACAGATGAGGCATCAGTCTTACCTGCTCTGCGTTGTTTCTCTCTCTTCTTTCTGTTTCATTTTTCCTCGCTCTGTTTCAGCCGTTTTCTGACTTCCTGCTAACCGCGGCGAGATCTGACTCGGCCATGATATTGCAGGGTAAAAAGATTTATTGGACTTTGTAACATAGGCTCTCTCTCATCGTTTCAGGCCTCTACGGTCAACGAACGATAGATAAACAGCACAAAGATTACATTTCTCTATCAAAAGAATAAAGGTTTCTCGGTTTATTTTTATGATGTCGATATTGCTATTGATTATTGTTGTTGTTATTGTTCTCATTGGGTTATTTACCTCTCCTGGCATTATTATTATTCCATGGCTCTGTTAGCTGTTGCTTTTTATGTTGTGTACATCACTTTGGATGATGTGACCACCCACCGCCCCTCCCCCACCCCCAAACTCCATTCCCTGTTTCAAGCCCCTAAACCAGAGACCTTTTTCTCGTCTTTAGTTTTCATAAATGTAATATAACTAAAATGTGTAATGTTAATTTTGATGCTGACAGAAATAACACCGGAGACTGAGAGGGAAAGACAGCGTCGGAGGATTTTATTTAGGGGCAGAGGGGAGTGGTTTTATCTTTTTTGTCATGTATTATAATTTTTATTTTATAATGTTACTGTTTTCTCTCTTCTTGTTTTTAGGGGGGTGGGGGTGGGGGGGTTATCATTTTAAAAGCAGAAAAAAGATATGTATTGTTTGACTGTGTAAAGGTCTATCTTCTCCCTCTTTCAGTCTCTCTTCTTTCACCTTGTCTCCCCCGAGCAGTTACATAACACTCAGATGGAGAGATGAGAGTTAATACCATGATGTAACATTGAATTTCCCCACTTCTTTCGTGTTTTTTTTTCCAAACTTGTAATTAAACTGTAATCAGGGTTAATTAAAACCAGTTAAAACCCAATATGAATATCACTGTGTTTGTTTATGTCTGCTCAACTTTCATACATCCATATTTATGAATAACAAATAATCAGACAGTGGAGTTTTATTAACGGGGTTATTTGTAAACAAAGAGATTAACCCCTGACTTTTTGTCTAGTCAACAGCAAGCCGCCGACAGTCACATGTAGGCATTAGGGTATTTCTGTGGTTATCTTTTACTTCAAAAATACAATTAATTACAATATAAACCAAACAACATTGTACTTTAAGCTATTTGAAAAGTAATCCCCACTAGTGTGCTTTCTAGAAGGAAATATCTTAAAGCAAAAGTTTAACAAGATTGATACCACTCAATAGCTGTCTCTTAAATGTAAGGCTTCATCCAACTGGAGGTAAAACTTAATCTCAGTTTAATGATAGGGGGAAAACAGCTATCTTGGGGTTTTTATTTATTGTAACAAAATCCACCTACAAGCACCTCAAAGGCTTATTAATTAACACCGTTATATCTCGTGTGCTTACTATGTAAAAAATAAAATAAAATAAAAAATCGAAGTCTAAAAACGTCGGTTGCCCGTTTATTTGAGTGTTGTGTGCAGAATTATTTCTTGGCTGCAACTACTCCCTGGAGTCTCCTCTGGTTGCCTGGCAACGGCTCAACGCCCAGGGCAGAGTCCACACCATAAAAGGGTGAACTGTCATTTTTACACTTTTTGTACGGGTAAAACAAAGCTAGATACATATTTAGTGAACTTTAGAGGTGCTGGTGGCATGATTTTGTTGAAGTTGAATTTGACGGGGCCATGCTAGCTGTTTCCACTCTTGTGTTTTTCTATGCTGAGCTAGCCTGCTGCTAGCGTTAGCTTCATATTAACGAACAGCTAACGTTAACGTTAGTTTGTCGCTCTCCTCCAACTCTTCGCCCGAAAGTGAGTTTACTTGTACTTCCTCAAATGTCAAACTATTCTTTTTAATGTACAGTGTACTCTAGTGAATTGATTTATCGCTTCGATTTACATCTTTTCATATTCAAATATATTTTATTTGTCCCTCAAGGGGCACTTTGAGGCACATTCATACATAAAAATCAATCTAAAAATACTACAATATGCAGTATTTGTGTAAATAATAAAAGAGAAGACGTTCCAATCAATTTATATTGTATAATCAGCCTTATAAGAAACAGTTTCCTACTTCGATCACTGGTGATATTTCACCATTTTTAAATGTAATAGAGGAAGCGCATGCCTTTTACCACGGCCTTCGTGATCCCTGATGGCTGCGTGGATGAAATGACACACACTCATGGCTGCCGTGTGGCGGAGGCCTGTGAGGTTATAAGTTCAGCAGCGATAAAGAAAAGCACTTTGACTGCAGCGCCGCTGCCCACTCGCCCACATAATGCTCACATAAGGCTCGCCCATTTACCTTTGAAAGTGACGTCAGCTCCCTTGTCTTAAGCGCCCTGCCAGGCACATAGTATAATGTACATTTTTTAATGTCATATGGGACATTTAAAGGCACAAAAAAAAATCCCAAAACAAGAAACACCACAAAACGCCTATATATAGTCATTCGTATACACAACCATAAGCAAATCTACTCAGCAACATTGTTCAGGGGTATTATACAAAACATGGTTAATATGTTTTAAAAGGTTTAAATCTTCTTCGTATTTTGGTCTATCAATATTACTCAAATGCATTTTTCATTAATAATTGGAACAAATAATGGTTTGCTTGCAGGTCCATTACGTTTTGTAAATAAAACAATGTCTCAAGTAGATATATGAGGATTGATACTGAAACGTATTTCATTGTTTGCTTGTATGATCATGAAATAGAGGAGAATGGCATTTATTTTATTAGACTGACAGTCCAAGGTTGTTTTTGTCCACAGGAATTCCCGTAGTTCTGTCCAAAAACCTCTGGCATAGCACTTCCAAAAGAAGTGAGCAGGTGTTACAGGGAAAGAGATTTAACTTTTGACAGGACAAATTCTATAAACAAGTTTATAAGAAGCCTCAAAAGCAACTGGAGTGTCCATTCCTTGTATTTTGTATTTTCCTTGTAAGGAAACAGAATCAATAGTTGTTTCAGCCATTAATTAGAAATCAATTAGGATAGGTTTTGATTTTTTTCGGGTCTATCTTAATGATTTGATTCTAACATGCTCCTTTGTACGTTGAAGGAGTTGTCAGTGGGTGTAATCATCCCTGCTCTCCAAGCTGGCTGTGAAGTGATCCCTTCCTAACATGACCACACTGTAAGGGATCAGGGACCGACTCCATAGTCCTCTGCTTATGCAAAAATGTATTCAAGTACGCCTCCAAGTAAAATGAGGCTTCAGCAGCCTGAGTTAGTCAAATCAAATCTTCAATCATTTTAATACAAAGTCTCCTGTTTCCCGAGACAGTGCAGGAGCAGACTGAGCAGCAGTGACAGAAAGAGGGATTCTTTTGCTAAAAAGGACTGTAACGTTGGAAGATACCCACTCACTCTATAACTAAATCAGACTGATGAAGTGCCATATTAGCTTCCGGCCTTCTGCTGAATATTGTAAAACATTTTTGCACTGAAAGATGACCGTGGATTTTCTCCTCCACCTCTTACAGAGTAATCAGCGTAAGATCACTTCAGGGCCTGTATGGAGAGGAGGAATGATTACAGCGACCAATGACCTTTTCAACAGTTACATGGGTATGTGTGAGTATTGTATTAAGACAGACTAGAAAAAATCCAGAACTATCCTTCAGAGCAATGGTTGCCATTGAGGGTCATGAGATAAATTCAAAGGGTCACGAGATGATTAATGTGACAGGAAAGAAGAAGAATGTTGTTCTACTGCTACACAAAGTTAGATTCTTTAGACCCTTTCTTGTTTGTCTAAAGTTTTACCTCTTCAGGCCTCTGACGTGAAACAATATGATGGTTTAGAGGAGAACATGACCCACAAGCAGACACTGATTCATTTTATGTTGGGAACCAGTGCTTTAAAGGATTCACTGACACAGAAGCTTCCCTGCTCATAATATGTCAGTGTGTGACATAAGAAGCATGTGACCTGAATTTACCTTCTTTGACCTTGGCGAGGGTCATTGTGTGTATGTGTGTAGAGATTTCTGGTCCACACTATTGACACTCCAGGGCATCCAGGTGCTCCATTCACAGAAGAGGAGAGAGAGAGAAAAAGAGACCACAGGAACCACTGTACTCTCTCACCTGTACTCGCCACATCCCTCTCCCGTCGCTTCCTCAGGGCGCCTGCTTTCGCGGAAACCTATGCAGAGCCGGCTCTGTGCTCCACATATAACCACAACCTATGCATTATGCACATGCTGCACAGCAAGAAGCCTTTGTGGATGCACATACACACACATGCACACACACACCATCACAAACACACAACTGTTGCATCTTCTGTGAGAGTTACGGTACGGTGACAAACGGAGGCATGCTAGTAAGTTCACCACATCCTCCACCATACAGAGAAAAGCTGCACCGCACAGGAGTACGGCACTTTCACAGCGACGGCACTGAGCGCCGATGAGTGTGTTGCGCACATTGATGTGGTTTGTTTGAAACTCTGGTACTTGTATTTTGTCTTTCTCCTTCCTTGCCGCCAATCTTTCTGTTCGACCTATTTGACCCCAAAAGAATCATATTCATTTTCCTCTCACTCAGGGGACTGAAATGTCAGAGACTGACCTGATGTGTAAAGGGTGGATAAGACTTAATAAAACAGGCCTTACTTGGCATTTTTATTCACTATCAAAACACAAATGGTTTACTTTGCGCCCTCTGCATAGTCATTTCACATTGAATGTCTCCCCCTGTTGTTGGAATACTGCACTGCATATTATACAGCTTTAAGTTGATTTGAATTACTGTATTTCTTAGTATTATTAACTGTGTGGACTTTTTTTCTTTTACTCAATTGCCTACGAGATGATAACAGTGAACATGAATTAGAAGCTTGTTTTTGTTTGTTCCTGCTGCTGTAAGTCACTCACTGAATCAGTGGTTCCCAAAGTGGGTACCATGGCACCCTGGGGTGTCTTAAGGATGGGCTAAGGGGACCGCATGATTTGTTCATTACCATTTTATATTGTAAATTTTGAGTAAGGTTTCACCACATAAAAAAATGAGGTGGCAGTTACATAAACTAGAGTTTATGTTTACATTTCCAAACACGTCAAAAATGGAAGAAATATGCTATAAACATTAAAATCACCATATTAAGAACCCTTTCAAACGTGCAGTTATGAAAGGCTAACTTGGTAGATTTGTAGGTGAGAGCACAAATTTTGGTTTTTGATAAAATACAAAGTAATACCATACGGCTTATATACGGTTATGAAACTACGCTATATTCATGAGAAAATTGAATGCAAAAGTTAAAAAGTGAAAGACAAAAATAATGAAGTGAGAACGGGGGGGCAAAGGGGACATTACGTGGACCCCGAAGAACAGCTGAGTGGTTTAAAGTTACTGTGAACAAGAATGTGGGGAGCACAAGGGCTTACTGTTCTCCATAATGCAGCTTGTCGGGATGTCGGCCTTCTGTGCCACCTCGGTTAGGCTTTATGATGCTAGGATGTGCTTTCACTTCAGAATAGGTCTATAGAAGAGAGACTGTCTACATTTCTTTTTCTTCTGTGGTGACATCCCTTTACTCAAACTGGTTTTATCTCCAGGTTTGTTACCAGTGTGTGCTGGCAGGATCTCCCTTAAATCCTTAACCTTGCATGGTCTGGGTGCAGCATTTATCAGACATTATTAGACCTCGTGACTCGTAGCTGCCTCGTCCTGTAAGCTACAGGAGCAGACTTGTCCTGTGCTGACACTTGATACACAAAGAGCCCTTCCATTCCTTCAATTACACATTCTGTCCCTGAAAGCCCCTGGTAAAGAGTACACAAGTTCAGTGGAAAAAACTAAAATTACAAATCTATTCAAAGACCCTTGGCCCCTTATGTAAAAATGCTTTTGGAGAATTTGCCTCTGCCCCAAGAGGCCTGTGGACAATTGATGGCTAAAAGCCAAAACTGAAACTCTGAAAATTGACACAAAGCAAAATCAGACACAATATCAGCCAGACTGTGTGTAAATAGGATGATAAAATCAGGAAAAACAAGTATTACATATGTTAAATAATTAAAGTCCTCATTAGAGTCTAAAGCCATGCTAGAAGCTCTGTGAGGCTGCACTTTAGTACAGTGGTGTTTTGAGCTAAATGCTAATGTCAGCACGCTAACATGCGCACAATGGCAGTGTTAACATTCTGATGCTAAGCTGCTCTAACCATGTTTGGGTTGCATATTAGCATGCTAACTTTTCTAATTTGCACTAACCAATGGAAATGTAAATGTGTTTTTGCAGGTATTTGGTTGATGAACCAAAGTATTGGGACAAATTTAAATTGCTACCTGATGATGGCACTAGATGAAAAGTCAGGAGGTCAAAGTTATTACAATTAAACCTGAAGAGGACATGAATGTCTGTACCCATTTTAACCAAGAGATTGCAATCCATCCAGTAGTTGTTGAGGCATTTTACTAATGAGCAAACACTTCAATCTCAGGGTCAAAGTCAGGAGATCACCAGGTCAAAGTGAAAACTTGGACCTGCTGGTGGTGCTTGAGGAGAAGTCAGGGAATCACCAAAGACATTAGAAATCATCCTCAGGGCACCATGAACGTCTGTACAAGATTTCATGGGAATCCATCAAGAATTTCAGTTCGGAGTGGTGGCCATGCTGCAAGTGTGGCTAATAAGAATGAGTCATCTAAAAGCGGTGTGTCTTTGCTGAATATTTAAAAACCAAGACCATCTCTTTTATGTAACAAGAATCCAGCTGCAGGGCCTGTTAAAGACTGGCTTTCAGATGAAACAGGGTGCATGACTTGAAGGTAGTACACTTGAAATCCACACTGAACCCCCAGAATCTGAGTTTTATTGTTGGTTTTGATCGTTTTATTGAAGCGCACCATATGACTCAGGCAGTCTTTCAGTTTTCTTTTTTTACTTCTTCACTTGTCCAGGTTTTGATGGGGCGTGCATGGTCTGACTGGGCTGGGTGAGGGTCAGAGGTCAGAGGTTATGCTACTGTGAGCATCCTTGTGGTTTTGGCTTTGTGTGGACAATGGGAAGAAAAAGACAAGACTACTGCTGACCTTTAGACTAGTTCACTCAAAATCATTTACTGGTTTGGGCAAAGTATTTAATAAGCATAACCTAGTTATTGCAGCTTATGTCAATTTACCAGTCTGTCCTTTGTCAAGCTCAGGTTATATCATGCTCTTCCTTTCTCTTTTCTTTCAGACTCACAATGTTTCTCCACTTCTCCCCTCTCTGTACCTGAGGCCGGTCTGACAGCAGAGCCCAGCAGGAGAGGAGGGTCTCTGGCGTTTGACTGACAGACCAGTGATGAGCGCACAGAGAGAGGGTGAAGGGTGAAGGTCAGAGGTCAGGTTCCCATGGAGATGGGGAAAGCAGAGCTGGGGAAACAGAGAGGGGGGACTTGCTAACGAGGTGGGGTGGTCGTTGGGGTTGCATGCAAGGAAAAGAGATCCACATTGAAAGTTATATGATGAGACTTTATTGATCCTCATAGTGGGGCAATGGAGCCACTGTAATAGCAAATAGTTATTGGATACAAAAGAGAAAAGAATGTATATGTATGTTATAGCCATAGAAGGTTATATAAAACATAACCACCAATTTTAACACTTGTATTGATACAAATTAAAAAAGGACATAAATGAAAGTTTAATGTTTAATTTTTGACCTTTGAAGCAGCAGTTTGGCCAAAAATAAGATGGAAAAATGGGGGGAAAAAACCTGTAGGTCCACTTAGTAGCTTTTTCTCTGACCTAACCTAAATACTTACAGTAGGTCACTGTAAGAATACTTGAGCTATCTCCATGACAACTAATCACATTTCATCTGCTGAGGAAGGCCGTGCGATGTTGTTGAAAGGTCAGGAAAAGCAAGTAAGTGGACTTTAATACAGTTTTGTCAGATGAGTCAAAATGTTATTGATAGTCATAGTGATGTTAGAAACATATGTGTGTGTGTGTGTCATTGTACATATTATTATTTTATTTAAAAAAAAAAAAATTCACATATTAATGTCTATTTTCTATTTATGTTTCTCTATATATTTTACTTTACTATGTTTATTGTTATGCACCCAAATTCCAAAGGAAATTTCTTGTATGTGTAAACCTACTTATCAATTAACCCGATTCTGATATATATAAAGTATATATGCTTTATAAATTTAAAAAAATGAGAAAAATGTAATTACATTATAAAAGTTATTGTGAAATTACAGCCAACAGACAGGATGTGCTCCTTTTCACAATATCACTTCTACAGGGAAGTATCTGGGTTCGTAGATGCATGCTGTAAAAGCCACACACACCTTCTCCTATATAAATTCAATTCAACTTGATGGAAAGTTATGACAATTCATCCTGAGACGGACATGAATGTCTGCACCAAATGTCTTTGCAGTCCATCTAATAGTTGTTGAGATATTTTATCATGAGCATTACAAACTGTCCCCTGCTGAAAGTACAAACAATACATATATAGTACAATATGCAGTGCTAGCAATGATGATGTGCCTTGTCATGTATCCTGATGATCACTTTTATAATCAGCAGTGCAGATCCTTGGAATGCAACAGTAGTCCAGGTCCAGCACTGTTCACATATGCAGTGCACATGTCTGGCTTCAGAATCCCTCTGTAATAAAATCTGGACTGCTGTTTGAACAGTGCAGCCACTTTAAACGTTCATGTGTTTCCAAAGTGTCTAGGCTGCCCCCAGCCATGTTTGATTCTTTATTCACGCTGCCTTCCTCCCCAATGATTCATATAACATATAAAATAGTACCCCCAAGGACCCTCATACTCTGTTGTATGGCACCTTGATGTGAACTTGTATCCACAGCTTGTAGGACTGCATCGACAGCTATAGACATCTCTTTACACATTTTTACTAGACCCCGATATACTGGCTGATATTAGTTTATCATAGATATACTGGTAATTATATATTACTGGTATGTAATTATTCAAGTAACAATAGATTGCAGTAAGAAATGCCAAAGATTTGTTTAAGGAAGTTTAGAAACAGGATCTCTATTACATAGTTTGTCCACCAGAGAGCACTGACATGTTTATTATTAAACTGTAAAATGTCCTGCTCAGTACATATCCTGGTCACAATACTCTAATAACCAAATTTAAGAGAACCTTATCTGAAATGTTTATGTTGTGTGTTTATATGAAGAAAAAAAAGAATATCAGCCAATATATTTTTATGAATCTTTTAATCTTTCAAATATCAGTATCAGTATTGACCTCAAAAATACAGCATCAGCTATCATTTTTTTCACTTTGGAAACCCAGTCTGAGCTCTTCCGTCTTATTGGTTTTGAGCTGCAGATAGGTCTCCTCTATGGGAATGAAAAATCTTTTGGGATGAAGAACAGACATAAATGTCGGGACACTGGTAGGGACCTAGTAAACAGCAAATATATTAAAAGCTTGAAAAAGGTTGGAAATTGATGTGTGAGTGGACTCCTGAGTAAAACACAGTCCCTCTGAGACGTTTTTGTGCCCAAATTATTCACTATTGAAACTTGTAAGTTGCAGTGTTGAACAATTACAACTAGATGTCACTCTTCATCAACATTTACTCAACATCCAGCCTTCTCTCTGTCTTTGCCCATGTCTCTATCTACACACACAGACACATGCACAAACAAAGGAAAACATGCAAACGTGGTAGACATACTCTTACAAAATATACAGCTCCTCTTAGTCAGAACTTTATTCTGTTTTTAGGTCTACACATCTCTCCTTTCTCATCGTTGAGCTTGAGTGAGGGATCAGCATGCATGCATCAGATCGCACCGACAGGGGGCGCTTCTACTGTGAGTTCCCGCATGGCTGTCTGTCTCAGCATAAGTCTGGTCTTCTACTACACACAGAGCAGGGGATTATGTAATGTTTACTATTATAGCACTTTATCACTACTTATTGTGCGAGGTAGTGTCCTTTCCCTTCGTCCATGCAGAGGTTAAAGGTCACAATACAGGTGTTATATAGCAAAGTGATCACACGTGCAGTATGCCCGTCTCACGCACGTGCCATCATCTCAAACGTGCACATCTTTCAGTCAGTACTCAGCATACCGGTTCGTCTCCACCACTGCCTGCAAGTTACAAACAAGGGGTTAGCCGAGTTTACGCCAGGCCACGCCCCCTAGGTCCAGCTGGTGGCAACACTCTTGATGACATCACCGCCGCGCGCACCCATTGGTGCCGAGACGTAGCACAACTGCCCAATCGCCTGCTGGTTAAGTGACGTCAGCCTAGTCCGGTCCCGTTCGCTTTCAGTGGAGTGGGCGGGGCGGAGAGAATACCTACGTCAGAGCCAGCGGGATGCTGCGCCGTGATTGGCTGAAAGCGGAGAAAGTGAGCGTCTGTTGCTGAGAGAAAAGGGAGAGGGAGAGAGGCAGAGAGCGGTTTGCAAGGGGCACCGATGCGTCGGCTGCACCACACACGAGTTGTCCAGCTCCGAAGCAAACTTTTAAACATGCACTCATTGCTCCTTTTTCTCCTGTGCCAAAGCTTTCACTCTGTTTGCCTAAATAATAATACAAGAGTACTCTTAAAATGCACTTTGCTACAGTTTGGATGGTGGACCACAGGGTAGAAACAGCCGCATTGTGATGCTGCACCAGCTCCTATCTGGACCAGCAGAATAGTTGATGCATTATCACCGTCTGCTCAGGGATGGCACTTGTGCTGTCAATTATGGTAAACATACTCCTTTTCAGAAGGGGAGGGGGCATTTGTGCCTTTCTATTGGCTGTCATTTTTTTGCTCCCTCCTCTCGGCCCTCCCACATGCTGTTCCTATGGTTCCCAAAGCTCTTATTGGATACTGTAAAGTTTGGGATAGGACACCGGGTCTGGCTCAGCATCCCCGCCGCCATTGGTTGGATCCCACCGTCTGTCAACTGGACTTTGACAGCCCGCCACGCCTTCTGGTCTGTGGCGCCTGCGCTGATTTGCTACTGTACCTGTCAGCGATCTCTGATTGGTCGGCTCACCCAGCTGTTAGTGGTTCATTCACCATTTTGTGACTGTAGTGGAAAAGAAGACCGATAGTTTTTTATATCCCTGTTTGAGTTTCTGTGGGGGAAAGACATGTTTTGCGGAGGAAAAGTAAAGTGTGAGTCCGGACCGCACAGTCGTCAAAGCCGACAGCCACGGGATGTTACCGAGAGTAGTGCGAGCCTCCTCATCAGCAAAATAAGACCATAAATCTTTCTCTGGCGGGGGGAAACGCTCTGTTGGGGTGAGTTGAAACTAAGTTAGCAAAAGGTAGTAAAGCTTAACTGACATGAATTTTCCGTTTTCAGGAGCAGCGAGTTAGCACGAGACAAGAGTCAACTGCCAACGGTCGGTCGTTTGTTCCGTTACCGTCCGAAGAAATGGAGTGACACCGCTTGCGAGGCGAGGAAGAACCGAGAGAAAGGGGAGGGGTGGGGGTGTAACAGCCTAAAAACTTTCTCAAATGTTTTTCCGCAGTCCCACGGACGACCGAGAGACATTTTAGCTTTCCTCGGGTAATATTACAATATTGCGGTTAATGTTGACTACTTTTCCTAGACCTTAGTTGTCGAGTTTTGCGTGGAGCAGCGCTAGCGTAGTAAAAACAAGCGACCCGTTCGTACCATTGGAGCTCAAATGTTTACTAATAGCAATGCGAGCTCGTCTGGTGTTTATAAAATGGACCCGGGAGAAAATGGATAACAACAAGCGAGCGCATAACATCCCGTTTCCTTGTGGTCTGGCTGACGATGTCATTGTGTGGGTACTAGTAGTCTGCTACCGTTGCGTACTACGACTACTACAACCACCACTACTACTAACGTTACTGAGCTGCTTACTAGAGCGAAACACCAACAAGGAAAGATTCCTGCTCTTTCCAAGTAAAAAAAAACAAAACAAAACATAGACAGTGTCACCTTACTGGCTCCATTAAGGAAGCTTCTCTGGAGTGGTTGCGCGTAGGCGGTGTAGTGCATATTTGCATGCCAAACATCGTTGTGCGAGGAAGAAAGAGGCCCGTCTAGTTGGGACAATAAAACGTGACTTAAAATCGGTTGTTTGTGATTGTTACCGAGCACCGTACACCGGCTGTCTGCCCTGAGTCATAATACTCGTATGACATTGTGTAGCGCCTCTCGTAGTACTCGCAGAGATCAGCGCAAACACGCCGGGGATGCAGTCGGTGTTTTCTCGGCTTTTCCCTCGCCGACACTCCACTTTTCTGCACTGCAATAACTGACATCTCTGACTGGGCAGTTTTAATAAGTTTGGTCATATTTCTCTTTGGGTATGTTTTCAGTCACAGGAATAGAATGCTTGTTTTTGACATTTGGACAGTGTCCTCACCTGTCCTGCAGATTTACACTGTGGCATGCATTCCTCATGTCCTCCTTATTGCTCTTGTTTAGGCAGAAGGCAAATCCCTGACGGTGTAGGCATCTTTGCAGGCATCTTTGCATAGCTTGTAATGCAGCTGGCCATTGATGTGGCATTGGCAGTTCTGCCATTTGGTCCCAAACAGGAGCAGTCACCTCTGATCCATGCTACAGCCTCCTGATCAATATGGGCCAGAATGCACAAATTCCAGGCCTCAGTGTGTCTCTTTTATTGATATAATATCTACCTTCAGATATGCCACCCACTAAACGACTGCCAGTATTTCTACTACGTCACAATTGATGTTCTCCATAACAAGCGCAGTCACACACTTGCATGCTCACACGTACACACTTCAGAGCTCGCCCTCTTGCTACACCTAAAATACCCTAACAAAGTGTTCTCTTTTACGTGTGTATTGTTGTCTGTACGATCACATCCCACTCACTCGTGAGCATAAACCAAAGAGTGTGTGTGTGTGTAAGAGAGAGCATGTTCCTTTTTTTGCTGTTTCATGTGTGTTTCATTAGTGTGTTCCCCGGTGACCCAGTTAAGGTCAAAGCCGCCCTGCCATGCTGGAGTGTACGAGGGCCACGGTAGGCTTCACTCTTACGGCTGTAGTACCGTCTTCCTCTTCTGTACCATGGCACGTTCTTCTCTCTCCATCCCTGTCCCCGTCACTGCAGCCCTGCGCCCATACAGACACCCATAAAATGTTTTTAGGAGAGGGATGAGCTGCAGTGTGCCTGGTAACTACGTATACGCTCACACTGACATATTGTGCAAATGCATTGTTGAACAAGGTAGACTCAACCTATAGATAGCCGTATACATTCATATACCTTGTGTACTAACCAGCTCAAATGCCCCCACGTCTCCCATGCACACAGATCCTGTGCCAAGTTGTGGTGGGACATAGGCTCAATTCTCTACGAGTGACCAAATAAAATGGCATTAAGGTGGAGGTTTATTAGGGTTGTATTGTCCATTAATACATATTGTACAACATCTTTTTCTTGTAGTGTTGTCTTTGAGATAAGATTTCCTTATGAATGACTGTTCTGTGTGTACGTGTGTTTGATGCATAGATGCACCCTTATCCAAACTGCTAAGAAATCACCATTAAGGTGCTCTTTGCATGAAAATGTGTATCTTTAATCTCAAAATTTAAGAGTCATAAAAGTCATTTTTATTTATTTTTATGTTTGTTGTTACAGAAAAGCGGAACTTATACCGATCAGAGTGTGAGCCCCTGCATGTGTGTGTGTGTGTTGACTGGTGTTTATATGGCACAATGGATGTGTGCGTGTGAGACGATATATAGGTCCAAGGGAGATTTTAACAGCGTATGCATGACTGCACTGTAAATTCCAGGGAGAGCATTTAGTGTGTGTGTCTAAAGTTTGATGTTGCTATGGTGTGGAGGGGGTTACACTGTGTGCTCCTGTATGTGTATTGGGTGAAACTGCATCTTTTAACTGTTTAAGGAGGAGACCAGTCCAACGCCATCGAGACGATAGCCGTTGATTAGGCGTCTGTTCAGGATTTAAAGTAGTTGTAGAAGACCAGACCAGCAAATATCTCACTCTTTACCTGTTCTAATGCTGGAAGGTGTAGACGTCTTGAATTATCTAAATTATGACTGAGGAACTTCGTCTGGATTCAGCCCAGGGAATAATCAGGATTGTTCAACAAAGTTCCTTTACATGTTTGGTCCTAATTTTTGATTAACAAAACGGCACTCAAGAAGAAGAGATTTTGATTGAGACCCGCTCTTGGCATCTTGAATTGTAGCTTACAAACAATAAGAGTTAAAGGTCTGCAGTTATTTTCAATTAAGGGGATGTTTGTCAAGCACACACTGTGCATGTAATGCCTTTGATCTTTTAGGGAAGAATTGGGACTATGTGAAATGTTAAAACCACTATGCAATATATTATAGGCCAGCACTGATATTATAGATGCTTCATGAATAAATTCAATATACTTTTCCCTCTGAGTTAGTATAACATATCTGGTGTCTTTGGCAACACTGGCATTTTGTCTGTAGTTTCAAATGAAATTCTTTGCATAAGATGATTGCTCGTCCACGCATGTTTTTCAGGATGGACTCACAAATGGGTTCAGATGACTGAAGAGTTAAAATGTTTTCCACAATTGCATTCTAGATAACAAAAACTCATGAGGCTTTCTATGATAAATAAATAGTTTTAGACTGGTTACAACACCAAATACTCTGCACTGAAAATAAAGATAGGTCAATGTCTAATTCTGGAGCTCCTCTGTTATTTACTTGTGCACAAACTCTATTATGCAGTCAAGTACCTTCAAAGTTACAGAATGTGAATACACAAATACGCCTGCCACTGGCTTATCAGCCAAATGCTGGGGCATTTTGGGAGGCCATGAGCATGACCAAATGCATTTTTCTAAGTTAAGATCAGATCCTCCTGAGTCATTCAGTCAAGCAGTCAGTTGGCCAAGTGGCCCTGACTCCTTCCTGTCTTTTCCAGTGCACCACTCTGCAGGACCAACACTCCCAGTCCAGACCAGAGCGTCTACTCTAATGAAGGGGTACTTGGCCTGCTACTGGTAGGAGGTACATTCCTGTAATCCAAGTTTTCTTTCTTCTAAGCAGTTATAAAGGGAATTTAGAAAAATGTACTTTAATTAGAAAGTGGATGTATTTGGAGTTTCACTTTTAGTTATTCTCTTTATTTTGTTTTTTTTAATGGTGCGTAATATTCAATATGGTCTCCTAATTGGTACTGAGGAATATTAGTTTCGAAATCAGTTTTCTTATCAGCACTAATGTCAAAAGTATGTCCAATATTTTTTTTATTGATCCAGATGCATAAATTATGTGACTTATTAAAACTCAAACTGCTTTAGAAAATATCAGATCAAATCAACGCTTGTATCGTTTACATTTTTTTCATATGATAAGATGAAGTAAACGGTGGTCATCTTCCTTTGCAGGCTCTTAGATACAGTTTTTTAGTTAGTAATAAATAGATATCAATAGAGCAGTGTTTTTCAAATATCTGCATCTGCAGGAAGCGTCATAGTTACATTACAGTAGGTAAATGCCAGATGTGAAGCTACACACATTGTGCTATTCCAATGAAATACGAATCAACAGTATCACTTTTAATATTGGTATCTTTATAATTTACCAGGGAAATGTATATTTCACTATTTCATTACTGTGCAGCAACAATCCCCGGCAAAAATAATGGAAATAAGGACTGATAAAATTATGATTCAGTAATGAAAATGAAACCCCCTTTTCTTGTTTACAGTAAATACTGTATGGTGGGAAGGTAGAGGTCAGAATGGAGTCAATGATGAGTGTGTGAATGACTCAGGTTGTTTATTAGTCATCCAGGACCAGGAAGAGATGCTTTTCGGTAACGCAGGATGTGGAACTGGTGTGTTACTGGTTAATGTTAACTGTTTGCTACAGCAAACAAACAGTTAATGACAAGGTCACCTTATGTATGTGTGACGAACTTTTCCAATGTCTAGGACAGGAAGTGTGTTTATGTGTACCGTATAAATGTGTCCGTGCGTTCTTGTCTGTAGTTGTAGGAATGCAGGCATTTTCATTTGTTGGTGTGTTGCTGAGCTCCATCGAGTGGAGCTCATATGCAAACGTCTGCGTACGACTCTGTAAGTATGTGTGTGTGTGTGCGTGTGTTTGTGTGTGACTGTATTTAGCCTGTAATCTTGCATCAGCGAGTGTGCCTGATCCTGTTCCAGCCTTTTAATTTCTCTCATTTTGGGCGTATTTTACCATGGCAGATTATTCCAATTGTCTATTTGTAGAAATGTGTGTGTGTGTGTGTGAGTGTCAGTGAGACAATGACAAAAGACAACTGGGAAAGACTGAGACACTGAGAAAGAGTGCGAGAGGGCCAGCAAGTGCTAGAATGACTGTGGAAATTCCCAATGACTACACAAGAACAGCCAATTTGAACGAACAGCCTATTTGAACAAACAGCCAAACAGCCGCATACTCCTACCTCTCTCCCTCTCTCTCTCTCTCTCTCTCTCTCTCTCTCTTTCTATTTCTCTCTCTCTCTCTCTTTCTATTTCTTTCTCTCTCTCTCTTTCTATTTCTCTCACTCATGTTGTAGGGTGACCTCACCCAGGCCACAGCCAGCCCTTTTCCTCCTGATGGAAGTCAAAGTATATGCTGTGCTGTTGTTGCTATCGCACGTTGAACATGCAGCATCAAGTCTATAATGCATAGCATGAGAAAGCTACCCTGTCACATGTCGAAGTAGCTGGAGGGAGCACAGTGGAGAGATCAGGCGACCTGTACTATGAGACTCAACTGTGTGTTAGATAGAGAGATGAAGTGAAAGCATTTTTGTCTCTGCATGCATTTGAAATTAAAGAGATGCAGGCCTCATTAAAAGCAGACATTTGGATACTGGAGTAAGAGACAAATGGAAGCAAGCGACCTTGGATGTTTACTTTTCTTTCTTTCTTTCTATTGTTCCTTTTGCTCCTTTTTTATTGTCCTTTTTTTGCTGACCCTTTATTTTGGAGTGAAATAAGCCACTATAGAAGTGATATCTTACTCACACAAGGTTAACGAGATTAATTCTCAATCTCAGACATGCTTGCCCAGGATTACCTGGGGGAAAATATCAATAATTTATCATAACTATCAAAACATAAATATCTATCTTTCTGTTAATTATTTTGTATTAAGCCAACTATGCAAAGAATGAGTAGAATACAGGTTTTCATAATAAACGCAATAATGTTTCTTATTTTCATGAGGTAGTCATTTTTTAAAATGGTGGATAACTAATGTTGGAATTAAGATTGAATGTTTTTCGAGTAAACAAACTTGCACCTATAGACAAGCACACACAGACACGCTTGCATGCACGCTAGTGGATCAGGCAGACATGGAGAGTGAATGAGACCATACGTCAGACATTGAGCCAATGTGATAGCCAGTGCAGTGTAGCACTCTTCCAGGTATGACGTCATTTTTATTCTCAGCAATTTTTGATTATGAATATAATAAATGACCACCTGTCTTCTGGTTTTCCCTCTTCCTTTCCAGCCTGCAATACAGAGGACAGAGGAACAGGAGAGAAGAAGAAGCAGAGAAAGACAAAAAAGGAGTGCCTTAGAAGTGAAAAAAGAGGAGCGCCACAAAATCTGCAGCACTTTGTGAATAGTGAAGAAAACATGAGACCATTGAAGAAACACAGAGTGCGTTCTCCCCCGTTAACGAGAGGCAGAGGGGGGAGAAGGAGAGGGGGCTCTCAGCCCATCCAAGAGAAAGACCCCAAAAGAGTCAAGAGGGAGACACTCGTCAAAACCACACAGCATACACCCAACATTCCCTCCACACGCAAACAGACCCCGCCCACAGCCACCAACTCTAACGAAGAACCAATCACAAACAGCAATGCCCCCACGAGGGAGGAGTCTACTGAGCTGAGGAAACCTGTGGAGTCAGTTGAAAAAGATGGAAAGAAGGCAGAAGAAAAGACAGAAAAGGAGAAGATAGTGATAGTGGGCACAAATGGAAATAGTGCAATGTCCACAGAAACTGGAGCATTTCCTACCTCTGCCCCAGGACCACTCTCCACAGCCACCCCCCCTCTGGCCCCCAATCACAGCCCCAGCTTAGGCTCAGTCTCTAGTAGGAAAACAGCCACATTTAAGGCTCGTGTACCCAAGAAAAAATACACGTATGAGCACTTTGCTAGCAACGCAAGTGCCCTGACTACCATGCCTACCTCCAGTTACAGTTACTGCAAATTTAACAGCAAAATCATTGATAGTGTCAATATGCTCAATAATAATTTCCAGAGTAGTAACAATATTAGTAATAGCATTAATAAAAGCATTAATGTTAGCATCAATAGTAGTACCAACAGTAACACTACAAGTGGTATTAACAACCCGACTAACAGTAGTAAGAATAGTGCTGGGAGCAATAGTACTTTTATCAATAGCAGTAATAGTAGAAGTAATAAATGCTCAGGTAATCTGCCATCAGTGCTAACTGTGGATAATAAAGCTACAGAAGCAAACCATTTTGTTTCCATGGAGGATAAGGCCCTTAGGACAGCAGATTCCCAGGAAAAAGATTCCCAAGCTGGGGAAAATGAGTCAGAAGGGGCCCCTAACTCAGTGCGCTCCTCGTCCACTGATACAGCTAGTGAGCACTCAGCTGACCTGGATGTGATGGAAGCAACAGGACCAAGCCTTCATCAAAAGAACTGCCACACCCCAGCTCCCCTCCATAACTCGCACCCTAAAGAGGCCAGTCTTTCAGAGGGGCTAGCTGAAGCTCTGGCCAAGGGCATGAAAAACCAGAGAGTACTAGCTCGCCAGATAAAGAGGACCATGGAGAGTGGGGTTGGGTCTACAGGGGATAGAGGGGTTAAGGAGATTGACTCATGCCCTTTATCACCTGTGTTCAGACCAGGGGTGGTGCGTAGGGTGAGTGAAGGTACTGTTGACATCCAGCTCCAAGAAGAGGAGACCCTTGTTAGATACCCTTTCCATGGTGGAACTGTGATGACATCATCATCAGGGGCTGAGAGCACTGTGGAGTTCATTTTGGATGCCCCCCCACCTGGCATGGCACCTGTGGCTGTCAGGACAAAAGTGTGTGTGCCCTTTGGTGGAGAGGAGGGAGGTCCTCTGCTTTACAGAGAGGGGATTGTCGTTCAGGTTGACCCCCACCCTGGTGTCTCTTTTCCTTACCAGGTGTTTCTGAGTGAAGACAGAGAAACTCTGGATGATGGAGGTTTGGGGGAACAGAAAGAAAAAAGCAAAGCTAATGCTCATGCTGTGTGGGTGTCCCGACAAAGTCTGAGACTGCTCACCCCTCCTTGGGAGGTCTCACATTTGGATGGTGGGAGGGCCAGGGAGAGAGAGCGGGAGAGGGAAAGGGAAGAGAGGGAGCGGAGGGAGGAGTTGGAGGTAGAGAGGGAAGTGTGCCAGTTGAGTATTGGAATGGGGGTTCTGGGAGAGGAAGCAAGGTTGGGCCATGGTTTTTCGCATGAAGGGGTTGCAGGATGCCCTCCCTATGGAAACGTACATCCACCACCCCATTCTAGTGTAGCTGGCAGCACAGTTCATGGCTGTGGCGATAACTACTCTGACAGAGAGAGACAGAAACAGCCAAACACTCCAGAAGAGGACGTTGAGGTATCTCGTTTTAATATGGGCCTCACTGTTGGTCCCAAGCCAAATGCTGGATCCTCTCAGCACAGAAACATCATCTCCAAGTCCAGTGGCTACCCTCCGTCCTCCCCCCACCTCTCTGTGGTGCGGGGTCTGGGACCTCCACACCTCTCCACCCTAGCTAGTCCTCAACCAGCCCCTTCCCCTGCCTTAGTCGTGTCTGAAATGAACAACACCACTCCAAACCTACCTCCATCAAAGACCGCTCCCACTCAGACCCCTACTCCCACTTCTGGTGGGGGGTCCACCTGTACCTCCTCTCGCTCCAGGACTCCCCTCTCATTGGCTCAGCAGAAATACAAGAAGGGTGATGTGGTGTGCACCCCCAATGGTATCCGCAAGAAGTTCAATGGTAAGCAGTGGAGGAGGCTGTGCTCCAGGGAGGGATGTATGAAGGAGTCTCAGCGTCGAGGATACTGCTCTAGACACTTGTCCCTTAGGACCAAAGAGATGGAGGCAGCAGGGGGAGAGAGGGGAGGAGGAGGAGGCAGCAGCTCAGGGACAGTCACCCCCTCTGACCTGCGGGGGAGAGCAAGCAGTGAGTTTGAGTGGGACGACACATCAAGAGAGAGCAGTGAGACCAGTAGCAGAGGAGACTCCAGACCCCGCTTGGTCCTCCCCTCCCTCCTCCCCCATGACCTGTCGTCACGCTTTGACTTCGATGAATGTGAGGCCGCCACTATGCTTGTGTCATTAGGGAGCTCCCGCTCTGGCACCCCCTCATTTTCTCCCATCTCCAACCAGTCGCCCTTCTCCCCTGCCCCCTCTCCCTCACCTTCCCCACTGTTTGGCTTCAGGCCAGCCAACTTCTCCCCGATTACTGCCTCCCCGGTCCTGCAACACCGGAGGCACAGGCAACCCAGTGGGACAGGGGGAGGAGGGGCAGTGGGCAGTAAGGCAACAACCCCAGCTGGAGGAGGAGAAAGGGAGAGACACCCTTCAGGCATCCAGCCCTCCTTCCACAGCAACCTGATGTTTACAGTCCCCATGAGCCCCAGCAAACGAAAGCCTGATGCGCCTCCCCCACCACCACTCCCCTCCCACCACCACGATTACGCTCCCAAGACAGAGCTGGAGCAGGGGGACCTCAACAACTCTTTCAGGGTGCTGTCCCCCCACACACCAGCTTCACATTCCCGCACACACACACCGCCCTTCTCCCGACCCAGAGGGGTGACCACTCCCACCTCCAGTAGGCCACCGTCCTCCACTGCTGTCTCCCCTCCTCCTCTGCTGGTGTCTCCAACTCCTCCTTCTCCTCTCACTCCAGATGGAGGGCCTCGTCGTGTGGTCCCTGTATCCCAACAGGCCTTGCGGGACTCCCCTGTCATTGTGAGGAATCCCGAAGTCCCACTGGCAAAATTTACAGAGTGTCCCTTGGGAAGAGGAGGAGGAGGTGGAAACGAGGGAGGGACAGATAACAACTCATCTAAAGACACTGGCATAACACCCCTTACCCCTCAGCCAATTTCTGGCCTCCAGGTTCCCGTCCCCATTAATGCTGCAGCCACAGTACCCAATGGCACCGTCCTCTTGCGGAGCCCATCCCAAACTCTGGTGCTTGTGTCCCCAACACCTTCCTCCCTGCCCACCCCTGCCACCCCACTGCAGGCCCTGTCAGTTACCGTAAGCACAACAGTCACAGCTCCAGCTCCAAGTAGCACAGACAGCTCTGGTGAACGAGAGGAGAACAGGGGGACAGGGTTTGGGGGGGAAGTCCAGCAGCCAGTTCCCTGTCACCCTTCTCCCACCGCTCTGCTGCCCCTGATCCTCCCAGCTGAAAGCCTTCATCCCGTCCCACGAAAAGACATCATCATGGGACGTCCGGGTACAGGTGAGATGTGCTCCATACGTGTCGGTGTATTTTGTATGTGAGGTCAGTGACTTTGAAGGAATGAGGAGACAACTTGGAGACTATGGAGAAATTAGTTGCAATTTGTGAATTGGGCTGCAGTTAGAAAACAGGAGATATGTGGAATAACCACCTTTAGAAATATTTTAATCACATGATGTTTAGTCTCTATTTTAAAAAGATTAAGAAAAAGCAAAACTCCTGCAAGAAGATGTATCTTGTTGATGAGAAAATAATATAGATTGGAATAGAACATTAATTAGGGATACTGCACTGAAAATGAATTATATAGTGTACCTATTTCAAAGTGACGAATAATTATACAAAAAATTACAGAAAGTAGACTTTCCATTAATAGTATTCTTTACATTGTTTTTTGAAATATTTGAAATATCACTCACTCAAACTTTATTTCTACATGACATACCAAATTGCAGCTCTGTACATAGAAATGAAAAATGAAGTAAATATTCTCCCCTATTTAATGTTTAATTAATGAATCCCAAGTTTTGGAACATAGCAATCTCAAGGGAAACATTTTCTACAACATCCCCAGTGGTGTGGCATAAAGGGTGAGGGGCACTTTTTCTCTGCGTAATTAATACCTTCTAGTTTGTTTTTGAAATTGAATTACATGTCACTAAATTCAACTTCACTATTAGAATTTATTCAAACCTTTTTAAAATGAGATCTTTTTGTTAGCTGTGTGGCTCTGTAAAGTCAACACAGTGTCAGTTCTGAATGGACTGAAGCTCTGTTTACTGGTATTGAACTAGCAGGTTAACAAGCATTTTGCAATATGATGGCAATGATTCTTGTACTCAGAAACTGAGACTCCACCGAGAAATACAGTGATAGTGCAGCTACATCTTGAGAAAAGTACCAGAGGAGAGACAGAAGAAAAATGATGTTCTATTCATGTGAATTCAGTTGAAGCTACTGCAAATGGCATACATATTAAATTAATGAGAAGGCTAGGCAAATTGTGTGTAAATGTAGCTTTACGAGTTCCTCTTTTTAGTTTGTACACACACACACACACACACACACACTCATGTGCGCACACACATAGATAGGATAAGAGGGAGATTTATTGAAGCCTTAATTTTAAAATGACATTATCCTGTAAAATTCAATAGTAAATAGAAAAGACCTTGCTTTGTGATTTGTTTCTCTCTGTGTATTTTTTTAATGATTATTAAATACCAACCAACCATTAATATACTGTGTTGTATTTCATTCATCAAATAAATCTAATTCAGCTAAACAACCATTCATTCAACAATCATGAACAAAAAAGTATTAAACTGCTGTAATTTAAATATTTAAATTTTACGTAATAACTTGTCTGAGAACAGATAACAGCCAAAGTGTAATAGAGGCTTAGATTCACATTAACATGGCATGACCTGTGTGTGTTGATGCCCAGTCAAAGAAGCTCCTGTTAGTCAACATGCTGTTGTCCCATATGGCTTCCTCTAGTCGTCTGTCCACTATCCTCATGTCTGCTGGTAACACTAAACTAAATGCTAAGGCAGGTCAAGTGACACATGTAAACCCTGAAACAGGCACCTGTGATTCACCAGGTCAGGACTAGGCTTGTTGCAATTACTGCTGATGACAAAAACTATATACTATATTCACTAAATTCACTAGTCAGCACTTAGTGAGGTAAGAATAATCCGTGCCGTCCATCTCGGTAACTCAGAGAAAGGGAGCTTGGTTTATCTGATGATTTTTGGAAAAGGGCTAATTTACATCACGTATAATTTTTAACAGTCAAACACTGCAATTTGAAAAACAAAATTACCAAAGTCATAATTAAATTGTTGTTAGTTTTGATTTTAAATGCAAATGGTAAAAAGAAAACACTAGCTGGATGCACAATTATTTCTGTTTATTCATGTGTGTGTGTCTCAGAGTCTGTGGTTGTGAGATTGAAAGTGCAAAAGAGAAAATGTATGCATGGGCATGCATGCTTTGGTGTTTTTGTGTTTTCTATATGGATTAGACTGTACGTTATACAGGATTAGCTTTGTTGATATTCAAGAGTCCCTCTTATATTCCAAGTCATTATAGACATAAACTTTGTGGCTGAGTGGTAGCAATCATACCTGTACTATATAGACAAGACACACGGCAACAGCATGGATTTATAATAGAAAGGAATGGGGAAGTTCGATAAGAAAAAATAAGAAAAGAAAATGATGATGGAGTGAAGAAATGTAGCAGTTCCTTGCTTTACATCAGTGCTACACAAGAAATGAACATTTAAAGATGAAATCAAAAGTGGGTATGGAACGTGTGGGCTAGATGTATGTAGGCCAGTTATGGACGGTTTACACCAACTTGTTTTTGATTTTGTGTTTTTAGAGAGAGGGAAAAAGGGGGATTAGATCAGAAAGAAATGAGGAATGCCTCAGACAAGACGACAGAGTAGATGAATAAAAGTGAAGAAGGAGGAAAAAGGAGGATTTGCACAAATCCTGAAGTTTATTCCTTGAAAAAGTCTGACCAGCATGCCTATTATGTGTGTGTATTAAGTGTGTGTGTGTGTGTGTGTGTGTGTGTGTGTGTGTGTGTGTCTTCCGGACCCTAACGACTATTATCTTCTTACTCATTACACACTATTTCCGCTGACTCTTGCCTTGGATGTATGTTCATGTGTTTGTTTATTAGTGACTCATGTAACGATATAGTGAAACAAGGTGTGGGCTGCAGTCTTGGCCAGTAATACGGAGGTGGACTGCTTCTAAATGTGTGTGTGTGTGTGTCTGCATGTAGGATATATGTTGTAAGGTTCAGTGTATTGTGTGGGTGTGTGAAGAATTTGTTTCTCAAACTCCTGTGTGGGAATATGCTGAACTAAAAAGTACGTGTGTGTGTGTGTGTGTGTGTGTGTGTGTGTGTGTGTGTGTGTGTGTGTGTATAATATAGCATTATTCATCATCAACTGAAAATAAGAGCCTTCTTCTCAGTTCCGTTATATATGGACATATAGTATCAGTTAGAGTAATTCACTTCACCAGGACCTTTTGCCCTTAGCGTGTATCTACTTATCGCTGTGCGGACATTCACGAGTGTGACAGAGAAGTGGACAGGAAAGGGAGCGCTGTCATTTTGAGTGTACGGTCCTCACGTCCCTTTTTTTAGCAGCTGAAAGGACGCTGAATAAATGAATAGCATCTCTTTGTGTGAGTACATGCACGCCTGCCAGTGTGTGTGTGCATTTATTTTGAAGATCTCTGAGTGAGATGCACATGTAGGTGTTTTCTGTAGTGTTAGGAAGTGTGTGTGAACGTTTGTATGTGGTCGTAGGAGAGTGTGAAATATGAGGGACAGTAGGAAAACACCATGCGCATATGTGTGCAATCACAAGTGTGGTATGTTTGTGATTTGCAAGTTCGTGTAGGTGTTAGTGTCTTCTTATGAGCTTGTGAAATATCTGCAAACAGTAAACTGTTTTTTAAAGGTTAATTTAATGTTTTTAAAATTATCTTAAATATTGTTTGTGTCATATGTATATCATTATAAAAATATACTTTAAACAATCTTTTCATTCTTTGGAGTCATTGGAAATTGTTTAACAAAAACAAAAAGGACCCGGTACTGTAAACCGTCTGGAGAAATAATGTTGACACTTCTTGATCTTGAAGCATATTTGCATATTAAATATGTGTATCTTTGTGTAATAGTAATAGAATACACATTGAGGATCAAGATCTGTATGAATTGTATCATATTTATGCCAAAAAGTACACACATTTTGGGTCAGAATTATGTTCAACATATATAATTATGTTAACATTTCATCAGTGATTACACATTACACTTATTCAGGGATAAGGAACCAGGGTTTTAAATTAAAATATTATTAATAAAAACTACAACCGAACAATTAGATAAAATCAGAACAAATAAAATGTGCAAACTAAATGTTTGATATGTTGCTGTGGCCAGGTAGGAATTTTCATTTGATCAGGAGGGAATTCAATTACTGTAAAATATCTGGCAGTTAATAAAAGGACAATTTAGGTTGAGACTTAGGAAACCAATACAGTTCTAACACCTTATAGATCATATAGTAAAGTGCAGATTTAATGTGTAAGAAGACAAAGCGACCATGACATGTAAGACAAAGGGAGCAGGTTAAATTACTTTTCGTACAGTTCGGAAATAGTCTGTAGTCTGTGAGTTCTTCCTCTCTTGTCTATGTTACATTATAATCCTACACAAACCCATTTACACTCTGTGTTTTTATTAATTCACTCAGAAATAAAGCATCAATTCCCAGTTAAGCTCCTCAACTGACACTGTCACATACTTTTAATACAACACTGCGTATGTTCTCTGTGTGTTTGTGCTTTCCCACCTAAGACACGCTAACGAGTAAGTAAAATAAATATCTTTTTAAGCGTCCCGGTAACTTCCTATAAATTAAAACTGTTAAAGGAGCAGGCAGAAAACTGTCAGCAACAAGGTGAAGGATAACACCGTTTTTATGGTGTCACGTGTGTGTTGCATGCAGTGTGTGTGTGAGACGGAGTAACCAGGCGTCAATCATTGAGTACCGGATATGATGTGTGAGTGCCAAACGTCTGTTGCCATGGCAACAAAGCAAACATCACACTGGTGTAGCCTGTACATAACACAGAATATTCACAAATAGAAATAGCCATCCCTGTGTGTGTGTGTGTGTGCGTGTGTGTGCGCGTGCGTGTGTGTGCGCGTGCGTGTGTGCGTGCGTGCGTGCGTGTGTGTGGCACGTGTGCTTGTGTCACTTTACACGGTGAGAGGAGGAACTTCAGCATGCTCACATGTGTTTACACACCAATACATTAGTGGTGGCTACTTCTTATTCCGTCTTGGTTGTTTTAGTCAACATTCCCTGAAACGATCCTAGATAATCGGAGGCTTTCCTCTAAATTCTTTAAGCAGTGACTGAAGTGTTCCAGGTCAAATGCCCTTTTACACACTCATATTTACAACAGCCATGTCCACACCTGCTACTGTTTTCTGTCATTTTGAAAAATTACAACCCTTATTATAAGCATTTATTTAGATAATATTTTACTTTTAACATTGTCGAGCTTCAGCTTTCATCAATCTAGCTCTGAAGTCAGTGAGGAAAGTGTGTATGCTGTCCTTTTTATAGAGCGGACCTAGATGACTTTGCTGCTGTAAAGGTCTTAAATGAGTGTGTGTGTTTGTTCGCTTCTATCGAAATCCCGGTTTCAACAGAAACACCAGCTTTCTCTGTATGACCACGAAGTGAAACTGCTCAGCATCTCACATACTGTGCTGCACGATTATGTCTGTGAGCATAATTATTATTAGCATCTTTGTTTCTTGAACAGAAAATCTTTTATTGCTCTTTTAGCATCTTAACGGAACGTGTTCTAGAGACATGTTATTTGAGACATATGTTTCAATATTACTCAAATGTCAGTATTCCACTGTTATAAATGACTGAATAGCCTTTGTATATTAAGTGTGTATAATTCTCTATCTCTTTCCCTCTGTGTCACTCACACACACACACAGTTTGTGCAACACTGAGAAAACACGTCACTTTTTCGCACTGTTATTTTGCACTTGGATACGTATTTTTCTCTTCGCACCCACTTTCCTCCAACTCATTTTTTATTTTTCTTCATAAAAAATTATAACACGTTTTTTTTAACCCTTTGCTCCATCGCATTGCAGTGGCTTCGCTTCCCCTCCTCTCCACTTTGCTCTCTTCATCCTGGTCTACCCGGATACGGATACCCGGGAATAACATCCCCACTCCCTCCCGCCCCTGCTTTACGTAACGCTTAAAGCCCTGCATATCCTCCTTGGCCATGGCAACAACCACATCTGGATCACACAGCCATCTAGACTGGCACCAAAGCACATGTGAAGCCCTCAAGACTTAACACAAAAGTCATGTGCAATGATAATCCTATTTCCTATTGGGCGAAGCATATTTTGGGGAGATTCTCAAAATGCACTAGTGCAGTGGGACTCCTTAGTCTGAGCTGGCTCCAAGACTTTGACTGCATGCATGTAAAGTTAGATCGATATTTAGATTTGTTACTGCTTCTTCAGGATCTCAGTTGTACCCACGTTCATTGGTCTTAGGAGATCACAGTTTTCATGTGTTCCTCACATCCCGAAGTTTAGAATGAGAAGAGTTTTTATTTAGCTCAGGAATGTCTTTTCTCTCCTTCATCCCACTCTCCTCCTCTCCTTTCCTTGCATCTTTAGCGCCACAGTCTTTGCACCGGTTTTCTGCTGCTGCCGTCTGTTGGCCATTTATCTGTAGGCTAGTAGTGCCCCCAGATGGCTGAACGCGTACATTGCAAGTTCCTTCACAGTGGATGGAGGGATCTGGGTCTCCAAACACTGGTCTGAAGTTTGCTTTTCATGTTTTCTCCCAAATGCCAATTATTCACTGTTGGGAGGAGAGAGTCATTGAATTTGCATATGTAGACACATGTAAAGTGTGTTTTGTGGGTGATGAGATCTTTTCAATTCCCAGTAATTGTCGTTTTATTCTTCTAAGTACTCAGTGATGGTGTTTTCCCTTTGCAACATTAAATGAAATAAGGAGTAGCAGATTTTTAACTTAAAAAAGTCAACTATTTGCATCCCACAAAGTCATCCCTCTGAGCGTTCATAAGCTACGTAAAAATTATTGGTTAATTTTATTTCGATGCAATAGATGGTGATGGTCAGTGGCAGACTGTTTGACCACGGGGCGACACGGGAACCTGTGCCCAACATAGCTGTTGCCATGGTAACTGCAACGGATCGAGTTATAATTGGACGGAGCAAATGGTGGGTTGTGGGAGGGAGAGACACAGAGCACAGGGGTGGAAGATGAATTAAGGGATGAGAGAGATGGGATGAGAGAGTGAGTGAAGGCGGTGCTCCGCCTGCATGGTGCCAGCGTAGGTAAAGAGGAGGAGGGAAAGTTTCTTGTGTGAGGTCACGTGGCGTTGGACAGATGTAATTGGGGGGTAGAGACATGCATACATACGCACATTAAAAGCATGATGTCTGTAAGAGGAGACAGCCAATGAAAGCTCCTGAACACCTACACAGATATTGCACTGCCAGCACGGCAGCAGGGAGAGATAGTTGAGCTCAACTGAAGGGGGAATTTCTCTTCTCCTGGTTTTTCACACCACTTACTCTTCCCATTATTCACCGCTTATCTCCATTATATATGACTAAGCTGTAAAATTCTGTGGTTTACCACCAGTATCTCATGCCTACCTCACCTCCTCCCTCCAGCTTTACATGTGTGCAGTCAACAGATTTTCTTATCTTACCCGTAAATCTTTTTGTGCTCAAATAGCTGTTGTGTGACAGTCACAATTGTCTCTGAAGTGACAAAAACATATTTACACAAATACATTTGCAGTATTTTTTTGCTAATCAATTCAGAATTGAGCCATATTCAAACCAGGCTAAAGGAAAAACTCATTACTCTGCTCTGAATAATTAGTCAGATGTAGTTCATTACAAAGGGCCTGTAATGTTTACCCAGAGTTGTAACCACTGAGCAGCCACAGTAATCCCTGATCTCTACCCTGCCCCTCTTTCACCCTCTTTTCCCTTCACTCACTTAGCCAAGCTGTCCAACTCCCTTCACTTAAAACACTGTGTTCGCTGGGCTGACTTGTTGAGCGCTCAGTGCAGTTGATAAGCCTTAATCTCTTACTCTTACTGTCTCTTCTTCTAATGCCTATTAGTTGGACTTTTTCTGGAAACGCCCAGGCTTAAAAGAAGTACAGACAGTCACCCCATATTTGTACATGACGCAAGATGCTTTACTGATGCCAGTGGGCTAAAAAGATAAAGGTACAAGTGGCATATTCAGGTGGAGCTTTGGTACATTGCAAAAATGCTTAATTTTGTGTGCGATGTTAGAATATTATTTCACTTTGTCTTGTGTAGTTGCACAGATCCAAATTTAGATTTTTCAGTGTTTTATTATTAGAGAAGTGTAACCCAGGACTGAGAGGGTTAACTTTTCTTTTTTTTTTTTAACTGCTGATGGTGGCTGCCAGTGGCTCTCACAACCCTATTGGTCAATTTCAAAGCTCCTGATGAGCTGACTGGCTGGTAGTGGCAATTAAATCCCTCCCAGTGTTGTATTTGTCTTATGGACAGATGAGCTAAGCTGAGCATGACTTCTTGACTCATGAAGGGAAACCATATCAAGTGTACAAGTCCTCTTGTGTTGTACTGTATTATACCTAAACGATATAGGTATCTTTAAATGCTTTCCCTTTGTCTCCCTCTGTCTCCTACCTCTCTGGCCCCCTATGCCCTTCCACCCTTTAAGAGAAGTTCTGTTTTCACAAGTTGTTTTCTCTCCACCCACCCACCCTCCTCCACCCCCTCCACCCACGACCCTTCCCTCTCTGTTTCTCTTGCTGAAAATGACTCTCAGTCTATTTTTACCCTCTGGTCCTCTGCACTCTTAGCCTGTTCCACCCATTTTCCCTCTCTTTCTAACCACCCCTACTCTCCTGTTTTCAATTCTGTTCTTCTCTTCCCTTTTCTCTTTCTCCCTGTCTCCCTGTGAGTGTTGCATCAGAAAATTTTAAATTCTGTCTGGAGGAGGCACATTTGCATGATGGAGAGATGGAAAAATGTTTGGGGATTTGAAAGGGCTTTTCATGGTGGAAAATGACATCACTTGCCTCCCCACTGTTCACTGCATTCCTAAAAGCTAAGGTTTTGCATTATGAGAGAAAGGGTTTATAATCCCTCTCACAAGTGAATATTGCAGATTTATAATACAGTAAGCATTTATGTTTGCGTGTAACTACTTTGGAAAAAAATATTCAAATAGCACACACAGTAACCCTGCATAGGTTTAATGGGCGTGGATGTGCATTGTCATATTGACCCCAGAGCCCTCATCGACGTCGATCCCCTGTGCAGATTGCATAGAAAGACCAAAAGCCGTGTGGAAAATAAACAGTAGATAGCTCACTAGCGCCTTCCTGCATCGGATGGTCTTCATGGGTATTAAAGCTTCGGCCGAGCATTTGTAAGAGGGAGGGATCTTGTCTAACTTCTGTTAAGCCATTGGTTGGCCTACATCTGAGTGTTGGCTTTTGATTCGTAGTTTCACGCATCCGTCAAGGTTTACTACGAGCCCTGCACCAGTGACAGAAGCCTGGGGTGGGCTTACTGAAAGAAACACAAAAAGCCCACATTTTTGAGGCATTACTTTAACGCCAGGTCGAACTTCTATATGGAAACAATAGAGCTGCATTACGTATTTCTTTTGTATTACTGGTATTGTATAGTTAAGATAAGTTTCGGTGGTATAAAGTGCCGCTTGTCGTAAAGCCGGGTTAAATTTGCATATGACTGGCATTCCAGTGCACACTCCGACCAATCAGGGTCCGCGGCGGGCAGATGACAGGTGGTTGTCTTGGCCAATAGCCGAGTGGGATCCGCCGAGGTAGGTGGGACAAGGCAGGGCGAGGTTGACAGGACGAGTAGGGGAGGGGGGTGAGTATGGGGGGGGGCAACTAGTTTACAACAAGAGGAAGAGGGAGGGAAAGAGAAAGAAAGGGCCAAAGCTTGCGAGAGAGACAACGAAACAAAAATAAGGTAGTAAACTCGGGCTGTAAGATGTGGAGATGCGATACGAGGACTTTTCTGGACCAAAACAACACTCGTAACACCAAGTATTAACCGAACTGGACGGTGTGCGCGCCGATGTCGTCTGCACGAAGTGGCTAGCTAACCTGCTGCAGACGGACGACCTCACCGACGGCTTTAACCTAAAGTACTGTATTTCTTCTTGTAAAGCCCACCCGTCGGGTTCGGGCATCTTCAACCTGCCACTCGGCTGCTGGCTTGAGAAGGAGAAAGGAAAAATAACACCAACTGCGATTCATCCCCCTCTTTTCCTCGCTGACTGGAGCGAGGGGTCCTCACCGTGGTCGCTTTTATAGCTGTGTTGGAGACTCATCAGTTGCTAGCTAACGTCAGTTCTGTGGCCAGATTGGCCATGTAGGATAGGAGCTGGTTAATTACAGACTACCGAGATCAGCTAAGGTAGTTTTTAGTGGAGACTATAGTGTTTGGTAGCTTTCAAGATAATCAAACTGATGGATAGCGGACTTGTAAGAACTGGGTGATGGATGAATGCACCAGATTTACAGTCAACTACTGCTTATGCGTAGGAAACACGAATAAACTCTATTTGGTCGCTGCCCTGTTATAGGTGATTTTGGATCTTGTCAGGTGTTAACTAAATTGTCAAATTAAGACAGGTGTTTAGTACAATCGTACAATTGGGGCAGGTAACGGGAAAAACAAGTTAGTGTTTGTTGTAATGCACTTGTCAAACAATCCTCGCTGGATTATTTTGGAAGCTAGTACGCGTGAATACGCCTTTGTAGTTGAGACATGAGAACAATTGCGTTTCTTTTGCCTCTGTCTGTGCGGCGGGTGCACGACCAGGGGCGTTCCCGAGAGGTTGGTACAGTTTGGAGTGGTGCACTTGAGGCTCCGGTGGTTGGAAGAGGCAGCTAAATTAGCGTCTCTGACTTTTGTTATATGAATCAGCAAGTTTTAATGTCGGTGTTTAAGTAGACAAATCAACTTAGCTTTGATCGCCCCAATTTGCTTGTACCAGTGCTGCTTGGCCTGATAGATACAGTGCCCGCTTACTGCAGCCCTTTAGTTGATTTATTCTGGAGCTTTACGTGCTTCTTAATACCCACCGAGCCCACCTGTCTGCGGCTGTGTTATAGCACAGAGCAAGGTTCGTCATGGCCCAGGAAGACTGCGTAGTGTCCGGGCGGATGTTTTAATTCAGGCCGGGGATGAATTTAAGGCCTTGTTAACCCCTTCATGGCCAAGCTGCTGTAGTAATGTAAACAAACAGGGAGAGAGGGCATCGGGGGTAATTAGACCAAAGGGAGGTGGAACCTTGCCTTCGATCATAGTCATCGTTTCAGTCCGTCGTCTATACACTGTTTCATTCTTACAGATGTAACTTAAGTTTAGTGTTTTATTATACTCGTTTATCGTACATTTTGTCCACTGATGTTTGATTGTTCCGTGTGCGGTATTAGATTGCGGCATTCTGCGATACGGAGAGATGGACTCTATTTGACAGACATATTTCATTTTTACTCGCATTGGAACTAAAAAACAAACAAAGATTCCTCTCTGTGCCACATCTTAAACTCATCATGATGCAGGTTGATGATGCAGTAATTATTGTGAATGATGACTGCAACCTGTAGGGATGAAACGGATACAGACACCATTGAGCACTTGTCGTCATCTGTGAGCTTCCCAGCAACATCAGCTCGAGATTTTGGATTAGAAATGATCCCTTACCTGGATTTCTGTGTGTTGTAGAAGAGAGATTTTAAAAGGACAAATTATTATTCTTTTTGGGAGAAACATCAAGGATTTCATTCAACCATGTTCTCATCAGAGAATCCTCAGTATCTCCGCCAAGGATTAAGCATGTTTGGTTAGTCCATGTCACTTACTTTACTGTTTATAAGAGAATACAGTGTCCTTTTTTGCCAAATATTTATACATACAGCATTATTTTATTATTGTTTAGTTCTAGCATAATGCTATCCTTAAATGTGGAATCAATAACCTATTTTGAAGGCTTATAGGGGACAGATTTTGTTATTTGATTAAGAGATTATTTTCAGTCATGGACACGAAGCAAATATGACACATACAGTCCCTTATTCATTTATGATGGTTCAGCGTGTACAAGCTTCTTTTCTCCATCCAGCCTGTTATTGAGAACAGAGAGTCCTTTTGTACGTCTGCTGTTGTTGGAGTGATTTAACCAGTTAAGTGGCTGGAGGTGTGCTACTGTGACAGCACTGATGTTCTCTGTAGTTCTCAAAGTACTGATATTGTATTCTGCCAGGTAGTTAATTGCATTCCCCTAGTGTCCCAGATGTTAACCAGATCCTTATTAGATGGCTATAATGAAAGCCAATAGTGCTGTGCATTCAAAGGAACTACTTTCAAGGCGGTGGGCTCTAGTTTATCCCTGATTTTACTCTATTTATTTGTGCTTCTATCACTCCAAAATAAGGCAAAAAAGATGTGTGGTAACATTGCAAACAAATTTTAATAAACGATTAGAGTTGGTGATTGGAGTAGGACTGTATTTCTGGTGGGATTGTTGCACTGATGGCCCTGATTCTCCAAATAAGGAAATAGCATATTGGTAATCTGAATGTAAGAAGGCCTGGTTCTTTTGAATGTGATATCTGAGGAAGGAAGCATAATATGAAGTAATGGACATCAGATGGTGTTGGCTGTTTAGTAATGAACAATACTGTTTTCCTCTGCAGTATGGACCAATGTAGAACCCCGGTCAGTTCCAGTCTTCCCATGGCATTCATTGGTCCCTTTCCTGGCACCCACCCAATCGGATGCTTCTTCTCAGCCAGGAGAGGGCCAGCATCCAGTCAACCACCCCCAAGCAGCCAGTCTGAAGACAGGTACTGCCTGACCTAATGGCTGTAGAAAGTGTATTATCACCAGTTTCATGTCATTTTTCTTGGATGTTATTACGCTTTTGAATACCATATATTGTTTAATTTGCCCTGAACAAGTATGCATCTCTTTGTTGTTCTTCCTCAGAGTGTCAGGGGGTGGCAGCTCTGTCACAGGAGCCTGCAGAAGCACCTTCCACTGTAGAGAGAGGTCCCCTGTCCCGGCCTCCCCCCTCTTCCGATGAGCCACCTCCAGAGAAGGAGAGAGGAGAAGCAGAGAGGGAGAGGCCTGACAGCGAGACAGAGAGTGACGTGGATGACCCGTAAGTGCAGTTCCTTTGTTTTATAGTGGTTTTATGTGTAAAGCTGTGAGGTTACATGAACACATTAAGATACACACTTCACATATACCCGTATCAGTGTCCGTATCTAAAAGTGGTTATGTATTTGTCCAAGTCAGCCTTCACAATAATTTTCTGTGTGGTACTGTGTACCCACACATACAGTAAGGGAGTGTGATATTTTCTCTATCCTTGCACTAATTTGGGCAGAAGAGCTCAATGCCAGAACAAAGCAGATGGGAACAAAAGCATTTTATCTCTGGGCTCTATCACTATATGAAAGGCACTGGTCATGCTTTCATCCATTGAAATGGATGAGCTATCTGCTGAATCTGCTGATGTATCTCATGGGAGATTAACTACTTGTGCTCTGTGTCTACATCTGATAGACTTTCAGCTGTAAGATAAATAATACCACTTACAAAGTACAACATTTATCTTTTAAATATTAAAGAAGGAAAGAGAAAGTAGTGCTTAAGTGTAATTCTGCATGTGTGTATTGTCCCCAAGTAATATATCTAATAAAGATTACATACAGAGAGCTGTTTTTGTCTCCTTTTAGCTTCCTCCCAGGAGTTGTACCAGAGCAGCCCCTCTCTACATCGCCAGTAAAGAGACGCACTCAGTCCCTCAGTGCGCTGCCCAAAGATGGAGATAAGAGCAGTCCTGGAAAGGTAGTCTTTTCACGCCTCTCACTAGAACAGCAAAATTCTCAATGTTCCTTTTACTAAAATATGTAATGTAATGTCTCTATCTTTCTGTCTCACACTTTTAGAGGGAGAAGGACCACATCCGGCGACCGATGAATGCATTTATGATTTTCAGTAAGCGCCATCGAGCATTGGTGCACCAGCGGCACCCAAACCAGGACAACAGGACAGTCAGCAAGATTCTTGGGGAGTGGTGGTATGCTCTGGGACCTAAGGAGAAACAAAAGTACCATGATTTGGCCTTCCAGGTACATGGATGCATTTTCACACACACACACACACGCAAAAACACAAACACACAAAATTTAAGAACTGTAATATGTGACTTAATACTTCTGTGCTAACCTATAGTACATATACTGTATTTTTGTCTTCTTTTTGACCTACTTGCTCTTTCTTGTCCCTTTTCCTGTTCCCAGGTTAAAGAGGCCCACTTTAAGGCCCACCCAGATTGGAAGTGGTGCAACAAAGACAGGAAGAAGTCCAGCTCTGAAGGCCGTGGGGTCCCAGGGGGCAAAGACATCAGAGAGAGGAGCATGTCTGAGTCCACAGGTTAGCTTCACTCAGCTCTCACGATGTACAACATACCCACGTGTAATTTTGTTAGATCTGTCATGTACAGTAGTCTTATCCTTTCCAGTTCTTTAACAGTCCTATTTTTGTGCCCTGATAGAGCCCCATTCTGTGGAGCTGAAGGGGGTTGGTCCAGGTCTGGTGGGCGTGTCTGAAAGGAGCGCAGGAGAAGGTCATGTGGGCCAACTTACCCGTCCCCGAGCCTTCTCTCAAAGTGCCGTGCACAGCCTGGAGCGCAGTGACAGGGGTAACACAGAGGCCCTGGCAGAACTGGCACAGGTAAGCACTTTGGCACTTTGCATATTGTAAACATAATTTGGAGACCATTATCACTGCTGGAGACATGGATATTGTTCAACTGTTGTTTTTGTAAACATGACTTGATTAAAAAAACAAAGCTATTTTGTTTGCCAATAGAGTCACTGCAACAGAAATTGGTTTCTCTGGCAGATTTGCTTTTCACAAACATGGAAAAATTAAAAATGTCCTAACAGTGTGGCAATTGAAAGTGGAATACTAATTTCGTGATAAAAGGGCATCTCTCATACTATACATAAAATACACAGAAGATACATTGACATACCTGGCATATACAAATTATAAAACACACACCACTGACAAATCACATTCCTTCTTACTTGCTTCAGAAGCATATCTGCTACAGGGTCTCTTACTTTATTTTTTTCAGATGTGTGGGGACAGTGGTAGTCAGTTTTCGAGTCATGCACCACCCCTGTCACAGTCCCAGCGGGGGGTCAGCGAGGACATGACCAGTGACGAGGAGCGCATGGTCATCTGTGAGGAGGAGGGCGATGATGATGTTATCGGTGAGAAATCAGAGCTACTCTACTCATGAAACCAAATGTTAGATTAGAGAGAGATTTTCAGCAACTGCATGTAGAAATCATTTACATTTAGTCCAAAACATTTACATTTTATCCAAAGCGACTTACATATCAGATTCACATTCACAAACCGAAGGCGCAGCTTCGGGAGCATTTTGGGGTTCAGTATCTTGCTCAAGGATACTTCGACACATGGCTGGGGGATTGAACCGCCGACCTTCCGATTGGCAGGCGAGTGTTCTGCCACCAAGCCATTTCCTCACCCTTATCCTAGCAGAAATCTTATTCAATGGTACAAATTCTAAATCAGAAGTAATACATAATGTCAGCAGTGATGCCCTTGTGTCACTCTGTCACAGAAGAGTTTGTGAAACTGTCATGAGATATTTTTGTACGTCATATGGTTTTATTTATTCTCTGTACTGCTTTTCCCCTACTTCTTTATAATGTCTAATTTTATTCCTCTATTTCTTAGTATAGCTCAAAATGTGGCTAAATTGTGTCCAGGTTTTGACCAACATGTTTTTATTACAAAGATCTGATGGCATTGAGATTCACGCACTAAGTACACCCTGACTTGATTGGATTATAAATTGCAAGGAATGTCACATGTAGCTGTAGTGTATTTTTCTTCTCCACAGAGGACCCTTATCCTAGCAGTTCCATAGACCTCAAGTGTAAGGAGCGGGTGACTGACAGCGATAGTGAGAATGGTTCTGGAGATGAAAGTGATCGGAAGGTAACCAGCATGAACAATCATTTTTCTCCTGTTATTAAACTTTTCATTGTATCTAATACAGTGTGATCTGTCATTTTAAAGTATTTTCCCTCAATTACTTCCATGTTTTCTCAAAATAATTTTCTCTGTCTTTCTTTTCAGAGAGTTTTTGCTCCTGTCATTTGCTCCTCTGCATTATCATCTTCCTCACACCATACCCCTCATGGCAGGAGTGTCTCACTGTCCTCTTACCCCACCAGCAAGCGTTATGATGAGGGGAGATCAGGAGGGGGAGGGTTTTCAGATCACAGGAGGAAGGAAAGAGCAGAGGGAGAGGCTAAGGAGACATTTGGGGGAGAGGCAGGAGGAGGAGTACAGCACTCTCTCTCTCTCTCTTCTGGCCAATCAGTCATCTCTGCTTCTCCAGCTGGAGGGCCTCCGTCCTCCTCAGTAGGTTCAGTGGGTGCGAATCCACTCCTGGGCCTTGGCGCTGTAAGAGTGGCCTCTACGGTGGTGACCAATGTAATGCGTCCTGTTATCAGCACACCACTTCCCATTGCCAGCAAACCCAGAGATGGAGGCACATCATCCAGCCCGCATCCACCAGAGAGGAAGTCCCTGACTCCCCATCAGCAGCCACAACTTCTAATTGGTTCAGGATCAGGAAGTGGGGCCGCAGCCACAGGGGGTGGGTACTACTCTTCATCATCACCCAATCCTGTAGGTGCAGGCGTGGGCCCAGGTGGTGTAGTGACTAATTTAGTGTTAGGAGGGGGTCTGCCTGGTCAATCTGCTGTACAGCTCATCACCCCCTCCCCTCAGCCCTCCCAGCAGCAGGCGCTTCCCTCCACCGCTGTACCACATAGCCAAACCAACGGGCCCCTGCCTCTGCCCCTGCTTCAGCCCCAGTTCCTTCCCGCCTCTTCCCTAGCAACCCCTGGGGGCAAGGCAATCACACAAGTTCAGTACATCCTGCCCACCCTACCTGCCAACACCCACCCCAAGAGTCCACCTCAGCAGCTCAGCCAGCCAACCAGTATCTTCAACCTGCCCACAGCTCCACCCACACATGTGTCCCTGGCCAATGGAAAGCACCAGGGTACAAGTTCACTGACAGGATATACATCCAGCCCCGCAGTGGGAGTGGTCAGCCCGGGAACCAGAGGTGAGAGTTTTAGAACAGCAGTCATGATAGTAACGCTACATCCACACTACTGCTTTTTCATTTATGAACAGCGTTTTAAAACTAAAACAATCTCAGTCCATACAAGTGTTTCAGCACCGTTTTAGAAATAATCTCCATCCATACTAACACGCCTAAAAACGCATATCACATGACCATTCACATACAATAGGCGTGCTCGTGCCAGTGTAAATAGGAAGCAGGACAAAAATAATGAGGCAGAAAAACGTGACTGCTCTTCACAAAATCTTCCCGGATAATGTAGTTTTTATGAAAACATTGTCAATAGCGCTTTGTTTTTGTCCTTTCTTTTCCATCATTGTATTTTCAAAGTCCTTTTACGTTTTTCTAAATAAAGACAATATAACATCTATTCTGTCAATGTACAAACTCAAATACTCCACAATATCATAACACATATCTGAGTCCCATTTGCCAATGATGTTTATAGCCTACAAAAAGTTAAATATTGATGCATCAAAACGGATCCGTAAATGACAACAATGTCCATGAACCGCTTATACATTCAAAGGATGTTTCCAGTTCTGTTGATCTAGTCTGTGGATTAACATTGTGTCATAACTTTGCTGTGTGTTTGGTAATTTTGTAATTTGACGACACAATCCTTCACTTTGGGCACTGAACTCTGTGTTTTGATGCTCCTTCCATATTTGGACATTCAAAAGTTTTCTCGTCATTCCCCAGGAACCACAATGTCATTAATAAAATGATCCCACCAGGAACTGGTTCTTCACCTAAAACCGGTCAGGTAGGGCTGATAATGCCGCTGGATTTGAGTATTGTCACAAATCACTCGAATAATAGCTTGCAGTAGGCCGTAATAGCATTATAAAATGCAGAATTTAACTGCACAACAGCTGCTAGCATAAATAACAAGGTCAGCAACACCTATGACTCGTTATACATGTTGAATTCGCCATGTTTTGTGTTTGTTTTCTTCTGGAAAAAGGGTTATATGATAGGGGCATAACGAATCAGGGAAGGACCCGTCATGACCGATAAGACCTAATCAAGAAGCAAACGTGGGTGGCCCCGTCGTCGTTATCAAAAGCCTCCGTTTTCGCCTGTCCAGACTAAAATGCAACCCCGGAGGTTTAAAAAGAAAACGGGTCCCGCAGCGTTTCCAAACTTCTCCATTTTCAGGGCTCGAAAACGCCGCATTAGTGTGGACGTTAGGTGCAAAGTAGCAAAAACGTAGTAATGTGGATGTAGCCTAAGGCGAAGTCATGACAAAGCTTTAGGTACATATACAGTAGCTATTACTCTTTGGTGACTCCTAATAAAATGCCCATTCTCCTTCTTTCTCTGTCTTTATCTCAGTGCAAACACAGTCTCCAGTGCTCCAGGGTAAAATGCTTGTCTCTATGGCAACAGTACGGACAGCGCCAGCCCCTGCCCAGCAGTTTCCCATTGTGGCTCCACCTCTTCCTGTCCAGAACGGAGCTCAGTCCGGAAGCAAGGTCAGTGAGAACTGGACTGGAGACACTGGCATGAGAGCTTTATAAACTGTGCCCATTTTGTTAGTAACGCTAAGTACAAACAAATCATTAGCCTATAACTTGCACTGGCCATTCATACATTCGTGTTTGTCGTATTCCTACTTTATGGCTTCCTCTTTTCTCCAGATCATCCAGATTGCTCCCATGCCTGTCGTCCAGTCCCAGCTGCCTCAGGGTGGAGCAGTCCACCCTTCCAGCCCCTTCCCTGTAACAGTGGGCACAGCAGCTGTGGTGGCTCCAGGATCAGCCCCCTCCCAGGCTGTACTACTGCCACCTGCACCTACCAGGTATGCAATAACAAACAAACTGCAATGAAAGAATCAATATGTTTCCTGTACTTGAACTTTCAACACCTTTTGTGCTTTTCGTTTTGCACTGGGTCATCTACTGCTGACTTAATAACACCTGGCAAGCTATACACAGACCACAACAGGAATACTATGTCAAATAGCGATTTCGATTTTGCGATTTCACAGATTTTTCGATTCCAAAGTGTTAAACATCACCACTTTCTTACACTATAACAAACGGCACAAAGAGTGCAGATAAGTTTTCAGTCACAACGGTTATTTAAATTGACTGTGAAATACATTTCTGTAATTGCCACCCTTTTTTATTTTTGTGAAACTAAACCCACCCACCTGCTGCTGAAAGAATGCTAAAATAAAAAAGGCTCTTTCAGATGTGCACTTCACCGGGTACATCCATCCATCCATCCATGAGTGTTAAGACTCATCAATTAACACTTTTTTATCCTCACACAAACAGAAATGTCCAAAATATTTTTTTGATATGGATGGATGGATGTTTGCAAAAGTGTTTTTTGTTTTTGTTTTTCATAAAAGTTGCTCTGGCATCCACCCGGAGGGGGGTCTAAATACAGTGCATTCACATTAATGCATTCAGAACAGAAAATGTTATGATCTAAAGAGCCTGACTGATTTATCGGTTGGCTGATGATATTGGCATATATGTTTTCCGATATGACCTGAATTTTCTTTTCAGTATATTAGGTAGGCTAACTAGTTTCTGAAATACATTGCTGGAAAGTTAATAAACAATGAGCCCATCATTTTACCCCTTTCAATATAACTGTAATATAACCCTGTCCCTGACAAGTCGCTCAGGCTTATCGCAGCTGTTAGCTGTATTAGTGAGTTATCTAGCCAGCTATAGTTTGTCAGTAGCAGATTGAAAGGTTAGCGTCAGAGCATCTTTTCATCATTCTGCAGCTCAGCAGACGACGGTGCGGTGGTGCTTTGGGTCTGTTGAGTGTTGACTTCACGCTACATTGTTACCTAGTTGGTGAGACGCAATGTTGGAAAGTAAATAAATAACGTCAGGAGCCTGTTTTTTCACCGGATACGTTAAAGGTTTCCTCAGAGCGTTTATCGCAGAGGTGCTGTTTATTTCTTGACTCGGCAGCAACAAACCATGAGTTAATGTATGTGAAATATTGCTACAGATTTCTGATTGGAGTTCAATTCATTGAAATAATGGTTCAGAATCGGAACTGTCTCTTATAGAGTAAGTTAGAGAATATTTTCATTTAGTAGAGAGCAGCCATGAAATGTAAAAAGTACATTTAGTGCTGTATTTTAGGTCAATGTAGAGGTACTTCTACTGTACTTCAGTATTCCCATTGCGTTTTCTGCTACTTCAGCAATTGACTGATACTGAACAGTGCGGATGTTAATTTAGCTATTTATTTTATTTAGATTTATCCTTTATTTGTTATTATTATTATTTCCCCTATAAAATCAATGTGGGACAACGGATTGAAACTAGCCTGAGGCTATAATCCGGCATGTTTACTTTCATGATTTGATGTTTCATTTATGTGCATTAACATGCATTGTCCCAACCAAATACATTATTATTATTATTATTATTATTATTATTATTCAAATCGGTATCGGTCTCAAAAATCCCAAATCGGTCGGGCTCTGATCTAAATGCCTAACTTCTGTTTAATATACCCCTTTTTATAAACACAATACTGTACATGAGCCAATGTTAAGGTAGGAAGAGATGTTCTCATTTCAGGTGAGAATTTAGTTTTTCTATTGAGGATTTATTTTCTCTATCCCATTGATCAGATTACCAGCCAATATGCCCTAATTTCTAAGCTTGTTTCATTCCAGCTGCTTATAGGATAAAAATCCTACGGCATCCCTGCAGCACTACAGTATTTCATTGTAATGCTGATTTGTCACACATTTGAAGTTTATCAAAAATTGCAGCTTCTGCAATTTGGATATTGCACTTGGTCATATTGCGATTTCGATTAATTGTCCAGCCCTACTTTCTACAAACATAACTGGAACAGCTTTGGTGCTGTCGGCATGTGTTATGTATGTGCGTAAATCTGTGCTGCTTCATGGCAAGGAGGGGGAAAAAGAATTTTAGGCTTCCCTTACTGCTTGTGCATTGCAGTTACCTGTGTAACACTCGTGTTTCAGTCGACTTCTATAATGCAGATCTATGTTCGAAAGCCCAAAAGCTGTGTCTTTAACAGATAAATGAACCCAACAAAGTTACAGATCAGATGTCTGGGCTATAAACAAATTATGTGCCAGTAAAGATTGACTCAGCTCTGACAAACAGGCACCCATTTATGAACATATGCCAGCCTCACTCATCTTACTCTGGGTTACAGTTGATCGCAGTAGTGATTCCATTATTGTCGGCGTGTCTCTCTACGTCATACTTGAGGTTACATGAGCCAAATATATTCCTTTCTGTGGGATATAAATCTGACTGATCTGATGACTTCCATGAAAGGATTCACATAGGGATTCAGAAAATTGGATATGGTCTGCTATTTACATAACCTGTGTACGCGCTCCAGAATGTATATTTATTAAAAGGACATTTTAAAAGATGGACCAGCTTTAAGCTCCATTATTGGTTTACTGCTGTGCTTTCAGTTGAAGCAACTTTTTTCAGAATATACTACTCTTGCATTTATTAATGGGAGACAGCAGCCACTCATGGGACTTGCAGTGATTCAGACTCTCCCTAAAACTAGTAAACATCTGTGTGTTTTGTAAAGATAATTCCCCTGCAACCATCTTGGACTTAAATTGGGTGAGCATGCACAGAAATTGGGTACTTACCTCAAAAATAGAAAGCTGTCAGACGGACTGTTTACATGACAACTTTCCGCCTTTGGGCAGATGATAAAAGGTTTTTTCAACCATTTCAGACAGAATGAAATACCTTTCCAAATGGGCCTGTTTATGCCTAACAAGGTTTTGAACAACTCAGTTTTATTCTGAGTGAGACTGTTATTAGTGGGATAAAACGCTCAGTGTAAATGCAGACTAATGAAGTTATGAAGCTTTTGCTGATTACTGTTTAACGGATGTTATCAAAAATAAATGTCTTTTTCTTGTAGTTTATGAATTGAAGTAACTCCAGTTACATGCTGGTACCTAAGGTGGGATAAATGATACCATAAATTAGGAAGTTGTATTGTTTCTTATGATAGGGATGTCCAGATTTCTTAAAGCATGGCAAGCAGACAATACGAAAAACCCAAAACTCCAGCCGGGGTGCAGCTGTAGCAGTGCAGCTCTATTCTGGATGTGTTAGTCATGCTGCTGGTGGCCCAAGTTGCCTCTGCCTGCCACCCCCACACTACCTCTCAGCTCCTAGCGCGCGCGCGCGCACGCACACACACACACACACACACACACACACACAGACACAGACACAGCACTAGTTATCCAGTGCTGCTCTCTGTGATGTACACTCACCCACTGACCCTCACTGCAGCGCTTCTTTTTTTGTCTTCCTCTTTCCTCCTAATCATGTCTCTGTTCCCTTCATTCCTGTTGTGGCTCATTATTATACCTTAACAGCTTCTGTCACCACTACTACACCTTTTCAATTTTCATTACAAAAAAACCTTCACTTTGTCACTCTCCCTGAGCCTTCTTCATTTTTACTTTTATTCCTCATATTTCTTTCATCTAATCACCTCTCCTTTTTCTGCACCTCCCGTCCAGGATCACCTATGTCCAATCCACTCCAGGGGTCCCATCCACTCTGCCTCTGGTCTCCACGACAACAGGCTCATCCACCACCCAGCAAGGCCTGTCAGTGGCTGGATCTGCATTTGTTTCATCACCCCTAGCAACACTCGGGTTCACAGCCATCGCACCACCTGGACAGACGCTGGTTCAGCCACTGATTGCAGGTCAGTGCTTTGTAGAGCTGAATTCATAGGTTCTGTTCTTTAATGCTGATTCTGCGTTTTTTAAGTATTGTATGAAATGAGCTATATGAACTACAACAGTGGTAGGCAAACAGCAGGTTTGAAGAGAGGCATCCAAACCACAGATACTATTGCTACTCAGTGTCCAAAATAAACCCATACTATCCCTAATGCATCCTTATTTTATACAGTATATACTGCATACTAATGGTCAGAGTATACGGTTATAGCAATTAGCATAAAACAGTGTCAACATACTGCACCATTGTATACTAGCAGGAAATGATAAAATACGTTCGACTTTTGGAATGCCACTGCCAATTAAACTTCACACATAAACATCAAAATGTTTTCCCTAAGATTTAATACTTTTTTCCAGTTGTGAGCAGCTTCTCAATTTCCTTTGTGCATTGCATTGTGGGAGAATAGTGTCCATCAACGGCACACTCAGAATCATGTTTATCACCTGTGGATGATCAATTACATCTCTAGTCTCGTAGTGCAACACGGAACATATATTTTGATTTTATAGGAGTCATTTTTTCCCAAATGAGTATTAACACAACATACCATAGTAAGGGAAAAGAATTTGCCCTCAGATACAATTCTAAAAAATGTTATACTTCAAATTAATGCTTACATGAAATAAAAGAAATAAACAAACAAAATATCTGAAAATATATAGGCTTGCGTTTTCCTGTGCCTGTAAAACATTGGCCGTTCAATGAACAATTCTGAAACAACAGTTTAATTACTGACCCCTGAACTACAATATCCACATTTGTCTCTTGATTTATTACATATACCAACATTGGTTTAAACAAAATCTTTCGTTGTCAGTTCTTATTGATGAGCAGTGTTGCCACAGTTGCTTTGAAAAAGTAATCTGATTACTGATGACTCCCTTAAAAAGTAACTTAGTTACTTTACACATTACTTGATTTTAAAAGTAACAAAGTTATATTACAAGTTACTTTATTAGTTCCATTTAGCCTCTGCCGATAACACCCCCACCGCCTCAACATAAAAATGACAGCTGGTTTTGCCAACACTCACTTTATTGGAAGAGCATTTTTAACAGTTATGTCAACAATGTTTCTCCAAACATTTTAAGTTGAACTTAAAAACTATTTCCTGAAAAAATACACGTTTTTATAAAAAAAACAAAATAATGCCAGTCTTTCTTGAATTCACTTAACATAAATACTTGTTTTTACTGAAGTCCAATTTTTGGTGGTGGGGGGCCTTCTCCCTCACTCACTCGCTCTGTGAATCTGACCGTGCAGCGCTGCGACTCCAAATGTTTCTTTACATTTGACGTAGTTTTTGTTTTTTGTAGCTAGATAACACTTTGTCGCCACAACAAACCTTAATAATGCCATCTTTAGCTGACACAAACTTAAAATAGTGTCTGTATTTCTAGCTAGATTGCCAACAGTGTGACAGTAGGACTAGTTAAATACCTCACATCATGTTAAAAGAACATTCACAGGGACAAATCTGGACTGACAGTTGGCAAGAGAGATTGAATCACTAATTTGTTATATTAATCACCAAATACAAGCAATATGGACATTTATTTATCTGAAAATGTTATGGATTATTAGTATTGTGCATCTTGGGTCTCCTGTTTCCTTCATCCAGGTCAGCCTCCGCTCCTAGCCGCAGCTCAGTCTCCATCGCCCTCCACCTCAGCCCCTGCCTCAGGCTCCGGGGGCCAGATAGTCACCGCCATATACCCTCCTTCACCTAGCATCACCATGGCAACGGGGGTGGTCTCCATGACAGCAGTGCCCCCCAGCGTGGTCTATTCTGTCTCCAGCCCTTCTACCGCATCCCCCCACATCCTGTCCAAACACATAGCAACCCCCACCACAATCACGCACCCACATCCGCAGCTCCATCCGGACAGACCTGCAGATCGACAAACTGACAGACAGGCTGAGAGGCAGACAGAACTGCTGACGCATTTGGACAGGCAGTTGGAGAGGCACACTCAGACCTCCAGCAGTAGCAGCTCAGTGGCACCTCCCAGTGGCTCAGCTGTGTCCATAAGGCCCTGCAGTCCTCCACTTCAGATCCAAACACCTGGTACTTGTTTTTATTAAATACTTGGCTTGCATTACCGTGTTGTAATTTGTAGTGAATTGTTTTATTGATTTTATATTTTAAACTTCTCTTCATCTTTCTGTTTTACAGGCACTACACCCAAACTAACCCAGCTTCCAGTCAGGATCCCTCAGAAGGTGAAGGCAACGGTGGCGAACATCCCCGTGGGCAGCTATGAAGGAGGAGGCCGAGGAAAAGAGAGGGAAAGAGAGAAGGAGAGAGAGAGAGAGAGGGAGAGGGAGCGAGAGAGGGAGCGAGAACGAGAGAGGGAGCGAGAATGGGAAAAGGAGAGAGAAAGAGAAGCTGCAGCCACTAGTCATTTCTCCTTTGATCCTGAGTCTCCATCAACACAACCTGCGGAGGAGCCGCCGTCCTCTGACAGACCCCAGGAGGGCTCCAGTGCGGCGGACTCCTCTGACACGCGGAACAGGGAAAGCACAACCACCAAAGAGGTGAGCGGAACATCACACACTGGCTTTCAGCTAACCTTGTGAGAAGAACCTACCTGGTTGTCGACTCATAGCATCCCTGTGACTTTGTATAAAATACTTGAATTTAACTTTCTGTGCAGGCTGGATGGAAGGAGTCCCTCCCCTCCTCCCCTCTCCCCCCTCCATCAGCCACAGAACCTGCCCTGCCTCCCCCACAGACTGACAAAGATGGTCCTACACCCAAAAAGGTCAAAGCCCGCCCACCACCACTTAAGAAGACGTTTGACTCTGTGGACAAGTGAGTTAACACCTTTATGAATCCTTTGTGTAAGGTTGCAGAAATGATTGATGGACAGTGTATATATACTGTATATTGTGTGTGTGTGTGCGTGTTGGTCTGGCAGGGTGCTGTCAGAGGTGTATTTTGAGGAGCGCTTTGCCGAGCTGCCAGAGTTTCGACCTGAGGAGGTTTTACCTTCACCGACCCTGCAGAGTCTGGCCACATCACCCCGCGCCATTCTGGGCAGCTATCGTCGCAAGAGGAAGAACTCGACAGGTGTCACTCACGAGAGCATTTTATGATACTCTGACTAAATGTATTTAGACTTACGGTAGTGACTGTCATGAATGTGGAAGCATTTGGCATACAGGAGATTGTTGTTGTTTATGTAAGCAATGGTAGAACTATCTCTATTGTGTTTATTGACCTCAGGTATATGGTGCTCCATACAGTTTTTATTGTGATGAATCCTGATAAATATGGAGATTTGATCTCTGCTGATAATTCTGTCCACTGTTACAAGTTTATATGTGTTTTGTTATTTTAATTCAACATGAAAACCATTTGTTGGACCGGGGTTGAACCAAAATTCTATGTTACACAATTTCACATTTGTTTTGTTAAGCAAACGCTGTACAAGTATATTGATACTTTTAAAATGGGTCATTTTATATAACTCTCACGTTGTGTCGTATCCTATAACTTTCTTTCCTCTGTGTGCTTCTAGATTTGGACTCTGCCACCGACGAACAAGTCTCTCCTAAGAGAAAGAGTCGGCGACGCTCAAGCTGCAGCTCAGAGCCCAACACGCCTAAAAGTGCCGCCAAGTGTGAGGGAGACATCTTCACCTTCGACAGAGCAGGTAACACAGAGAAGGGCACGTAGACGGTAGTAATACATACTTTAAATTTATTTCAAATTGGGGTTTTTTTTGTTGTCTTGTTATGTAAGTACACATCCAAATCATTGCAGGCCACAGGTGACTTACTAGTGACTAAATCTCTGCATGGTGAATTACATACTTTTTAATTCTACCTATTTAATACTATATATCATAGGTTTTCAGAGTGGGAGGCAGAGAATTATTCAAGGGGAGGCTCAGTGAATCGAAGTGAAAAGATATTACATTAGTTATCAAAATATCACATACAGTTGAATAGTCTAAATGTGTGTGATTTTCCTTTTTCAAAGCTTTGTCTGAGGAGAGGCCCACAGTCTCAGACTTTGAAAACCCCTGCTATATATTATACTTTTTTTATATATACATTGTTTTTCCAGCATTAAAAGATCAGGTGAGATGATGCAGTATAATAATATAGAATAAATGTCTTGAGTTGGCATGTAGGAGTTTGTAGACTAACAAAGGTTGTTTGGATGTTATGATTAAGCAAGAAAGTTCTGTCTTTCCCTTTGAAACAGTAGTTAAACAAAACAACGGTTATCTCATTAGGATTGCTGTGAGATGCAGTTGAAAGGGGGGAAAAAAGCTACTAAGTGGACCTTTTTGTTTTAAATGATTATTCAGTTTTTTTTCTCAGGGACAGTGCATGTTAATAAACAATGCTGTAAATATGCCAGAATTAGCCAAAAGGCTAGTTTTCATCCGTAGTCCCTGGCCAGGTGTGAAGATGGCAGCCTAAAGTCAATCTAAACTCAAGAAACAGGTTTAAAGCAGTAATCATGACGTAAGCATCTAAAAGCAGAACACAAACTTGGGCGGCAATAAAAGCAGAGAAAATTACGGTTCCACAAATCAAAAACAGATTTGAGCAACCGTTGCATTTAGGTAGCTCACGCAACAGGGCAGTTTAGCAGCAAACAGGTTGTATGTTGACAAATGATGAAAGCATCCAAACTAGTGCTGAAAGGTTCGGTGGCTTATTAACCATGTTCCCTGATGTGGACTGGGTGCACCTTTCCATTCATGTGCCACTTTATGGCAGATTGACTGAAAGCAGATTTGCTTAGCGAGATATTGCAGTTTCCTCTTGTGACTCTGCTTGTAATAATCTGAGTTGGGGAGGAGCCATGCCATGAATCATTTTATAGAAGAGACCTATATTTGCACACTTGATCAGGCTTTCTCAGCTCAAAAGATTGTATTTTTCCAGTATGTGACAGTGGTGAAAACTATCGAGTGCTTTCATGGTTTGTTTAATGATTCTGGTAATCTCAAAATTGAACTACTTGCCTTTGACCAGCCTGTTGAAACCGTAGATTAGGTGCGATATGATCATAGCATTCATGTACGTTTTAGCAGCCTCGGTTGACATGCAGTTCCTTTTTAATCTTAAATTTGCTTGGTTGTATTTGACCCAGTTACACACTTTTTCTTAGCCTGAGGTTTGAACAGGAGATTTGAGTCTAACACGATCCCAAGATATTTGAATAAAGATTTTATTTTTCAAACTGATGTTAGGACTAGTTTGAAAATCTAAAAATACGTGCGCCAGATAGGAATCACTGTCTTGAAAAAAAACATTTTAGCCACTGCTGTATTTTTACTGCACTCCCGCACAAAGATGCTCGTCATTGTAACTAGTTTCCGGAATGAGGACTCAACCTCTCCAACTGTTTGTCCCTTTCACAGCCACAGACGGAGAAGACATCCTGACCGAAATGGAGTTTGATAAGGTGCCGTACTCCTCCCTGCGACGAACTCTGGACCAGAGGCGAGCGTTGGTCATGCAGCTGTTCCAGGAGCAGGGCTTCTTTCCATCAGGTAAGACACAAACACGCACGCACTATATATGCAAGCGTTTTCAGAATGAGTTTCCTCTTGCAGCCATTTATATTTTGTTTTGATGTTATGCTGTTTCCAGCTCAGGCCACTGCAGCCTTCCAGACAAGATACTCCGATATATTTCCCACCAAGGTGTGCCTGCAGCTGAAGATCCGGGAGGTCCGGCAGAAGATCATGCAGACGGCTACCCCGTCTGATGCCTCAGCTTTAGGCATACCTGACTCCACTGGTCCAAGCCCTGGACCTTCTGGCTCCCAGTCAGGAGAAGGATCTGTGAAAGGATGCAGGGACCTGCAGGATGAAGAAGAGGAGCGAGGGACAGAGGCGAGCCCAGAGGATCCTCGTGATTCTCAGGACTCATCTAGATGAGGGATGCTGACAAGTTAGATTTACCAATCAGTGACTGTTGACGTCACACCTTTCCACCCCCTACGTGCTTTCACACTTTTTTTTTTAAACATTTTTTTATCCACACTTAACTCTCCTCTGTTCAAATCCTGATGTCTTTCCATCCTCAGCAGCCAATCGTTGAGAATGACAGATGTTTGTATGCAATGTTGGGACTTATCTTATTTTTCTGTAATGTGTGACCCTTGTAACATTACCAAAAAGACACGTGAAAGACCAGTGGCACAAAAACTTCCACAAAACACAACCACACACACATACCCCCCTGCAAACTCTTCATTCCCACACTTGAATTAGCGCTATGTAAAAACCCACCTTGGCGATAGCTCCCATAGATGCCAGTGAGAGAAGGACCATTGTGTTTAGCTGCACTCATTTTCCTTGAAAAAGAAAGGGTTCTCATTCTGGACGGAAAGACCTGCTTAGCCCATTCTGAGACGGTGAAGAGTCAGCAGTTTTAAAATGAGGACATTATATGTTTTGATATTTGTTTTTAATGGGGTTAGAGGCGTAAAAGCAGTAATTATCTGCTTAAGGAACAAGCTGTATGTAGACTTAACTGTTGTAAGCTTGTGTCTTGTTTCTGCTGACATTAGGGGGCTGGGCCCTCAACAGCCGCTATGTGATTCGACAAGAGAACTCGTTGCTGCAGACCTGGAAAGGACTTTTTCTCCATTTTATTGCTCACATGTAAACCCTCATGGGAGGTCTACCAGGAGTGACTGAAAAATGTATTGAAACTGAAGTGGACTTCTGGCAGTGCCATCATTCCTGCAGTTACCTGTCTGGTCAAGTCCTCCCTTCCTGCGACTGACCCTAGCACATGCCAGTAGGTAGGAACCAAGCATTCCTGTGCCTCTCATTCGCTAGCCATGAAGGAAAGAGGTGGGTCAGAGTCAACGGGCACATCCTGGCTCTTAGAGGCTCAGGCTAATACGGCCTTAATCCTCTACTGCCAAGCAGTTTTATTAACTTTTTTAAAATAATTTGATTTGTATTTAACATTGTCATATTCAGTATGTTGTTGTACTATTCCTATGGTTGTTATTATTATTATTATTATTATTATTACTCATATCATGCAGTGAACCCCAGTCCTTAGTTAGGTTCTCATTGCTGGGAGATGTTTCCTTCATTTCTGCCAGGTGTTGATTTCTTGTACTAGTTTTTTATTTTTATTTTTTTTTATGATTTTGGAGGCAGGTGAGAGATGCTGCTCCACATCTGTACTCTTCCTCCACAGTAGTCTTCCCTTGACTGGCCTCTCACCTCAGCAAGGACCTGCAGTGCAGTTATTTTTATTGCTCATTTCAAAGAGGAATACAAACTCAACATGGACCTTTATATTCTTTCAACAGTAATAAGCCGTATGTTTTTAGACGACCCTGTACGCCTCTCTGTCCCTCGCTAAGTTTGATTCTATAGCCTCAACACGTGTACATCTCCTTCCTCCACCTCTTTCCTTTCCTCCTTCCTCCCTTTGTCACTTTATTGCTCTCTCCAGACTGCTTTTTTTAAGACCGGTGGAGAGAAAACTGGGGGAAGTGAGGGGAGGGTGATGAATCAAAGAGAGCTGGTAGGATCTAATACTGGTTGTGTCTTTGTGCAAGACTTGGTTGTGTTGTAAATAATTACTGTAGAGTCAGAAGACTCGTTATATTATTGATAAAGAAAAATCTGTCATTGAACAAAAGTTGATTTTTAAGACACCCATTACTGAAAGTAAAACATGAAGTGGAAAAAACAATAATAAATATGGCTATTAATGTTTTTGTGTTATGCTCCTTGTTTGGCTGTCCCAATATACAAGAGAGGAATTTATATGAATAATTTAAGTTTGTATCTGTATCTTTCAGTATGCAAATAAAAAATAGGTGTTAAATTAAAGTGATTTTATCGCTGGCAATGTGAAAAATGGGTTTTCCTTAAGCAGAGATACAATCACTGGTTCAAGAACGTCCTCTAAAGTGGAGCATGCTTTTTGTCGACCCCCTTTAATAAAACAGCAGCTCATGGAAATTAAGCTTACATCATCTCTACAGTGTACAGAGTTGACTAGGTTATGTGAATTTTCACATGGTTGTGTTGAATGAGAGCGTGGGTTACAAATTTGTATCATCTTGAAAAACAATTTATTGATTTCACCTATTCACAACGGAATACTTTGCTTCAACAGCACGACTAAACCTTTAAACCAAAGAGAAAAAAAAAACAATCACATCCATTTCATATAAATGATCAAATGAATCATACAAATGTCATCTGAGGCACAACCAATGGTCCTTATTCATAATAAATGCCATATCCTTAATTTTAGTATGCATCTTTGCAATAAGTTTTAACACTGATCCCTCTCAGCTTTGTAAAACAGGGAAGTTGACATACTTTGGTCTGTTTGCTGAACTTAATATGCATTTTGTCATTTTAGAGCTTCTTGTCAGCATATAATGATCTGGTTCCATTAAATCATTACTCTGAACTGAATGTTGTCGACTTATACTCCGGTCCTCAGAGGAGCTGCAGGCCGTCCACAGCAACGGTGTCCATGGCGAGGCCGTTCTCCAAAGCTGTGTGATAGATCTCCAAGGCCTGCTCCAGAGGCAGCGCTCCTCCCTCGCTCGTCTCAATGATGGCTATGGTCTCCCCAAACTCGTTACACATGATAGTAGGAGTGCCCTGTGCCTAAGAGGAAGGAATACAATTCAGAATTAGTTCAACTAACAGCAGAGAGGCTACACGGGCATATTTACAGGTGCTGATTAAATGTCATCCTCTCACTAACTTTACATGTTTAAACTCAAAACTTTCACCTAAAATAGTTAACCAGATAGGACTTAACTTAGACCCTATGACAACCAGCTTGTGTCAGCTTCACGCAGTGCTTTTTAATGGCGGTTTTTAGGGATGAGGTGACTTGGAGCTACATTCTTACCTGCTGGAGATCTGAGGTTTGGATCTGGATGAGCTGAGGCTGCCCGTTAGCCAGTTCCACTGCAGAAGCGTCCACCACTGCCACAGCTGAGCTGGTCTCCATGGCAGCTTGGCAAGCAGCCTCCTCGTCCAGCCTCTGCTGCCTGGCGTGGGTCTTTTTGTGGTTCCTCAGGTTGGAGAAGGTCTTGAAGGCTTTGCCGCACTGTGGACATACGTGCGGCCGTTCGCCTGTGTGTGTTCGACGATGTTCAGCCAGGTGCATACTCTGGATGAAACCCTTTCCACACACTTCACAGCGGAATGGCCGTTCACCCGAGTGTGTGCGCAGGTGCTCTCGCAGGTGTGTGTTCTGACGGAAGCGCTTGCCGCACACTTGGCAAGGAAAGGGCCGCTCACCAGTGTGGACTCGCTGGTGAAGTGCAACTCCGGAGGAAGACACAAACTGTTTGCCACAGACAGGACACTGGTGGGCTTTGGGCCGCTTCCCCGAGGTGCACCGCGGCCGCCCAGGACCCAAGGCGAAGTGGCTTAGTCTGTGAAGTCGCAGATTGGCAGGAGAATTGAGCTTCTTCCCACAAATGTTGCAATCTAGACCCCCCCGGACGAGACCGATTGAATCCCCTGATTCTGTCCCTACTGTGGTTGAGGTGGAGGGCTGCGAGGTCAGAACCAACTCTTCTTGGTTCTCGGTCTCTTTGCGCGCTTCTGCCCCTGTACCAGCCTGCACCAGGGTGGGGTGCTGCTCCAGACAGTGGCTGTCTCGTTGCCTCCTGGTCAGGAAGCCAGCCTCACAGTGAGGACATGGGAACGGGGCCGGGGCCCCTGGATGTTGGGTGTAGCGATGTGCTGCTAGCTTGCTGGGCCAGCGAAAGGTGGCAGGGCAGTCCGGGCAGCACAGTGTTGCAGCATTGGAGTGCAGCAGGCTGTGCTGACGGAGGTTGGAGGATTGTGAGAAGGAGCGGTGGCAAACATCACAGCGGTACGGTCGCACACCAGAGTGGATGAGATTGTGCCTCATGAGGTTGGCTAGCGATGAGAAGGTTTTGCCGCAGTCAGAACACTGGAAGGGCCGCTCACCGGTATGAGTGCGGATGTGGTTGCGCACGTGGATCTGCTTCTTAAAAGACTTTCCACAGATGCCACAAATAAAGCTGCGCTCACTGACATGGGTCTTGCGTCGATGGTGAACTAGCTGCAGCTGGGAGGGAAAGGTCTTAGAGCATGAACGACAAGAAAAAGGGCCTTTGTCTGATGATGCAGCTGAAGCAGCTTCTGCTGAGTCAGCGGAGCCAGATGTGGCTCCTACATCAGTGTCATCCATGGGAGCAGCGTTTATAGCTAAGCCACACTTGGTGGCATCCTCCACCTGCTGGGGGTCATCCGTGTTGCCTTCAAGTGGGCCAGACACCTCCATGTTGTCATCCTCCCCCTGCTTCTCCACCCCACCTCCTTCCACTTTGCTCTGAGAACTTTGTATTGGATCTTCTTCCAATTTTTCCATCTCCTCCTCGGTGAGAGGGGCCAGAAGGTTGATTTTTGCCTCGTCAGTGGGGGAATTCTTTTTCTCTCTTGCTCTCTGTAGGATGGCAAGAGCAGAGAGAGAAGCTCTTCTTGGAGCTGCGATCTAGAGAAGGAAACAGGCATAAGTCAAATGGAAACGTCGTACTAACTTCAGGTTGTGGACACAGTTTTGAGGGGGGATATGCTTATTATACTACCATGGAGACGAGGGCGGGTGTGCCAGAGGAATCCCGGTTGAGGTGGGTTCTGCGGTGGTAGAGGTACTTGGTCATGTTGGTGAAGGTTTTGTTGCAGAACTGACACTTGTGAAGAGGGTCTGCAGTGTGGGACTTCCTGCAGGAAAAGATGAAACAGACAGAAACATATTAAAAAGTTCAAATCAACTGTCAATGTTTCACCGTTATCTTGGCTGCTGTGGTGACTCCCCGCCGTTTACCTGTGCATGATAAGCGTCATCTCAGTGGTGAAGCCATTGCCACAGTCCACACACAGGTACCTGGATACGCCTGAGTGTGTGCGCATGTGTGTCTGTAGTGATGTTGCCTTCTTGAACACCTTGCCACACTCTGGACATTCGTGCGTGCCCTGCTCGTGCACACGTTTGTGGGCAGCCAGCCGGTTGACAGAGGTGAAGGTGCGGTTGCAGAGCTCACACTGCTGGGGCTTGGCCCAGACTGCTGCTCTCTTCTCTGCTACTCTAATCCTAATCTCCTCCACCTTCGCTGTAGTCTCTTCTCTCCCCCGCACCTCCTCAAAGCCACTCATGACGCCTGGCTCCCCACTCTCTTTGTCCTGACCCAGGAAGTGCTCACCCTGGTGCTGGAGGAAGTCCTCTGGGGTCTGGAAGAGAAGCGAGCACTCTGAGCACTCATAAGGGTGGATGACCAGCATTTCTGTTGGCTGCTGCTCCTGCTGCTGCGTCTCATCCTGGACACTGGGGGCCACCCTTATCTCTAGTCTCTGGACACCGTTCTCCTGGACCCCCAGCTTTGCAGAAGAGCCTCGGCTCACAGCAGGCATCAGAGGGGGCAGCTTGGAGCGGCGCTGACTGGGAGTGGTGGAGTTGTCTGCCAGAGCTTGAGCTGTGAGAATCTGCAGGTGCATGGTGGCCGAGCCGGGCGTCGGTGTCACTGGAGGCAGTAGGGCAGAACGGGAATGTGCAGCAAGTTTGGAGACAGACTGACATTTCTTCTGTTGTTGCTGCTGCTGCTGCTGCTGCTGCTGCTGGGCAAGTACCTGGAAAATACACACAGACATGTACAGAAAAGACATTTCAAAGACAGCGAAGCCTTTAAACACTTCATTTAGTTCTCACATGTATTGCTCTGTTGTGAAGTCTGTACAATCCCAAAGTACCTGTGCCAAGATCTCCCCAGCCTGCTGCTCACTCAGCACGTAGTTCTGCATACTGTTCAGTGGAGTGACGGTGCCATCAGGCTGTAGCACATACTCCTGTTGCAAGGGCCCAAAACACATAGTTTATTACAGTTTTCGATTCGGTTAATGCAGCTAAAGAAATAAAGCAATGTTTGATAATTGCGCTTTCATTTAGAATAGCGAAGACGCCAACAATTGAGAACTGCCGTCACTCTGATTCATCTCTTGTAGTTGATTATCAGATGCTTTGGAGACCGGATGCCTGCTGTTTGGCCGTGATGCCCATTCAAACTAGTATTGTGCGAGAATTACAGTACAGTTGCAGCGAACCAATCTGTGCTGGCCCACACAACCCAAATCAGAGAGTCACTGGGATAAATGGTTACACTTTGAAGCAATCTGAATGCAGTCTAAAGCGTATGGCTAATTCAATAAATGCAAAGTCAGAAATTGTCAACGATTTACCAAGTGTTGTCGCCATCCAGGGATTTTAGGGAGAGTTACTTTGCTTTTTTATTTTTAGAGAAATTTCCCCAGAAACTAATAAATAAACTGGAAATAAGTTGAGCTATAAACACGTGAATGAGTCAGCACAGTGGGAAATTACTGCGGTTACCAGTATTACTGCTCAGATTTACACTTGTACATTTTATTTATCGTTGTTACTGCGCAATAACATGTTATTGGTACAACTACATTCGATTCAGAATGAAAAAAAAAAAATTGTCACTGTGTTAAAGGTCCAGTATGTTGCGTTTAGTGGCATCTAGCGGTGAAACTGCAGTTTGAAAATAGCTAACGGCCTGATCTAGAGCCAGAGATTGGTTTGTCCGTTCTGGGCTACTGTAGACACATGGCGGTGCAACACAGCGACCTCTGTGGAAGGGAACCCGTTTGCTATGTAGATAAAAACAGCTCATTCTTAGGGAAATGATAACACAACGATTTATATTTTTAGGTGAGTGACACTAATTAAAATACACTTCTAAATATTATATTGCATTTCTGCCATTAGCTCCTCCTAGATGATGCACAATGGACCTTAAACGGGGGTCTCCTGAATGGTGTGGCACCCAACAGTCGAACAAGTTAGTTTAAGAACGGCACCAGTTGGGTTTTTTTTTTTTATTAGTAATAATTGTGACAGAAAGATTACCTTAGTATTCATACAGTAAAAGGTAAATGAATTGTACTTTTCAGGTGCGAAACAAAAAGGTTTTACAGTTATCAGTACGTTGAATAGGTCTCTCATGTGTGTCCAGGGTTTGGTCCCTTACCATGGTCTCTGTGCTACTATGTGTGCTGCTCCTGCTGTGGGTCCGCCGGTGCTCCAGCCAGGTGTCGGGCGAGTAAAACAGAGCCAGACAGTCAAGACACTGGTACTGGACAGGTCCCGACACCTGAGCCTCCGACCCTGCCTCCTCGGTCTCGAAAACCTCACACAGCTCTGGGGAACAGTCACACACACACACAGACAGTTAGGTATTGTGTCTCAGTCTTACTATGGCTAATAGCTATGCCAATTAAAGACAAAAATGTCTCTTGGTCAATTTCCACTGACGTGAACGGATGCCCAAAATGCACGCAATCGAATCCCTCACCGTGCTGCTCCACCTCCATCCCAGCCTCTCTCATGTGCATCTCCTGATGCTGCAGCAGTTCCTCTGGGTTCACGAGGAGGGTCCCGCACTCCAGACACTGGTACTGCTGGGTTTGCCCCATCTCTGCGACACCCTGGATGGCCATGGCCTCCCCTACCTCCCCTTCTCCTTCTCCCTCTTGGCCAGTGTGGATCTGCTGGTGGATCAGCACATCCTCAAGGGTGTTGAAGAGCTGATGGCACTCACTGCACATATACTGGTGTTCCACATACACACCTTCTGCCTCCTCCTGCTGCTCGGCCATGCTGGTACTCTGTGGTGTGTGTGTGTGTGTGTTGTCCTATGTAGGTTGCAAGTGTATCATGAAAGGGGATGTGTGACAGGTGATGAGGTGTTGAGTGTTAAACTTCGCAGCTGTGTCCAATGAATGAAGACTACTTTTGTCATCCAGAGGGCCAGTATAAGATCACACCTGTGGTAAACAAAACATTTAAATGAAAACATGTAACACTGAAAAAGATCAATATATCATCACTTAACGTTATGTAGTGGCCATCAAATGATTAATATATTGGCGTTTCAGAGTGTCTCTCCCATTCATTGGTTCAAAATAACGACCCAGCAACGTGTGAACCCGGCAGTGTTCACACAGGGATATTATGGAACAATCCCGCGAACAAACAACGCAATGTTTAACGTTAGCCGTTAGCCAAATGAAGGCCCTCTATTGCTAACAATACGACTACTACTCAGCACAACATCCCTAATCACGGTCTGATTTTCCTCACAAATGTGATTCATATCTTTGTTTACAGTGTGATGGCATATGGAGAGCTGTGGGCGGCGCTCCCTCCGATATTGCAGACCTGTTTCTAGGCACCGCGGTTTCCTGACAGCGGCTCCCCGGTTCGTCGGGCGGCCCGTCAGGCGGCGCTACCCACTTTTCCCCGAAGCTCTCCTGCTACGACGGCGGGCCCTTCTTTCTCCTTACCTCTCATTTACTCTCGTTGGACAGTCCCTCGTGTAGTCATCACTCTTATTTCACACAAGCGCAATGCCTTTGGTTAGTCTCTTGTCACCATCTGCGCCATGGAAATCGAAAAACTGACAAGGGTCCGTGAGAAATTGCGATTGAAAGCGTGTAATGAAACGTTTGCCCGCCGATCGCCTCCATTCTTGTGATACGAAGCCCCGCCCAATGCGGTAGCCCCAGCGTTTTAGAATCCGTGATTGGACAGGCTAACTGTCAATCATAAACTGTGTTTTACTGTTGGGCATTGTAGTTGTTTTTGTCGACTGTTAAGCGTACAGTCCCCCTGCCCCCCGAGCCTTTTAATTTTTATTTTTTCAGTTCTGTAATTTTACGTTTGCTACTTTGTGTGCTTGGGTGGATGTCTGTCTTTTACAGAATCATACAGGGTTTCATTTTAAAAAGCAACGTTGACCCTGTTATTCCCGTCTTGGCTATATGCCCATAACCCAACTGAAAACTGGTACTAAGCTATTAAGCATTAAAATTGTGATTTTCGTCGTAAATTCGATTTCCAATTTTCGTTGGTGGCACTCGAAACCACCAACAACTCATTTTCCCAGTAACCCTTGCGAGTTTTACGTCGTTGTGCGTCAACTCCCCAGTCCCCCCACCATCGCTGTTCTACAGAGGAAGAAAGGGGGAGACGGGCAACCGATACAGAACGCTGTAAGTGTAGTTTATATTTATATCGCATATTAAAGCACACATATTTATAGCCTACGTCTGTACTGGTCTGGCTGCTAATAACGTCCAACCTTGCCCCGGGTTTAGTTCACACAAATATGAGCGGCAGCGGGCGGCCCAGGACCAGCTCATTCGCTGAGCCTCCCGGAGCTCCCGGATCCGCTGCAGCCGGTGCCGGATCAGCAGTAGCCGGTGGAAGCTCGACAGGAAAAACTGGGGCTTCACAAGCCAGTGGAAGCAGCTCGGCGAGCTTTGGGAATTTGAAACTGCCTAGTAAGTATCATTTTTGTATTTCTATCATACGACCAATGTACATGTCTCTACGAATGCTCGGGTTGAACGTTATTTTTAAAGAAACGTGTCTGAGTGGATTTAATGTCGATCATGTCGCGGAGCTAACCTTAGCCAGCGAGCTGTTAGCTGTCCGGCTAACGTTAGCTGTGTTTTTCATTAAGGAACCACTGCGATCAAGGGCTTTTATCGCAGAGCTAACACCATCGTTAGCTGCTGGTGGCAAGCTTGCAACTCAGCCGTTGATATTTCGACGGTAAATAACGTTATGTCATTTTTTTCGGCAACATTATCTAACCATTATTATTGCATTATAACCCAAGAATATAGTTTGGGTTACCCGACGCTATAATCTTCGTCATTAATATCAGATGTGGAAGCTAGCTAGCTTGCTAACATTTGCAAAGAGTAGGCTGAAATGATCTGGTCCAAGTTGTTAGGCGTCGTCCTCGGTCCAGTCTGATCTTGCACAGATAGTTTTTGCTAAACTAGGGTTACTTTAGTATACGTCGTGTGGTAGCCTAAAGGAATGGACATTATTTTCAGTGATAGTATTTCAAATTGCTAAGTTCCAGCTGCTTATTAACCTGCATGTGGGAACCTTACCTTACCGATATTGAACAGTTCAGCTTGATGCCTAAACGTATGCATACATGCAAGCATCTATGCATGGGTTTAAACAGCTGGTCCAGTGGGTAAATCCTTATCATATTAGGACAGTGAGAAACCTTCCCAATGAAAGATGACCTGGCCTAGTGTAGTGGAAACAGTCTGGCAAACCTGTATTTGGTACATTGCCTGTAAAACTGCGTTAGTATCCCTCAGGTGAAAGACAAGTCCTGAATTAAATGACATTTCTGTACATCTTAGAGGAAGCCAATATCCCCTTAAGTAGGCTGTCTACTTTTACGCTTGTTCAACATGCTCACTCTCTTCAGTATTTTGACGCCTATACAGCAAAGTCCCTCCAGTTGGTTTTGTTGGTGTGATGTCAAGAACTTGCAGAATGCTCAGGGCTCATATAGCTATGCAGCGGTAGCAGTTGGCTGAAGATCTGTGGGGTTGGACAGAGGTGTGCAGAAGGACAGACTCTGAGAGAGGCAGAAGAAAATAGCATCACAGCTCGTGTCAAATAGCATTTTCAAAGTTTGATCAATAATTGATTATTAGAACAGGTGAAATGACTAACAAAGAAAATAAATGGAAGCCTAAGACCAAAGAGTCTTTGCTGAACTTAGTACATGCAGCCAATCAGCAGATCTTCATTTAGGTGATTTGTTTAATTCACATTCATTGCATTTGAATGTAAGCTCACTAATCCCTTTGCTCAGTTTTCAGTCTTGGTCATCAGGATCTCCTTCAATCTGTGAAAGAATTGTTCTTGTGTCAGAGGTACCTGGACCCTGCAGACCCCCCCCCCCCGCAAAAAAAAAAGTTTCACACTACATTTTAACTAAGCTGGTAAAATCTGAAAACCCCAGGCTCCATTTTTCATATCCACGACCATATCAAAACTGAGCTTGATGTCATGTGCAATGTAGCAGTAAGTATGTTAAGAGCCACATTCTGCTACCTCTACTCTCTCTGGGATTCTGCCAATACTGCCAATTACACAATGCAGATCACCATTAACCTCTATTTACTGTTGTCAGACAACTTGGCAGCATGTAACATTTGATCAATAGCTTAAGTTCAGCAATGAAGGAATAACTGTTTATGATTTACAGCATTACATGTAGCATTAACAAGCCAGGATTGAATAACTGCTACTACTTATTCTCATTCAGTTCCCTGACAACAGAAAAATATGTCAATTGGAACAACTCAATTGTGTCTTTGGCTATATGAAAGTCATCATTGAGAGCAGGAGGTGACATAGACCTGCTGAGACTGACCGAAAGAGGTGGAAGAAGAAAATATATAGCCATTTTGATCAAAGCCTTTATGGATGATGCCAATCACCAATGTAAAGTGATTAGAACTGGCTAAACAAACAGCAGCAAAGTCTTGGTATCCTTTGAAATTATTTGATACTATAATACAATATAATATAATATAATACCCGAATCTTGGTGGCAAAACCATAAACAATACCTTTTTTTTTTTCCCTACAGCGTCCCTTTGTTATTAACAAAATATCAGAAGTTCTCAAATTTTACATTTAGTTTAAACACGAGTAATTGTACAAGGTCTACCTAAAACGGCTGAAATACATCCCTCTGCTGCTGCGGTGATTCAGTGCAGACAAGTTACCGCTGGTAAAGAGCGGAGGGGCTGGTTTGTCTCAGCCAGTAGCTAAATTTAAAAGAATTTGCCAAATTTTAAGATTTGTGACAAACTACGAAACAGAAACTACATACAGACAGCTTCGTTTTAGCTTGTTTGCAGCCATTTACTATTAGCCGAGCTAGCTCGCTGTGCTTGTATAAAACACATGAGAGACTGCAGACAGAGCAGATTGCTGGCATTTTACTTGCCCCAGGCAAACCTTATTGTTGAGCCCTGTATTAGCTGGCACTGAATTAATTAACTGGATCATTTTAACTATAGGATCATGGATATGATTGATTTTTGATTTTAATGTGAAGCGTTGCTCTGCTTCGTTGCACTGCCTCTGGTACAATGAGGCATTTATTTAAATAATTTTTAAACAGATTGTACTTGTTTTTTTACACAGTTCTATGTAGTTTTTACCTGTCGGAGGGCAGCGTAGCCCCGCATAGAGAAACAAAAAATAGACCAGCTGCGTAAAAATAGAGATAAACAGCGTGATGCCTTCGTGGGTTGATTATAAAGGTCACACTCTGCTGTATTTCAACCATTAGCCCTATTCATTCCTTTTCTACAGTGTGCTCACACATGAGAAACCATGCTAAAGTCAGTAGGTTTACCTTGGTATCCATGTTATTTTCAAAGTTGGCCTTCTTACGCCTAAACATCAGTATGTAGCTTTCTACTAAGTTACCCATTTCAAAAGTATTAAGCTGTTTTACTTGAAGCTGTGGGTTTTTACATGTTCTATCCTGTTAACACTCTTTAAAATCCCAGTTGCCTCCGCCCTTCCTTCAAATCGTGAAGGAAGATATGACCAATCCACACGAAATACATTTTCTGCATCAATGTCATTATGAAATTCAGTGTTATAGTGGGCCTCCAACTCAGTATTCAGTGCCAAGGCAATCCCAGCAATCTCTGGCCCCACATTACCTCACATGAAATGATCCTGGTGAGTTCCATGCAGTGCGGTGTGTATATAGATTTTAAATTTAGGAAGAGGAGAGCGCCATATTGGATCAGCACTTGGCATCGACAGGTACCCTGAGTTGAGGTATCGGAATCTGTAACGCGAGAGAAAAAGTTGGGACTGTGCATTGCAAGAGCACCATCTTCAGTCTGTGTGGCGCGAAACAAGAACACCAACTGAATAGTTGTGCAGTGTAGTTTTCTGATTAGCAAATTTAAGGATCATCAATAGTTACTTGTAATGTATATTATGTGCCTCAGATTGGTGTCTGAATTGAACCATCTTTTGTTGTGAAGGAGGGGGAAATGTATAGATTAAAAGCCACCAATAGCTTTGGTGTGATTTATCCAAGCCGTACCCGGTGTACAGCCATAATCATACAATGTCAGGCAAGGTGCAACTGTAATTCCTATAGCCCACTAATGATAAAATACTTGTTGTAATTTATCATGCAGTCGCTGATCATTTTATCAAGTTAAAAGTGTGCTTGAGTATTACACTTACTCAAACAAGCCCCAAGCTAATTGCTTATGAGTGTGGGTGTGACGAAAGTCCCTCTGCTCATCCTTTTTCTCTTACTCATCAGGCTTGCGTTGACAAATCAGAAACCAAAGCTGTTCACTGACAGCTGGGCAGAGTGCTCATCTTTGCATTCATTATTCAAGGGACTATCATGCCACAGCTGCTCCATATTTAATGTGCTCCCCTCTGAATTAACTTGTTTTAAAGAGTGTGAAAGTGATGCAAAAAGGAAATACAGAGGAACAATTTATTGTGGAGCTGGAATACAGGAATGTGCAGGAACCACACAGTGACTGATCTCAGATGCTGAATATTTCCTGCTGACCTGAGGGTAGAGATCAGATCTAGGCCAATCATGTGGATATGCTATCGGCTGCTGTTTACTGCTAACTTTGGAAAGGTTTAGCCTGGAAAATTGCAAAAATAGAAAAGTGTATGTTGCCTTTTGAAATTTCTTGAATCATTCAATTGCATTTTTTGTTAAAGCAAATGTGTTCATAGCAGATGATGAAGCCAAATCACTGTCTTGCTTATTTTGTTAATTTTTGGGAGAGACCCAAATGCTTCATTGTCTGACTCCATTTTGAGACTCGGAGACCTACTAAGGATCAGGAGGGGTCCTGTTGAGACAGGCGAAGTGAGCAAGCCCAGGAAATGGTAGCACTTATGGGTGTGCTACTGTCCACACAATTTTATCACAGGCTTAGACAAGCCTTTTGGCAATGGGCCTCTTCTCTGCTGTTCTCTCCCCCCCCCCCCCAAGTGTCATTGCTTCTGGTGCCGATTTGTCAAATAATTCTTGACCCAACACGTGCACAGGCATAAAACACTGAGCGGCTACTTGACCCTAACTAGAGCTGTCAGTTACTGTTAGATCTTGAACATCTCACTTTCGGGATTTCCACAAGGTCAAACATGCCTGACAGTGACACTGTTGGACTAGTTTAAAACACACACCTAGTAGTCCTGACTTGTAAAATCCTCTCTAATACAAGTGCTAGAGCTCGTTCTTGTCCCCTTGGGTAGACATGATGTGATCAGGGTGTAGGGGCCACTATATTTCTGTTTCCAAGGCCACTTAGTCAGCAAAGCATCTTGGTTTTGACTGGTGTTCAATTGAATTAAATCCAACTTTCTTGTAAATTTAACCAGTGTACACACAAGTCCTGGAGGCAGGGAAAGCTTTGAAAGAGGGGTTATTTGAAGGTTTAGATGACGTCCTGATAGGTGATTCTTATCCAAAAGTTACATCTCAACTTGGTCCGTGTCAGTCTGGGACTTAATGTCCCGTTCCAGTTTATACATGTTAAACATTATAACGCCCTATGACATGGTCAAAGGCTTGTTTCCATCTAAAGTGTTGCAGACTTCTCTACATTTTACTAGAACTGTGTATAGGGTTTGGTACCGAACTCGGTACTTTTAAGGGTACCGACCGAATTACTTCTGTACTACCAAGTACCGATTCACGTTAAATCAACCTGTGATAAATTTCGGCATCTGAGAGCGCATCTGGGTAAGAGAGTAAAGTATAGAGAAAAAAAGAGAGAGCGAGACTACGCTGCTTGTTCAAGTGGTTGAACAAGAAGATGCAGAGGAAAAGGTGAGAAGTGTGCTTACACTTTTCAAAACGCGAGGCAAACAACAGTCACTGCATAACATGTATAACCTGAGGAAACACTGGTCAAACACAAAATATATGTAGAGGGTACCTGTGTTTGATAGTCTGAAAGCTAAGTCACCCTCAGCAGCCGAAGCTAACGTTAGCACATCTGCAGCCAGCAGGAAGAAGTTAACTTGCCCTCCGTGGATGACTAAACTTTTAAGTGAGGGAGGGAGATAAAATGTTCTGAATAAATACCAATGTTGAAATTGATATGTTTGGACATATTTTTTTCAAATGACATTACATTTAAAGAGAGAGTAAAGTACTGAAAAAAGGTACTGGTATCGTTTCAAATGTGAAAAGGTACCCAACCCTAACCATGTTGTACCTAAACATCTGTACCCATGCGTACTAAAACCTTTCTTACTGCACAGTCACCTGTCGCAAATAGTAAAAAATATATATATATTTTAGCTCTTAAGGAAGGCACAATAGCAGAAAACAAAACCATAGGCTAGTCCAGCTATGACACACTATTTAAAATGTGTAACTGTTGTATGAACTTCAATACTAACAGAACATCCATAGCGTGATGATAACATAAAACAAATGACAACTATGTGCTTAAGTGGCTCTTACACAGGGATTACATCTGCTCATCCCTGGGGTATGTTATTGGAATTGGGATATTGAGGTAGTTGCAGAGGTGCTGAGCTGGAACTGTGATTGCAATTGTAATATCCTGTTCAGATCAGACAGAGGTGCAGGTTAAACCTGCAATCTGAATGGGCCAACACGCATCACCAGACCTGGTTTTGTGACTGTCGTCCTTATCGGGTTAAACATGGGTTGAAGTGCCTTATTTGGAATGGGAGTTTCATTGGAGTTTAAATGACATTTAGCCAACTTTCCAAACATTAGCCAAGCGATCGGAGCAGAGGAACAGGTTAGCAGTGAAGTTGTCTAGTGGCAGCAGTTTAGGTTACAGTTTGCCCAAATGCTGCAGCTCCTCAATACACATGACTTTGCTGTGTCTTGCTTCCCAAGCTCAGTGGTCGATGGCTGTTAGCCATTGGAGATGGACGATAGCATTGTTCATCGGCCCAACTCTATTTCATAATGCTGTATTTGAGCAGTAAAATGTTTCAGATACTGTTGCAGACTCGAGTCTCTGTGAATTGTGAGAACAAGGGATTTTTCTTTGACTGCAGTCTCGTATGAATGGGTCTAATTCGGGTTCAGTAGACCTGGGTTATATGCGTGTCTCCAGTATGAAAGGGGTTTCGCTAGTTTCACTCAGGGGAGCAGTGGGAAATTGTTGTGGGAAGTATCAGGAGCTCATTACCAGCCAGTGTAGAGTGTCTGGGGAGCCACCACGTAGGTCACAACCATTAAGAGGAGGACACAGTGCTTGTTGATGTTTAGCATCTCTCTCTTAGGGACATTTGTATAAAGGCTGAACTGAAGAGTTACGTCACTGTGTTTCTCAAATATCTGAACATCACTGTATCCATGAAAAAAAATTGTGCTTTTTCTGCCCTTTATGGTTTCATTACAGAATGTTTTGTATGTTTCAATTTTTCAAACGTAACTTTGGTGTGAAGCCACAGTGCTTTTCTTGACAGGGACAGTTCTGATCATTTCCAGATCTCTCTGACAAGGTGTGTTTGTGCTCTCATCCACAGGAGACAGTGGAAAAGTGACGACGGTGGTAGCCACACCCGGCCAGGGCCCCGATCGCCCACAGGAAGTGTCCTACACAGACATAAAGGTTATAGGAAATGGCTCCTTTGGAGTGGTCTACCAGGCTCGCCTCATCGACAGCCAGGAGATGGTGGCAATTAAGAAAGTTCTCCAAGACAAGAGGTTTAAGGTATGCTTAGACAGGCTTACTCTTTGCATCTACAAAGACGGTTGTGGTGGATTATGGTAGACGCAGATGACATGCTGTGTGTGTGTGTGTATATATATATATTTTTTTAAGCATTGCTCTTTCCCTCTGTTCATTTCTTCAGTAATTGTCCTGAATTAAGGACTTGTGCCCTTTTTGATTGTCATAATTTTGCACGTCACAATTTTTGCCTTTTCCTTTCTTCATTGTAGAATAGGGAGCTGCAAATTATGAGGAAATTGGACCACTGCAACATTGTGAGGCTACGTTACTTCTTCTACTCCAGTGGAGAGAAGGTGTGTATGCACTGACTTATATTTGTTTGTATATACCCATAATATCATATATACCGTAGTTTAGATTTCACTTTCCACCCCTAATTACACAATCCTCATTCCATTTTTTTCCTCCTTTCCAGAAAGATGAGGTATATTTGAATCTGGTGCTGGACTACGTTCCTGAGACAGTGTACAGGGTGGCTCGGCACTTCAACAAGGCCAAGACCACCATCCCCATCATCTATGTTAAGGTGAGTAGACCCAAAACACACACACACATAGCTGGGTGTTCTCCTGGGTAGTTCCCCTTAACTGCTTTCACCACGCCACTATAGGCATTAAAAGGTAAATTTCTGTATGTATCATAAGTGAAAAGTGGTGTTGTTGGTATATTTCCTTCTAAGATTAGAACACTATCAAGTAGGGCCGAACAATATGCAAAAAAATCATATTCCGATTATTTTGACAGATATTGCGATATGAGTTACAATTTTAGTGGGTAATTTAATCCTTATTGCATTTAATTTTCACTGAAAACAACATAAAAAAGATGATGTGATTTTTATTTTTATTTTATTCTTTTGCTGGGGTCTATACCAAACAAGCATGTTCCCTTGCGTCTGGAGAATATGATTTGTAGGCCGGGGCATCTCTGTAGCACCACAGTGCTTCATTGGTAGTGGTATGTTGTGACACATTTCACCTTATCAAAAAATTGCATCTTCTGCGATTTTGATAAAGCACTTGGCCATGTTGCGATTTTGATTAATTATTCAGCCCAACTATCTGGTCTTTCTGACTAAAGGTAAACTTGTAATGTTAAGTCCACAACGTTTGCAGAGGTTATGTTTTCATCTGAAAAAAAAGCTGAGTGGAAATTAAGTGTACATTCTGAGTGATGTGGGATTAATGCATCTGGAATGCACTTTAGCTGTAACTTATTAAGCTGCATTCGTTCGTTTTAGGAAGCCCTGACATCGGGACTGCCAAACAGCATTGCTTCATGTGCTTTTTTGTAGGAAACACACAGAAGACAAACAAATACAGTATGATCTGTTAGGAAGGCCGCTGCTTTACAAGTTGGAGAATTGTTCATCTTTGGCAGAGGTCTGTGCTTTTGAGGTTTGAAGTATACTACTGTAAATATTTAATTCTAAAAAGATGAGACTTTTAGTCACAATCTGCAACCCTGACATGGGATATGGATGATGTTTTTACTTGAACTAATGGGTCACATTTGTACTTTTTGAATTCATTTTTTAGTCACGGGTTTCCAAGCTAGGTCATTATCTCTCTCTGTGTCTCAAATAATAAAAGGGATTAGATTCAAATATTTCATCCTAGCCTTTTGAATTGAGATTCATCACTTATTGAGAATTTCTTTTTTTAAGAATTTCAGTGGAAAATGAAAGTAAAATTTGTTCAGTAATTGCCTGTGGATATAATAAACAGTAGGTATTTTCCGGTTTGTTTTTCACAGACCGCTCACTGTTTAAGGATTATGGAAGTAGGAAGGGAAAGATAGTCCCTTGGGAATTAAACAGTTTACAATACACTTGGTTCCCTGTCTAAAAGGGTGCTCATTTTTTAGTTGTGTGTTTACTGTGTCTGTAGCAGCAGAGAGGACATTATAGCTGTCTCATGGCCCATTTCCCCACCTCCGCCTGCTGCTCCCCTGTGGCTTTGAGATGCATACTGATCTCGCGCTCTCCTCTGTCATCCCTCCGTCCTCCAGCAATACACTTCTATCACAGCGTGTCTGGGGACGTCTTTTTTTTTTTTTTTTTTCTTTTGCCATGTCTCTCATCGTTTCCCTCCTTCTCACCCCTCTCCTCCTTCTCTCTCTCGCTGCTCCCTTTTTAAGCATCATCTCTCATCCCTCAGTCATCTTGTCTGTAATCATTTTGTAATCTGTGGCCAGCCTGCTGTCACTGCATCATGGGGGTAATAATGATGATAATGGTGATGAGGACAGTGATTTGTCATATTAAGATGCTTACCGTCTGCATTCTACAGACACATTAAATGGGCGCAGACTTAACTGTGTGAGCAATTTTTATTCGAGAATGACATCATTGACCTAGGATGTGTAGACAAATGTCACATAGGGGTTGGATGAGGATGGCGGCAATCCTCAGGGAGAATTTTACAGCCCCTTTTTTATATTTTGTTGTAGAAACACACCATTGCAGGCTGCATCAGATGCCACAAAGCTGCTTCTTTCAACACTTACCCATATAGCGCACCCAAAAACAAATTTAGGGCACATTTAGAGGTGGCTGGCACATGACGAAAATCTATACAGACAAACACACACGTCTACATATGTACTCAAGCTTAGCTTGGGTCACACAAGACTACCAGTCTAAATGGCAATGAAATTTAAGTTTCTGGTAATGCATTATAATGTCTGAATTTATACAATGCAATTAATAAAACATATAATTCAGTTTCTTCAAAAAGGTATTAAAAATTCTTTAATTTACGCAATTCTTAAATATTTTCTCTTTCGTGGTGTAGGCAGTAATGTTAGTTATAAGAGGTTTTTGTATCCAGTTGCAGCCTTTTGGGAGACATACATCTATAAGCTGAAAGTGGGCTTGTTGTGACAGTGGATTGTGCTCACAGGAGGCTCTTCAATCCCTGCGAGGTTTCACTCTGCTCCGTCAGACCTGTAGCACACTGTCACTACTGCTAGCTGCAGTAGCTAGGAAGCTAATCCTCTCATAATGAGCAAGTGTCGATTTTAACAAACGTAAATTAACTTAAAATAATTAATGATTTTTAATTGGTTAAGCCATCCATCCATTTTGTGCTGCTTATCCAGGTCCAGATTGCATTAATTTAATGTTTTCATTAGGAATTATTGTTATATACTGCTGGGAAGTACTGAAATAAATTTGATAATTCTAGGCCATATTGTCCCTAGTAGTTTTCCATCATACTTTTGTACTTTGGACAATGATAGTGAAACAGAGGTTAAATTGTAATCCATGTGGTATTAAAAAGGTCTTTTAAATGTATTAATTTTAACTTGGTGAACCCTGCAGACACCCTGATGAGCGCTGGAGCTAGGACACCTCCCATTAGTCATGAATCACCTGACTACACATGACAATAGTGAACTTGGGTGTCCTCAAATGTTCTTTTGCTTTTCTTCTTGGAATATCTGTATGATTCCAAGTTGATAAAAACTGTTGAGCTTCATATCAACCCTTTCTGTCCCCCCTCAGGTGTACATGTACCAGCTGTTCCGCAGTCTGGCTTATATCCATTCCCAGGGCGTGTGTCACAGAGACATCAAGCCTCAGAACCTCCTGGTGGACCCAGAGACTGCCATCCTCAAACTCTGTGACTTTGGCAGGTCAGTACCAGACGCTGCCTCTGGACGTCTCTATCTGCCTCTGTCATTCTTTCCATTGTGGTGAATGTCTGTGTCTGAGTGTGCATGTTTAGTTGGCTACCGGTTTGTGTAACCATCTCTTTCTCAGTCTTGACTTTTCCTGGGTTTATCTGTCATATGTCTTCTTACCTCTGTCTTGGCAGCTAACATGCTGTGATTTATTTATTTATTTTTAAACAAACACACCAAGAAATGAAAGTTTCATGTTGACTGGCACTGCCCTCCTGAACTGTCTTTTCCTGCTTCATCTTGCTTCTACCATCTTTTAGTGCAAAACAGCTAGTTCGGGGCGAGCCGAATGTGTCCTATATCTGCTCACGGTACTATCGTGCCCCGGAGCTCATCTTTGGTGCCACCGACTACACGTCCAACATTGACATCTGGTCAGCCGGCTGTGTGCTGGCTGAGCTGCTGCTGGGCCAGCCCATCTTCCCCGGGGACAGTGGTGTGGACCAGCTCGTAGAGATCATCAAGGTACAGTAGGGGTACTACAGTACAGTAAAGTGGCCGAAAGCCAACTGATGACACAAGCCACTAGAGGAAAAGAGGTGGTGTAAAGTTTGGAATTGAAACTGTCAGTATAGGATTTGGGTATCAAGAAGCTGGTCTGCATTTGTAAGAACGAGGGAAAAAGTCACCTCCATTGATTGGTTCATGTGAGCGAAGTTTATGCTATAGTCTGCCTCACCAGTCAACACGTGTGTACTTAAATTTAAAGTCACCCTCCACTCAAACATGTTTTTCTTCTTGTCCCTGCAGTTGGATGTTTGTGCTTCACTGACCAGAATGATGTATGTGCAGAGTTTGACGCTAGAAGGCTGTTTTTCTCAATCATCTGCTGAAAGTCCAAAGTTTCTTTGTGCTCATTGAAAATCAGATTTTAAGGGGTGGGCCTACTAGCAAAATTTGTGACATCACAAATAGTTTGGAAGCCAATCCTGGTCCAATTTGCAACTTATACAAGTGTGATTTGGAAACTTGAAGCCGTTTTGTTTCAAGGAGACTATTTAAATATATATATATATATATATATATATATATATACATGTTTTAATACTTGCCTGGAGGAGATCTTTAAATATAGCATTTAAACACATTTAAATACAGATACTATTAAATGGAATACAGTATATCTAGACAAAGCGAGCTGTACGCTTAATATAACTATTTGTGTGTCTGGATATACCATCCACACTGACAGTCCCTCCTCGACATTTCGTGTACAGGCATGCAGGACATACCAATGATTGTGATTAATATTAAGGAATATAAACTTTCCACCCTTGTTTCAGGTTCTGGGGACACCAACAAGGGAGCAGATCCGGGAGATGAACCCTAACTACACAGAGTTCAAATTCCCACAGATCAAAGCACACCCTTGGACAAAGGTATGTTCCCACTTCTGGAAAATATTAATAGCAGCTATCCAAACATCAGTGTGAGATTGTTTTGTTTATATCTCTCTGAAACAGCTATTTTGTCCTTTTTTATGGGATAAGAAAATACCAAATAAGACCCAGGGTGTTAGAAATTGGAATTTGATGGTTTGTGTCTACATAGAAGTAGGCTTCTGTGTTTTAGATTTTAAAAGTAGTCCACAATTTATTTCACTTTTTTTTTTCTTTTTTTTTTTTATGAAGAAGAAGGGTTCTTTAAGGCAACAAGCGGTTGCTGCTGGCAACGTCTGTGTTTCCGGCTTTCTCCGATATTACCAGCCTGTAGGCTACACTACAGGCTGCTGCCATCCACGTGGTATAAGCTCACGCAGCTAAATAGAGTGGATTGTGGGCTTTAAAATAGAGGAAGTTTAAAGCAATATGATGCGATTAATGTAGCAAGTTTTTGCTAACTAGTATCATAAACATTGTTTGTTGTCCTAGACCGGCTAATCGGACTTTGAAGCTGATGTTGCTCCCAATGCGTTTCTCTTCGTTGATCTGTCTGTTCTCTGCTGGTAAATAATTGTGTCATTCAGGAACTCAGATACAGTAAAATCGGCTCCCGGAAAAGTGGAACCGCCATCGCTCTCCTTGCCGCTGCCATCGTGTTTACTTTAAAAACAATGGAGGCAGCTGCAACCGCTCACTGTCTGAAAGCACCTGAAGTCTTGGATTTGCATTAAGCCAAATTCCTCTCTGGAATATATTAATACAGAACCCGACATTTCTTTGCTACATTTCTCTCTTCTGTCAGGTGTTTAAGCCTCGTACCCCACCAGAGGCTATTGCCCTCTGCTCTCGACTGCTGGAATACACGCCGGTGACCAGGCTGTCTCCCCTGGAGGCATGTGCGCACGCCTTCTTCGATGAGCTGCGCCAGCCCAACACCCGCCTGCCCAGTGGACGAGAACTGCCGCTCCTCTTCAACTTCAGTCCTGTCGGTCAGTTTATCGCCCTGTCATTCATTCTTTTTTTCTCTTTTATCTCCACTATGGGTTTCTTGTATGTGACCTCTGATGAGCTTCACTTAGGTGCCCGTGTTTGGTTGACTTGTCATAAGTGTTTAAAGATTTGTTTGGCTTTTCTGCTCCCTCAGAGCTGTCTATCCAGCCCCAGTTGAACTCCACACTCATTCCTCCTCACGCTCGTGCACAGACATCGCCTGCCTCACATGGTATGTTGTCTTTTTTTCATTGACAGACCATATTATGGAGGGGTTTCATTTATGAATTTATTGGCAGTTTTCATATGGCAGTTTGTCCTTGGAGCACTAGTGAATTTAAAAAATACTTACATGTAACACTCAATTTGGATTGTCCACTATCGGTTGACAAAAAGTAGTGTGAGAAACAAAATGTATTTTGCCTACATGGTGCGTTTCTGGCCTGTATAACCCTGACCAACAGATTGGTTAATCTAGCCCTAAGAGTCGCCTTTGCTCACACACTGGAATGTCAGTATACTACTTTTTTCACTTTTATGAATATTACCTAAGACATTTTTATTTATTTTTGGACACATTATAATCATTTGATAGGCACTTCAGTGTCAACCCTGAACAATCTACCGAAAAAAGTGAATTCTTTCTGAGATTAGCTTCATGTTGGTAATGAGTGTGCTCCCTCTCTCCCCCTGCAGAGGGCAGTGTGTCAGACAGTTCCGCCCTACCCAGCTCAGCACCTGGATCCATCAGCAACAGCACCTGAGCATCCATCCCTCTGTCATACTTTCTTTTTGTCTTCCCCATTTTCCTTTTTTCTCCTCTGCTCTTGTCCCTCTCAACCTTCCTCCTGGCTCCAAGCCCTTAAGATAGAAAAGAAATAACTATACCCACCCACACAAACACTCAGCATTGCTATTATCCCTGAATTTTAACCATTTCCAATAGAAAGTGAGTTCTGTGGCTGCTGGCTTCAGGAGTATGTGGGGTTGTTTTAAGGACATTTAGGTAGCCATGCTTGGGCTTAATGTAAGCTGCAGTCCATGTGGCCCTTGTCTGACCTGTTAGAATAAAGAAATGTTACATTGTTACAGTAGGATGTTTGGGAGATGAGATGGGGGGTTGTACATGTTACATGGTTTATCTGTATTATAATCCACAGTTGACTTTTATCCCTTTTTTTATGTTCATTTTAGTTGCATTTGCTAATTTTATGTGTGGCCGTGGTGCCATTGGATGGGGGGGGGGTCCTGATTGGCCATGGAGTTGAGAATGAGGGCCATGTGTAAGGCCTAATGAATATTGACAATCATCCTTAGTAGGGTCAAAAATGGCACACTTGTTACTGTACATAGTGTTTGATCGTACAACCCACTGTGTAGACTTGTGGCTTTTCAGTCACTTTGTCAACTCTACTCAAGTATTGTCAGTTCACCCAGCCCCAATGGTGAACAAATGTGAAGAATTTATTTATTTTTTTTTTAAATCTCCAATTTGATACCAGACAGAACATATTGGCTGATTTTGTCCATGTCATTTTAGATGAGAGGTGGTTTTAAATTTTATTACAAAGGGGGGCACCACAGCCTGTCTTTGCAGTTTCCTTTTCAATATTAGCTCCTCAACTGCCTTTTTATGTGAATGAGAGGGAGCTTTCTACGAGCAGAGTGCACATCTTCAGTTTCTTCAGTATAAGCTCTTGTTTTCATTGGTTAAGCTGTAAACCAAGCGTTTCATGTTAATTCTCAAGTGAGTATTGCACATCTCCAAAGGGAGTACAGGGGAAGCAAAGGGTTGAGTTATGTGTAATGTCAAGCTGTTAACATAACTTTACACAGAGGGAGCCGTTGGTGTGGGGCTCCAGTTGCATCTAATACAGAAGCCTCAATGTCTCTCATGTCATAAACACAGTTGCCTAGCACTGTCGGGTGAATAGTCACCTCATTAATTATGTTACTTTATGGTGTTGAGTTTCATATCGGCTTGATTATGTTTGACGTCAGGTGCAGAGGGTACAGTGAGACTACTGGCCACTTTCACTGCTCACCTGGCCCGTCATTGTCATTTCACCTAATATACACAGTTATTGTTTGTGCAGGGGGAAGGACTCTGAATGAATTTTGTTTGGTTTGTGAGAGAGATTTGTTGAAACCCTCTTTGCCCCTTCCAATACAGCCTGCCTGTGACGTTCATACCATGTTCTTCTTGTCCTGTGATGATGCTAGGAACTGATCTGAATGATTAACGCAGTCCACTGTCGGCATGGACTAGTTTTCTTTCTTCCACCGCGCAAATGTGCATGTTCAGCCCAAGTTGACCACACTGTTACTTTCACTAATCTCAGTAATAATCTGACCAGAAATGATGCTCAAACCCCTGAAACCCAACAGCTTTTGGAGCCTCCCCTTCCATTCCTTTTTGTCCTCATCCCTCTGCCTTCTGCTTCCCTCTTTCCTCCTCCTTTTTTCACTGCTAAACTGTAAATATCAAGTACCTTTTATTTTATTTTGTTATTATTGTTATTATATTGTTGTTCTTGTAATTTTTTTTTTTTCTCTAGTAGCCCGGCACAGCAGCGGCCGGACTGTTTATCCTCAGTCGCAGTCTGTAAATACGATTTCATTTCAGTCCCTGGTTCAGGAGGGGAAAAACAGAACAAAATGTTTCATTTTTATTCTCTCTCCCTCCATTTATCTCTTCACGACTTTCCCTTTTCCCCCATAAATGTTGTCATAACTGTTTTATTTATTGTATTGTGTTTTTTTTTTTTTTTTTTTTTTTTTGTGGTTTTTTTTTTTTCCCCTTGGGTGGTTAAATTTTGGGTGTAGATTTTTTTTTTTTTTTTTTTTTTTTTTTTTTTAATT